>JANRMT010028174.1:6500069-6520761 GCA_026402145.1 Polypterus bichir lapradei
ACATCGGTGAGTTTGACGGCTGAGCGGCGAGCAGACACCCGTGTGCCACTGTGAGTTATGTGCCCCCTCGTACGCGGTAATAATCAGAGTCATAAAGACACACGTAATTATAATGAAAACTAATTTTAATGGCGTTCAATTGCTTTATGAACGCCTTGGTAATTTTTAAAAGTATAGCTGCCACCCCGCTGCCCCCCGTGTCATTCTTTAAGTAGTCTAATTGTCACCGCAGCTCTCGCAGTCATTTCGTGCCCGTTAAAGCATGTGAGTTTGTGCCGGCTGCCTAGTGCTCTCTAGGGCTGGCGTGCCCAACAAGTTGGCAGCTTTAATGATCATAATAGGTGAGTTATTTATATCGGTGTGTTGGCGGAGTGGGCCGGCAGAGGTCCTCACAAAGTGTGTGTGCGTCATGTGGCACTCTGCAAACATCTCTTTAACACTTTAAGGATGCCCAAGGCTGGCATGTCGCTGTAATTAGCCGAGTCTCAGGGCTGTCTTATAGGCAAAGGCATCGCCAAGAGGCCCCCGATCCGCATAAGTGGGCAGGCAGACATGGGGTTTTGGACCCCAAAATGACTAAGAATGATGGCCAGAAGTACGAGGTGGCGTGGCTTTGTGATGTGGTTTGTCCACTTCAGGTCAGCATTCTGGTCACTCCACAGCAACCCAGGAGCAGTCATGGGACCCCCCCCTGCATGACTAATGGGGCATTTCATTCTGAACCGCCCCAGCTTTCGATACGGGACAAAACGATCGGATCTGCGGCAACGACCAATCACGGCCTCCATTAAGTGGCCGTGTGCCACGATTCGCTTTTGGTTTTCCACGCTGAAGGCTTTTGCTTTCTGGGGTGGACTCCAGCTTCGCCAAGACCCCGCTCAGGATAAGGCGGGTTTAGACAATGGACGGATGGCATGGATGGTTACAGTTATAATGTGCTTTGTTGATGGTTTTAAGGTCAGAGGGGAGGCCCACACCTCTTATTAGCTCTTCCATTTTTTTACCACGAGACAGTAATAATTGTTGCATTTCCCGTTTACCACCAGCATTTCATTTCCCTGTCGCTCCTTCATTATAATTATAATTCATCGGCACATCACAGGTTTGTGAATATCTTCTAAAAGAGAAACATAAAAAGCCTTTTCCTTGTGCATGTTGACCCTCTGCCCACCCCCTCACTAATTTCTGGATGCGTGTTAACCCTTATTCCCTTTGCCTTTTGGCCCGCCATCATCCATTTATTCCTTTTTTTATTCCTTTTCCAAGTTTAAGACGTACCACTGGGTTCCTTTGACTTTGGTTGTGGCTTTAAATTTTATCGCACGTTTATTTTTTTACCCCTTTTCTGGTTTTGAGCCCCCCCACCAGCTAGTTTCTAGTTGCATATTCATCTCCAGATCCCTTTTCCCTTGGCATTCCGGCCCAGTAAATGCTACACGTGGCGCGTCATTTCATCGATCACTCGTTGTGACGTCAGTAGGGCTGTGGCTTGTAATTCAATGTGTTGATCGGCGTCCACGTTTATGGATATTTTCTGAAGAAGAAAAGCAGAAATCCGATTGTGTGAGCTCTTAAGTACCATTTTGTGGTTTCTAACTTAAATGTTTTTGCTATTCTGGTCCAACACTTAGTAGTCAGCTCGTGGCCTGCTAGTCGATTAAATAGGACTGGGGGTGGAGCCAAAGCGTCAGCCTCAAGATGCTCCGCCCCCCCGGGTCCAAGAAACACTTCACAAGGCGCAAACTATGAAAAACTAATAAATACGGAATCCTCATTAAAGGGGGCTGATATTAAAAAAAATAAACAAAACAATCAACCTAAAGCGATAATAAAGTTTAGAGAGCAAGAAAATAGAAATAACAGCAAATTTGATAAATCCAAGAGTGAGCTGAACAGCAGTTGTGGTTAAACACGTGAAAGAGGAGCCAAGTCACGGTGGGGGGCGGAGCCATAGCTGCCACTTATAGAGGCCACGCCCCCCGGGCTCAATATGAAGCATGCCAGGCACATAAAAAGACCTCATAAATGCACAATCAACACAATTAAATTAAAACACAGCATTAATCCTAAAGGGATGATAAGGTTCAGATAGAAAGAAACCTAACAAATCAAAGAGAAAGTTAAATAACACTAACAGTAGAAGTAATGGATTAAAGGCCAACTCACGGCCTGGGGGTGGAGCCACAGCCGCTCCTTCAGTTGGCCACGCCCTCATGGACCCCATATATGGTGTCCAATGCACATAATATATAGAAATAAGAAATAAACAATTAGCATAACGCTAACAAGAATAAACAGGACAATAATCAAAATGTAATAATAAATTACAAACAGGAAGAAACAGAAAGATATTTAACAGCAAATGTGATAAATCTGAACAGCAGCAGTGATAAAACTAATGAAGCAGCAGCCAAGTCATGGCGGAGAGGGCGGAGCTACAACTGCAGCCTTTAAGAGGCCACGCCCCTGGGATCAATGTGTAATGTGCAAAGCACAATAATATAAAGAGCTTATAAATACAACATTGACATAATACAGCACGAATAATAAAAGTTAACTCGCCAATAACCCAAAGGGATGATAATGTTCAAATAGAAAGAACGTAGAAAACAAATGTAATAGCAAATTTGATAAATCCAAGACTGAGTTGAACAGCAGTTGTGGTTAAACAAGCGGATCAGCAGCCAAGTCACGGCAGTGGGGGCGGAGCCATAGCTGCCACTTGAAGAGGCCACGCCCCCAGGCTCAATATGAAGCATGCCAGGCACATAAAAAGAACTCATAAATGCACAATCACAATTAAATTTAAACACAGCATTAATCCTAAAGGGATGATAAGGTTCAGATAGAAAGAAACCTAACAAATCAAAGAGAAAGTTAAATAACACTAACAGTAGAAGTAATGGATTAAAGGCCAACTCACGGACTGGGGGTGGAGCCACAGCCGCACCTTCAGTTGGCCACGCCCTCATGGACTCCATATATGGTGCCCAAGGTACATAATATATAGAAATAAGAAATAAACAATTAGCATGATGCTAACAAGAATAAACAGAACAATAATCGTAATGGGATAATAAATTACAAACAGGATGAAACAGAAAGATTTTTAACAGCAAATGTGATAAATCTGAACAGCAGCAGCGTTAAAAGCAACGGAGCAGCAGCCAAGTCATGGCAGAGAGGGCGGAGCTACAGCTGCAGCCTTTAAGAGACCACGCCCCCTGGACTCAATGTATAATGAACAAAGCACAATAATATAAAGAGCTTATAAATACAACATTGACATAATACAGCACGAATAATAAAAATAAACTCACCAATAACCCAAAGGGATGATAAAATTCAAATAGAAATAACGTAGAAAACAAATATAATAGCAAATTTGATAAATCCAAGAGCCACAGCTGCAGCTTCAATAAGCCACTCCTTCCTCAATATAGACTGCCTAAAGCACATAATATTTAGAAATAAAAAATACATGATTAGCATAATACAACAGTAAAATTAAAATCATAGTGAGATAATAAACAGTAAGTAACAGGCACATGTTCATTAGCAAATTAGATTTATCCATGCAAGAGCTAAAGAACACTAATAGGAAAATGAACACCTCAGCGGTTGACTCCCCGCCTACTACTCAATTAAAAAGGGGCAGGGGCGGGGCCTCAAGAGGTCCCTCCCCCTGCGCTCAACATACAGTGCCCAAGACACAAATTCTAAAGAACTATTAAATGCTGAATCAATACAATACAAATGTACAAATAATAAAAAAAATAAACAAAACAATATTTATTATGGCATAATAAATTACAAGCAGAAAGAAATTCTAAACATATTTAATAACAAGTGTGATAAAGCCAAGAGAGAGAGCCGAACAGCAGTGTTGGTAACACTAAAGTCATGGCATCAGGGGGCGGGGCCACATTAACACGCTCAGGAGCATTTATTCAGCATTTATTAGCTCATTAGATTTTGTGCCTTGCACATTGAGCGTGGCCTCCTGAGGGTGTTAATGTGGCTCCGCCCCTGTGCTCAATATACAATGTGCAAGGCACAAAATCTAATGAGCTAATAAATGCTGAATCAATACAATACAAATGTACAAATAATAAAAGAAAATAAATAAAACAATATTTATAATGGCATAATAAATTACAAGCAGAAAGAAATTCTAAACATATTTAATAACATTTGTGATAAAGCCAAGATGGAGAACTGAGCAGCAGTACTGGTAACCCTAAAGCCATGGTGCCTGGGGGCGGAGCCACAGCGACACCCTCATGAGACCACGCCCCCTAAACTCCATACGTAGTGAGCAAGGCCCAATAAGATAAAGAACCGATGAATAGAATCAGCATAGCACTAACGATCAAAAATGACCAAAAAAATCATCATAAAGAGATAATACAGGACAAGCAGAAAGAAAACAGACATAGCTAACAGCAAACTTTACAAAATAATATAACGAAAAATTGAATAAAGGACAAGAGCCTTGACCACAGCCCTGTGGACACACACGGACCTTCCCAAAGCAGCAGGCTGGTCCTCATCAGGCCCTCCATTTCTTGGCTTCATCTTTGAAGAGGCTGTCATCAAGTCTGTGAGGAGGTCCGGTCCTAGCAGGATGCTTCAGAAAGGGGGTGGTCAGTTCATATGGATGACCCCGTGTGTGCTTCAGATGACCCTGATGACCCCTGTCAGCTGACCTTCTCACCAGCTCCTCTGGATCACTCGGCGCTTTGCTGGATCCACATGGGCGTATGTGAGGATATCTGGAGATGGACAGTTGGATGTGTGTGTGTGTGTGTGTGGTGGTGACGAGTGACGGCCGAAAATAACGAGAAATGGAAGAAACAGAAAGAGCCCTGCGCTCAGCAGGAGAGATTAAAATAACAGGCCATCCATCACCGGCGTCTGCAGCTTTTCGCCACTCGCGCCGGATTTGCTCAAGACAGGAGGAAGAGAAGGAACTGGGCTGACAATGACAGGAAAATGCAGCCATCGAAGGTGTCAAATTCACGGCAGCGGCGCAAGCCACCTGGGAGATGACAGTCGGGGGCTTGTTAAGCTGTCTCGGCTTCTGCTCGATTGGTGGGGCCGGGCGTCAGACCTCAGAAAGCGCGGATATGTTGGAACACGGCAGTCACTCAGGCACATCCCTTCATGGAGCAGGGTCCAGTCGGCAGAACATGCTGGAATTATCTTAATCTGTGGGATGAGATGGCATGGACTCTTCAGAGTTGACATCCACCACTAATTACTCTGGAACACCCCGGCGTCGACGAGGAGCCTCTGCTTATTGAGCTCATGGCCTAATGGATTCAGGTACCTGACGGCAGACGTGTGGCCATCCCAGGGTGACTGGACTTAATAAAATGGTCGTCCAATGAAAGCCTCCATGGTGAGAGGTGGCAGCCCATCTCAGGACCCCCTAGGAGTAAAACAGAGTTCTGTAAGGTCACCGGCGGGCAGCTCGGTCCCCACAACTCCATCTACATGCATACAGATTGTCGTCAATGCATCATCCGAAGATAGAGAGCCCCCTGCTGGCCGAAGTGTGGCAGCATAAAACTGCAAGTTCAGGACCTGCCCAAATGACAAAAAAAAAAAAAAAAAAAAATGTCACCCCAGCAGCCACCCCTGGGGCACGCGAGACGAAAACGAGACAGAAGTGACATTCTCGGCTCCGGGCCAGCCGGCCGTCCTCAAGCCACTCTTTCTGTCTGTCTGGATACAAAGAAGAGTCTCTCCTCCGTTTCCCAGACATTATTCTTGCTGCTGGACAGAGGGAGCTTTGTGTTCCTCGGAGACAGAACTTCTCAAGCGCTGAGCGCGTGATACCAGGGTCACTGCATACATCGGGTCAGCGCTCCAGGGGTCTGCATTGTTGGGATGCCTTCATGATGGAAAGAAAGAAAGAAAGAAAGAAAGCAAGCTCCACCAGCAGCAGCAGCAGCCGCAGTAGGCCATCTGCCACTGTGTCACTGGCATAAAAGGGGTAAGGGGGCAGAGGGGGGCTCTGGTGTCTGAGACGTGACACTGCAAGGCCAGAGGTTTAGTCTTCAGCACCCTTTGAATGCCTGGACCTGACTGACCTAAATATTGAGTCTCTATGGAAGAATATTGCAGGGCATTATGGGATACTTGGTGTTACTAACAGAATAAGATTATTATATATGAGTTATTACAGAAAGGCTCAATATAATAAGGTTATTCTGTTAATAACACCAACTATCACATAGTGCTCTGCAATACTCTGCCAATTGAAGATAGCGTGCACCCCCCGCCCGCCACTTAGGGACCAAAGGGTGGGACTGTAAGGTCACAGGTTTAACCCCTTCTAAGACTGAAATTTCAGTTCTCAGCAGTGACTCCTCATCTGACTCTGCAGGAGTCACGTCAACTGCTTGAACTCCAACACATGGTGTAGTCATGTAGTCAACCATGAGTGGCTGAAGAGTTACTATAGGAGTAAAGGGACGGGGCATGGGGGTCCTGTAAGGTCACAGGCTCAACCCCCTACACCTAGATCATCTTCAATGCACTATCTGATGGTAACGTGACTGACCCCTAATGGTTAAAATGAGGAACTGCAAGACTAAAGGCTCAGCTCTCAGCATTGACTTGACTCTTCATCTGACCATGCAGGAGTCTCATCAACTGCTTGAACTCCAACATATGGTGTGGTCATCATGTCAGCCATGAGTGCCTAAATAGTTACTCTAGATGTAAAGGGACGGTGTGGGGGTCCTGTAAGGTCACAGGCGGAATCCCTTAGACTCCATCTGCTTGCACCCAGATCATCTTCAGTGCATTATTGGATGGTAACATGACTGAGCCCTAATGGTCAAAGGGAGGAACTGTAATCTTAAGGCTCGGTTCTCAGCATTGACTCTTCATCTGACCATGCAGGAGCCACATCAACTGCGTGAACTCCAACACATGGTCTGGTCATCATGTCAACCATGAGTGGCTAAAGAGTTGCCCTAGGATTAAAGGAACGGTGGGTGGGGGGTGAGGGGGGAATATGGCGCGGGGGTCCTGTAAAGTCACAGGCTCAATCCCTTGTGCCCAGATCATCTTCAATGCATTATCTGAAGGTAACGTGACTGACCCCTAATGGTCAAAGGGAGGAACTGTAAGACTTAAGGCTCGGTTCTTCAGCATTGACTCTTCATCTGACCATGCAGGAGCCATATCAACTGCTTGAACTCCAACACATGGTCTGGTCATCATGTCAACCATGAGTGGGTAAAGAGTTGTCCTAGGATTAAAGGAACGGCAGGTGGTGAGGGTCACAGGCTCAATCCCCTGTACCCAGATCATCTTCAATGCATTATCTGATGGTAACGTGGCTGACCCCTAATGGTTAAAATTAGGAACTGCAAGACTTAAGGCTCGGTTCTCAGCATTGACTCTTCATCTGACCATATAGGAGCCACATCAACTGCTTGAACTCCAACACATGGTGTAGTCGTCATGTCAACCATGACTGGGTAAAGAGTTACTCTAGAAGTAAAGGGATGGGGTGGGCAGGAGGTCCTGTAAGGTCACAAGCTCAACCCCCGTACCCAGATCATCACTATCTGACAGTAACATGACTGACCCCTAATGGTTTAAAGGAGGAACTGCAAGATTTAAGGCTCGGTTCTCAGCTTTGACTCTTCATCTGAACACCTGTTGAACCTGCAGCCGTGACCCCTTGTGTAGTCCTGCTTGGTAGATTATTGCTTCAAGGTCTTCATCCTCTCTGGTCTGACGATTGTGTGACTTCCATGGGGTCAAGAGAGATAATGACAGATAATGTCAGGTCACTGACTCAATGCCCAGAATTCCATCTGGGTGGATCCAGATTGGCATGGCCCCCTAGTGGTTTAGGAGTCACCATAGGGGTGATGATGGGTCCGGTGAAGTCACTCCCCAGTATTCTATCTCCAAAGATCCAGGTCATCGTCGATGCACTATCTGAAGGCAATGTGGCCCCCTACTGGTCAAAATGAGGAACATCAGTTCTCAGCAATGACTCCTTATCAGCCCCCGTAGGAGTCACGTCAGCCACTCGAACCCAAGGCCGTGGAGCTGTTGACTCTTAGTGGTGGAAGAGTAGGACGGAGCCTGCGTATTGGACCTGCAGCCATGGCTCGCTGCGTAATCCTATTTGGGGAGTTACTTTGTTCAAGGTGGGCAACCTCTCCCATCTGAAGTTAATGTGTCCAAGGGGGTCTTAAAGACTGGGACCACGTGGTCTCGGGTTCAGTCCCTCTCCGTGTGACCAAAGAAATGTTGCTTGGTTTGTGTTGACCCCTGTTAAAGCACTGGGATTCAGTCTCTGAACTGGAACCTGAACTGGAGTTGTCAGGTTTCAAGTCACCCAATCCTGCATGGAATTCTGTCATTTGGGAATTAAACTGGGATCGCCTGGTATTAAACTGGGTATCTGCTGGACCCTCAGGACTAAATAAGGTTGGGGCCAGGGAATGGTCAAAGGTTCAAGCCACCCATCTATTGGTCCAAATTGGGCAGAAGGGAATGAACTGAGAATTGAACTGGGATCTGCTGGTATTAAACTGTGTATCTGCTGGACCCCCAGGACTAAATAATGATGGGATCTGGAATAGTCAAAGGTTCATGTCATTTGGATAAAGAGTTTGAACTGAAAATTAAACTGGGATCTGCAGGTGGTAAAATCTTTCAAAATGAACCACAATGGGGTTCCCAGTTTCTATACTGGGAATTGAAATGGTGATATCTCGGGTCGCACCACCTATCCCATAGTCCAAACTGAGCTAATGAGCATGACCTGAATATTGAACTGGGATCTCCTGGTGTAACTCTGCTCATCCAAATAGACCACAATGGGGCTCAATCTCTGCACTGGGATCATAACTGGACAAGCCTGGGCTCCCATCACCCACCCAGTGGTCCAAACTGGACTGAAGAGGGTAAACTGCTAAATGAACTGGGATGAATCCGTGTGGTCGCTGCCTCACTGTGACTAAACTGGTCTCAGGTCCATGAAAACATCAACCAACTGGGTCAGTCTTAACCTTTGACCTGAACTGGGATCTCCAGATATTAAACTGGGTACTTGCTGGGACCAGGACTGGGATTGCTTTACTTGTCGAATGGAGTGCAATGGGACTCAAGTCTCTGAACTGGAGATGCCGAATGTGTCACATCAGCCATCCACTTACTGGGCTGAACAGCCTGAACTGGGATCTGCTGGGTTAAAATCTCTCAAAATGAACCACAATGGGGTTCCCAGTCTCTATACTGGGATTTGAACTGGAGATACCTAGGTTCATACCACTTATAGCACAGTCCAAACTGGGCTTGAACTGAGAATTGAACTGGGATCTCCTGGTATGGGTCTGCTTGTCCAGTAGGCCACAATGGGACTCTTTCTCCATACTGGGGTCTAGAATGGAATTTGAACTTATCTACTGGGTCAGACTGGAATAGACTCGAGTATCTGCACTGGGTTGTGAACTGGAGATGCTGGCTTTAACATCACCTGTCCAGTGGGACAAACTGGCTGGAAGAAAATGAGATGAGGATTGGACTGGGATGCCCTGGCGTGAACGTGTCTTTCCACTGAGACTAAACTGGAGAATGGCAGAGGTGCCAATTATGCCCACTATCTGGGCTGATCTTACCATCTAACCTTTGATCAGCCCTGGCATGGATTTGAGCCTCTGAACTGGGGGTGCTGGCATTATGAGGCATACTGGGTGGAGGAGAATAGAACTGGGGTCTCCTGGTATTATGCTGGGTATATATTGGGCCACCATGAGTGAACTGGAATCAGGCCTGGAATGGGCAGAGCCCCCCACACCTGGGCAGAGAGCCTGAGCTGGGACCTGAACTGGGATCTACTGGTCTAAGTGTGCTTGTCCACTGGACTACAATGGGATTTGGTCTCTGAAGTTGAACTGTTCACATGTAAACCCCTCAATCTGCTGTTACCAGTAAGAGGAGTGGGAGGTGAGAACTGAACTGGGATCTGCGGGTCTTAAAGTGCGTATATACTGGACTTTAGCAACCTAACTGGGATCCTAACATCCACTCACTGGTCCAAACTTGGACGTGAGAATTGAGCTGGGACCTCCTGCCTCTTAATCAGGTCTGGGATGGCCAAGGTGCTGATGCCCACCCACTGGGCTGATCTTACTAAAGGCGCCTAATCTGTGACTGGAACTGGGGTCTGCTGGTTTCAAAGTGGGTCGCTGTAACTAAGAACTGGGATCAGGCCTTGCATGGACTTGAGTCTCCATACTGGGATCTGATCTGGGGTTTCTGTCTGAGCCAAACTGGATGGGACAGTACAATTGGAGGGCTGATTTGGGGGTGAGACACACCCCCCCACCTTTGTTGTCCCTAATTTCTAGAACAAGCGGGTGTAACTGGTACCCTATAAGGTGACGCAACATGACGTGAGGAGCCTCTGGAACACTCGGAGGGCCTGGGAATGTAGAATGGGTGGGCCGCCCAGCAGGACTTGGAGAGGCCGAGAGGCTGTTGATATAAGAATTTGAAAATAATGAGCAGTGAGGGTCTGCACCAGTGAGTGGGCATCAACATGAGCCACGAGACCCCCGAGGGCCTAGAAAGCCGTGGTGAGAATGGGGGATATGGGTGAGGTGCTTGAACCACCGTGGCCGGCTGACACAAATTGTTTACCCGTCATAACTTAACAAGACCCCTGGGAAGAGAGACAGGGACGTGATGTGACTTATGGGGGCTCATCCCGGGTGAAGTCATTTATGAAACAGTCATCACTGAGCGATGGCAAGAAAAAAGGAAGATGAGGAATGAAGGGAATCAGAGGAGAAGAAACACATCAGGATCATCTGAGGATAGGCGTGGGAGACAGGGGGGCTCACCGTGAGTGGGACAAGGACCCCCTGAAGTCTGCACAGACTCCCAAGGGAAAAAGCTGCAGTGTGTGGAGGGAATGGGGAGCCAGTGCTGCTACTGCTGTGACCACTAGGGGCAGAAACAGGGAGCCTACCAAGCCACCGCGTCTTTGTTTAAGACTCCTGACTGTATATAGCGCCTTGTTTCAGTGAACACCAGCCTGTGGAGTGGGAGTCACGGGAGGCTGGGGCCACAAGCCCACTCAGCTATAATGTGGGAAATTCCCACCTTCTCTTTAGACAGTGGGGGGGGCCGCACTGCCATCTGCCAAGGGATTTATTATTCATCAGAATATTTACAGAGGGTCCCGGTAAAGGAGGGTTAAGTGACTTGCTAAAGACACACGGGGAGCCAAGGATGGGGTGAGTTACGCAGCACAGCCACTAGGGGGCCACACTACCTTATGGCTAAAATTTTATCTCTATACCTAGATTGAACTTTAAGCCCCACCCCCTCATTTATTGAACTTTAAGCCCCACCTCCTTCTTTTTTTGAACTTTAAACCCCACCCTACCTTTTTCAGGTTTGTTTGAGTGGCTACACCAATCAAACATCTACAGTAGATTGCACTCTAAGCCCCACCCCTGTTGAACTTTAAGCCCCACCCCCTTATCGTTCAGGTTTGTTTGACTGGGTTCACCAATCAAACATTTACAGAAGATTGCACTGTAAGCCCCACCCAGTTATCTTTCTAGTTAATCTGAGTGGCTCTACCAATCAGATATCTACATTTCACTTTAAGCCCCACCCCCTTATTGTTCAGGTTTGTTTGACTGGCTACACCGATCAAACATTTTCAGAAGACTGCACTTTAAACCCCACCCACTTATTTTTCTAGTTAATCTGAGTGGCTCTACCAATCAGACATCTACATTTCACTTTATGCTGCACCCTCTTATCTTTCAGGCCTGTCTGAGTGGCTCCACCAATCAAACACCTAAATTGCTCTTTAAGCCCTACCCACTTTACTTGTGTGTCTGTTTGATTGTCTCCACCAATGAAACATTTAAATTGCTCTTTAGGCCCTTCCCACGTTCTTATTGGTCTGTCAGAAAGGCTCTACCAATCAAACATCTGGATTACACTTTAAGACCAATCCGGTCTTCTTTTAAACTTTAAGCCACACCCTGCCTCTTTCTGGTCTGTTTGAGAGGTTCCATCAATCATGGAGTACACTTTCAGTCCTGTTTGAATGGCTCCTCCAATTAAACATCTAGGTTGCTCTTTAAGGTCCACCCACATTTCTTACAGTTCTGACTGAACAGTTCTTCCAATCCAACATCTAGATTGAACTTTAGCTCCACCCCCTTCTCTTTCTGGTCTTTCTTAATTGCTCCACCAATGAAACATCTAGATTGCACTTTAAGCCCCACCCACTTTCCTTTCCGGTCTGTTGGTGTTATGAGTTTGCCAGTTTCCAAGCATATAAGTCCAAAAATGCCCACTATGGGGGGGGAACACCATCAAAAACTCAAGTCAGTAACACAGAGGGCCATGGAGAATCTTTATAAATAAAAATATTTATTCACACAAATGCTCTGTCACAGAAAATCAGCTCTGAGATGTATGAAGGCAAAAAGGAGTTGGCAGCAAAGGCAATCTATCTGTGCAGAATGGGGGCACTGGAGGGTGGCACTGCCATCTGATAAACTGTATATGGCTCAGGGAGATAGAAAGACCAATTGAGGTACCCCCAAGTATTTAGGGGTCCAAAGTAAAATATCAAGATTTTACAGTGCAGAGCTACTAGGGTGTTCGGGGGGTTTGGGTCACACTGCCTTTAGGCAAGGCAATAGATTGATAAATGACATTGATAACCAGTTTGGGGTCAGTCTTACTTAGAGTGACCCAAGTGGTGGGGACCAAAATTTAGGATGTAGACAGCACTGCCAATAGGGGGCAGCAAAGCCTTCAGAGACTAAAGAGCGTGGCCCATACAGAGCTTTAATGATTTGGGGCTCAGGCAGGATGAATGACACGGGGAGTCAAATATGAATCAACCCCACTTTGGAATTCCCTGTCAGCCTTAAGAGGGTCCAAAGGTGGGCCACCCTAACTGAAATGTATTCCCTTGTTTGCTCTTTTGTTGCGATGTTCAGTTAGATCTCCAGTCTTTGCAGAGTTCCTGATGCTTGCTGTTAAAGGTGCTATATAAAGTCAACACACCTGCGTCGTATCGATATGTTGAGTGACTTTCAAGTGACAGTGCTACAATTGTCTCTATCAGTGCCATCAGGTGAGCAGCACCTCAGTATGAGACAGTGGTGACCAATGAGCCAGCAGCCTTGTTCTGCTTATATAGCGCCTTTCACTGTCTCAAGACCCTGTTCTATTGCTTATGTGAGTCAGGAAGGGGCACTGAACCTGCGCTCTTAGATAGATAGATAGATAGATAGATAGATATGAAAGGCACTATATAATAGATAGATAGATAGATTGCTGAAAGGCACTGTATAAAAGATAGATAGATAGATAGATAGATTGCTGAAAGGCACTATATAAAAGATAGATAGATAGATAGATAGATATGAAAGGCACTATATAATAGATAGATAGATAGATAGATAGATAGATGTGAAAGGCACTATATAATAATTAGATAGATAGATATGAAAGGCACTATATAATAGATAGATAGAAAGATATGAAAGGCACTATATAATAGATAGATAGATATGAAAGGCACTATATAATAGATAGATATGAAAGGCACTATATAATAGATAGATAGATAGATAGATAGATTGCTGAAAGGCACTGTATAAAAGATAGATAGATAGATAGATATGAAAGGCACTATATAATAGATAGATAGATAGATATGAAAGGCACTATATAATAGATAGATAGATAGATAGATATGAAAGGCACTATATAATAGATAGATAGATAGATAGATAGATAGATAGATAGAAAGCAAGCACACCTGTGAATTCACCATAAAGAGTCAAATGCTGATAAAGCTGAAGCTCTTTGCAAGTCAACTGTGAAGGGCAGCACGGTGGCACAGCAGGTGGTACTACCCGCTCACCCTGCTTGGACGGTCACTTCAATGCCTGGCAGCCTGGTGTTTCCATGCCCCCTGAGTTTTCAAAGTAAGTTTACTTCCCCTGTACATAAACATTCTGCCCACTGAATTGTGTGAGGTGGTGGTAAAGTGCTGCGATGGCCTGATGTCCACAGAATGGTGCCCAGCCCTATTGGCATTCCTGTAAAGAAGAGGACAACAGAAGATTGACGAGCAGCTCGACTGTGGCCTGAGCTCTAAAATGGATATCAAGGACTGGAATGAGGACATGGGTTCAAGGCATCCAACATTATGGAGGCCGTGTTTTTGGTTTTTATAGCGCCTTTCATAGGGGAGGCAGTCTCAGTGACCCTCCAAAGCTCTGACTCGATCTCTCTGTATTTTAACCCAGCCATTTGCCTTAAAGTTCGCTCTCCTCAGGCAGAATGATGGATTTTGTCATTCCTTGCGGTTCCTTTGCCAAGCCTGTAAAATACTTCAGCTTTACGGCTCTTATAATTAATCTCAGGCAAATTAGTCACGAAGCCCGGATTTTCTGCTTGATGTGCAGACTGCTCTCACTAAATCAAAACGTGCGTCCCCCCACACCCCACCCATAATGTAGAGCTTGGTCTGCTTTACATTTTTTGGTTGGATTTCCTGCGGAGGATCTGGTGAATCCTTCTGGACAGCATCCCAGCCGTCGGTCTCGGCTCTGTGACAAGAACCTCCTGGATGCTCAAATTGTGTTGCTGGCAGATGGAGCCAAACCTTAGCACCGTCCAGCCTTCACTCGAGTGCCAGCCTGACCAACATGTCTGAAGAAGGGCCAGTGTCACCCCGAAATGTCCGTCTGCCCAACTTCTGTGATGACTGTGGCTGGATTCGCAGCACTCATTCCTTCCTTTGAATTTTTAATGTTTTTATGCGTTCAACATCACACCATAGGCCTGTCCGAAGGGCTCAACCAATCAAATATGGAGAGAGAACTTTAAACCCCACCCATTTCACAGGTTTGTCTGAGTGACTCCACCAATCACATATCTAGCTTAAGCTTAAAGCCTCATCCCTTCTCTTTCATGTCTGTCTCAGCAGCTCCACCAATCAAATGTCTCAACTGAGCGTTTAACCCCACCTCCTTCTCTTTCATGTCTATCAGAGTGGTTCCACCAATCAAATGTCACGATAGAGTTTTAGATAGATAGATAGATAGACAGATAGATAGATAGATAGATAGATGTGAAAGGCACTATATAATAGATAGATAGATAGATAGATAGATAGATATGAAAGGCACTATATAATAGATAGATAGATAGATAGATAGATAGATAGATAGATATGAAAGGCACTATATAATAGATAGATAGATAGATAGATATGAAAGGCACTATATAATAGATAGATAGATAGATAGATAGATAGATAGATAGATAGATGTGAAAGGCACTATATAATAGATAGATAGATAGATAGATAGATAGATACTTTATTAATTCCCATACTCCAGCAGCAGCATACTGATAATAACAATATTAAATTAAAGAGTGATAACAATGCAGGTATAACAGACAATAACTTTGTATAATGTTAACGTTTACCCCCCCGGGTGGAATTGAAGAGTCACATAGTGTGGGGTCTCCTCAGTCTGTCGCTGAAGCTGCTCCTCTGTCTGGAGATGATCCTGTTCAGTGGATGCAGTGGATTCTCCATGATTGACAGGAGTCTGCTCAGCGCCCGTCGCTCTGCCATGGATGTCAAACTGTCCAGCTCCGTGCCTACAATAGAGCCTGCCTTCCTCACCAGTTTGTCCAGGTGTGTGGTGTCCTTCTTCTTTATGCTGCCTCCCCAGCACACCACTGCGTAGAAGAGGGCGCTTGCCACAACCATCTGATAGAACATCTGCAGCATCTTACTGCAGATGTTGAAGGACGCCAGCCTTCTAAGAAGTATAGTCGGCTCTGTCCTTTCTTACACAGAGCATCAGTGTTGGCAGTCCAGTCCAGTTTATCATCCAGCTGCACTCCCAGGTATTTATAGGTCTGCACCCTCTGCACAGTCACCTCTGAAGATCACGGGGTCCATGAGGGGCCTGGGCCTCCTAAAATCCACCAGCAGATCCTTGGTCTTGCTGGTGTTCAGTTGTAGGTGGTTTGAGTCGCACCATTTAACAAAGTCCTTGATTAGCTTCCTATACTCCTCCTCCTGCCCACTCCTGATGCTGCCCACCATAGCAGTGTCGTCAGTGAACTTTTTCACGTGGCAGGACTCCGAGTTGTATTGGAAGTCTGATGTATGTTGGCTGAACAGGACCGGAGAAAGTCCAGTCCCCTGCGGCGCTCCTGTGTTGCTGACCACAATGTCAGACCTGCAGTTCCCGAGACGCACATACTGAGGACTGTCTGTAAGATAGTCCACGATCCATGGCACCAGGTGTGAATCTACTGCCATCTCTGTCAGCTTGACCCTAAGGAGCAGAGGTTGGATGGTGTTGAAGGCGCTAGAGAAGTCCAGAAACATAATTCTTACAGCAGAGGGATCGGTGTAGCATATAGATGATGGCATCCTCCGCTCCCACCTTCTCCTGGTATGCGAACTGCAGAGGGTCGAGGGTGTGGCAGACCTGTGGCCTCAGGTGGTGAAGCAGCAGCCACTCCATGGTCTTCATCACATGTGACGTCACAGCGACAGGCCGGAAGTCGTTCAGCTCACTAGGACGTGATACCTTTGGGACTGGGGTGATACAAGATGTTTTCCAAAGCCTCAGGACTCTCCCCTGTTCCAGGCTCAGGTTGAAGATGCTCTGTAGAGGACTCCCCAGCTCCAACGCACAGACCTTCAGCAGTCGTGGTGATACTCCATCTGGACCCGCTGCTTTGCTGGCACGAAGTCTCCTCAGCTCTCTGCTCACCTGCACTGCTGTAATTGTGGGTAGGGATGTCTCTATTATGCTGGTATCAGCAGAAGGATCGGTGGAGCGTGCAGTACTCCGAGGTGAGAGTGGGTTAGGGGGGTCAAACCTGTTAAAGAAGTTGTTCATCTGGTTTGCTCTCTCCACGTCTCTCTCGATGGTGGCACCCCGCTTCAAGCTGCAGCCAAGTGATGATCTTCATCCCATCCCACATTTCCTTCATGCTGTTGTTCTGCAACTTCTGCTCCAGCTTTCTCCTGTACTGCTCCTTCGCCGCCCTGAGCTGGACTCGGAGTTCCTTCTGCACGCTCTTGAGCTCTCATGCTGATCACCGTCTTTAAAAGCCCTTTTCTTCTGGTTCAAAAGGCCCTTGATGTCACTTGTAATCCATGGCTTGTTGTTAGCATAGCAGCGCACTGTTCTTACTGGAACTACAATGTCCATCCAGAAGTTGATGTAGTCAGTAGTGCAGTCAACAACCTCCTCAATGTTCTCACTATGTGACCCCTGCAGGATATCCCAGTCTGTAGTTCCAGTCTCTCAGAGCCTGCTCTGCCTCAGGGGACCACTTTCTGAATGACCGCGTGGTTGTGGTTTGCTCCCTCACTCTTGGTTTGTATTGAGGCTGAAGAAGAACCAGGTTATGATCTGTGGGGTGGCGCTGTATGCGTCTTTAACGTTTGCATACAGTAAGTCAATAGTCCTATTTCCCCCGGGTGTTACAATCCACATACTGGGAGAAGGCAGGAGTGGCGGCTCTGAGGCTAAGGATCTGCACTGGTATCCCAAAGGTTGCCGGTTCGAATCCTCGTCACTGCCAAAAAGAGATCCTACTCTGCTGGGCCCTTGAGCAAGGCCCTTAACCTTCAATTGCTCCAGGGGTGCTGTACAATGGCTGACCCTGCGCTCTGACCCCGATGGTATGCGAAAACTAACAAATTCCTAATACAAGAAATTGTATAAAGAACAAAAAAAAAATGTTTTGTCCAGCGTCAGATGGTTAAAATCTCCAGCGATTAGCACAAGCGCCTCGGGGTGCTGCGTTTGTAGTTTAGCAACAGCGGCATGGATGATGTCATCCGCTATCTCCACGTCCGCCCGAAGAGGGATGTAAACAATAACAAGAATGACGTGTCCAAACTCTCTGGGCAAGTAATAGGGACACAGACTTACGGCCAACAGTTCGATGTCCCTGCAGCAAGAGGAGATTTTGACGTTTACATGTCCAGAGTTGCACCACCTTGTGTTCACATAGAGAGCGAGTCCTCCTCCTTTCTGCTTCCTTTTAAGCCCCACTACCTTCTCTTTCATGTCTGTCTAAGTGGCTCCACCAATCAAATGTGTGGATAGAGTTTGAAGCCCCACTTCTTTCCTTTACAGATTGGTCTAAGCAGCTCCACCAATCAAATGTCTCGACTGAGTGTTTAGCCCCACCTCCTTCTCTTTCATGTCTGTCTAAGCGGCTTCATCAATCAAATGTCTTGAATGAGTATTTAGCCCCGCCTCCTTTTCTTTCATGTCTATCTGAATGGTTCCACCAATCAAATGTCTGAACAGAGTGTTTAGCCCTACCTCCTTACCTTTAATGTCTGTCTAAGCGGCTTCACCAATCAAATGTCTTGACTGAGTGTTTAGCACCGCCTCCTTTGCTTTCATGTTTGTTTAAGCCGCTCCACCAACTAAATGTCTCTGATTGGGTGTTTAACCCCGCCTCCTTTTCTTTCATGTCTATCAGAGTGGTTCCACCAATCAAATGTCTCAACAAAGTGTTTAATCCCGCCTCCTTCTCTTTCATGTCTGTTTAAGCGACTCCACCAACTAAATGTCTCTGATTGGGTGTTTAACGCTGCCTCCTTTTCTTTCATGTCTATCTGTGTGCTTCCACCAATCAAATGTCTTGACTGAGTGTTTAACCCCGCCTCCTTTTCTTTCATGTCTACCTGAGTTGTTCCACCAATCAAATGTCTCTGGCTGAGTGTTTAGTCCTGCCTCCTTTTCTTTCATGTATATCTGAGTGGTTCCACCAATCAAATGTCCAGATGGAGCTTTAAGCCCCACCCCTTCTCTTAGTCGCCCACATTTTCCAGTGGACGTTCATCGTCTCTCCTTTCACATTCCATATGCTTGTTAGCTTTATAAACTCCCAACATTCTTTATAACATTAAACTTTAATGGATTGAGAGAGCAGCACTGTGGCAAGTCGTCACTCTTTCAGACAACCAGCCTGGCCACTACATATGTTAAGTCTGCATGTTCTCCCTGTGTCCACATGGGCTTTTCTATGTCCACCAAAGCCCCAAAGGAGTGCAGACTAGGGGGGCTGGTGGTGCCAGACTGGTCCGGCGTGACTGAGTGGCAGTTATATCTAAAAATACACAATTATGACCCCTACAGAAGAGGAAATAGGAGGCAGTGGTCCAAAAGATGGTGGGTCCAGGAGTATATTGTCCAGAGAACGTCTCTTCAGCCCGTAGGGGGGCTCAAATGGACCCAGGATCTAGCTGGTGGGCTACTCAGGCTTACCCAGGGCTCTGGAAAGCAGATGAAGTGTGACGATTCAGTAGATGGAGAGATGACTTACTGACCTGGCAAAGCTATGATGCCCACTCGGTGCCACGGGGTCAGCTGAATGTGCTCACAGCCTTTGTGATTGGATGGTTGGCACCTGGCTGTAAGTCCAATGCCCTCTCACCAACTGACCTGACCACATTATGGTGCTGTGACTATTTGGCGCTTGACTTTGGCACGTCAGTGCCCAATGAGAGTAACCGACATTGTTACAGGCCCACCTTGGGGAGATGGGGGGGGGGGGGGGCGCGTGGGGGGGGGTTTACTTGGTAAAATTTCTTCCAAGACCTTTGCCCAGTTAGCTCTGCCACACTATGACTGTGTGACTCCGAGTCTCTTAATTCTTTTGCAATGACACTAATGTGCTGTCCGGGTGGGAGTAACCAACATAGGTACAAGCCCCCCATGGTGGGGGGGGGGGGGGGGGGGTCGGTGTCATACAGTGAACTTACTTACTTTGTAGGCTTTTGGTCGATTTGGTCAGCCACACTATGGCAGTGGGCCGAGATGACTCCTGATGTTAGTGCCCAACGGGAGTGGCCAGCATCGTTACAAGCCCACCTTGAAGCTCCTTCCTTGGTCTTTATTCCATTAGCTTGGTCACACTATGGTTGTGCAACTCCCCAAGTCCTGATTGTGGCACCACTGAACCACTTCAGTGCCCAGGCGGCAATGACATTGGGGGTCACTTGGTGAAGACCCTTTCAAGGCCTTTATTCCATCAGCTTGGCCAGACTATGGTGGTGTGACACTTTGACCCCTGATTCTGGCACCTTTGACCCTCTTTAGTTCCGCTATGAGAGTGACTGGCATTGTTTCATGCCCACCCCTCCTAGGCTTCTCTAGTTGGGCCACTCAATGCTGGTGTGACTCCTCAGCTCCTGATTGTGACGCCACTTTGTCGGCCAGGTGGGAGTGACAAGCCCACCTTGTGAGGTCACCTGGTGAGATGAGGCACACACAATGGATTGGCCTTCCCAGCGTATCGGACATTTGATAGCCCAGAGTTTGGTCCTCGGACTCTCCAGGTGCTCCTGAAAAAGGTCGGAGGTTTGGTGGATTGGGTCACAGCTGTTGTTCTAAAGGCATGATGGGATATGGCATTACAACACACACACACACACACATCGAGAGAGTGGGCCATAAGTCAGGACACACGGACACACACACACCCAAGAAAGTGGCCATACCATGAGGACACACACATACACATGTGAGAGAGTGGCTGTACCATGAGGACACACTCACACACACACACACACCCACACACACAGACGCACAGACAC
>JANRMT010028174.1:6677556-6689499 GCA_026402145.1 Polypterus bichir lapradei
ATCATTGGGCACCTTGTCCACGTTTTCTCATACATTTTGACAAAAGGTGCCATGGCTTACTGTATGCCAGTAGCACCAGCACCAACCATGGATGGGTCATGGGCACTGGAGCCAGAGCCGGATTAAGACCTTTAACGCCCCCAAGCACTTAAAAGATTTTGGTGCCCCCATATATATCTTACTCAAAATATAAACAATAATAAACCATAAAATAAAATTTTATTTTTTTAAATGAAACTAAATTTGCAGTATGATGGAAAATAATGTTTATTTTGCATTAATGCATCATTTGGTTTATTGTAAATGGAAATTTTTTGTGGTGCCCCCCCTTTCCTTGATGCCCTAACCGTGTGCTTGTTTTGCTTTATGGTTAATCTAGTGCTGACTGGAGCTTATGCCAGCAGCACTTGGTACAAGGCAGGACGCACTCTTACTGGACCAGTTTAAGGTCACCAATGTCACAAGATGCCATCCTTACCCAGGGCATCATCCAACTGAGGACCATGGGGGTCAGAGCCAATGGCTGACGAGCTGCCAGTCCATCATTGGATACCTTGCCCACACTTCTTCATATAAATCTCATCAGCAAGACTCACATGATTTACTTAGTGGGCACTGGAGCCTATCTCAGCAGTGGTGGGCACAAGGCAGGAGGGACCAATGGACACAAACACTGAGCCAAGTTAGTGTCACTGCTCATGTGCAGACTTAATGTAAGTTAGGGTCATGAAGGGCACAGCCTACCTTGGCATCATCACGTGCCAGGCACAAACTTGTGGGCACCATGTCCACTCTTCCTCATACATGTAAATGTTTGTAAAAATTCATGTAAACATTTTGGCAAAGAGCAGACATGCTTACTGTATGACAGAATCACCAGGCACAAGGTAGGCACCAGCCATGGATGGGGCACCAGTCCATCATTGGGCACCTTGTCCAAAGTCTTTAGATGTTTTAATGACACCAGTCTGCTCGGCATCCACGTGTTTTGAAAGTGGCAGGAAAACGGGAGTCTGACGCTGGCGCATGGAGATCACGCAGGCTTCACACAGGAGGTGACTGGGTGGTCCGTTGACCTGTGATGTACAAGACCACGTTGGATGGCCATTTCCTCTGTCACCAGAATGGACAGGAGACATAAAAAGGTTTGGGGCAGCCACCCGTGTATTATGCCCTGGCTGCAAAAGGGTTAATTTGTGTGGAGTCGGGTCTGGTTCAAAGTCCAATACAGAACTGATGACATGTGGCAAAGATAAAGGTCTGGAGTGGAAGTGACATCATATGGGCAGGAAGTGATGTCATCACACGGGTGCCAGAACCGGAAATGACATCATCATGGGCAGGCAGTGCCGTCATCTGGGTAGGAAGTGACATCATCACAGACACTGAAGCTAGAAGTGATGTCATCATGGGCACCAGAAGTGATGCCATCACAGACAGGAAGTGAAATTTCCCACGAATGGTCTGCAGAGGATTGAGAGAAAAAGTCAGTGCACCGCGCCACCTCCTGGTTAGATGTGGAATTGTCACTATTTGAGCCCTTTAGCTGCCTCCCATGTGCACGTGTGTGACACCTCCTTAGCTGACATCAACAGCTCATGGAGGGTCTGACATCCATTCAGCTGGGGTTTCAGTGACGAACCCATCTACCAGACTGATCACGGCAGAATCAGAGAAGAGGGCCATGGGCACAGGAGCCTAGCCCAATAGCAATGGGCACAAGGCAGGAAAGAGCTGTGGACCACTTGAAGGCACACCCATTGGCCCAGTATAGGAGCTCTAATGACATCACGTCACGTCTCAGACCCATTGAATCAAAGTGAGAGTTAAGTGGGCAGTACCTACCCTGGCAGCGAGAGACACACATCACCATGGGGCACCCATCCACCACACACACACACACCCTTAGGGCCAGAATGGTGATGTGGGTGAAAAGCGGGACTACTCGGTAGAGAAAGCCTCACGAAGATGGGGAGAACATGCAAATGCCACATAGACACTTGCCAGGTGTGGAATTTGAATCCAGGACCCGGGATTCACAAGGCCATCAAAGCTGAGGATGGTGTCACCTGTGGGTCAATTTAGAATCACCTGCCATGGAGGGCAGAAGAGCCCCGGGAGACCAACCTAAGCAGACACTGGGGGCTTTGAGATGTTAGAAACAACACTGAGGAGAACAAGAATGGAACATTCGACCCAACAGAGCTCAAAAAAAGGCCATCAAGTCCGGAAGGAGTGCGGGTGGGTGCCCACCTGCCGTGACACCAAGCTAATTTTGGTCAAAAGCTCCGTCCCCTCCTTCCAGTGACTCCCTGCAAAAGACCCTCTTCAATGGCTCCATCTGTGGAAATCACCGTGAAAGGCACTATATTAGAAATGGACTGACTCCACAGTGTGACCCTGAGTGGACTGATTTACTGGTCAGTGCCCCCTTTGCTCTGCCCATCCCCTTGATTACCAGTTAATGCCCTCGATGCTTCTCTGGATGGTATCCAGGATGGTAAGGCGCTATATAACGCAAAATCGCTCAACATTTTATTTATTCTGATGAGCGGCTCAGCTCCATCTCTCAATATTAAACATTTTAGAAGTGAATGACGGACTACAATTCTACGTTTTAATCATTGGCATCACTAGGCTGCCATCCTAACGTGGGCATTTGGATGTGTAGGGTGGGCAGCGAGATGTTTACTTTGGCTCATTTTTCTCTGGGTGGGCACTAAAGGAGGGAAGGCAATGCCCTGAGTGGACTGATTTACTGGTCAGTGCCCCCTTTGCTCTGCCCGTCCCCTTGATTACCAGTTAGTAGCCTTGATGCTCCTCTGGATTGTATCCAGGATGGTTAGGCGCTATATAATATAAAATCGATCAACAATTTATTTATTCTGATGAGCGGCTCAGCTCCAGCTCTCAACATGAAACGTTTTAGAAGTGAATGACGGACTACAATTCCACATTTTAAGCATTGGCATCACTAGGCTGCCATACCAACGTGGGCATTTGGATGTGTAGAGTGGGCAGCAAGATGTTTACTTTGGCTCATTTTTCTTTGGGTGGGCACTAAAGGAGGGAAGGCAATGCCCCGAGTGTCACAGTTCCAATCCATCGCGTCCATATGTAAATCTCACCCTTCTCCGAGCTGGGGGTCCCACTGGAGTGGGCTGGGGTGGGGTTGGGTGACTGTGAAGCCCCCCATGTTGGTCAAGAGGACAGGCTGAGCACTCACTCTCCAGAACACTTTAACTCCCCTCCCCCTATACTCCTCCCCATAACCTTCATGCTTTAACTCCCAACGCCCTTGGAATTCCAGAGCTGTGAGGTCCTAAGCGGAGCATCTTGGCACGGCGGCCCCCCTCTCAAGTGTTGAGTGCATACCTTTGGTATTTCCAAGCGTAGCCTCCTCGGCGGCACATCCTGTCCAGGTGTGGCATCTGGGCCGCAATGGAAAAAAAAGAACCTTGCAGCTGCGTCCAAAAGACTTCAGCGTGCAACTCGCCTTGGTTTTCCTTGGAAGTGTGCGCAGACCCTCGGCTCCCTAGGAAAATATTCAGTGACTGCAATAAAATAAAATTAAAATAAAACAAAAAGGATCAGAGAGGATTTTTTGGCTTCATTGGCCCAGGGGGAGAGGAGACCCCTCAAAGCCAGCGTTCAGCCCTTCTGGTCTTTGGTGCAACATCAGGCCACTGGGGCACATGGGGGGCAACTCTCCGGTCAGAACTTCCCTAAGGCCCCCTTAATAAAATAATGTCACATTCCTCCCATTGGGGCCGAGTTTGGGACATTCAGAGAAAAAGAATCAAGAGGAGCAAAGTGGCTTCTATTATGCCAGTGACACGGGGCTGTGGTGCTCAGTGGTTTTATTTATTTTTTTATCCTTATCATATTTCTGTTTTGACCAAATTCTTTGCAATTTTTTGGGAATTTCTTTCTCTTCTCTTTTGTTAAGATCTCTGCTCCCTTCTTTGTTTTCATCTTCACTTATTTTCTTCTTTCACCACACCCTCTTCTTGTTGCTTTGTTCCTTCCCTTTTAATCACGTTTATAATTTTGCTCCGGTCCTTAACACTCACAACGGGGGTCTTGGTGGAAAAAAATTCAAATTGATTTGCAATCTGAACTCTCAGGCACTGAGGTCAGTGCGGGCTGCGGTCACTCGGGAGGCCAGAGATTCAAGCTGAATGGGGAACTGGATCAAAATCAAAAAATGATTGGCCATTAGGGTTCTCAGGTGCTGTGGTCAGTTTGGCTGCAGTCACCTGAAAGACCACTGACTCAAAAGTATTGGCCATTAGGACTCTGAGTTGCTGTCGTCAGTTGGGCTGCAGTCACTCGAGAGCCCAATGATTCAAACAGAATGACAGACTGATTCAAAATTAATCCGATTGGCCATTAGGACTCTCAGGTGCTGTGGTCAGTCAAGCTGCAGTCACTTGAAAGACCACTGACTCAAAAGTATTGGCCATTAGGACTCTGAGTTGCTGTTGTCAGTTGGGCTGCAGTCACTCGAGAGCCCAATGACTAAAACAACATGGCAGACTGACTTAAAATCAAACTGATTGGCAATTGGGACTCTGAGTTGCTTGGTCAATTAAGCTGCAGTCACTTGAGAGACCACTGACTTGAAATAATTTGCCTTTAGGACTCTCAGGTTCTGTTGTCACTTAGGCTGCAGTCACTTGAAGGACCACTGACTCAAAATTATTGGCCATTAAGATTGTGAGTTGCTCTTGTCAATTGGGCTGCAGTCACCCAAGAGCCCAATGATTCAAACAGAATGACAGACTGATTCAAAATTAATCCGATTGGCCATTAGGACTCTCAGGTGATGTTGTCAATTGGGCTGCAGTCACTTGTGAGACCACTGACATAAAGTAATTGGCCTTTAGGACTCCTAGTTGCTGTGGTCAATTAAGCTGCAGTCACTTGACAGCCCAGTGGCTCAAGGTAATTGGCCACTCAAAACCAAACCGATTGGCCATTAGGACTCTCAGGTTCTGTGGTCAGTTAAGCTGCAGTCACTTGAAAGACCACTGACTCAAAAGTATTGGCCATTAGGACTCTGAGTTGCTGTTGTCAGTTGGGCTGCAGTCACTCGAGAGTCCAATGACTCAAACAAGATGGCAGACTGACTCAAAATCAAACTGATTGGCCATTAGGACTCTCAGTTGATGGGGTCCATTAAGCTTCAGTCACTTGAGAGACCATTGACTTGAAATAATTTGCCTTTAGGACTCTCAGGTGCTGTGGTCAATTAAGCTGCAGTCACCTGGGAACCCAATGATTCAAAGTGATTGTTAAACTGATTCAAAATCAAACCAATTGGCAATTAGGACTCTCAGGTGCTGTTGTCACTTAGGCTGCAGTGACTTGAAAGACCACAGACTCAAAATTATTGGCCATTAAGATTGTGAGTTGCTGTCATCAATTGGGCTGCAGTCACCCAAGAGCCCAGTGACTCAAACAAGATGGCAGACTGACTCAAAATCAAACTGATTGGCCATTGGGACTCTCAGTTGCTGTGGTTAGTTAAGCTGCAGTCACTTGAGAGACCACTGACTTGAAATAATTGGCCATTAGGACTCTCAAGTGTTGTGGTCAATTAAGCTGCAGTCACCTGATAGCTCATTAATTCAAGCTGATTGATTTAAAATCAAACTGATTGGCAATTTTGTTGTCAGGTGCTGTGATTGACCTGCAGTCACCCATCAGAGAGCTCATTGATTTTGCCTGATTGACCTTTTGGACTCTCAGGCGCTGTGGTCAGTTAAGCTGCAGTCACTTGAAAGACCACTGACATAAAGTAATTGGTCTTTAGGACTCCTAGTTGCTGTGGTCAATTAAGCTGCAGTCACCTGATAGCTCATTAATTCAGGCTGACTGATTTAAAATCAAACTGACTGGCAATCAATGTTGTCAAGTAGGTTTTGTGACTGACCTGTAGCCACCCATCGGGGAGCTCATGGATTCAACCTGATTGGTGATTGGCTTTTTGGACTCTCAGGTGCTGTGGTCAATTAGGCTGCAGTCACTTTGGAACCCAATGATTCAAACTGATCGGGGAACGGATTCAAAATCAAACCAATTGGCAATTAAGACTCTCAGGTGCTGTTGTCACTTAGGCTGCAGTGACTTGAAAGACCACAGACTCAAAATTATTAGCCATTAAGATTGTTAGTTGCTCTTGTCAGTTGGGCTGCAATCACCCAAGAGCCCAATGACTCAAACAAGATGGCAGACTGACTCAAAATGAAACTGATTGGCCATTGGGACTCTCAGTTGCCGTGGTTAGTTAAGCTGCAGTCACTTGAGAGACCACTGACTTGAAATAACTGGCCATTAGGACTCTCAGGTACTGTGGTCAGTTTGGCCGTAGTCACTTGAAAGACCACTGACCACTTGAAAAAACTGGCTGCTAAGACTTTGAGGTGCTGAGATCAATTAAAAAGCAGTCATTCGAGAGCCCAATGATTCAAACAGAATGGCAGACTGATTCAAAACTAAACCGATTGGCCTTTAGGACTCTCAGGTGCTGTGGTCAGTTAAGCTGCAGTCACTTGAAAGACCACTGACTCAAAAGTATTGGCCATTAGGACTCTGAGTTGCTGTCATCAGTTGGGCTGCAGTCACT
Source organism: Polypterus bichir lapradei (assembly GCA_026402145.1). Lineage (NCBI taxonomy): Eukaryota > Metazoa > Chordata > Cladistia > Polypteriformes > Polypteridae > Polypterus > Polypterus bichir. Next base: position 6,684,188 of record JANRMT010028174.1, read on the forward strand.
CAAGAGCCCAATGATTCAAACAGAATGACAGACGGATTCAAAATTAATCCGATTGGCCATTAGGACTCTCAGGTGCTGTCATCAATTGGGCTGCAGTCACTTGCGAGACCACTGACATAAAGTAATTGGCCTTTAGGACTCCTAGTTGCTGTGGTCAATTAAGCTGCAGTCACTTGACAGCCCAGTGGCTCAAGGTAATTGGCCATTCAAAACCAAACCTATTGGCCATTAGGACTCTCAGGTTCTGTGGTCAGTTAAGCTGCAGTCACTTGAAAGACCACTGACTCAAAAGTATTGGCCATTAGGACTCTGAGTTGCTGTTGTCAGTTAGGCTGCAGTCACTCGAGAGCCCAATGTCTAAAACAAGATGGCAGATTGACTCAAAATCAAGCTGATTGGCCACTGGGACTCTGAGTTGCTGTGGTCAATTAAGCTGCAGTCACTTGAAAGACCACCGACTTGAAATCATTGCCCATTAAGACTCTGAGTTGCTGTCGTCAAGTGGGCTGCAGTCACTGGAGAGGCCAATGATTCAAACAGGATGGCCATTAGGGTTCTCAGGTGCTGTGGTCAGTTTGGCTGCAGTCACTTGAGAGACCAGTGACACAAAGTAATTGGCCTTTAGGACTCTCAGGTGCTGTGGTCAATTAAGCTGCAATCACCTGACAGCTCATTAATTCAGGCTGATTGATCTTTTAGTGCTCATTTTTTGTGTTTCTTTTCTCCCAGGACTAAATATATTTCCTAAAATTAACATTTTTTAAAAAAGAACACAAAGCAATTGTTTAACATATCAAATCAACAATAAATATTCACTTTGACAAATGTTCCTGTCTTGCATGTTGTATGAGCCTCCCTACTCTACATGTTACACAGCAAAGTCCTGCGCAGTCTGGTCTCGCTCACAGCAGCCAATTGCATGCCTTGCCACGTGGCACTCCTTACAATTTGTGTTGCACTGGTGTTTCCTTTTCAGTTGTCTGTTGCTGCACTTTCTCCCATGTATCGTTAGTGTGTACTGTAGAGAGACAAGTCACCCGTTTGACATCGTGCCATGCCACTGCCCGCATGAAAACCGTATTGTCACCTCTTTTCCTCTTCAGCCTGTGTCTCCTGTTCACCCTCACTGTGCCACAAGCTCCAATTCCCCTGCTCTGTAGCTTCACGAACAATTCTGGGCAGGTATAGAAATTGTCCAAATGTACACAACGTGACCCAAATGTTCAGAGCCCTGAAGAAGCTCCAGCACAACCTGACTTGTCAAGGACAGTTCTCTCTTTGAAATATACTTTCCTGTTTATGTAATTACTTTGAGGCAGATACCAGTGTTTCCTTCTGCCAGTACAAAATCCTTTATGCCATACTTTATGGGCTTGCCTGGCATATTTTGGCGCCCCTTGTATTTTATCATAGATTCCTGCACAGACAAATCACGGCCAGGGTGATAAAATTGTCAATGTCAAGCAGGGCCTGAACTTTATACACGGGGTTACAGCCCGGCTCACCCCTTGGGATTTGCTTCTGGTTATCACAGCAGCTCTTACCTATCATCACGTGGCATAGCCTGCCCACCAGGGGACAGAGCACGTTTGGACCAATGCTCCCTGAAGTTAAATCGCCAGTCCAGTCCCATCTGTATCTGTAATGCCGCCACAACGCCCTTCATCTCGTCTTTTGTTGTGGGTTTCCACTTTGAAAGACGGGAATGCGATGCAAGCGCAGCCCGCGATTCAAAAAATTGCTCTGCCTACCTGTTTGTCTCGTCTGCCAGTAGCTGAAAAGCGGCATCAGGAGAGGGCAGCCTGAAGTAGTCCAGCGGCTGGTAATCTGTCGAGTCTAACAGCAAGCTGTGCCGTCTTGTGAAGTCCGGTAGCCAGTTCGGCTCCCACGAATCAATGTCTGGGTATTCCTCCCACGCGAAACCTGCCGTAGGGGCATCGGCTGCGCGAATGCGCTCAGCTGGCAGCCAATTAGCTGGGGTTGGTATCAGGTGGTGTCCGATCAGCTGATGCTGGCTTCTCACTCTCTTGCTCGATCTCCCGATCGCTGTCAATAAAATCCGATTCTGAAAAATCAGAGTCCGACTCGGCGATAATGCGCAAAACATCGTCTGCATTCACTTCACTTCCTCGTGAGAGGTCGGTGCCATCATGCCTTTGTTTACATTTGGCAACTCACGCACACACAAGGATTAGATGGCGAGTCAATGAGTCTAACATTCCTCCGAGCACAGAGGGAACGCCTGTGACGTGACAGTGAGTTTTGTCACCATTAACAGCTGATTGTCACCCTCTACCCCTGGATGTCGACGCCCTCAACCCCTCCTGTCGACAAAAGTCGACATCCGCCCTAAAAGAGTTAATGTGTTAATGGGATTGAAACTGCAACATGAAGGTAGGCAGAGGGTGGAGCTTAAAATAAATGACATCAAGCTGGCTAGTGGGTGGAGCTTAGACATGCTTTCCAAATCTAAGGTGTGTAGTATGACGCTGGCTTTAACTTTTGGTTTTCGAATGTGACATCAAGTTGGTCTGGGGGCGGGGCTTATATCTGTGACATTAAGTTAGTTGGGGTGGGGATTGAAATTGCAACATGAAGGTAGGCAGAGGGTGGAGCTTAAAATAAATGACATCAAATAGGTTAGGGGCGGGACTTAGACATGCTCTCCAACTCTAAGGTGGGTTGTGTGATGCAGTCAGGGGGTGGGGCTTATATCTGTGACATTAAGTTAGTTTGGGTAGGGATTAAAACTGCAACATGAAGGTAGGCAGAAGGTGGAGCTTAAAATAAATGACATCAAGATGACGAGTTGGTGGAGCTTAGACATGCCCTCTGTGTCAAAGGTATGTAGTGTGACGCAGGCCTTGGCTTACGGCTTACAAGTGTGACCATAAATTGGTCGGTGTGGGACTCAGACCTATGACATCAATTAGATTGTGGCAGGGCTTAGAACTCTGAAATCAGCTTGATTGATGTGTACTGGTGGTCTTCATTGTATCCCCACATTTTTTTAAGCCAAATTTAAGATACCTTGACTTCAAGAGGGCTTTAGTTTACAATTAGAAGGGAGCCACCTCTGGAGCTTAAGTAAATGACATCAAGCAGGTTAGTGGGCGGGACTTAGACATGCTCTCCAACTCTAAGGTGAGTTGTATGATGCAGTCGGGGGCGGAGTTTATATCTGTGACATTAAGTTAGTTGGGGTGGGGATTGAAACTGCAACATGAAGGTAGGCAGAGGGTGGAGCTTAAAATAAATGACATCAAGCTGGCTAGTGGGTGGAGCTTAGACAATCTTTCCAAATCTAAGGTGTGTAGTACGACGCTGGCTTTAGCTTTTGGCTTTCAAATGTGACTTCAAGTTGGTCAGGGGGTGGGGCTTACAACTGTGACCTCAAGTCGATTGACATTTAGTTGCAGTTTTCATTTTTATCCCCAAATTTTTTAAACTAATTTTAAGATTCCTTGAGTTGAGCAGGACTTAATTGCACATTTAAAAGGGTCCCCTGCTAAAACACATGCTGGATAGTGGACGGGGCTTAGACTTGCCCTCCAGGTCAAAGGTGCGTTGCGTGACGCAAGCCTTGGCTGATGGGTTACAAGTGTGACCTTAAATTGGCTATGGTGGGACTCAGAACTATGACATCAAGTTGACTGATGTTGGCAAAAGTCTCAGTTGCATTTCTAAAGTTTTTGATTGATTGAATTAAAATCTCCAAAGATCATGTGGAAAGATGATTTCCCCTCAGAGACTAATAAAGTATATCATCATCATCATCATCATCATTTTCAGCTGGAACATAACTCTCTGTACATTTGTTTGGGTGCCCTCTCTGGCCAAGAAGAGCCATGACAGCCTGAACAGCGAATGGTAAGCTGCAGACAAAGTACTTTCTGATTGAATATTAATAATTGTTATTTAGAGCTATAGAAGCATATATAATTAATTATAACAATACACACAGTGTCCCTCCTCAGGTTTACATGCACATACCCCCCCATTTATAATAACCATACTCTCCGTATTGGAGGTCACCCTGTCTCGTTCTCTGGGCATCGGCAGAGTGTGGCATCGTCACCCTTGGGGACATTTTTGATGGCTTTAGGTGGGGCTGAGACTCTTTCAGAAGCGGAGGTCCATGATCCTCTTTGTGTTTTAATCTCCGGTCAGTATTCGGATCTTGTGTTATTCCTCGTTCTTCACCTCTTATCCTCTTTGAACTTTTTGTCATTCTCTGTTAACTCGGACGCGGTCATCTCTGCCAACTTTAACATGATTGCCTTCTGGTCCCTGCCCTGGGGTCAGGATCTGTCACTTACCTGTTCCTCTTGATTGGGACCCGATTGACTTTTGCCTCTGAAAATCCCAAAACATCGACCTGGAAATCTCTCCCTATGGGCCCCTCTCACAATCCTCTTTACTGGTTATTTGATTTATTCTCCTAGACCCTCCTGCACTTTGGTAGATACATACTTTAGATACCTGTAGCAGAGATTGTTCTGTTTGGGTGCAAATCCTGATAAGTTAGCCCTGGCACCATATCCTTGTCTCTGGACCCTCTAAGCTTTAAATTCTGGAAATCCTCTTTCTACAACAATTACAGTATGTCTCTTGAACCATCTGCTGCTAGAACTGATGGTGCTGCTGGCTCAGATACTTCTAACTAGGGAACCTGGTTGGGCCATTTCACTGAATGACCCAGGAGTTTTTCTCCTCCTTGATTAGGTTGGGTGTTTTATTTTGACATTTTTATGGTTATATTTAATATTTAATAAAAATGTGATAGAAAAAAAAAAGCTTAATTGACTTAACCAAGCTGGACGTTACCTGCTTGTGTGTTTAGAAGGGCGCCCCCTCTGGCCAAGAAGAGCTATGACAGGCCTGAAGCGTATGGAAAGTTACAGGCTTTTTATTGCCTGGCTTAATGTTAACAATTTCTTGAACGCCTCATTTTCCTTTCTGGGCTCCTCATCTATGATTTACACCTTCAGCTCGTCGGCCCATAAAATCTTTAAATAATATAATAAATAAAATGGCAGCCTTAGGTTGGAATGATGGATGGCACCGCACTGATTGCTTTAAAGTCTTTTCAAGGCAGCAGACCACAGTGGCCCAGCAGTTTAAAGATTTACCAGCAATAACAAAGTGAAGGAATGATACGGAATGGCCACTACCATCCCAGTTCTACACAGCTCCCTGTCAGTCGATGAAAAAAAAAAAAAGAAATTAGAAAAATAAATGAAAAAAGAAGCGATTTTCACCCCGGGACTGATCTTCAGACAGCCATCTGACGAGTGCAGTTTTTAAAATTG
>JANRMT010028174.1:6706466-6719221 GCA_026402145.1 Polypterus bichir lapradei
GTGAAAGGCACTATATAATGATAGATAGATAGATATGAAAGGCACTATATAATAGATAGATAGAGTGAGAGGCACTATATAATAGATAGATAGATAGATAGATAGATAGATAGATAGATAGATAGATAGATAGATAGATAGATAGATAGATAGAAAGGCACTATATAATGATAGATAGATAGATAGATAGACAGATAGATAAATATGAAAGGCACTATATGATAGATAGATAGATAGATAGATAGATAGATAGATAGATAGATAGATAGATAGATAGATAGAAAGGCACTATATATTAGATAGAATTGTTTTGGAATTCTAAGCTTGTTTTTGAAATTGACGGATTTTTTATGGAATATTGATCCTGTTTTGGATTCCAGGATTTGTTTTCTTTGGAATTGTGCAGTTATTGTTTCGAGTGTAACTTGGAGATGTGGAGCGGTCTAATGTGATCATTCTGGGCCTGTTTTAAAATTGTGGACCTGCCTTAGAATCCTGGGCTTGTTTTTGTAGTTTGGGGACTTTTAAAAAAGTTGGAATTCTGGAGTCATGATTGGATTTTGGGGTCTATTTGTAAAATAGGAGTCTGCTTAAGAGTTTAGGACAATTTTGGAATTGTTGGTGTGTTTCTGAAATTGAGAGACGTTTATGGAATTTTGATCCTGGTTTAAAATCTGAGGCATGTTTGTTTTGGGACTTGGGAGCTGTGTTTGGAATTTTGATGACTTGTGTTCGGAATCCTGGGTGTGTTTTTGTACTCTGAACTCGATGCTGGGATTCTGGGCCTGCCATTCAACTCTACGGTTTATGGGTGGAACTCAGACGTTGTTTTTGGAATGGTGGGCTCATTTAACGGCTTTTGTTGTTATACGTTGTTATACGACGTGGGATTTTTATTCATTTTGTTTTTTTATCCCGGTCTGTTGCTTAGCTCAGTGACTTGTCACCCTCAATTGGAATCTTGCATGAATTCCTCCTCTTCTAATGTATTACGCTTATCTGAAGACATGTACCATGTCATAGTAACTGAATGCAATGTGGGCTTCTTCTGCACTCCCCTCAGGTGGCTGGTCCTCCGTCTTTGTCTCAATGCGTGGCGCTCCTCTGGTGACAAGTGGCCAGGTGCAGGTGGCACTCAACCAGTCGCTCGTTCTCCTGAATTGCCATTAATTGCTGCCTTGATGAAGCGCTAATTACAGGCTTATTGAGTAATTATCTCGAGGGATAAAGAGACGTGTCACTCCGTCATCCGCACATTTTCTGAATTCCTGACGCCCTTCTGAGCATTGAGGGGGGTGGGGGGCATGGTAAGAACATGCATGTGCCACACAGAGGAGGGTCAAATCTGAAATATGGGGGATGTGGGGTGCCAGCCTGCCAGAAGTGTCACTGCTGTAGAAAAATAAACTTCTGGGACAAAAGTGGAAGTGGAGGCTGCGGTGTGGGGGGGGGCTCGTAGATACCTCAGATAGAGAAACGTATGAGTCCGATTCTGTAATGACATCCGTTTGTGAAATAAAATCCCACTGCTGACACCACATCTCAGATACGACCCTTGACCTGAGGGTGACGTCCATAAGGATTTGTGTCAGGAATTCACTTTTCGTTTCGCCCGATGCTTGAGGACAAGTTGATGGCAGCAACGGTAAGCAGTTCAGTCACCCAAATCCAGGGTCCTGGGTTCCAAGTACTCAAAGTACTCTGATTTACAAATAGCAAGATGTACGAAGTGTGCACTCGCTTACATGTTGTCACAAGAAATACACGAGGACATCAGAAGAGGTTTGGGGCAGCCACCCATATACTGAGCACTGGCTGCAGAAAGGATCCATTTTGATGAGTTGTGTTCGGGTTGAAGTCCAAAACAGAACTGATTTTAGTTTGACAAGATGGCGGCTTGAAAGGCCGTGACAGGAAGTGACGCCATCTGGACCGGAACAGGAAGTGATGTCGTCAGGACCAGAAGTGACCTCATCCATTGTGCCAGACCCCGGAAGTGACATCATCCCTCAAAACACCCCACACCAAAACAAAAAAAGGGGGACAGGAAGTGACTTCATCCATGGCATTGGTACCGGAAGTGACGTCATCCATAGCCCCCAAAACACCCCACCCCCCAAACCCAACCGCAAAAACACAAACTCCCTCCCCCAAGGGGGACAGGAAGTGACATCATCAGTAGCGCCGGTGCCGGAAGTGATGTCATCCATAGCACACCAAAAACGCCAACCCTCCATCACAACCCCGAAACCACCACACAAAGGGACAGTAAGTGACGTCATCAATAGCGCAGGTACCGGAAGTGGTGTCTCCAGGGACCAGAAGTGATGTCATTCATGGCACTGCTTCCAGAAATTACATCATCAATAGCGCTGGTGCCAAAAACCCCAAATCCCCCGATCCCTACCCCAATACCACCATCCAAAAGGGACAGAAAGTGACGTTATCAATAGTGCTGGACCCAGAAGTGACGTCATCCATAGCCCCCCAAAAACCCACAACCCAACCCCGAAACTACCCCCCCCCCAAGGGGACAGGAAGTGACGTCATCAATAGTGTCGGTGCCGGAAGTGACGTCATCAATAGCACTGGACCTGAAAGTGATGTCAACCCCCAACCCATCCCCGAAACCACAACCCCCTCAAAGGGGACAGGAAACGATGTCATCAATAGTACCGGTACCGGAAGTGGAATCTCCTGGACCGGAAGTGACATCATCAATAGCGCCAGCACCGAGCGGGATTAACCGTAGATGGTCTGTAGTGGACGGAGAGAGAAAGTCAGTGCAGCTCGCCACCCCCTGGTCTGGCGTGGTACTGCTATTATTCAGAACCTTTAGCTGCCTCACGTGTGTGACAATGTCCTAACATTACCGTATAGGGAAAAAAATCCAGAAATGGTCAAGTGAGGAAGAAACGGAATTTACCGAAAATGGGAAATCCACTTCTCAACAGTGTTGACTGCCACTGGAGAGTCACAATAAGACCGAGCCAAGCTAAGCATCCAACCTTCACTTCATGGGCAATCTGAGGTGACACGGGGCACCATGCCCATTGTCACTGGTGCCAAACGTGTCACCACTCTCACGTGTCCTTGGGTGGCCTTGGGCGGCCTCGGGCTCAAGTAGCAGTGGCACCAACACACACAGCAAGCTGCCACAAAGAACAAGAGTGTGGGAAAGCTCAGCTGGCGTGTTCTCCCTTTATCCCTGTGTGTGTCTCCTGGGGTCTCCGATCACATCGGTGGGCACACTGGGCCACAGACTGGAGGGACGTGAGTGAGTGAGTGAGAGAGAGCGGGTGTGATGCTCAAAAATATAACTTAACAGAACCCTCTGGAGCCTGGTCTGTCGAAATCAGGGTCTCTCCCGGCATCATCGACGGACAGTTCGGGGTCCGCCCCGCCATGGAAACTGGGTGGGTGGGGGGGGGTCACAGTTTTAACATAACACACAATAAACATGTCAGGGCACCTACACGAACATGGGGATGAAGTACAAAATGTCCAGGATACAGGAATTTACAGTGTCCATGTGTGGAATTTTTGGGATCAGTTTTAAGAATTCCGGGCCTGTCTTTGGAATTCTTTTTGGAGGAATTTGAATTTGACTTTTAGTATTTGGTTGGGGGTTGGGGGGATCTGTTTTAAGAATTTTGAACACATTTTGAAATCTTAGTGTTGTATTATAATTCCGGGTTTGTTTTTGGAATACGTGCTGGCATTCGGATCCTACATTTGGAATTCTGGGGCCATTTTTTTGAAGTTGTGGTTCTGTTTCTGAAATTTAGTGCCCATTTTTGTCATTTTTAAGAGTTCTAGGTTCATGTTGGAATTCTGGGCTTGTCGTTGGAATTTTCTGAGCACTTTTTGAAATCTTGGGCTCATCCCATGTTTGCCCGCTCCTGGTGTGTATTCTGCATGTTCTCCCTGTGTGCCTGGGCAGGGCTTTCGTTTCCCTCCTGTTTTTCTGGATACTGCAGTTTTCTTCTTTCTGCAGGTTTGGATGACTGACGTGTGTGTGTGTGTGTGCCATGTGATGGACTGGCACCCTCTCCAGTGTCATTTCCATGTGGCATGTGCCACTCCAGTAACCCTGAATTAGACTTATTGGTGGATCAATAAACACTCAGAGTTGTGCCTAAAGTTTTTCATCTGCCCCCCCCCCCGCAACTTTGTCTGCCCAGATGCCCACCTGTGCCCAGTGCCACCCTTTAGGTTGCCTTCCCAAATCGTAGACGACTGAAGACTTGTTAGACTTAAAGAAGCAGGAGCAGGACACAGAGTCCCACTCAGCCTCTCCTCTCCCCTCCTGCTCTACGCTCTCCATTTCTGGTGTGGTTTGGGTGGTCCCCTTGGCAGGATGAAACTTCAGTGCCTCGTTGGAGGAGATCCAAGCGACCCCACCCTAACACCACCACCACCACCACCTCTCCTCCTTTCCTTCTCCTCCCACTGGCCAAGAATTCCATCCAAAAATAACACAATGGCTGTACACCGCGACATTGCGGATTAAAGACCCCCCCCCCCCACTGAAGAAGTCAGAGGGGTCTAAAGGGGACTTGACGACTGCTGGTTGGCAGGCGGCCATGGAGTGGGGGTGTTGGGGGGGGCTCACCAGTTTTCTTTTTGATTTGCCCGCCACCCTGCTCTGTTGGTGGATTTGTCACCGAAATCACAGGCAGCGAGACTCTCTGGCCACCGTTACTTAGTGGCAGGGGGCACAAGCACCCCGGTGACACTCACAGGTATTCGTCCAAAGCGACTTACTCATCGTATACAGTGGGCGGAGCAACATTTTACGCAGAGAATGTCATGGTGAACCTTGTGGTTTCATATAGCGCCTTTCAGCAGTCAACCCCGTCTCAAGATGCCTTTCAGACTTCTGTCGTGTAAGTAGCAGCTGCCATCGCGACTCCAACCGTATGGTTCTGTATAGCGCCTTTCACACAGTGAACAGCCTGATTGTTTCTGTCCTTCATTATCGAGAGAATGTGTGAAGTGGGAGGAGCTTGAGCCTAACAGGGTTATATAGCGCCTTGCACATGGTGCCTTGAAAATAGTGCACACCGTCTCAAGGGGCCTGTCCACTCCTTCCATGTGTCTACAGTGGAGAAGCAACTCCAGCAAATCCCAGTGTGGGAGCCCCACCTCGTGTTTTTATATAGCGCCTTTCAAATAGTGAACATTATGGAAGAGCCCATTCATGTGTGAGGTGACTCACGTAGGACACGAGGAGGTGTGAGGGGGGTTTCTGTAGTGCCCGCCACTCCTTCTGTGTATTTGTGGAAGGAGCAGCAGCTGGTGAAAGAGTTGTACCTTACAGTGTTATATAGCGCCTTGCACATGGTGCCTTCCAATAGCGCACACCGTCTCGAGGGGCCTGCCCACTCCTTCCATGGAATAGCCCGGTGTGGGAGCCCCACTTCGTGATTTTATATAGCGCCTTTCAAATAGTGAACATTATGGAAGAGCCCATTCATGTGTGAGGTGACTCACGTAGGACACGAGGAGGTGTGAGGAGGGTTTTTGTAGTGCCCGCCACTCCTTCTGTATGTCTATGGAGGGAGCAGCAGCTGGTGAAGGAGTTGTACCTTATAGTTGTATATAGTGCCTTTCACCTCATGGACATCAGCCGGCAGTGTGTAGTATGCATGTTGTGATAACCAGCCCAACCACAGACAGACACCGGATGTCGAATGCCACACACGTTTATTCACCATAAATAAAGTCCCACACAGCACACGGTGCCCCCCAGCACCAATCACCCTCCACACGGGTCTCTCCTTCAGTCTCCATGGGCCGCCTTTCCTCTCCTCCCAGGAGCTTCGTCCCGCTCCCGCTCCCTGATTGGTGTGAGGCGGCCCCTTTTATTTCTACCCGGATGTGCTCCAGGTGCCTGATGACGTCCTGGTGTGGCGGATGTGCTGCCCTTGCACCCGGAATCACTCCGGGCATCGCTCTTCCCAGGTGTGGCGGAAGTGCATGTTTCCCAGGCTCCACGACGCTCGGGGCGCCCCCTGGCAGGTGGCCATGGGCCCCAATGGGCTTGAGCCTCCTTGGTCTTTTTCTGTGGTCTCCTCAACATCCAGGGCGGTTGCCCCCTTGTGGCCCGGGGGGGGTTGACGTATAAGCCACCTCCCGGTCCTTCCAGGCGTCCTGGCTGGGTCTGACCCCCAGCCTCCTGTGACAATGTCCAACTTGTTTTAATGCTTCATCATGAATGAGGTCAGTGGTGTGGTGGGGGGGATATGTAGTGCCCACCACTCCTTGTGTATGTCTATAGAAGGAGTAGCAGCTGGTGAAGGAGTTGGAGGTGTACCTTATATTTGTATATAGCGCCTTTCACCTCCTGTAATGCGCATGTCTAATTGAATGAGCTCAGTGGTGTGGTGGGGGGAGTGACATTTCTGGTTTTTTATAGCGCCTTTCAATAGTAAACACGATATCGAGATGCTTTATCACTGCCTTCGTATGTCTATAGTGGGAGGGAGTCAAGCAGGAAAGGCACTTTATGGTTTTATATAGCGCCTTTCACATGGTGACCGTGAAGGTTCATAATGTCTGTAATCTCATCGTTTCACTAATTGCTCGGTGTGTGTGTAAAGTGATTCACTCGTGTCGTGAAGAGAGCCATTGATCTCTGCTCGGGGTAGGGGGGGCCCATATTTTTCTATATAGTGCCTTTTATCAACGAACACCATCTTAAGTTACGTTATGACTGCCTGAGTATTCCTGTCGTGTGAGGCCTGCCTGGTGAATCAGCTCAATGAAACTCGTGTTTCTATGGTTTTATATAGCGCCTTTCATGTAGTGAACATCAAGGTGCCTAAGGTGCAAGTCCAGTTGCTTCTGTGCTTAATCAGTGTGTGTGTGTGTGCTCACTGAGTCAGTGTTGGGTGGTCCTCAGTCGTGAACACCATCATAAGTTGCTGCCTCCATGATTTTTATAATGTGTGCTCTGGCTGGAGAAGCTGAGCTGGGATGGAAGCTGTACCTTACACATTTATATAGTGCCTTTCACATGGAGCCTTTAACAAAGTGTGCCTAATACTGTATGTGGGGGTCCTGTTGTTTCTGTGTTTAATGATCTTGTGCAGTGTGGTGTAGTCTCTCATCGCACCCAGTGAAGCAAGGGTGGATTGGGGGTAAGTTGAGCCTTGCTGGTTTTATATAGTGCCTTTCAATACTGCACAGCTTCTTGAGATGGTTTACCACCACCTCCATATTTCTGTAGTGTCAGAGAGAGAGGGGCAGGAACTGCACCTTAGGACTGTAACTCTGCAACATGAAGATGCCGGGCATTGACTGGCATTGAGCTTGGCTGGAAGAAATGCTTGAGTAGCAGCAGACTGGGCGGGGCTAGAAGCTTGAGTGGCAACAGATTGGGAGGGGCAAGAGACTTGAATGGTAAGGGACTGGGCGGGGCTAGAAGCTTGAGTGGCAACAGATTGGGAGGGGCAAGAGACTTGAATGGTAAAAGACTGGGCGGGGCTAGAAGCTTGAGTGGCAACAGATTGGGAGGGGCAAGAGACTGGGCGGGGCTAGAAGCTTGAGTGGCAACAGATTGGGTGGGGTTAGAGAGTGGTTGGGGCTAAAGGCATAAGGGCCAGCAGGCTGAGTGGGGCTAGATGCATGAGTGGTAACAGACTAAATGGAGCTGGATGCTTAAATGGCATCGGGCTGGGCGGAGTCAGATTCTTGAGTAGCATCAGGCTAGGCGGGGTTACATGCTTGTGAGAGAAAAGACTGGGTGGGGCTAAATGCAACACTGGCATTGAGCTGAGTTGAACAAAATGCTCAAGTTGCAACAGACTGGGCGGGGCTAGAAGCTTGAGTGGTGACAAAATGGGCTGGGCTAGAGACTTGAGCGGCAAGAGACTGGGAGGGGCAAAAGGTATAAGGGCCAGCAGGCTGAGTGGGGCTAGATGCATGAGTGGTAACGGACTAAATGGAGCTGAATGCTTAAATGGCATCGGGCTGGGCGGAGTCAGATCCTTGAGTAGCATCAGGCTAGGTGGAGCTAGATGCATGTGAGGCAAAAGACTGGGAGGGGCTAAATGCAGCTGAGTTGAACAAAATGCTCAAGTTGCAACAGACTGGGTGGGGCTAGATGCTTGAGTGGCAACAGAATGGGTGGGGTTAGAGACCTGAGTGGCAAGAGATTGGGTGGGGCTCTAGGCATAAGGGGCACCAGACTGAGTGGTTAACTGGCATTAGGCTGGGCAGAGTCAGATGCTTCAGTAGCTTCAGGCTAGGTGGGGCTAGATGCTTGTGTGGCAAAAGAGTGGGTGGGGCTAGATACTCTGAGTAGCATCAGGATAGTCGGTAACATCAGACTGGGTGGGGGCTAGAGGCTTAAGTGGCATCAGGCTAGCTGGGGATAGATGCATGACTGGCAAAAGACTGGGCAGTGTTAGTTACTGGAATGGCATCAGGCTGTACAAGGTCAGATGCTATAGTAACATTCGACTGAGTGGTTCTAGATGCTTGAGTAGCATCAGGCTAGGTGGGGCTAGATACTTGGGTGGCAACAGACTGGGTGGAGCTAGATGCGTGAGTGGCAACAGACTGGGTGAGACTCAATGCTCGAGTGGCAGCTGATTGCATATTCCTTAGTAAGATTGTTTCATACACTAAGCCAGGTCAGACAGATGAGGGCAGAGTAGCCACCTCTCAACAGCGCCATCCAGTGGCTCCATGGGTCCCCATCAGGTCTTTCCGCTCAACTCATATTTCATAGGCAGCCCATCTGAGGTGACACTGGAGGTCTGTAGCATCTTGGTATACTGGGTGAACTTAAAACCCTGGCAGGCAGTCCACCATACCCATCCATTATGCTGGCTTCCCGTCCAGTAAAGGTACCACCAACCAGCCTGGCTGCCAGTCATCCACATGCTTTTCTGCATTAGATGTATGAATAAGTATAAATATGCAATAATAAGTCAGACTAATGCCCAAACCCATCACAAAGAATGCCAAAGGTGCCAACTTGTGCTTTTTAAGTTACTATCATTTAATGACGGAGGGTGGTCTTCACCTGCCGATCACACTTTACTGCAGTATAGGGGCTCTTCCATCCGCACCACTTAATTATAAAAAGTCAGCAAGCAGGAGCCAAAGAAGGGGTCTAGACGAGTGGTTAGGAAGTTCTGAGGCACGGCGGGCAGGCCATCCATCGCCACGAGAGCCAAGACGAGGGAGAAGTGAATGAGTCAGCCGAGCTGTAGACGCGTCTGAAGACAAAAGCGCGCCATCGCCACCTCGATAAAGTGAGAACAACCGCCGCGTGTCTGATGATATTGAAATGCTAGACAGCTTCGTGCCAATGGCTTGAAAAAAAGCTTCCAGAATAGAGCGTCTCGGCTTCCAAACACGACCGGGCGAGACTGCGTGGGATGGCGGCTCTCCACAAAGAGCCTTAAGCTACAGGAGCGACAGAAGAAAAGAAGAGAAAAGAAAAGCAAAACATCGTGAATGAAGTGGGGGGGGGGGGGAGGGCATGCCTACCTGCCCACCTGCCGGCTGATGTGCAAATAAAAGAGTCTGACGTTGGGCACAGATTTACAAAGCGGCCATTCTTTGGGCCTATAAAGTGACCGTCACCTCAATAGGGGGGTCAAATAGTGGCAAGCAACAGGAACTAAACAGCAGGAAGTGCTTCATGTGGCTGTCGAGTGCCCAGGTTCAAATCCTAGCACTGGATTGCGAGAGACTGGCACTGGGGCACATTAAATGGAATATTCCAGATAGTCTGCACCACCTCTGCATGCACATTTACTTATTGGGTTGACACCTTCAGCCAAAGAGGCTTACAACTTTTGAGATGTAACCAATTTCATTTTCTTTTGTTTGGCCAGATGGTACACAGACAGGTGCCACAGTGTCAGTAGTGGAACTTGAATCTAAAACCCCAGGGCTTCAAATCCTTAACCACTATGCCAACCTGGCACATCTTCATAGAGGGAGCCACATCCCTCGACTTCATACTACCCTGGCACACCTGTTTATGTACTGCAGCTTAACATTTAACACAGCTAAACCAGCAAAGCTGACCACCTAACTCGTCAATTTAGGACTAAGTGCCACCCTCAGAAAAATGATTTGGACTTCCCAACCAACAGACATCACCATGTGTGGACTGGCAGCATCACATCCTATATGCAGACTCCCAGTGTTGGCACTAAACAGGGTGTTATGCTGAGCCCCCTTCTATGACTGTATGGCCAGACACAACACCAGCACCAGCATTAAACTGGACAATGGCACCACCATAATAGGCCTAATCACCAAAAAATGACGAAGCAGCTTACAGAGAAGAGGCAAAGTGGACAACAATATGACCAGCAAAACCAATAAGCCGATGGGAGACTTGAGGAAGAAGAAGGCAGATCACACTGCCATCAGCATCTCAGGAGATGCTGTTAAGAGGGTGGGAAGCTTTAAATTCCTTGGGGAAACAATCATTGATGACGTGAAGTGGGCGCAACACATGCTAGCTCTAGTCAAGAAGGCTCACCAGCCCTTCTACTGTCCCTGATGAGAGCTACAAGCCGTAATTTTCATAGTGGAGCCCAACCTCACCCTCACCTCATGGCATGATGCCTGCTCAGACCAGGGCTACAGGGCGGCACAGAATATTACTAGTGCCCAGATGTCTTATGTTCAGGACATACACAACACTCACTCCCTGAGAAAGGTCAACAGGGTAATTAAAGAGGTCAACCATCCTGTACAGCCCCTTTTGACACTCCTCCTGATTAACACACATGAAAGATGATTCAAGGAAGGAAGTGGACAGCCAGTCAAAAGAATTAAAATTGTAGTAAGTGCAATGTGGAGAATCTATCTACTATATAGTGCCTTTCACTATCTATCTATCTATCTATCTATCATATAGTGCCTTTCACTATCTATCTATCTATCTATCTATCTAATAGTGCCTTTCATCTATCTATTTATCTATCTGTCTATATAGTGCCTTTCATCTATCTATCTATCTATCTATATAGTGCCTTTCATCTATCTATCTATCTATCTATCTATCTATATAGTGCCTTTCATCTATCTATCTATCTATCTATCTATATAGTGCCTTTCATCTATCTATCTATCTATCTATCTATCTATCTATCTATCTATCTATCTATCTATCTATATAGTGCCTTTCATCTATCTATCTATCTATCTATCTATCTACTATATAGTGCCTTTCACACCTCCCTGTCTTATTCTCTCTCTTTTCCACCTCTTGCTCAGTTATTGGTCCAGTTCCTCAGGACTAAACACTGCCCACACACACACACACACAAACACAAACACACACATATTTGCCTTTTTTCTGCAGCCATATGACCACAATGCTCAGTTTCAACTTCTTACATCAGGTCTTCCTGAACTTGGTTGCTTTTCTAGAATTTCATCTTCTCAGTTCATGATGGACACCTCTGAAGTTTTCAGCCCCCTTTTTGGTGATGTCACCTGTGCTCCCCAGGAGGTACACTGAGCTTTGACAAGTAGCAATAACTGATACTGGCACACCCGATACCAGAGTACTGGGCGCTGCCATCCTGGCACAGGCTGCACTCCAAGGCCGTATTAAGCACCAACAGGAGACAATTATAACCACAACTAGCATTTTAAAGTGTCTTGTGTGGTATAAATTGAAAACTTTGATCTTGTTCTATTAACTTTTAAATTTGAAAAAGTGATGGACAGCGTTGTGAACGGCACTATAAAGCATAGGCTTGGTTAATTCATATGTTAATAGTCTCACAAGAAACACATAAGATACCGCGATCGGCTTGTACCACCTCCAGCCCCGGCCCCAACCCTCATGACCCGAAGTGCCAGGCTTGTTTACTAGAAGCCCACCAGGTCAGGTGTGGGGTCGGCCTGTGCGCGTAAAGCGCGGGGAAAACTGAACACGTGAGCTGAAGGAATGACTTGCGCTGTCCGGCCGAGCCGCCCGCCTAATGAAACAAACGGCAGACCCGTTGCGCTCGAGTGCCGAACCGCTGCAAGGCCGTCAGTTCTAATAAGTCGACAAAGGGCAGCCCGCGGTGACTCGCATTAGCTCAGCGGGGTCCGGCGGTGGGCGGCATCCAAATCGAAAAGGGGCTCCGCGAACGCATCCATTAGTTCTCTTGGGCCTCCCCGGGCTCTCCTCTTCTCTTAATGTACTCAAGTTGGGCTTTATGTTGAGTGGGCTCCCCCGGCGCAGCTGTCGTCAGCCCACCGACGCTTCCGCCTCCGCACACACACACACACTGCCCGGACGGCTTTTCAAATCTTTGTGCGCTTGAATGCCCCGCAGAAAGGGCCGTCGCATCTCCTGATGAATCGGGCTCATTGCGGCTCATAAAGGCTGTGGATGTCATTCCACGACCACCTGCTGGCACATTTAATCAGTCTGCGCCTAGCCATGGAGAGGAAGTGGGGGACGGGGGGTGGGGGGGGGGGGGGGGTGTAGGGGTTTGGCGGATCGCATCTGATCCAAGGTTTAAGGAGAGCGCGAAAGAAAGCGGGACAGAAAACTTACACGCAGTAGAGTGGTTAAGGAAGGCGAGTGGCAGACCTGCACTAAATAAAAGATACGTAGGTGCTATGTGATAGATAGATAGATAGATAGATAGATAGATAGATAGATAGATAGATAGAGTGAAAGGCGCTATATAATAGATAGATAGATAGATAGATAGATAGATAGATAGATAGATAGATAGATAGATATGAAAGGCACTATATGATAGATAGAT
>JANRMT010028174.1:6828450-6838460 GCA_026402145.1 Polypterus bichir lapradei
AGAAAGAAAGAAAACTGTATTAGCACTCAGAAAGGCAGCAGGTCATATTTGGGGTCTGCCTGAGTTTCGATGACCCTCTTCTGGGCAGGTGTGTTCATTTTCTGGCCCACCTCTGAGTTTTGGGGGTCTCACCCCCATTGTGTCTTGTTGAGGTCCTCAGTTCAGTTCAGTATTTTAATTTTTTTTTTTTTCCTGATTTTCTGCCCTTTCTGCCCAGCACAGTTTGGGTCTCTCGTCTTTTGGCTTTGCCGCTCGTGTCTGTGATGCCCCCCTTTCTTGACCCTTCCGCGTTCTTCTTCGTTTCTCAAATCTTGCCTGTTTGCTGACATAGCGGGGGGCCTGAATGAAAGTGTTCAGCGTGTCGTCCATTGAGGTTCACATGAGGGCCATCCCTGTGATCAGTGGGGCCGACCGACGGGCAGCGCCCTTGCACCTTCGAGGAGGGTCACAGTGGAGGACAGAAGACGCCCGCCGCACACAAGAGGCCCGGGAGCCGCCCAGCGAGCAGGAGACGAGCCGTTCACACGCCCGCTTGGTCGTGGCTGCACAAGTCTGCCTCGCCTTCTCTCGTTTTCCTTGGCATTGACGTCTGTTAGCTTTGGCTCACCTCGATTTGCCTGCCGAGCAGAAGGTGAGAAGAATCCCACAGGCGAGCTCATGGGATAAATAAGCCTGAGAGAGGAAGACGAGGAGGAGGAAGCTGAGTGGAGTGGAGTGAAGTGTGTTTGGGAAGGAAAAGGACCGTCAGGAAACCCGGGCCATGATGTGGAGGAGCCGAATCATCGACACAGCTGTGGAGAACATTCTAGAAATACTGCAGTGAGCACAGAAAGGGGATCATCATCATCATCATCATCATCATTAATGTTCGTATGTAAGATAATAGTAGGCTCTGACCTCCATGATTAAAAATTATTATAGTGCCTCCATGGAGGAAAGAAACACACACACACACACACAATGAGTTTAGGGCTTCTGGGGCCATTAGTCTCAGCTTGAAGTGTGTGCCCACCGTTGTGATCGTGTGAGATGCCATCGTCTTGATCAGGATTGCCTGTCAGACCGTGTCCTTCTCCTCCTTTGGGCTCTGTAAAGGTCTGACACACACTTACACACTCATTTACATTTTGACTCTAATTCTACACGTGCAAAGTGAGGACCAGAGTTCCCAAATGACTTCATCAAGCAGAAAGCTGCTGAAAATGGCCAAAGAAGACTTTGGAGGGTCCATCCATCCATTTCCTAACCCGCTGAATCCGAACACAGGGTCACGGGGGTCTGCTGGAGCCAATCCCAGCCAACACAGGGCACAAGGCAGGAACCAATCCCAGGCAGGGTGCCAACCCACCGCAGGACACACACCAAGCACATACTAGGGCCAATTTAGAATCACCAATCCACCATGTCTTTGGACTGTGGGAGGAAACCCACGCAGACACAGGGAGAACATACAAACTCCACGCAGGGAGGACCCGGGAAGCAAACCCAGGTCTCCTAACTGCGAGGCAGCAGCGCTACCCACTGCGCCACCCTGAGGGTCCATCTCCTTCCTTAAAAAAAAAGATGGCGCTACTGGAGAGAGAGTGGTCTTCTTGCAGTTGTGGGTTCCTAGATAAACGTCCATCAACTTCAAGCTGCTGGGTGTGTGTCATGGATGGCGAGGGGTGGCTTTATGACATTAGAAGAAGAGTTGGCTAAAGCAAAGTGGGGGCCATCGACATCATCATCAGACCACAGAAGGTCCCTCCAAATGACTTCACAGCGGCGTCCCATGGGGGTTTATTTGTTTTCTTTGTGCCCCTTCACTCATAAGGCCGTGGCTGGTGAAGCCCCCAGGAGCAGCTGTCACCTGCAGAGTCTTTCCAATGTCAACCACAGTAGCTCGTGACATCTTTAGTCGAGGTCCTAACTCCATCGTCTTGCTCTGTGTTGGTGCTCTTGGAGGTTTCCAGCACTTTCCATCTCTTCGTGACTAATTCACCAATTGTTAAAGACGGCAATCATGGCGGAGTCGTCTCTGCAGGCGTGAGTTCAAAACAGAACTGGCAAAGGTGGCACAGTCCTGCTGGCAGGAAGAGGCGGGTTCAGGTGGACGGACCCCGGAAGTGACATCAGAGGTGCTCAAGCCGTCAGTCATCCGGTCTGTAGAGTCAGAAAGAGAGAGAGAGAGAGAGAGAGAGGTGTTAAGTCACAGCGCCATCCCCTGGTGTGGCAGTGGAATCACAGCCACTAAAGCCCTTCAGCTGTCCCCTATGCGCACACGCGTGTGACACCGGATATTTCAAGATTTCCATGTCTCCCTCCTCTGACTTGGGCTTTCATGGAGTTGCTGCTTGTGTTCTTTTCTCTTCATTGTGGGGGTCCAAGCTGGACCTTCCTGCTACGATCAGTGGAAACCTCAAGCAGGTGCCCACTAATGATGGGACATCTAAAGCCAATGGGCCGCACCGGTGATGTGTCACCTCAAAGGGGGTGAAGACTTAGGAGACCAGTTAGTTTCTCTCCGATATTTGTAACTAATTGAGGTCACTTTGCTTGGACTTCTTCGGCTGCTCAGTGTGAGGTCTACTGTGACGTCACGCTGTGGACCAAGAAGACGGGGAGAGCTTGTGATGGCTTTTCATAGGCACTGCGCCTGCTAGGGGTCTCTCTGACTTCTTCCATGAAACGCACAGATGAGGCAATCTGAACTTTGCTCTTTCCTACGGACACAATAGTGCAGAAGATATGAAGAAGAAACATCTGAGACAAGTGGGTCTGAAAAAAAGTGGGGGCTAAGACTTTTGCACAGCTCCGTGGCTCCTTCTTTCTCATGAAGGTGATTCAACAGTACTTGTGGTTTGGGTCTTCAGAACTTCTGGGCCTCGGCTGTGTTATTTTCTGCCACATGTTTGGAGGGCCGATATGTGAATAAACATCTAAGAACAAACAGATGAGCTAAGGGGTCTAAGGGGGCTAGGAGTTTGGCACAGTTCAGCAGCGCTGCTCTTTTCATTGGCTCGACTCAAAGGTAGGCAGCAGTGGGTTTGGTCTTGTGGACCCCTGGGCCTCAAGTAGGCCACTTGTCGGGTGTCACCTCATCTCATCCACGTATTTGGGGAACACACAGGCAGGCACGTGAATTAGACATCTAAGAAATAATGGAGGTGAGATCTCTGGGTTGAGGTAAGAGTTTTCCACAGTACTCTGACACCTTATTTCTTTTTGACCCAACTCAACAGTACAACGAACAGTGCGACTTGGATCGTCAGAACTCATGGCCCTCCAGGTCACCACTGGTCACCACGTCATCATGTCCACGTATTGGAATGACAGAGAAGCTGGCAGGTGGGCAGACAGAAGGTTCCTTCCCCAGGGCAGACAGTCTGCCATTTGAAGTGGGCATGCGGTCAGCTTTCCTGGCCAGGCCCCCCCATGGCACGAACTCTGAACATCTGTCACCTGTTTCTTCACTCCTTCCTTCATTCACTCTTTCATTCCTTCAGTAAGAGTTTGGCACCCTGAGTACAAGCTGGCCAGGTGGCAGTTCAAACAGACGGAGGAGCAAACCCAGAGGGCTGCTGGCTGATCCGAGCAAACACACGGGGTGGGCCGCCTGTCATCGTGTGAGCTTGGGGGTCACGGGTGCGGCGGTCTGTTCAGGGGCTGTGGCGGAGCATCTGGGAGTGAGGAGGGGAAGCACAAAGCCGCCGCGGCTCGTTCCCATGAAGAGGATTAGGGCAGGGAACCCAAGAGGAGCGGCTCACGTTACGGCAGCCACTGCGAGGGCGAAGAAAGGAAAGGAAAATAAGCAGCTGAAGCTCATGATGGGCACAGCCAGGCGGGCATCCTCCTCCTCCTCTTGGTTCTCCTCCATTTTTTTCTCCTCCTTGTCGTTTATAATCCTCTTTCTCCTTCATCTCTCTTCTCTTCCTCCTGCTTTTCATCCTTTATCTCCTCCTCTTCATTCTCAGTATTCTCTTCATCATTCCTTTCCTTTCTCTTCATCTTCACCTGTCTCTCGTAGCTTTCCTCTTCTGTTCCTCCCATGTCCTTTTCCTCTTCCTCCTCATTCTATTCTTCTTCCTCTTTTTTCTCTTTATCATTCTTCTCTTCCTCCTTCTGTCATCCTTCTGCTCTTGTTTGTCTTCCACACCTTTGTACTTCTTCTCATCTTCCTCGCCCTTTCTCTTTGTCCTTCTCCTTCTCTGCCCTTTTTCATTGTCCTCTTCCTCCTTCTTCAATTTATCCTCCTTTGATTCCTCTTCCTTTTCCTCCTCTGTCTCATTTTGTTTCTCTTCCTGTTGCTTCTCCTCCTCCTCCTTAACCCTTTTCTCCTCTTAGCCCTCCTCCTTCTTCTTCTCATCATCCTTTTCTTCCTCTTCCTATTTCTACCCACTTTTTCTTGCTCTCCTGCTCTTCCTTGTTCACTTCCTCCTATTTCTCCTCTTCCCACTTCTCCTTCTCTTTAACTTTTCTTCCTCTTGATCCTCCTCCTCCTCCTTAACCATTTTCTCCTCTTAGCCCTCCTCCTTTTTCTCATCATCCTTTTCCTCCTCTTCCTCTTTTTCCACACTTTTTCTTGCCTTCCTGCTCTTCCTTGCTCTCTTCCTCCTATTTCTCCTCTTTCCTCTTCTCTTTCTCTTTAACTTTTCTTGCTCTCGCTCCTCCTTTTTAATATTCCCCAGCCACCTTTTCCTCAACCTCTTTTTACCATTTCATCTTCTCCTCCTCTTCCTCCTCCTCCTCATCTTCCCCTTCTATTTCCCTTCTTCTGACTTTTGCACCTCCTCCTCTTCTTCCAAAAGTCCCTTTTCTTATCCTCTCCACTCTTCCTCATTCTGTCTACCGCTTTTCTTCTTATCCCTCCTCTTCCTCTCCATCTCTGCTCCTCTACCCACTCCTGGCCAATTCACCTGAGGAAGTGCAGACCCCCATACAGTAACTCCTAGCGGTCCTTTGCTGCCACTTCACCCAAGTAGAGAGCCAATCCACGTCAGCTCTGTCCCCACCCAGACATCCCTGAAGCACTCCATTTCCCAGAAGTCTCTGCAGGGTTCCCTGAACTCTTTCACCAGACGCCTGCTCCTCCCCCCCAGTGGTCTGGGGCAGTACTGCGGATTGTCGGGGATGTGTGCTGCTTCACCGTTCCCTCCCAGCTGCTGCCCTCCATTACACCTCATCTCATCATCTCAAGGCACAAGGTGTAATAATTCTTGTCTTCGTTTGTCGTTTATGTCACTAAATGCTTGGTGTCGTAATGGCATTTCACTTTGTGGCACAGGGGGATTCCCAGAGAACTGAACCCTAATTTCAGAAATGTCTGACTCGGTTACTGGGGGTGTATGAGCCCAGTGTCACTGCTAAACTGAATTCCTTTCCCTCTTCCTTGAGGACATAAAGGAGTGCAGTGCAGCTGCAGTGTGGAAGGCGCTATAAACATTCGTTATGTTCCCTTTGACTAAGGTATGTAAAGGGTAGCCAATACATTTTAAGACTGGCCACTGTGTGGCGCTGCTGTGGGTACAAACCATTAGTGCACAACTGCTAGTTGTATGTAAGGCGCTATAAATATGGAGATTAATCTTTCATGATATTTTCTCTGGCAAGTGAATATAACAGACAGCCAATAAATTCTAAGCCTGGCCACCGTGTGGCGCTGCAGAGGCTACAAAGCATTTCATTATGGCTACTGAGTTAACTGCCATTACTACATATGTAGAGATCATTAGATTTCCTTTGACACATTTATAATAAAGGGACAGCCAATAGGTGTTGAGACTGGCCACCGTGGCAGGGCCATCTTAACGCATGGGCATGCTGGGCAGTTGCCTGGGGCGGCCCCCATGCTAATATACAGTATGTATGTTGTGACTTGCTGAGTGGTTGAGTAGGTAGGGGTCCCACTACACTGCTTCGCCCGGGTGGGGTGGGGGGCTTATAATGCCATTTAAGACAGCCCTGCACTGTGGGGATCTGTGACGGCTATCAAACACTGCAAGGCGCTATAAATATCTAGATTCAGCTTTCATTATCTTTTCCTTTGCATATAAAGTAAGAGACAACCAGTCATTGTCCAACCCACTATATCCTAACTATAGGGTCACGGGGGTCCGCTGGAGCCAATCTTAGCCAACACAAGGCAGGAACAAATCCCAGGCAGGGTGCCAGCCCACCGCAGGGCACACACACCAAGCACACACTAGGGACAATTTAGAATCGCCAGTGCACCTAACCTGCATGTCTTTGGGAGGAAACCCACGCAGACAACACACAAACTCCACAAAGGGCAGACCCGGGAAGCGAACCCAGACGGGTCTCCTAACTGCGAGGCAGCAGCGCTACCCACTGCGCCACCAAGCCGCCCAAGAGACAGTCACTAAATTCTAAAACTGCCCACCATATGGTGCTGTAGTGGCTACAGATCACTTCATGATGGCTACTGAGTAAACTGCCATTTGTGTGAAAGGCGCTATAAAGACGTAGATTAATCTTCCATTATATGTCCTGGCTGTTCATTTATTTCCCTTATAATGCGGTTTGCCGAGTGTGTACAATACTAACTGGCCACTGTGAGGCACTGCAGTGGTGACAGGCCATTTCATGATGGCTGCTGAGTTACCAGACATTTGTGTGAAAGGCGCTATAAATTTGTAGATTAATATTTCATGATGTTTCCTTTGAGAAGTGTATATAAGGGACAAGCAAAACATTCTAAAACTGGACACCAGGTGGCGCTGCGCTGGCTGATAGATACAAGCCATTGGCACAGACGTGTTACTGGGACTGGCACGTCAACTGCGTCTATAGTGCCAAGCCCCCTGGTGGTCCACACCTGCTCTGAAGTTGTTTAGTAAGGTTGAAAGTACTGCAATGTGTGGATATCTCACTGGCCAGTGCCAAGCAGGGAGCCAATGCCTCATTTTGCCACCTTGTCTCTAAACTGGCAACGGCCGCGCTACAGTTGTCACAGATGACTACACTGGCAGCCTGTGCCTGCATGTGTCTGTGTGCTTTGGCATCCCTGCCAGGTGTGATTCTAGCCTGAAGCTCACGTCAGCTGGGGTGACATCTTGGATTGAGATAAGAAAGTTTAGACAGCGGATTGATGGATGGAGGATGGCATAGACGGGCACCTACTCACTCAGCCTTGTCATTAGTGTCCAGCTGTTCCATGTCACCCATCCCTCCATCATAACCCGAAGTTTGTTCCGGTCACAGCCGACTCACTCATCACTGTCTCCGCCGGACAGCTTAGGATATTCGGATTTTCCCACAACTTGCTGGGAAATCTGAGTGGAAAAAAAAAAAAAAGAAGAAAAGGCCAGCTGCTGTTTTTGTGTTCAGCGACTTGTTTAACATGGAAGGAAGCTCAAAGCTCCTCCACGGTATCCTCCGTCCACATGAGTCACGCTGGAAAAGACCAGACGCGGCTCGGCGAACACGTCTGGGAACATCTGAGTGGGCCAGAAACCAAGGAGAGGTGTAATGGGAAGGTCGCTTCCATCTGGGCTTTCTGTACAAACATCCCGAGCTCCACGTTAGTTTACCTCGGATTGAAGCCCACCTGTCAGCCCCAAGGTCGGTCTGGAGTTACAGCAAATACGTGAAGAAAGAGAAGAGCCGCACGGACTCCAGCGCTGAAGGAGCTGACCAGACGAGGGAGGGAGTGACAGGAAGAAGACACTCCGGACTGTAGGGGGCACCGCGGAGCCGTCTGTACATTTAATAAAGAGACTGTGGGGTGGATGGACAGACAGATGGATGAGTAGATAAATGGATGGATGGATAACAAAATGGGGAAATAATGGATGGATGGATGGATGGAAGTGTGAATAGATAGATGGACGATGGCATGGGCAGATGGATAAGTAAATGGATGGATGGATGGGAAAACAGGGACAAAGATAGATGGATAAACAAGTAATGGATGGATGAATGGATGGATGGATGGATTGAAAGATGTATGGGTGGGTGGATGAATGGGAAAACAAGGAAAAAGATAGAAGTGAAAGTCAGTATATGATAGATAGATAGATAGATAGATAGAAATGAAAGGCACTATATGATAGATAGATAGATAGATAGATAGATAGATAGATAGATAGATAGATAGATAGATAGAGTGAAAGTCACTATATGTTAGATAGATAGATAGATGTGAAAGGCACTATATAATAGATAGATAGATAGATAGAGTGAAAGGGATTATATAATAGATAGATAGATAGATGTGAAAGGCACTATATAATAGATAGATAGATAGATAGAGTGAAAGTCACTATATGTTAGATAGATAGATAGATAGATAGATAGATAGATAGATAGATAGAGTGAAAGTCACTATATGTTAGATAGATAGATAGATAGATGTGAAAGGCACTATATAATAGATAGATAGATAGATAGATAGATAGATAGAGTGAAAGTCACTATATGTTAGATAGATAGATAGATAGAAATGAAAGACACTATATGATAGATAGATAGATAGATAGATAGATAGATGTGAAAGGCACTATATAATAGATAGATAGATAGAGTGAAAGTCACTATATGTTAGATAGATAGATAGATAGATAGATAGATAGATAGATAGATAGATAGATAGATAGATGTGAAAGGCACTATATAATAGATAGATAGATAGATAGATAGATAGATAGATAGATAGATAGATAGATAGATAGATAGATAGATGTGAAAGGCACTATATAATAGATAGATAGATAGAGTGAAAGTCACTATATGTTAGATAGATAGATAGATAGATAGATGTGAAAGGCACTATATAATAGATAGATAGATAGATAGATAGAGTGAAAGGCGCCATATATCAGATAGATAAATAGAAATGTGGATGGATGGATGCTGTGTAAAGTAGGCCTAATCCTTTTGCCCCCCACCCCTTACCCTGGAGGCTCAGACTTGTACGCTGATCAGACTTTCTGAGGGTCTTCTCGATGGCTCATTTGTGATGAGTGGACGTTCACTGGGCTACACAAACACAAACACCATCTGTGTGACTGACACGTGGTTCCCGGTTGTCTCGGCCCAGTCCACTGGAGGTGTTAACAAGATGGAGGGCCTGAGTTCATTCTTGAGCAGCACGGAGCCGCACACTGTTGGGGGCCTGCCTTCGCTGTCAAGTTGTGCCCCTCTTTTGAGCTGACATCCTGGACCTGCCGACACAACATTTTAATTAACAACTGACCTTCTGACCCCTCACTTGTCTGCCTCTGCCATTGGAGTAAATCCAATAAACCATTAGAGGGCCGTAATGGAGAGCCTCCCACATGCAGTCTGTTGACATTCACATTTGCCCAGTGTAGCAGGAGTGGGATTTCAATCTGTGACCTTGTGGTTTTAAAACTTTCTTCTACTCCCCCAAACTCCCCAAATTCCCATTTTACATCATCACATTTAGAGATATAAGCTCAAGGTCCCCACTAACATTCCTCCCATTTTCTTCTCTCTCTTGCTAACATGCAGTTTCTTATATTTCATTGCCCCCACTTTACCATCTGCCCTCTGAATATCATCAGGTGTATTTGCTGCTATGTCAGTACATCTTTGGGTGGGCAAGGAAAACACCAGGAGATGAAGTGGACTTGGTGAAGAGATAGGAGTCCAAGCTGGGAGAGTCCAAAGAAAAAACTGAACATCTAAATCCTAAACACAAAACAGAAAGAGAGTTGAGAAACCGAGCCAAGGATCCTGTTCTTGGTGGCGCCACTACCACTAAAAAGAGAGAAGAATTAGTGCAGAAGAGAGGACTGAAGGAAGCAGGACTTGGTAGTGCATACCACCATCTTGATACCGAATGGCATACTGGATAACACATACCACGGGCCACATGGCATAGATGTGAAAGGCACTATAAAATAGATAGATAGATAAATAGTGAAAGGTGCTATGTAATGAATAGATAGATAGATAGATAGATAGATAGATAGATAGATAGATAGATGAAAAGTGCTATATGATAGATAGATAGATAGATAGATAGATAGATAGATAGATAGATAGAT
>JANRMT010028174.1:6861297-6872029 GCA_026402145.1 Polypterus bichir lapradei
AGGGAGAGGGAGAAAAAAAGAAAGTAAGAGAGAGGGAGAGAAAGAGATCAAAAGAAAGTGATAGAGAGAAAGAGACACCATCAGAAGGGGAGGAGCCAAAAAGAAAACAAAAGACACTGTCAGAAGGGGGTGGAGCCCAAAAGAGGGAGAGGGAGAAAAAAAGAAAGAAAGCAAGAGACAGTGAGAGAGAAAGCGAGAGAGTGAGAAATATTGAGGGACATGCTGGCAGAACAGGCAGATCCTAAAAGAAAGAGAAAGAGAGAGACAGACACTAGAATAAGAGGAGGAGCCTAAAAGAGAGAAAGAGAGAGAAGGATAAGGAAATTATCAAAAGAGGCGGAGCCTGAAGGGAAGCAAGAAAAGCACAGTCAGAAATGAGTGTGAGAGAGAGAGAAAGAGAGAGAGAGACAGCAACACCATCAGAAGGGGAGGAGCCTAAAAAAGAACAAAAGCCACTGTCAGAAGGGGTGGAGCCCAAGAGAGGATTCTAGGAAAAAAAGTCAAACGTAATGGCAGGTTTGGTCACCGTTAACATTCGATGGCCACCGTCAACCCCTCCTCTTGATAAAAGTCGACCCCCCCTGCCTTGAAAGAGTTAATGAAATTCTCACCGATGCTCAGGACAGTGTAATGGTAGACATGAGTCGAGCTTATTGTATGAACCTGTAGGGGGCACTGTGAGGGGATCAGTGCATTGAGTTTCCTCCACTTTGGTTGACTTTACATATTAAATGCTTATGGATGGGCAGGAGGTTATAATGGCAGAAGTGAGCTGGGCTGACAGTTATGGCAAATAAGGGGTGCTGTGGGGGGGGGTGGGGGTACTCCTGTCCACCACAATGGAATAACAAACTAACCTTTTCGATAAAACACCTATTGTTGTGACCCGTAAGGGGGCGCTCTTGAGCTGGCCTTAACCCCAAAAAATGTTGTCAAGCAATGCATTTAGAAGTTAAAGGGGTCTTAATGAAGGGAAGGGGGGGCACCACAACGACCCACTGAGCTACCGTAGCTAAACGAAAATTTGTTGGCTTCTCAAGACGCACTAGAAGAGCCAAGCCTGGAGGAAATATGAATAGTGAGCCGACGACCGATTGAGCTCTCAAACTACAAAAGTCATCAACTGGTGTGTGTGTGGGGGTGCCATGTAAATAACAGCTTTGGAGTCTCAGTAGGGGGCGCTGTGGTGGGATCCCTGAGGTAAGCCCAGTTTGCAACAGTAGGCGATGGCTGCCTTCCCAGATAAAATGCTCACTGGTGGCCATGCGGGTATGTGGGGAACACTTTGACTGTGGCCTGTAGGGGGTGTTCTTGAGTGGCCCCCTCCTCTGCTCACCTAGGGGGGCTCTTCTGGTTTGTTAGTTGTCTCACTTAAGCATCTCAGCTATTCTCTGTTCATTGATAAGCCCACCCTCTGGCACTGAGGTGCAGGCTACAATGAAGTCAAGAGACAAGTCAAGAGGACAAGACCACCCCGAAGAACTTGGATGGACCCCAGAGCTGAGTTCAGTCCATCAAACAGGCGGGCAGACTGCAGGAACGGTGCCATGTGAGGCAACAATCGGGAGTGGCAGCGGCCATAAAGATTCTGAGACTAAAGTGGGACTTTGTGTCTTGGAGCCCAAGTGGTCTGTGGTGTTAATCAAACAGGTGACCGTCCAAGGTGGGCGTCAAGATGGGTGGGCCTCCCCCTCTGTGTGAGTTCTCAGTTGTGTCCCCTTTGTCGTGTTTGCTGTTCCCATTGTCTTTTACTTATCTTAATAAAAAAGGAAGAGGGCAACAAGCCTTTCCCTAACATGTGGTGTTAAACATGTGGAGGAGCAACCGATGCAAAGAATCTGTGGTGGTGTGCCAGTCATGCCCAGGGGCTCATTTGATGGGTGTGCTCAGGCTGCAGGTTGAAAGCCCCCTTTAATAATCCACAAGATGAACAATCTGTAACTGGAGACATGAAAGGGACAGAAAGCCACCAAAAGTGGGGACAGACACAACTCGATGACTTCATTGGCACCAGAAGGCCCCTAGCCTGAAGCACAGTGGTGCCCCCAGGTGGTCAGAGAGGGGCACGTGTTGATTTGCTTACAGATGAAGATTCCCGCAGGGCAGTGTCCGTGATTAATGAGCGAGCAGCCCTTGGGTGCCTTCCAAACATGAACATGAGTCGGAGTGAGGAACCTTGCCAAGTGACTCCTTTCATTATTTATCACAGTTACCTCATCTGACCGCTCGCAAATGGCCGAGGTTTCACTGTGGTGGTATGTCGTCTTGAGGTACTTAAAGTTCAAAGCACAACCAGATAAATCAAATAAAAGGATGATTAGATAATGGACGCTTTTTATTCCTACCAGACCCCTGGATCATTTGAGTGAGGCTTTCATCAGTCTGGTTGGGCCTCATTGTACCCTTAGAGTGCAGAGTGCATGGGAGGCAAAGCAGACCCTTCTGAAAATGGAATCGCTGAGCTACGATCTTCAGGGTCGCCTCAAATCCAGCCTGGCCAGAGACTCTCAGAAGGGGAGGAGCCTAAAAGGGAGAGAGAGAGAGAGAGAGAGACTGTCAGAAGGGGAGGAGCCTAAAAGGGAGAGAGAGAGAGAGAGAGAGACCATCAGAAGGGGAGGAGCCTAAAAGAGAGAGAGAGAGAGAGACTGTCAGAAGGGGAGGAGCCTAAAAGGGAGAGAGAGAGAGAGAGAGACCATCAGAAGGGGAGGAGCCTAAAAGGGAGAGAGAGAGAGAGAGAGAGACTATCAGAAGGGGAGGAGCCTAAAAGGGAGAGATAAAGTGAGAGAGACTGTCAGAAGGGGAGGAGCCTAAAAGGGAGAGAGAGAAAGAGAGAGAGAGAGAGACTATCAGAAGGGGAGGAGCCTAAAAGGGAGAGAGAGACTATCAGAAGGGGAGGAGCCTAAAAGGGAGAGAGAGAGTGAGAGAGACTGCCAGAAGGGGAGGGGCCTAAAAGGGAGAGAGAGAGAGAGAGAGAGACTATCAGAAGGGGAGGAGCCTAAAAGGGAGAGAGAGAGAGAGAGAGAGAGAGAGACTATCAGAAGGGGAAGAGCCTAAAAGGGGGAGAGAGAGGGAGACTATCAGAAGAGGAGGAGCCTAAAAAGGAGAGAGAGAGACCATCAGAAGAGGAGGAGCCTGAAATAAAATGAAAGACACTGTCAGAAGGGGAAAAACGGGGAAAGGGAGAGGGAGAGAAAGAAAGTGAGAGAGAGAAAGAGAGAGATAGAGAGAGAGAGACCATCAGAAGGGGAGGAGCCTAAAAGAAAACGAGACTGGCAAAAGGAGCAGAGCCTCATGGAGAGTAAGAATGACACTGTCAGAAGTGGGTGGAGTTGGAGAAAGGGAGAGTGAGAAAAAGAAAGAAAGAGAGACACTGTCAGAAGGGGAGGAGTGTAAAATAAAATGAAAGACCCTGTCAGAAGGGGTGGAGTCTGAGAAAGGGAGAGGGTGAAAAAGAAAGAGACACCATCAGAAGGGGAGGAGACTAAAAGAGAATGAAAGACACTGACAAAAAGGGTGGTGCCTGAAAGAGGAGGGGAACTGACAAAAAGGGTGGTGCCGGAAAGAGGAGGGGAACTGACAAAAAGGGTGGGGTCCGAGAAAGAAAGAGAAAGGCACTTTCAGAAGGGGAGGAGCCTAAAAAACAGAAAGAGAGACTGTCAGCAGGAATGAAATCTAAAAGGGAAGAGTGAAAAAGAGAGATTGTCAAAAGGGGTGGACCTTAAGTAAGAGATACACTGTCAGAAGGTGTGGAGTCTGAGAATGGGAGAGGGAGAAAAGAGAAAAAAATTGGGAGAGAGAGAGAGAGAGAGACAGAGAGAGACACGGTAAGAATGGGAGGATCATAAAAGAGACAGAAAGACACTGACAGAAAAAAGGGGTGTGGCCTGAGAAAAAGAGCAGGAGAGGGAGAGGGATAGAGAGAGAGAGAGCGTAAGACATCATCAGAAGGGGAGGAGCCTACAATGGACAGATGGGTGCACAGGAAATGCTTCTCGGTCAGGCAATACTCCACAGAGTGGAACCATTCTCCCCAGCCGCACCCTTTGTGACTACATATGCCAAGCAGCCCTGCAGAGAAAAACTGCTCTCCTGGAATTGTGTTAGAGCGAGTGGCCCTCGAAGGCAGTCTTCCTTTGCCCTTCCATTATCCTGACCAGAAAAGGGAACATCAAAACATGTTGTCTGGGACACCCATTCAACAACGTCCTCTATCCATTCTGAGCACCTTTTAGCTGGGTGTCTGATCATCCATCCTAGTTCAGGATATTAGCTCCTCATTGGATGAGGATACGTATACTGGATAGACTCTATTATCAATGAATAACTAGCCTCAGGTGGCTATACCAGTTTCAGCCTGTAGGGTGCACTAGTCATATTCCTATTTTAGGTAGATATTGTAATCAAAGGATAATACAGAAAGTGATGGGCTGTTACAGTAGTATATTACACCATCAAGAGCTCACATTGAAGTACAAGACCATGTTGATACTCCCCAGTGAGCCTCCAGGGTGCAGTAAACCATTTTTCTGTACATTAAGCAGCATGTAGGGTGGGCTCTGTAGTCACTGAATAAGTAGTCATATTGAGGTATGCCAGCTGTGGCCTCTAGGGTGCAGGGTGCAGCACTTACTTCCTTACATTAAGTGGAGTCACATGTCAGTCAAGTATGGTAGTTTGGACTCAATGGCCACTGAATAACTAGTCACTGGCTATACCAGTTACGGCCTGTAGGGTGCACTTGTCTTATTTCCACTATTAGTGGATATTGTAATTAATGGGCAATACAGCAAGTGATGGTATTTTACAGCTGTTTGTTACACACTTAATGGCTATAATGGACTTACAACAACATGTTGCCAGTCTCTAGTGGGCCAGTAGGGGGCAGTGCATGAATTTTCTAAATTATGCAGTGAAATTGAGGTTTGGCAGTTAACAGTTCTGTTGTGTCGAAGGGTAAACTGTGGTCAGTGACTGTCTAGTCTCAAGCTATACCAGTCTCCACCTGTAGGGTGCACTAGACATGTTGGTGCCTGCCAACTTTTTAAAGCTTTTCTCCTCTTTGTGTCTCTGGTGTCACTTCAGGCTTTGTGTGAATCCACAAGGCCTGGCAGCTTTGCTCATTCCCATACTCCAGGAGACTTTTCTGCAGTGCCACTCCCAGGTGGGCAGGGAATTGACGCATGAGCCTGAAGAACAGGGGGGTGGGGTCGGTGCATGGACACTTCCGGTGCAATTCTCTGACAGAAGACTTGCTGTGCCGCGCTGTCACCGCTTTTGGCAGCCAGACAAACTGTGACGCTGCCACAAACACAAGGGACTCTGGAGCTCCGACCCCAGTGACAGATGTTTTGGAGTTTTTTTATCCTTTTGTCATTCGAATGGCATGCGGCATGAATTACTTTATGTGTGGGCTCCCTCTCTCAACAAGTCCTGCTCTGTGCCACAGTGCCAGCTGCCCAGACAAGCCTTTCTTCTTGGTAGTGGACCAGACTGGTGTGTTGTCAAGTGCCACCTTGAATGAGACACATCCCTTGCCTGTCCTCCATCAAGCAAGTCACGACATAAATACCATGCCCCTCAAAGTAATGCACGAGATTAGGGTTCATGTGCCCACTGGCACTTCCCACTTGCTAGAAGCTGAAAGTGAGATGAACCAGCAAAGTGTCCATAATGCACCTTCATCATCAGCACCATCCAGATTTCCCAACCATACCCTAGATGTCCTCACCAAGATGGCAGACTGAACCCAATGGTTCCTGTCATGGCATCAGCTCAGTTTGCTCATTTAGATGGGCCATACTGGAAGCTGCTCCAGGACCTCCGGTGGTCCAAGGATGGAAGAGATTTTTGCAAAGTGGTCAATCATAGGACTCAAGGAAAAGACACTAAAACATCTTTAGTCACTTCCAATATGTCCGCAACCACCTTTTTTAGAGTCCTGTGAAAAAGTAAGTGCCCCCCACGGCAGTTGTTGACTTTTCTCACCATATTTGAGTAAGCAAACAGGAGATCTTCATGCCAACAGTGCCTACAAGATTAAAGGTGATCTACGTGAACAAATGACACATCTAAATGACATGGTGTGGACGTTCTCATACTCTATATTTTAAAAAATGCAAATTCATCAGGTGGAAAAAGGAAGCCCACCCCTCCATTTTTCACCCCTTCAGATCCATCACATTAGAATCAGGTGTTCCAGGTGAGGTGCCAATGATTAGAACCTCCTCATGGAGTCTGCAGGTGGGCCTAACTGTTTGATTTGATCACGGGTCTGGGGTTCTCTTTGCCACTGGCATGTGTGGTGCCAACATGCCAAGATCTAAGGAGCTCTCTAAGACCCCCAAGAGGTTATGGATGCCAAGGATCCTGCAAGGGATTTAAGAAGATGACCAAATGGTTTGAAATCAATCATTCCACTGTAAGGAAAATCATCAACAAGTGGTGTAGATTTCAAATGACTGCTAATGTGTCCACAAATGGCTGACCCAGCAAATTCAGCCCAAGAAAGAGCTGACCACTTGATAATAATAAACATAACAGTAATAAATGATAATGAAAGAAGAACCCCAAAATTTCATGGTGGGTTCCTGCAAAAGCTGGTGTCATCGTGCATGCTGTGGGGGGCACTGCAACTCCCCAAACCCCCAACACACAGGCTCGGACACACGTTTGCCGATGAGTAAAGGGTTTCCATTGTGTGAAGCTCTTACATAAGTGTTTCCCACACTACGATTCAGCACTCCGCAATTCGGTCATCTTTCATTCTTTCTCTCCTCCGCTCCTCTAGGCAAGCTTTGTCCTCCTCCTCCTCCCACCTTTGGCTCCCTGTGTTGAGGTGGGCAGCCCCGGGACCACTTCTGGAGTCCCAAGACTGTGGCTCGGAAGCACTTCTGGTAGGAGCCCGACCAAGTAACGCTCTTTGATTGTCCCCATGAGTGCCCCCTGGTGGCACCCACTGAACTCAACAGAGCAGCTACAGTTCCCAATGTGCCCGGTGGGAAACTCTCTGCCATCTGGTGAGCTGGGGAAGACAATTCCCAAAACAAATTGTCCTCCACTCCCCTTCCATTATAGTGGTAAGGATCCTGGTATGACTCCAATCTCCCACAATGCATCTACCATCAGGAGGAGATCGCACAAATTTGCCCTGCATGTGAGGTGTGCCAGGGAAAAAGCCAAAAAGGTCATCAGAGCAAGATGGCAGTGTGCCATTGAACAGCTGGGCAAAGAGCAGACCTTCTGGAACAATCTGCTCTGGAGAGATAAATCAAAGATGGAGATGTTTGGTCACAGCAAGCAAACTGCATTTCAGGAGAAGAACCTCATACCATCCGTGGGGCCTGGCGGTGGTGGAAATGTTCTGCTTTGAGGTCGCTTTGCTGTCTCAGGATTTGGGCAGCTTGAAGACGCATCACGTCAAAGTGTACTTGAGGAGAATGTGAGGCCATCTGTCCAAACGCTATAATAATTCAAAGCACATTAGCAAATCCACCATGGAATGGTGAAAAGGAGGGTGCAATGGGGCTGGGAAAGCAAACCAGTCGAGACAACAACAACAACAACAACATTTATTTCTGTCACACATTTTCATACAAATGATGGAGCTCAAAGTGCTTTACATGATGAAGAAAGAGAAGAGAAGACAAAGTAAGAATTAAAATCAGAGAACACTAATTAACATAGAATAAGAGTAAGATCCGACAGCCAGAGAGGACAGAAAAAACAAAAACAACTCCAGATTGGATGGAGAAAGAATAAAATCTGCAGGGGGTCCAGGCCATGAGACCACCCAGCCCCCCTAACATAAGTGATCTCAATCAGTTCTCATGGAAGGACTTGATGATGACGGTCACGTGGACTTCTGGTCTTTAATCCATCAATGGAGGGACATCACGGTGCTTTGATCAGGTGGTGATCATAAGACCAGAAAACCGGAAAAAGAACAGAAGAGAGAGTAGGGGTCAGTACGGATTGTGGAGCCACCATGAATAGTTATGATAGTGAATTGAATATACAGAGCATCAGGATTAAATGAAAATGAAGCTCTGAGAAGGCCATGTTAAAGTAATGAGTTTCTATCAGTGAGCTCCACCGTATCAGCCTGGCGAGTTCCTGTCAGTCAGCTGTTCAGATTTGAGGTGCATAACAGCAGAAGGCCGCCCGCCTCACCACTTCTGTTACGTTTAGCTCTTGGAATTCTAAGCAGACACTCATTTGAAGATCTGAGGTTATGATTTGGAATATAAGATGTCAGACACTCCAATAAATAAGATGGAGCGAGATTATTTAAGGCTTTATAAACCATCAGCAGTATTTTAAAGTCAATTCTAAATGGCACTGGTAACCAGTGTAGTGACGCTCAGACTGGCGTGATGTGCTCGGATTTTCTTTCCCTAGTTCAGATTCTAGCAGCTCCATTCTCGTTGTAATCAACTGATGTCTTTTTTAGGTGGTCCTGAGAGGAGTGCGTTACAGTAATCTAGACGACTGAAAACAAAAGCGTGAACTCATTTCTCAGCATCTTTCAGTGATATAAGAGGTCTAACTTTTGCTATGTTTCTTAAGTGGAAAAATGCTGTCCTAGTGATCTGATGAATATGCGATTTAAAATTTAGGTCATAGTCAACAGTCACCCCTAAATTCTTTACCTCCGTCTTGACTTTTAATCCTAATGTATCAAGTTTATTTCTAATAACCTCATTAGATCCATTATTGCCAATCACTTAAATTTCTGTTTTCTCTTTATTTAGCTTGAGAAAATTACAATTCATCCATTTAGAAACACAAGTAAGACATTGTGTCAGTGAATCAAGAGAGTCGGGGTCATCAGGCGCCATTGATAAATACAGTTGTGTGTTGTCAGCATAGCTGTGGTAGCTCACGTTGTGCCCCGAGATAATCTGACCTAACGGAAGCATGTAAATTGAAAAGAGCAGCGGACCCAGGATAGAGCCTTGTGGACCACCATATAGAATATCAGGTGTCTTTTAGTTATAATTACCACAACTAACAAAGAATTTTGGTTGGAGACCACCAAAGAAGGTCGGGGTACAAAAAAGTGTGAGGCTACTCGTGAGGCATCAGAAGATGGGGAACTCTGTCCATCTCGGATGTCAGTTTGACAGGTGAGACCACCTTCCTGGAATGGGCTAAAGTTATAGCACCTCTCCCGGAAGGGATGGGGACTTCTCTGGACATCTGAGGTGGGGTTAGACGTCTACTTGGAAGGCGTTGTTAGCATTAGTGCCCACTTTCATCCCAGGGTGAAAATGCTTACCTCAGCAGAGTCAGAAAGAGGTGAAACCCCAGGTACACACGTGTGACAAAGCGCTAATGACTTCCACCTGCAATGATGAAACGGGCAGGACCTGCAAGAGAACCCGTGACTGTCTTGCAACTGAAGGAATTTTACATGGAGGAGTGAAGTCGGTGCCAGAGACCTGTGGGAAACGCTTTTCTGCTGAAAGGGGGTACCACCAGCTTCTGAGGCCAAAGGTGGGATGGCGTTTTTTCCCCCAGTAGCCCATTACACCTGTTGGTATCTTTGTTGAATAAAAGGCAAGCGGTCCTCCTGTTTGTTTTCAAGTAGATCATCTTTATGGGTCGGCACCGTTGGCCTGAAGATCTCCAATTTGTGGAAAATGTTGCCATTGGGCCCACTTCCTTTTTTTTTCCCCACGTGGCCGTACGTTTCTTGTCAGTTTGGCTGCCCGTGGCCACTTCTGACCTCTGCTGGGCAGACTCGACAGCTCCACGCCAGCTTGATCCCCGAGTTGCAGCATTCCAGCCCTGAGCTCCAAATTCAAAGCACATGGCTCCAAATGCATTCTTTCCGTGTTTACACGAGACGCGTGGGCGTAATGAAAGGTGCTGGGGAAAAAATCCTGGGAGATGACTATCAGCTGAAGACCTGAGCATTTGGTATGCTGGAAACACTTACGACGGCGGGGTGCGGCAGACGGAGTCACTTAACTCGATCCCCTTGTCGAGGATGTCGTATTTTCTACAGCACGCCTCCTTGGGGAGCCTTACTGGCCGTGTTTATCACCTCCTTGTAATGGGATGCTCTTAGGCTTCGCTTCTGGCCTAACTTTTGTTTGTCACTTTCTGTTGTTTTTTAATGGGGAATTAATTTGTTAGCAATATCGAAAATGAGTGCAGGTGCCCCCCCCCCCCCCCCAAATAACCAGCCCACCAATTGGCAGACCCACCTTCTTCACCGGTCTGGGCCCAGTCCCAAACTCAAATGGCAGGCTTCAGGCCCGCACATGGTCACAAACGGGGCAAAGGCTTCTAACTCACAGGTATTAACACTTATGACGACATATATGGGTGAAAGTCGACTAATATTGTCATCCGGGGTAGAGGACGCTAAACTGTGACAAAACATGGGGGGTGGGGGGTGGGGTCATGTTTGACTTCTTTTCTAGGCAACTAAAGCTGATGGCAAGAGAGTTGGGAATTTGATTTCCAGACATGTGTGAGGCCTCCAAAAGACCCCTAAAGTAGGACGGGACCTTACATGTTCAGCCCAGGAGAGGCCCACACCTAGTCAGCCAGCCCCTCCAACTGCTACTTACAGGTCTCAGCCTACACAGGCCTAAAATAGAGAATTGGTTTTAAAAGTTCAAAAATACACTTATAGTCTCAAAAATATATAAAAATCTCTTACAAGAGGGAGAAAAACCGTAAAACACTGGCTTGTGGAGACGATCGAAAAAATAACTGCTAC
>JANRMT010028174.1:6894365-6916250 GCA_026402145.1 Polypterus bichir lapradei
CACTCATTTACCTAGCCCAACCCACCCCACTGCCTTTAACTACAACGACCCGCCCACCTTACTGCCATTCAAATACAATGCTCCACCCAACCTGCTGCCATTCAAATACAAAGCACCGCCGAACTCCATGTCACGAATTCCCCTAGCCCGACCCAGCCTGCTGCCGTTCAAATACAAAGCCCTGCCCAACCTAAAACCACTCAAATATAAAGCCCCACCCATCCTGCCGCCACTCATTGGCCTAGCCTGACCCACCCTACTGCCATTCAAATACAAAGCCCCGCCCATCCTGCCGCCACTCATTCCCCTAGCCCAACCCATCCTACTGCCATTCAAATACAATGCTGCACTCAACCTGCTGCCATTCAAACACAAAGCCCCACCCAACTCCATGTCACGAATTCCCCTAGCCCAACCCAGCCTGCTGTCATTCAAATACAAAGCCTTGCCCAATCTGCTGCCACTCAGCTTCAAAGCCCCCCCACTGGGTTCTGCTATTTGAGCATCTAGCCTTGCCCAGCTCAAATACAAAGCCCCACCCAACTTGCTGCCACACATTCATCTCACCATTCAGCCTCCTGCCATTCACAGATCTTATTGGGCTGCTGACATTCTAGCATTTAGCCTCGCCCAGCTTATTGCCACTCACATGAAAAGCCCCACCCAACTTATTACCAGTCATTCACCTCACATTCATCTCACCATTCAGCCTGCTGCCATTCAAATATTTATTAGGTTGCTGCCATTCAAGCATCTAGCCTCTCCTAGCTTGCTGCCGCTCAAGTACAAAGTGCCACCCAACCTGATGCTACTTATTCCACTTTAGCCTGACCCAGCCTGCTGCCCAACCCAATTTTACTGAGGCATCTACATTCACCCCACCCAGCCTGCTGCCACTCAAACATCTAACCTCCCCCAGGCTGCTGCCATTCAATCATTTAGCCCCTCCCAGCTTGCTGCCACTCAAATACAAAGCCCCGCCCAACCTTCTGCCACTCAAATACAAAGCCTCACCCAGGTTACTGCCATTCCAGCATTTAAAGCCTTGCCCAGCTTGCCGCCCCTCATTCACCTAGTGTGACCCGGCCAGCGTCCCTAACACCATGCGGTCACTCAAGCATTAGGCACCCGCCCTTTCCTTTACCAGCTGCTGTAATATTTTCTCACCAGTGCAGCAGCGGCCACTGACTGTTGTATAACACTGTAACGTGTTTTTAAAGTTTTTTATTTTTGTTTTTCAGTGACCCCCTCGGCACACAATTTTGATTTCCAAGCTTTCGGGGCTTCTTAAGGATTAATGAGGAAATTCCAAACCCCTGAAGACCCCATTTATTTTGCACTTTGGAATGTCTCTGCATCCTGGTGACCTGCTGACCAACTTAAAGATGGCATTTCTACCTACCGGGCCGGGGCAACAAAAGGGAGGTCAATGACCATCTGGTGAGCCAGCAGGACTGCAGGGCTATAAGGAGTCCAGGTGAGGACAGTGGAGACTGTTGGCCACCAGAAGTGCCCTTAATATGGCCACCTTGTGCAGACTGTGGGACTTTCACTTGGCTCTTCACAAAGCCTTGGAGTGGCACCAGCAATGCAAATGAGATTAGTGAGGTTAGACTCGGGGTTAATGAGCTCAGAACGCAACGAGAGATGAACCAACCCCCCCCAGTATATGTGACCGCTTGGCTAGCTCAAGTTCAACGGCTTATTTAATTTGGTTTTGAATTATCGGGAGCCGATGCCAGAGGAACAGGGTGAAACGAGAGAAGACCAAAGAAATCCTGGATCCGGCACGAAGAAGTGGAGCAGGCTGCCAGCACGGAGAAGCCGTCACGCCCGGCACACTGCGAAACGGACTGGATGTGTTGTTCGCTGCCCGGAGGGAGCCAATGATAAATGAGACTTTGGCACTCAAATCGCAGTCCACCCCGAGGACTACTTTTGCTGTCTTGTGAACTTTCCAACTTGTTGACGTGGCGGTGATGGAATGAGTGCAAAGAAAGAAAGAAAGAAAGAAAGAAAGAAAGAAAGAAAGAAACCCTTGGCTAGCTGGTGCCCATCCTGTGTACCAGGCATGTTTGCCTAAGGGAGTGTGGCAAGGCAGGCCACTGACACTCAGGCTACTGACATCTTTAATCTTTACCATGCCAATCAGTTGCAGGATGGCATCAAATGCAGATGGCAGAGCCCTGGGAATTTCCAGACTTGAAGAACAATGGAGAAGTGGGCATTGTCATGCCAATTACTATATGTGCTAGATGGGTGCCAAGTGATTTATATCAACATGTCAGGCTTTCATATCAAAGATGCGTTTAAGAGAACACGAGGCACAAATATACAGAAAAGGTATCAAGGGAGGCCATTCACTTCTGGGCTGCCACTCAGGCTTCTAGCCCCGCCCGCCATGCTGACACTTAGTAGCGAGCTGTCACTCAAGCATCTATTTGATCATGTAGCCCCGCCCATCACACATGTAACCCCTCCCCTCATAAGTCTAATTAAGTCTCTCGCCCCGTCCAATCTGCTCCTACTCGGGTATCTAGTCCTGCCTGGCCACTTAAACATTTAGCTCCACCCAGCTCACTGCCACTCAAGCATCTAGCCCCTGCCAGTCTGTTGGCTCATAAGCTTCTAGCTCCAGCCAGCCCATCTATCACTGACTGCTTGCAGTGCGACCTAGGTCACTCATTAGTGGGCATTGAGTGATTTATAACACCGTGTCTGGCTTTCATCTCAAAGAATATGAGGCACAAAAAAAAAGAAAAGGAACACAAAAGACTTAAATGCTAGCATCAAGGGAGGCTATTCACTTCTGGGCTGCCACTCAGGCTGCTAGCCCCGCCCACTATGCTGACACTTACTAGCGAGCTGTCACTCAA
Source organism: Polypterus bichir lapradei (assembly GCA_026402145.1). Lineage (NCBI taxonomy): Eukaryota > Metazoa > Chordata > Cladistia > Polypteriformes > Polypteridae > Polypterus > Polypterus bichir. The sequence goes on from JANRMT010028174.1 coordinate 6,897,242, forward strand.
GAACCTACTTGATCATGTAGCCCCGCCCATCACACATGTAACCCCACCCCTCATAAGTCTAATTAAGTCTCTCGCCCCGTCCAATCTGCTCCTACTCGGGTATCTAGTTAAACATTTAGCCCCACCCAGCTCACTGCCACTCAAGCATCTAGCCCCTGCCAGTCTGTTGCTTCTAGCTCCAGCCAGCCCATCTATCAGTGACTGCTGCAGTGCTTCCTAGGTCACCCATTAGTGGGCACTGAGTGATTCATAACAACGTCACGGGCTTTCAAATATTTCACAAATGTACAGAAAAGGAACACAAAAGACTTAAATGCCAGCATCAAGCGAGGCTATGCCTTTCCCTGCTGCCACTCAAGCTTTTAGAAGCTGTCACTCACTCATCTAGTCCTAACTAATGAGCTGTCGCTCAACCATCTAGTCCCAGCCTAGCCATCTGCCACTTGACCATCTGGTCCCACCTCAAGCATCTAGTCTTGACTAACCAGGTGCCACTCAAGTATTTAGCCCCGCCCAGCTCATTTCTACTGAAACTTCAAGCACCAGTCAGCCTGCTCCTACTCAAGTATCTAGTGCTGCCAACCCAAATGCTACTTAAAAATCAAGCCTCACCAAGCCCACTGCCAACTCAAGTCTCTAGCCCCTCCCAGCCTGCTGACTCTTATTAAACTTGACGTACAGAACGCTACCACACACGTATCATGGCTGCCATACATTCCCAGCTCTCTTTTGACGCACGTAGTCGGACATTGCAATACCGCTACTCCATCACATTCTAACTTATCCAATGTTGGTCACTGAATAGCTTATACACCATGCCAGGCTTTAATTGTCATTCAATTAAAAAGAGCAGCTTAATCCCATAGAAGACAAGTGAAAGGTTAACTTCAAAAGGACACACTTCCCCTTCCTGTCCGACAAGCTGCTGCCACTCAATCATCTAGCCCCGCCCTGTTCACTGCCACTCAATCCTCTGGCCCCACCCATCTCACTTGGCTCACGTTGATGGCTGTTTTTCTGTCCTGTCTGTTAAAATTGGTCGGCCGTCGGCTCCAGTGCCTTCTATCACACCGACTAATGGGCACTGAGTGATTTATAACACAGTAACAGGATTTAAAAATGCATTGTCACACCAACTGTGGGCTGAAAAGAAACTGAGGCACAAAGACTTACAGGGTTAACTTTTATAGTCCTTGCCAAATGCTGATAGATGCCCCCAGCCTGCTGCTACTCAAGCATTTATCCCTGCCCACCCAGCTGCCAGTCAAGCCTCTAATCCCCAGCCATCATCCTGCCACTCAAACATTTATGCCCATCCAGAATGCTAAAATTCAAGCCTATAACTCTGCCTAGCCTACTGTCACTCAGTCATTGAGCCCCCTCCCTCACAATGCTGAAATACCAGCTTCTATTGCTGCCCAGCCTGCTGCCACCCATGCATTTAGCCCCATCCACCCAGCTGCCATTCAAGCCTCTAATCTCCAGCCATCTTGCCGCCACTCAAACATTTATGTCCATACAGAACACTAAAATTCAAGCCACTAACCCCGCCCAGCCTACTATCAATCAATCATTTAGCTCCACCCGGAATACTAAACTTCAAGACTCTATCGTACCCAGCCTTTTGCCACTCAAGGATTTAGCTCCTCCTTCCCTGTGTTATCTGCTGAGTTAAATGATAACTAAAGGGCCGAGGATATCGTCCTCCAGACAAGAGTGACCTTGGTGGACTAAAGGGCTTTTTGATGATCGCACATGGCATAAATTACAGAAGATGCTGATCCACTGGCCAGAATCACAAGCAAGAGGAGTGTCAGAGGGAGCCTGATCTATCTATCTATCTATCTATCTATCTATCTATCATATAGTGCCTTTCACTATCTATCTATCATATAGTGCCTTTCATATATATATATACTGTATACACTGTAACACAGGTATATACTGTCATGTGCATAGGGGACATCTGAAGGGCTCTAGTGAGTGTAATTCTACCACCTCTCCAGCGGATGGCGCTGTGTCCTAATGCTTTTTTCTCCTCCTCTCTCTGCAGACCAGATGGCTGATGGCAGGAACACATGTGACGTCATTTCTGATGCCCGGCCACCCAGAAGCCCCGCCCTCTTTGTTAGCTCTGTTGTGACATCTCTGCAATTATTTTCTTTCTTTTTCTTGAGACCAATTTTACGTGTTGACCAGGCTGGCGCCCCAACTCTTTTTCATTGTCAGTCCTTCTCTTTCTGTATATCTTAATATCTCCCTCTTTATTGGTGTTGCCCCCCCACTAGTGTTTTTGAGAATGTTGTAAGTAATAGCAAATATTTCTGTATCTTTCATATGGTGCTTTTCTTGCTGAACATTTCATCAGCAAGGACATTAACTGATTAAGCAGTCAAAGAACAGGACTGGTAGAAATGCTTTCATATAGCGCCTTGCACCCTATGTATGTGTAGCTTTGTTGCCTGTGAGGACTTCATCGCTCTGAGTACGGGTGACTGTAACGTTAACTTTAACACACACAGACTTCCATGCAGTGCCATACGTGACGGTCCATGTTGTCCTTGTCCTCGGCCTCGAAATGTGCAGCTGTGGCAGGAAGCCCCCTTGATGACTGTGATGGCAGCTTCTCCTCAGGAGGCTTCTCCATTGCTTTCTGGATTGTTTTCCGAAATTCTTCAGCTTCGAAGAATGTGAGCTCACTCGGCGTCGACTAAATTCCAGCATGGCCACGCATGCCATGACATCAGGCACTCGGAGCCGCTGCCAAAGTACACTCAAGCCTCACCTACCCGCGGGACCCGTAAGACCCTGCAGGTGGCGGCGGCGCTGAACCCAATGCCCCCAGCAGCTTGGATACAATACAGCGTCTCCATGGTTACAGCAGGCCTCAGCAGACATCACATTCTGGCAGGCCCCTTGGCTTTACTCATTTTTTGGTATCATCATCATCCTCGTCATCGTCGCCCAGCTCGTGAGCTGTTCACATTTGCAAGGCGCACACATCGGCAATTTGGGGAAGTCCAGTCTTTGATGAGCCATCCTCACGCTAGACCACCGGAGATGGCTCACCGTGCGGACTCGTCACCCATTAGAGGCTCGTCACTTCTGAGGTTTACAGAACGTCACTTGTACCTGCACATGGAGGTCATCTTTTGTTGTGGTAATCATGACAAAACCTCCATCTATGTTTTTAGCAAGCCTGGAACAAATTCACAGGCTTGTTTTGAAAATGTCACTGAAGTGTGTCAGCACATCCTGAGCAGCACGAGGATGAAGTCATTCAATTAGCTCATCTCAAAAAAGCAGAATGACGTCACTAAATAAGTTATGGCAGCTGTTAACAAAATCTCAAATGTTCTCCTTGAAAATGTGGGCAACCTCGAGTTCAAGTGTCAACTGCAAATACATCTAAGGAGAGACAAGAAGTCTTGTGTCATATAGCGCCTTCCATGAAGTGCTTCACTATGACTTGCACATTGTAAGCACTGGAAGATTTGGTCACTCGCTTAGTGTCACAGTAGACTGGTGACTTCTGACTTACTGTACTTTATTATTAGAGCTGCTTAGCCACTAGGGGGCCACACTGACATGACATCAAATAATACTTGACGCCATTGGACCATTGCACAGTTCAAAGTACTCTGGGCCCTGGTGGGCAGAGTCTGTCCAAAGTGGGCACAGACCCATCATCTGTGCGATTTACAAGCCAGCACCTCAACCACTAGGGGGCGAAACTCTCCTCTGTCGGCTTTTAGATTACAAAGGAGTGTGAAATGATAGATAGATAGATAGATAGATAGATGTGACAGGCACTATAAGATAGATAGATAGATAGATAGATAGATAGATAGATAGATAGATAGATAGATATGAAAGGCGCTATATAAATTTGATAGATAGATATGAAAGGCACTATATGATAGATAGATAGATAGATATGAAAGGCGCTATATAAATTTGATAGATAGATAGATAGATAGATAGATAGATAGATAGATAGATAGATAGATAGATAGATAGATGTAAAAGGTACAATATAATAGATAGATATGTGTTCAGCCCCTTCTGACAATCCTCATGCTGTATCACCTCAGATATCTACTGTCCATTGACCTCCATCACAATATAAAAGTCTGAACACACCTCCATGTTCTACATTTTCTGTCTTCTCACATGCAGTTTCCTGGCAATTGCAATTACCTGACACTCACCTAATACAAAGCAATATAGGTTTGAAAAGGCTAAGAAATGACGACTATTTTCAAGACTGAGAAATTAATGGTATTTGATCATTTTATTGACTTTTTTTTCCCTGTGCTGTTAAATTAAATTACATTATCTGTGTTACCTGTCTAAGACGGGTTGAGATTCAAGCAGCCAGTACAGACCTCACCGTTAACGTTTGCAGTGCACTATGAAATGCAGATGTCTCTGTTCTATGCCATTTAGTATGGAATTCGTAAAAGCAGTGTTAATGTCTGTGATGTGCCATCTGTTGGAATTACAAGTGCAAAACACATGTCTCTGTTATATGTTATTTGGTATGGGACTCGTAAAACAGTGTTAATATTTGTCATGCGCCACCTGTTGGAATTACAAGTGTAGTACATATGTCTCTGTTATATGCCATTTGGTAAGGGATTCATAAAGCAGTCTTAATGTGCTGTCTGTTGCAATGCACTCAGATCCTAAACTGTTTGTGCTGCACAATTTGTAGGAATAACAGAGACATAGCAACTGGACGAACACACAGACAGACACACAGACAGACACTTAACCTTTTATTTAGGTGGATAGAGCCATTTCATGTTATGTTATCTTATATTACATTTCATGATGTTATCATGTTTGACATAGCATAACACAGTGGTTCTCAACCTGTGGGGCAGGCCCCCCTAGGGGGGCGTGAAGTAACAAAAAGGGGGGCACGAAGATGTGAAAAAAAGAAAAGAAGAATCAAAAATATGAACAAAACATCTGTTGAAACCAAAACAAATTAACTTAAACTACATTCTGATACTAGAACAATAAATACAGAGTTAGATAAATGTCGATAAAAGTTAAGTAGGTATAATAAAATATGCGTCTACAATTCAAACAAATGTTAGGGGGGGCGCGAATAAAACTGTTATGAAAACTCGGGTCGCAAATACATAAAGGTTGAGAAACGCTAGGCTAACATGACATATTTTCGCATGTCATGTTAAGTTAGATTATAATATGTAACATGTTATATTATGACAGGTCATTTTTATGTCATGTCACGTTATGTTAGGATAAGCTCTTTATGTTGTTACAGTATGTGTTGTTATGTGATCTTACATTGTTAGGTTAGTTATGTTTCTTTATGTCTTGTTTTGTTATGTCATGTCGTGCCACATGACTTTATATTGCATGACATCGAGTGACACCATTTCACTTTATGTTATGTTATGTATTGTATGTTAGTGGATAAATGGTTATATTGTTAAGATATGCTTTGATATGTTCTTTATGACGTATTAGCTTATATTACATGGTGTTATGTGATGTGATGTTATGTTATGTCAGGATTTATGACTTTATATTGCACTGCATCAAGCCCTGCCATGTCCCTCTCTGTTATGCTATGTTATTATGTCACGTTGTGTTACGTCTTGTTGCGTACTTTATGACACCACAAGAGGTCGTGCCATGTCACTTGATATTATTTTACGTTTTCTCATGTCATGTTTCATTGCTTTCTATTACGCTATAATAAGGCATGTCATGTCGCTTTCTGTTATGCGGTGCTATCATGTTGTTATGTCACATTGTGTTACGTCATGTTATATACTTTATGACACTAACGCAGGTCATGCCATGTCACTTGTGAACGCTAGGGGGCGCCAGTGAGCCCCAAACACGAACACACAAGACAGTCCCAGGTTCAAATAAAGGCTGTTTAATACACAAATACTTACCCTGTGTTAAGAAAAAACCCACAAGTCGTCTGTCCTTCCTCTCTCCTCTCACCACCGCACTGCCCTCCTCCAGCTGAGTGTCGCTCATCTTCCTCGATGAGGCAGTGTGGTCCTTTTTATTGAGGACCTGTGTGCCACACGGAAGTCGCACATAACAGGGAGCACATCTCCCTGCAGCGCCCTCATGTGGCACCCAAGGACCCCAGCAGGGCTGCAATGCCTGACTACAATTCCCAGCATTCCTTGCTGGTTCCCAAATGGGTGCTGGTATTTGAGGGCCACTGCCATTTAATAATCCAAACAGAGAGAGACAGTCCTTTCCTGACCTCCTCTTCTATCCCGGCCAGGGATGGTGCTACACATATTTCTGGTTGTGGCACCTGTCTATTTTTCTGTGCCTCCCCCCCCCACCAACCCCAGGTAACGAACCATCTTTTCTATTAGCTGGGATGTCCGTCCATTTATTTGGGGAGCTTTATCAGGGTATAACATCCTTCCCCTTTCTGTCCACTCCGAGTAAGGTATCTTCCCAACTCCTTGCCAGTATGCCCGTCCATCCCGCGTGCCACCTACACACTTTGTTACATTTAGTGTCCTCATATCACATCACATCACGTCTCATTACAGTCTATTGCTTTATAACAAGTCATGTGGTGTCACTTTATGTTTATTTTTTTTATGATGCCATCGTCATTTACGTCGGGCGTCGCCATGTCTGTGTGTGGCACTTCTCCATGCCAGTGTGATGTCACTCACTCGATCACAGCCGGGGGTTTTGGTGGTTTCTCTCCCTCATTCTACTGATTTCAAGGTAGCAGTGCAGGGGTTTTGGTAGGAATGCCAGGAGAAGATACCACCACCCCCCACGCCCATCCAGGTCAGAAAAGTGTCAGAACTGTAAGACCCTCCAAAATGAGACCCTCCAAAATGAGACCCTCCAAAATGATGCCAAGCAGAGAGAACAACTAACCACAAAACCGAGAGTCTCCAGAGGCTGATCAAGTCGGTGGTGATCTTATAGGGGTGACCTTTGACACCAGTCACATGATTAACGCAGGTCACAACCTCCGAGGACACGCCCCTAAAAACACACAAGCTGCTCTAGCGATGGGGAAAGAAAATGGCGGCGATCGTAAATAACCAAGATGGACTCAGACATGATACAAAATAATTCATAAGAGCAAAGTAAACTTCGAATCTGGTGGAGACCAATGGAGGATTCCCATCCAGGAGTAGAGAATTCCCAAGCCTCATAGACCGAGGTGGACACCCCTACCCATAAGGCAGTGTTTGGGATATTTGTGACTTTGTTGCACTTGTAATACGTTTAAATTCACTTATAGGCCTCTTTAGGCCGAAGCCTGCAGGTAGCAGTTGAAGGACAGGCTGGCTTGGGTGAGCCTCTTCTTCTGGGCTGGCCAGTGGAGGGTCCTGGTCTGCTTTATGACCTTTTTGGAGGCCTCACCTCCTCCTCCTTCTCACCATGTTGACTAACACCACCTCACGACAGCAGTATGCTGAGCCGGCCCACCACTTTCTAGAAACTTCTTTCGGCTCTTCTTTGTGAGGTCATGGATGCTCCAAGGGTGGGGCATTGAGATGTGAGGTCCTGGGAGTTTACCCGGTGTACTGGTGAAGAGGACAGACCCTCGATCTGCGCAACTCTTGGCTCCTTCTCCCAGCTGATTCCAGGACAATTTGGCAAGGTGGTCCTTTGGTTCTGCTACCTAGTGGGCTCTGCCAGGTAAACACCATAAAGGACGTGTCCTGCACACCCAAAGCTCTCAACTCTGTGGTGGTCCCCGAGCACTGAGCATAGAAATCCTCATTTTGGTCTTTTTTACTCGCTTGCCACTGTTGGTCTTCTTGTCATTCACGCCAATGGACATGCCAACCTCAGTGACCTCAGGGTCATCCAAGTGGCCATACAGCTTCCATGCCACCGTCTTGTTCTCCATCTAGACCTGGCGATTCAGGGCGTTGTCCAATGGACAGTCTTGCAGCAGATCTGACTGTCTTGCACGGGCATTGGTGTGACTGACCAACAGAGCATGAAGATGGCCGCCTGTTCTGACCTTGCGACCAGGTGGTTGGGGGGTCATTTCTGTTGTGAACATGGGAGCTGCGCCACCACTTGCTGCATTGTTTTGCCTTAATGGTGGTCTTCTTGGCTTCTTTGAAGATAGTGGATCTGTCTTCCTTCTCTTTTGGTGACCCTTCCTTTGCGGATTCACCACCCGAGTATATTGAGGGGTTCAGAAATCCCATGCACAGGGAGGTGGGCAGTTCTTTAACTAAGGGGCATCTAGAAAGAAGGAGAAGTCCAGGCTCTTCTTGAAATGGGCTGCAACCAGTCTGGTTGGGCATGACTTCAGCCTGGAAGTGGATGGAATAGAGTACCCCCCTCCCCCACCCAGTGCCATCTGGGCACCTGATGAAGATTCTGAGCTCCCACCATCAGCAGAGTCATCTGTGTAGACGTGAGTCTGTTTGTCTTGAGGGTAGCTGTTGTGCGTGGATTCCATGGGGTAGGACATCTTCTCAGCACTGCTGTGGGAAACCTTCTGGCCAAAGCCAGCAATGCTGCAGTGTATCGGGGGTCTGCTGGCTTTACTCCGTAAAGGATTCTCAAGGTACTTCATGGTCCAGGGTGACTTGATGCCTTCACTCATGAATTCTTACCTGATGGACGAAACTTCCCCCATTTTCAATCTACGTTTTAGTTGGCTGATACATCTTGTCTGGGGGGCTTTATTAGGAGTGGGCTTCAGGGTCTTAAGTGGGTGACGGTGCTACCATTAGCTGTGTTGTGTTAGTGGACTTGATTTGGTCTAATTGTTTGTGTCCAACCCATGGTCCTCGATATAGTACCCCCTCCCCCCCACCAAAAGGCTCCTCCCCCACTCTACATACCTGTATGACTCTTGGAAAACCACAAAGAGGACCCCCGCTGACTCCCCTTCATACATAAAGTCATATGAAAAAGTTTGGGAACCCCTCTCAGCCTGCATAATAATTTACTTGACTTTCATCATAAAACATAACAGTGGTATGTCTTTCATTTCCTAGGAACATCTGAGTCCTGTGGTGTTTTCCGAACAAAAATTTTTAGTGAAGCCATATTTAGTTGTATGAAATTAAATCAAATGTGAAAAACTGGCTGTGCACAAATGTGGGTCCCCTTGTCATTGTGCTGATTTGAATGCCTGTCACTGCTCAATGCTGATTACTGGGAACACCAAACTTGTTGGATGAGCTCGTTAAGCCTTGAACTTCATAGACAGGAGTGTCCAATCATGAGTGGTAAAAGGTATTTAAGGTGGTCAATTGCAAGTAGTGCTTCATTCCCTTTGACTCTCCTCTGAAGAGTGACAGACAGCATGGGATCCTCAAAGCGACTCTCAAAAGATCTGAAAACAAAGATTGTTGAGTCTCCTGGTTTAGGGGAAGACTACAAAAAGCCATCTCAGAGGTTTAAACTGTCAGTGTCAACTGTAAGGAGTGGAATCAGGAAATGGAAGGCCACAGGCACAGTTGCTGTTAAACCAACCCAGCAGGTCTGGCAGGCCAAGACAAATACAGGAGTGGCATATGAGCAGGATTGTGAGAATGGTTACAGACAACCCACAGATCACCTCCAAAGACCTGCAAGAACATCTTACTGCATATGGTGTATCTGTACATCGTTCTACAATTCAGCGCATCTGTATGGCAGGGTGATGAGAAAGAAGCCCTTTCTGCACTCACGCCACAAACAGAGTCACTTGTTGTATGCCAATGCTCATTTAGACAAACCAGATTCATTTTGGAACAAAGTGCTTTGGACTGATGAGACACAAATGGAGTTATTTGGTCAGAACAAAAAGCGCTTTGCATGGCGGAAGAGGAACACCGCAGTCCAAGAAAAACACCTGCTACCTCCTGTCAAATGTGGTGGAGGTTCCATCATGCTGTGGGGCTGTGTGGCCAGTTCAGGGACTGGGGCCCTTGTTAAAGTTGAGGGTCAGATGAATTCAACCCAATATCAACAAATTTTTCAGGATAATGTTCAAGCATCAGTCACAAAGTTGAATTTACTTAAGCAGGGGTTGGATATTCCAACAAGACAGTGACCCAAAACACAGTTGGAAATCTACAAAGGCATTCATGCAGAGGGAGAAGTACAATGATCTGGAATGGCCGTCACAGTCCCCTGACTTGAATATCATTGTAAATCGATGGGATGATTTGAAGCAGGCTGTCCATCAATTTGAACTGAACTGGAGAGATTTTGTATGAAGAATAATCAGAAATACCTCCATCCAGAATCCGGACACTCATCAAAAGCTACAGGAGGACAGCGTCTAGAGGCTCAACTAAGTATTGATGTAATATCTCTGTTGGGTTGCCCACATTTATGCACCTGTCTAAATTTGTTATGATGCATATTGCATATTTTCTGTTAATCCAATAAACTTAATGTCACTGCTAAAATCCTACTGTGTCCATAAGGCATGTCAGATTTTAAAAGGAAGTTGCTACTCTGAAAGCTCAGCCAATGAGGAACAAAAATCCAAAGAATTCAGAGGGGTTCCTAAACTTTTTCATATGACTGTATACGACTTACACAAAGCACCAAGAATATGAAAGATCGGGGGGGGGGCTAAGCCCACAATATCTGCTAACTTCAAACCTGATCCTGTCATTGATGGGGTAGGCCTTAGAAGCATTGGAAAGGCGCTATATAAATTAAATGTCTTCTTCTTCTTCTTCTTATTATTATTATTATTATGATGATGAAAAAGAAGAAGAAAGGAAATGTGCTATATAAATTAAATGTATTATTATTATTATTATTATTATTATTATTATTATTATCCATCCATCCATTATCCAACCTGCTATATCCTAACTACAGGGTCACAGGGGTCTGCTGGAGCCAATCCTAGCCAACACAGGGCGCAAGGCAGGAAACAAACCCCGGGCAGGGCGCCAGTCCACTGCAAATTATTATTATTATTATTATGAAGAAGAAGAAGGGAAATGTGCTATATAAATTAAATGTATTATTATTATTATTATTATTATTATGAAGAAGAAGAAGCAGACATTAAATGTATATATCACTTTTCAAGGCAATCAAAGTGCTTCTAGTGGGGTGGCACTTTAAACCCCACTAAAGTGCAGCACCCCCCCAGCAGCCATTCTTGCGCCAGTATACTCAGCACACATTAGCTGTTAGGTGGTGAAGGGGTGGCAGTGTTAGTTAGCCAATCAGGGTCAGGGGGTCTAAATGACCAAGCCACAATGGAGATTGGGGTCTGCCCTGCTTTTCGAAGAATGCCCAGGGACCTTTAATGACCACAGAGAGTCAGGACCTCGGTTTTACATTTCATCTGGAAGACAGTGACAATCTTTAGAGCACAGTATCACTGCACTGGGGCATTGGGATTCACAAACAGACCACAGGGTAAGCAACCCCTGGTGAAAGAGATGTTGGTAAGGCAACCCCAGCTTTTCCTAAGATGGTTTCCCATCCAAGTGCTGGCCGGGCCTGAACATGCTGAGCTTCAGGTGGATGACTGGCTCTGAAGTGCAGGTTGTGTGGCTGTTGGACGGGCAGGTCTAATGGTTACATCTAACTGGGATTACTCTTCCATCCTGCAGGGGGCACTGTGTGAAGTTCACTGCAGTGAGTCAATAGCAGTGAGACAGAGCGGCTAACATTTTTAATGAAATGCTCACCAATGGACAGGAGTCTATAATGACCGAAGGGAGCTGAGCGTACTGTTTTAACCTGTAGAGGGCACTGTGAGAAGATCACTGCAGTGAGAAAGTGGCCGATATTTTAAATTAAATGTTCACTGATGGACAGGGAGTAAGAAATGTGGGAGTGAGTTGGGTTTGCTGGTGTAATCCTGTAGGGTGGTCTTTGGATGAGGGGTCACCACATTGAGTCCAGTCCACAGCAGTGTAGTGATGGCTGACTTTTGTGATGAAGTACTCAATGATGGACAGGAAGGTATAATGCCAGAGGTCAGATGTGTTTTCTCTTGTGATGGCATAGGGGGCGCCGTGGGGTGGATCACTGCAATGAGTGCACTCCGTACTGGTGAGACAGCGGCTGACTTTTTAAATGACGCTCTCCCTGAAGGACAGTCGGGTATGAATGCCAGAAGTGACCCTTCTCTGTAGATTTATAGTGCCCTGTAGGGGGCGCTCATCCTCTGACGCGCCAAAGCAACAGGTGCAGGGTAGTAATGGCTGACTTTGGAGATGAAGTGCTTACTGATGGACAGAATGCTATTATGGCAGTGGCGGTCATTATTATTATTATTATTGCTATTATTATTATTGCTGTCATTATTATTCTTATTGTTATTATTATTATTATTATTATTAATATTATTATTGCAGTCATTATTATTATTATTATTATTATATTATTATTATTGCTGTCATTAGTATTATTAATATTATTATTGCTATTATTATCTATTATTATTATTATTATTATTACTAGTTTCTTCTTATTATTATTATTACTACTACTATTATTATTATTATTATTATTATTATTATTATTATTCCTAGTTTCTCATTATTATTATTATTACTACTACTCTTATTATTATTATTATTATTATTATTATTATTATTATTATTACTAGTTTCTTCTTATTATTATTATCATCTATTATTATTATTACTACTACTCTTATTACTATTATTGTTATTATTGTTATTATTATTGGTGACTTGGATTACCAGCTCTGTGTCTCAAGAGGTTCCAAGCCCATGATGGTCTCCAGTTCTTGTACTGGCATGCACTTCATTGGCTCCAGTGACGAGTCTGGTTGCAGGGTTCTGTCCTTTGCCATCTTGGCTGCTGCCCCCTGTACTGTGCCAATCTGCTGCTTCTTGAGGTGATTGGCTTCCTCACCCCCTATTTGTGGCAGCCATCTTCTTCACACCTTGACTCGCGTCACTTCCAGCTGAGTCACGTGCCTCAGATGACACCACGGTAGATGGAGTTGTCCTCTACTAGTAGTGCAGATCCGTTGATCTTCAGAGTGGTCTTCTGTTCTTTGGTGGACAAGCTGAAGACCAAAGTAATCCCCCAGTAATATTTAGGTCCACTTGAAGGCCATAACTGCTGGCTGTCAGATGATTCTCTGCACACCAAAGTACCAGGATGTCAGCACAGCTATCCCCGTGAACACCCACTGTGGGGGTCTTAATGACATAGTTTATGAAGACGAGCAACAGCATTGGGCAGAGGGCTCCCACCTGAGGAACTTCACCTTTTAGTGTCTTCTCAAGGCTTGTAGGAGACCCCAGTGAATTCAGCCATGATGGGGTGATGTGGAGAGCCCCCTGAACGGCTCCACCCGCTGATGTGGAAGTGTTACTCACCGCCTTCTATGTTCCCGAGGTGAAGGAATCCTGATCGCCACGGGTTTGTGTTTTTACAGCTGCGACCGCTTCGTGCCTCACTCAGAGCCCAACAAATGAAAAGAAAACAAACCGGAACGAGGAGGAGGAGAAGAAGAATGACAATTCATCTCCACTGGGGGTTCCCCTGACGGATGTCCTCCCCCAGGTTCCTCACCTCACTTCCTAGCATCCCTCCTGAAAGCATCCGGAGTGAGACCGCTGGGGTCCCTTCCCAAGGCCGAGATTATTTTCCCAAGGTAAGGAGATGTTTCCCTTGCACTCCCAAGTCACCAGAGATGACGTCCAATGTGGTCTCTCTGAGGCGTACGGTCCAGTGCTCCACGGCGCCACCTTGAGGATCAACTGGGATCAGTGGAGAACATGCATGTGCAAGCCAAGACCTCCCTGGACTCTTCACATTTAAGACCCCATTGGCATATTTTGTGTGCCTTGGTTTTGGCTTTGGAGTCAGAGGATGAGCGCCCCCTACAGGGCACTATAAAACTGCAGAGAAGGGTCACTTCTGGCATTCATACCCGACTGTCCTTCAGGGAGTGTTTCATTTAAAATGTCAGCCGCTGTCTCACCAGTTTGGACTGCACTCACTGCAGTGATCCACCCCACAGCGCCCCCTACGTGACAAAACATTAGGCTCAGGTCACCAACGCCATTAGAGCATTCTGTCCATCAGTGAGCTCTTCATCTCAAACGTCAGCCATCACTACACCGCTGTGGTGACCCCTCATCCAAAGACCACCCTGCAGGGGTACAACGGCAAGCCCAACTCACTCCCGCGTTTCTTACTCCCTGCCCTTCAGTGAACATTTCATTTAAAATGTCGGCCTCTTTCTCACTGCAATGATCCTCTCACAGCGCCCTCTACAGTACGCTCAGCTCCCTTTGGTCATTATAGACCCCCATGCATCGGTGAGCATTTCATTAAAAATGACTTACCCTTCTACACTCACCTAAAGGATTATTAGGCACACCATACTAATACGGTCTTTGACCCCCAATCGCCTTCAGAACTGCCTTAATTCTACGTGGCATTGATTCAACAAGGTGCTGAAAGCATTCTTTAGAAATGTTGGCCCATATTGATAGGATAGCATCTTGCAGTTGATGGAGATTTGTGGGATGCACATCCAGGGCACGAAGCTCCCGTTCCACCACATCCCAAAGATGCTCTATTGGGTTGAGATCTGGTGACTGTGGGGGCCATTTTAGTACAGTGAACTCATTGTCATGTTCAAGAAACCAATTTGAAATGATTCGAGCTTTGTGACATGGTGCATTATCCTGCTGGAAGTAGACATCAGAGGATGGGTACATGGTGGTCATGAAGGGATGGACATGGTCAGAAACAATGCTCAGGAAGCCCGTGGCATTTAAACGATGCCCAATTGGCACTAAGGGGCCTAAAGTGTGCCAAGAAAACATCCCCCACACCATTACACCACCACCACCAGCCTGCACAGTGGTAACAAGGCATGATGGATCCATGTTCTCATTCTGTTTACGCCAAATTCTGACTCTACCATTTGAATGTCTCAACAGAAATCGAGACTCTTCAGACCAGGCAACATTTTTCCAGTTTTCAACTGTCCAATTTTGGTGAGCTCGTGCAAATTGTAGCCTCTTTTTCCTATTTGTAGTGGAGATGAGTGGTACCCGGTGGGGTCTTCTGCTGTTGTAGCCCATCCGCCTCAAGGTTGTGCGTGTTGTGGCTTCACAAATGCTTTGCTGCATACCTCGGTTGTAACGAGTGGTTATTTCAGTCAAAGTTGCTCTTCTATCAGCTTGAATCAGTCGGCCCATTCTCCTCTGACCTCTAGCATCAACAAGGCATTTTCGCCCACAGGACTGCCGCATACTGGATGCTTTTCCCTTTTCACACCATTCTTTGGAAACCCTAGAAATGGTTGTGCGTGAAAATCCCAGTAACTGAGCAGATTGTGAAATACTCAGACCGGCCCGTCTGGCACCAACAACCATGCCACGCTCAAAATTGCTTAAATCACCTTTCTTTCCCATTCTGACATTCAGTTTGGAGTTCAGGAGATTGTCTTGACCAGGACCACACCCCTAAATGCATTGAAGCAACTGCCATGTGATTGGTTGATTAGATAATTGCATTAATGAGAAATTGAACAGGTGTTCCTAATAATCCTTTAGGTGAGTGTATGGACTCACTGCAGTCCACTGCGCCCCCTATGCCATCACAAGAGTAAGCCCATCTGACCTCTTCCATTATACCCTCCTGTCCATCAGTGAGCACTTCATCTGAAAAGTCAGCCGCTGTCTCACCAAACTGGACGAGACTCAGTGCAGTGATCCTCTCACAGCGCCCCCTACAGGATAAAACAGTACGCTCAGCTCCCTTCTGTTATTAAACCATCCTGTGCATCGGTGAGCATTTCATTAAAAATGGTCGCTACCCTGCCTCACTGCTATGGACTTGACTTACTCCAGTGACCCCCCCCCCATTGCACCCCCTATACGTCATCACAAGAGTAAACCCATCTGACCTCTGCCATTATACCCTCCTCTCCATCAGTGAGCCACAGTCTCACCAAACTGACCGAGACTCGGTGCAGTGATCCTCCCACAGCGCCCTCTACAGGCTAAAACAGTAAGCTCATCCCACTTCTTCTGTAATACTGTCCTATGAGTGTGTCATCTAAAAGGGCAATCACTGTGTCAGACTGCCCTGGACGGCACTGATCACTGCAGTGAACCCCCCCCACAGCACCCCCTACAGGGTACATTAGCCAACCCAACTCACGTCTGCCAGTTATACCCTCCTGTCCATCAGTGAGCATTTCATCTGAAAAGTTAGCCTCTGTCTCACAAAACTGTACGAGACTCAATGCAGTGATTGTCCAAAAGTGCCCCCTACAGGTTATAATAACAATAATAATAATAATAATAATAATAATAATAATCCATCCATCCATCTATTATCCAACACGCTATATCCTAACTACAGGGTCACGAGGGTCTGCTGGAGCCAATCCCAGCCAACACAGGGCACAAAGCAGGAAACAAACCCCGGGCAGGGCACCAGCCCACCGCAGGGCACACACACACACCAAACACACACACGGGACAATTTAGAATCGCCATTGCGCCTAACCTGCATGTCTTTGGATTGTGGGAGGAAACCCACGCAGACACGGGGAGAACATGCAAACTCCACACAGGGAGGGAGGACTCAGGAAGTGAACCTGGGTCTAATAACTGCGAGGCAGCAGCATACCCACTGTGCCACCATGCCGCCCATATGGAGATTGTATGGAAATAAATTGCTTTTCTTTAAACTTTAAGTTTTACATTTTTTTAAGTTTTCAGTATTGGAAAGAAAGCTACAGTAACTTTGTTTAATAGTATAATAGCATTTGTTACAGTGCGACCCGCTGAGGCACGTATGGCAGTCGAAGCGGCCCACCAATGGTAGTGAGTTTGACACACATACACTAGACCACATTTACAAGCCTCTTAGCCCATTTGGAAATACAGGCAATGTCGACCGGTTCATTTAGGGCAGTGGTTAGGGTTAGGGTTAGGGTTAGGGTAACAAAAAGAGAGGCGCGAAGATGTGAAAAAAAGAAAACAAGAATTTAATTTAGTTAAATTAAATTTAATTTAATTTAATTAAATTTAGGATCGCCAATACACCTAACCTAACCGCCAGGTGCACACACACACACACACAGCACACACTAGGGACAATTTAGATTCACCAATGCACCTAACCTGTATGTCTTTGGACTGTGGGAGGAAACCGGACAAAAAGTAACATCTGTTGAGTTTTAAAACGGAATGTCAAAGGTGTTAATTGTGCTCAGAGCGCCCCCTAGAGCTTCTGATGTATCTTCAATAAAAACGGGCATGTGCAATTTTTTAAAAACCAAAATCTGTGCAGTGTTTCAAATGGGATGACTATGGTGCCTAATAGCAGTGAGAGCGCCCCCTAGAGGCTGTGACAGGTATCTTATGTAAAAACTGTATTTCAGCAGAAACTTCAAAACACGAACATCTGTTGAACTGTCAAGCGGAATGTCTAAGGTGCTAATTGTGCTCAGAGCGCCCCCTAGAGCTTCTAATGCATCTTCAATAAAAATGGACGTACGCAATTTTGTTTTTCAATCCAAAAACAAAAAACTTCAAACCAGTGGAGTTTTCGAATGGGATGACTATGGTGCCTAATAGCAGTCAGAGCGCCCCCTAGAGCTTGTGACAGGTATTGTGTATAACGAGGTATAAATACACAATACGTTTTTGGACAAGTCATTCATTTTTGCAATCAGGAAAACAAGATGTAATGCCACGATGTCAATTCTTGCCTCGGTTTCGCATTTTGCAGTATAAAGAGAGAGGCTAAAATATTAAATCTGTGGAATTTGAAAACGAGATGGCTTTGGCATCAATCGTGGTCCACGTGCCCCCCCAGAGGTGGCGGTATATAAAATATGTAACTACACCATTAAATTGGGCATTAAATATGTAACTACACCAATGTTTTAGAACCCGTTGAGCTTTCAAATGTAACGGCCGTGGTGTCAGACTGTGGCAGGAGCCCCCCGGAGGCTGTGATTGGCATCTTTAATAAAACTTGTTTAAACAAAAACACCACCCTGAACCTTTCATAGATCTGAAAAGGGGACGGCTAATGGCATCGTGATGGGCACTTTAAATAAAGCCCTACCTACACAAGTGTCTAAGCAGAAACACAGACATCATCTGCATTTTAAAACGGGGCGGCTAGGGCATCATTTCTCTTGCCAGTGGTCAGAGGTCCCCCTAGAGGTCACACACACACACACACACTAATAATAGTAATCGTGATAATAACGAGGGTCTGTTTTGTTGTTCATTTTGCAGCCCCTCATGCGTGAAGAAGTGAAACACACCCTGAAATGCTCTGGCCGGCTGCAGCGCAGTCCCCACAGGGAGCCGTCAGGACCTCCTGCTCTCGCGTATCTCCGACTCATTACTCAAGAATTTTCTTGGCCCACGAGCTGTTTTTCTCATTTCTTTCTTTCTTTCTTTTTTTGTTTTTTATTCTTAAGGACATTTTGACCCGGAGCAGAGGTTATGTCATTTTGCATCCTGGCACGATACTCAATGAAGGGCGCGTTTAGCATTCATGTTCAGTGTAGCTAATGGATCTTCATCGTTGTAATGAGTCAGTCTAAATCAGGGTTCATTCTATATAGCGCCTTTGTCACATTGACACCCTCTGTCACTCCCCATCTGTCGTGAAACCACCAGCTCCCTAGACGTCTGCAGTGTAAAAGGATTAAAGGGACTGATGTGGTGAGCTGAAAACTCAAACAGATGGTGTGGCCCAGCTCACCTTCAACAACAACAACAACGACGGCAACAATGACAATAACAACAACAATAAAAACAACAATAACAAAAACAACAACCGCAACAACAATAACAACAACAATAATAACAACAAAAACAACAACAGCAACAACAATAACAAAAACAACAACAGCAACAACAATAACAACAAGAGCAACAACAACAACAATAACAACAAGAGCAACAACAGCAATAACAACAACAACAACAGCAACAACAATAACAACGAGAGCAACAACAGCAATAACAAAAACAGCAACAACAATAACAACAAC
>JANRMT010028174.1:6916260-6930298 GCA_026402145.1 Polypterus bichir lapradei
GAGCAACAACAGCAATAACAAAAACAGCAACAACAATAACAACAACAACAATAACAACAATAACAACAAGAGCAACAACAGCAATAACAACAACAACAACAATAACAACAAGAGCAACAAGAATAATAACAACAATAACAACAGCAACAACAATAACAACAAGAGCAACAACAGCAATAACAACAATAACAACAACAACAATAACAACAACAACAATAACAACAACAGCAACAATAACAACAAGAGCAACAACAATAATAACAACAATAACAACAACAACAATAACAACAATAACAACAAGAGCAACAACAGCAATAACAACAACAACAACAACAACAATAACAACAAGAGCAACAACAATAATAACAACAATAACAATAACAACAGAAACAACAGCAATAACAAAAACAGCAACAACAATAACAACAATAACAACAACAACAACAATAACAAGAGCAACAACAGCAATAACAAAAACAGAAACAATAACAACAATAACAATAACAAGAATAACAAGAGCAACAACAATAACAACAAGAGCAACAACAGCAATAACAACAACAATAACAACAATAACAACAAGAGCAACAACAATAATAGCAACAATAACAACAATAACAACAACAAGAGCAACAACAGCAATAAAAAAACAGCAACAACAATAACAACAATAACAACAACAACAATAACAACAAGAGCAACAACAATAACAACAAGAGCAACAACAGCAATAACAACAATAACAACAATAACAACAAGAGCAACAACAATAACAACAACAATAACAACAATAACAACAACAATAACAATAACAACAATATCAACAGCAACAACAATAACAAGAATAGCAGCAAAAATAACAACAACAGAAATAGCAACAACAACAACAGCAACAATAGCAACAACAACAGCATCAAAAACAATAACAATAACAATAACAATAACAATAACAGCAACAGCATTCATTTCTGTGAGATGTCTTCTTTCAAACTTTGCACCTCCAAGTGCTTCATAAGATGAAATGAAAAGCAAGTGAAGTTATAAAACAGAAGCAAACCAGAACTGGCCCTCTAATATTAGACTTTATGTAACAAAGAAAAAGGGAAGGTCAAATGGCCAGGAGGACAGAAAAAATAAAACTCCAGTATGCCAGGTGGGCATAAAACAAAATCTGCAAGAGTTCCAAGGCCAAAAGACCACCCAGCCCCCACTGACGGGGTGGAGCCACCACCCTGTGAGTGACAGTGACAGTGACCTTTCCAGAGGAGTCCCACTTCATATATAGCAAATTGTAAGGGGGGACTGGGAGAGCAACGAAACCTAAATAGGAGTTTTGCAATAACAAGATGGTCAGGCAAGAGTCTGTGTGAGGAGAGACCCCACAGGAGTGTTTCCATATGTTGGAGGGCAGGTCAAGGAGAAGTTGCCCAGTTGGTGGGAGTTAGGACAAGCTGAGTGCTGAGAGGATTGTGAGGAGGCACCAGCAGTCAGCAGCATAAGAATCCATGTGCTGGAGAGGAGACCACCACAATGGCAGGTGAGTCATCACTTGCCCTGAGGTGTAGTTCACATTCTGGAGGCATTCTCTGTTGCCCCTAAGACTGACAAAGTTTATTTATGTGACCGTCTGGTTAGCAAAACAAATCATAAATAAATAAATAAATAAATAAATAAATAAGCCCCCTTGAGTAGTGGCTGAACTAATCATCGTCTGCTGTGGTTCTGTTTCCCTGCTGCTCCTTATTACAAACAGGCACAATTCATGCAAATCCAGGGAGAAGGTGCCACCCCACACAAATGCTGAATCCATCCCAGGCCATTGGGACTGCAGGTAGCAGGGTCAGTGACAACGATGGATTTACTTATATTACTTGCATTTTCAAAGTGATTGAGAGGATTGTGAGTGAAGGGCACTTTTTCTTCATTAACTCTACTAATGCCCAACATATTCACATTTAATGAACTCATTTACATTGCCTGTATTTATTCAAGAGGCTCATGAGAGTGGGCTATGGCTTTTACTTTTTTGAAGCCCCTTTGCTTTCATTTAATTCTTGAAGTGATTACAAAGCTTGTGAGTGTGTGCTATGATTTTTTTATTTATACGACTCTTCTCTTTCTTTAAGACCCCTTTTCTCTGAAGCTCTTTTTAACTCCAATGTAGGTTAATCACTTCCATTTATGTCACTATAAGATTAATCAGTGTCCCTGTTTGCGCCTTGTTTTGCACACAGACATTTTAGAGCCATAAAGGATTTGGCTACATAAGTGGCAGAAAGCACTGAAATAAATTGTCCAAGATGGTCACAATAAGTGAACTAATTTAAATTCACTTTCTTTCATGTTAATGAAGAGGCTTGTGAGTGTAGGCTATGATTTTCAGTTTTTATCCTTTTTCCTTTTCATTTAAGATGCTTTTACTGTTAAGCCTGTTTAATCCCCACCACAGGTCAATCATGTCCACTTCTTTCACTCTAACATTATTTAGACCCCTGAAGACATTTGGCTAAATTAGTGGTCTAATATAGTCATTTATAACTACTGATGTACTTGCAATAAACAAACCAATTTACATTGCCTGCATTTTCAAAGAGATCAAGAGGATTATGAAAGTGGGCTATAGTTTCTTTTTTGTTCAGACACCTTTTTGTTTCTCTTGAGGCTCTTTTCATGAGTGAATCAGGTCCACTTTTGACACTCTAACATTTATCACCTTCCTTTGGCATCTTGATGTGCACACCGATATCTTAGAGGCCAAAAGGTTTTGGCTGCATAAGTAGAACAATTTGGTGACCTTAACTAAGCAAGATATTCACACTAAATCAGCGTTTCTCAACCTTTAAGTATTTGCAACCTGTAGTTTTCATAACAGTTTTAATCGCACCCCCCCCCAACGTTTTTTTGAAAGGAGCCTACTAATACCAATGTGTTCTTTTTTAATTAATGATATATCATAGATGCATATTTTATTATACCTACTTAATTTTTATCAACATTTATCTAACTCTATATTTACTTTTCTAGTATCAGAATGTAGTTTAAGTTAATTTGTTTTGGTTTCAATAGATGCATTTTTCATATTTCTGATTCTTGTTTTCTTTTTTTCACATCTTCGCGCCTCTCTTTTTGTTACCCTAATGCCTAACCCTAACCCTAACCACTGCCCTAAATGAACCGGTCGACATTGCCTGTATTTCCAAATGGGCTAAGAGGCTTGTAAATGTGGTCTAGTGTATGCGTGTCAAACTCACTACCATTGGTGGGCCGTTTCGACTGCCATACGTGCCTCAGCGGGTCGCACTGTAACAAATGCTATTATACTATTAAACAAAGTTACTGTAGCTTTCTTTCCAATACTGAAAACTTTAAAAAATGTAACACTTAAAGTTTAAAGTTTAAAGAAAAGCAATTTATTTCCATACAATTTCCATATGGGCGGCATGGTGGCGCAGTGGGTAGCGCTGCTGCCTCGCAGTAAGGATGACCTGGGTTTGCTTCCCGGGTCCTCCCTGCGTGGAGTTTGCATGTTCTCCCCGTGTCTGCGTGGGTTTCCTCCCACAGTCCAAAGACATGCAGGTTAGGTACAGTGGCGATTCTAAATTGTCCTTGGTGTGTGTGTGTGTGTGTGTGGCCGGCGGTGGGCTGGCGCCCTGCCTGGGGTTTGTTTCCTGCCTTGCGCCCTGGGATTGGCTCCAGCAGACCCCTATGGTTAGGATATAGCGGGTTGGATAATGGATGGATGGACAATCTCCATACAACAGCGTACAGTTAGAGTCTTAGCCTCTTAGCTAGGTCCTTATATAGGACTCTCACAGTCTGAGATCTACTTCTTTTGTCCCGACACTTGGCATTTCTTGTTATTATCCAGTTCGTCAATATCAGCCTTGAAAGAGTTAAGTTAATTTGTTTTGTTTTGAATAGATGTATTTTTCATATTTTTGATTCTTGTTTTCTTTTTTTCACATCTTCGCGCCCCCCCCCCCAACCCTAACCCTAACCACTGCCCTAAATGAACCGGTCGACATTGCCTGTATTTCCAAATGGGCTAAGAGGCTGGTAAATGTGGTCTAGTGTATGCGTGTCAAACTCACTACCATTGGTGGGCCACTTCGATTGCCATACATGCCTCAGCGGTCCGCACTGTAACAAATACTATTATACTATTAAACAAAGTTACTGTAGCTTTCTTTCCAATATTGAAAACTTTAAAAAATGTAACACTTAAAGTTTAAAGAAAAGCAATTTATTCCCATACACTCTCCATACAACAGTGTGCAGTTAGAGTCTAAGCCTCTTAGCTAGGTCCTTATATAGGAGTCTCACAGTCGGAGATCTATTTCTTTTGTCCCGACACTTGGCATCTCCTGTTAGTAACCAGTTCGTCAATATCAGCCTTGAAATCTTTTATGAGGGATGAAAGGTGCTCGACAGTAAGTCTTGAAGCGATGTGGGGTTTTGGTAGCTTTCATGAACGAAAACAATTGCTCACAAAGGTAAGTGCTTCTGAACATAGACGGTACCCTCGATGCCAACTTACGGATCTGCACGTACAAAGGTGGCAGGTAAGCATACGAGCCTGGCACACCAACTTTGTTGTATTTGGCCTTCAGAATAGAATCTGACTGCAGTTCAATCGACTCCATTTGGATATTCTCAGGCGCATTTCTCAACGTTGTAAAGAGTCTGGTGACGTAAAGCGGGCAAAGTCCTGTTTGTGTGACCTGAAATCACGATCAACGCTCACTGAATTCATTGCTCAGTAATTCAAGTTGGAAAACAAATCCTCCAAAAATCAAATTGTCATTTGAATGCTTAAGCCCCTGACATGCTTAAGGGTCCTTGCTAGGGTCGTCCTCAATAGGATCCGTGATCACTTGCTCACCTACCAGTGACCGGAGCCGACTGGTTTTACATCTAAGAGATCTACCACATCCTGGCACTGAGGGGTCTCATGGAGCGCAAACGCGAATATCGGCAGAGTTTCTTTGCAGCCTTTGTTGTTTTTCGTAAAGCGTTTGACTCAATTGATCGAGCTGCCCTGTGGGACATCCTGAGGGTACGTGGGATCCCCTCGAGGTTGCTGGATATCATGGCCGGCCTGTACTCTGGTACTGGGAGTGCTGTGCAGAGTGGAGGCAGGACCTCTGCGTTGTTCCCAGTTGATTTTGGGGTTCATCAGGGGTCTGTTCTGCTCCAACTCTGTTCAATGTTGGCATGGACTGGGTGTTGGGCAAGGTTGTGGGGTCCAGCGGCTGTGGGGCATCTGTTGGTGAAGAAAGATTCACGGATCTTGACTTTGCTGTTGATGCTGTGATCTTCACAGAGTCAATGGAGGCTCTGATCGGGGCGCTCGAGAGACTGAGTGAGGGGTCTGAGTGTCTGGGCTTGTGAGGGTCCTGATAAAAACCAAACATCCAGGCCTTTAATGACCTCTTGGGCACGACCATCAGCAGTGTGTCTGTCTGTGGAGAGAGTGTCGACCTCATCATCGAGAGATTTACTTACCTTGGCACTGACATTCATGTGACTCTGGTGACTCTTCCTGTGAGGCAGACTGGGAAAGCATGGGGGGGTCCTGAGGTCTCTGGAAAGGGGTGTGTGGCGCTCCCGATATCTATGCAAAAGGATGAAGGTCCAAGTCTTTAGAGTCCTGGGGCCTCATGCATAACGCCGTGCGTAGAATTTGCACTATAACATGACGTAAGCACAAAAGACAAAATGTGCTTACGCACAGAAAAATCCAGATGCAGGAATCTGTGCTTTCGCCAACTTCCACGTTCTTCCGCTCCATAAATCCCGATCAGCGTGAAAAGTAACGCTCGTGCACGCGCCTGCTGCCCCGCCCCCAACTCCTCCCAGAATAACACCTCTTTGAATATGCAAATCAATATAAATCGCCCTTAAGCTCAGCCTTCTGTGAAAAGACAATGGGAAAAGCACGGGGGGAAATATAAGAATTTCAGTGAATACCAAGTAGAGGCAAAGGAAAAACATACTATTTGTTGGTTTAAACCGTGGAATAATCAACAAAAGGAAGTTGATCGAATGACATAGCGTGTTGGAGAAACTCGAAAGCTCAAATTCACAAAGTCACACAGTGCCGGAAATAAAAAAGAAGCTGTCACATATCCAAGTCGCCGTGAAAAGGCGAGACGTAGCCCACCGTCTGAGTGTCGTATGAAAGCTTATTAGGGTACAGAGAAAAAAAAAAATAGGGGAAAAAAGCACGAAATGTCAACTTCAGTCACAAAATTTCCACTTTAATCACGTAGTTTATTTTGTCATTAAAGTAGAACATCATAAACTTCATCTTAAAATCGTTTAATTTACTAGTTTCTCAAATCCCATCGTAACTAAAGTAGCACATTAAATGCTTTGTTTTGTATTTGATCTTCTATGTGCTCGGTGTGTGTGAATCACTACTTGCTTCTTAAACCGGCTCTCTTCTTCCGACAGGACACAGAATCCATTACATTCGTGATATTACAGCTCTCTGAATAACTAAAATACTGAGATGTATACGTCATATCATTTTCATGATGATAGGAATGAAAGCGTGTTACTAAACACGGGAACACAGTGGCGGTACTGTCTCTTTCAAACGTACTCACCTCCAATTCCTGTCCTTACTTTTCTTTCTCCAAATACCCAATCGCCACACAATCAGCTCTGTAACAGACGTTAAGCCATCTGTAAGGTGAGAACGACGATTCTTCAAAACTTTTAAGGAACGTTGAAATATCTTCATAGTACGTGTTTAATTATTCTATCCGGCTATCCTTCCAGCATACAGCAATCAATCAGGATCAATCCGTGAACTTGCTAGCGCTGCGGCACCGTGTCCTCACATGTTTAATTATTAACAATACAGATTATTTAAATGAAGTTAAAGTTTTATCTGTATAATATAATCAACATATTTTGCAGCATTTCACCTTAAAAATGATATCATCATCATATGTAAATACGCGCTTTATAAAGTGGCTCAGGTTGTGTAATATTATAACTGTAGTGCAAGTTTACAGTGAGGTGATTGTACTTATAAGTACAGACAGTTCTACCAGGAGCACTTGATGGGCTGATTGAGTGCATTTAGAGTTCTTGGGATGAAACTGTTTGTGAACCGCGAGGTCCGTACAGGAAAGGCTCTGAAGTGTTTGCCGTATGAGAGCAGTTCAAATAGACTGTGTGCCGTGGCTGTGGCAGTGTGTGATTGATGTTGTATACCGATAATTCTCTTTCTGATCAGCTGCTGCTGTGATTCACACTCAGATACAGTGATATAAATACTCCGAGTGGTGCAGTGAGAGTAATATGGAAAAAGATGATCCGCTGTGACAACCCTTAATGGGAGCAGCTGAAAGAAGAAGAAGAAGGTGCAGTGAGAGTAACAACGCTAAAGCAGTTATGGTATTTGTAATACTTTGGCTATTCCCTGGACCATTATATTGTTACAAGCTCATTACAATCAGATGCATTACACTAATAAACAATATGCAGTTAGTTTCAGTGTATTTATAAAGCCGCGTCAGGAATGTGCATCTAAGGATAACCACACAGGAACAGTAGCACTGCTTTGAAGCTGGGTGGCACCAGTCTGCAAAACTGAGCGGAGAACTTGCGTACGACAGGGTATGAGGTAACGTGGAAATGTACGTGGCTTTACACCAAGTTTAGGTTTTATACATCGTGATTTGAACGTGGAAACGTTCTTACGCAACATTTCTGTGCGTACGCACCGTTTATACATGAGGCCCCTGGTGCTTCCTGTCTTGTTATATGGTTGCGAGACCTGAGTGACCCGAGACAAAGACTGGACTCCTTTGGTACTGCGTCTCTCTGGAAAACCTTGGGTACCGCTGGTTTGACTTTGTGTTGCTCACGGAGTCCCAAATGAGGCACATGACCTGCATTGTGAGGGAGTGTCAGTTACGGCACTACGGCCATGTGGCGCATTTCCCCGAGGGTGATCCGGCTCATAAGATCCTTATTGTTAGGGACCCAAGTGGCTGGACCAGGCCAAGGGGTCGCCCACGTAACAACTGGCTGCGGCAGATAGAGGGTCATTTCCGGAGGGTGGGACTGGACCGTGTGTCTGCCTGGGGGGTTGCAAACCGGGATCTCGAGTTGTTTTATCGTGTAGTGGGTGAGGCAATGCGATGTACCACTGCATGCTCGCCAACTTGACTTGACTTGAGGTCTTAAAGGTTTGGCTAAATAAACGGCCAAATGGAGTGAGCAGTAATGGCCAACATATTCACAGTAAATGAACTGGTTCAATGACTTCAATTTCAAAGTGATTGAGAGGCTTAGGAGTGAGGGCTATGCCTCTTTAATTGAAGCTCTTTTTTAACATCATCATGGGTGAAACTTGTCCCTTTGTGTCATCTTAATGCTAATCGGCCTCCTCATTTGCATCTAATACTTTCAAAGGCCTAAAAGGTTTGTCTAAATAAGTAGCAAAAAATGAATGAGCTCTAATGAACAACATACTCACAAAAAATGAACCGGTACATATTACCTGTATTTCCAAAGCAATCAAGAGGCTTGTGAGTGAGGGCCATGCATTTCTCTTGCTTATTTTTTGGGCTGAAATGTCCAGCCAAGCGGTTGTGCAAGACAGATGTACGCCAAGAACGTAAGGAATTCTGTTTAATTTCTTTGCAGATCTTATTGGCCGTGATGTTGTACGGATGGTCCCTGCGGAGCGTGTGCTCATTTCCCAAGTTGGCGGTAAACAATGGTGAAGACACCGCACGTGCATGAGCTCATGCTGGACTGGCCCTTCTTGTGCTTGTCAGCACGCGTCTCGAGCGCTTCAACCGCCTGCCTTCCTGGCATCGCCGGCTGACTGAAATCCCTGGGTGGGTTCATCGGCCAAGGGCTCTGCTCTGATCCATTAATTGAAACATAATGAAGTGGACTCTGTGCCACGGTCGGCCTGCTCTCTGCTGATGTTTTGCTTGTAATCAAAAGCTCGTTGCTTTACTAATGTGTTCAAGTGCAGAATGTCGTCCCCTGCTTGGGAAGCGGCGATATACGACGAGATGGCCTTGGAGTGTGCTTACACATATGGCACCTGACAGGGGGTCTGAAATGCCTCAGTGCACAGCCAGATGGGATTGCCCAGTCAGACAAAGATCTCAGGCTGACAGATTGCCATCTGTTCCGGAACTGGGCCCACAAAATGCACGCGCACGTTGCCAGACACCGATATTGGAATGTCTGAGGAAATGAAATAATAATGACCGGCTTTTCTGATCCGTTTCATACTTATACATTCATGTAGTAGCATGGTGGTGCAGCGGTTAGCTCCCTGGCACCATCCCATGAAACCCACACTCCATGTGTCGTCTGCATGTCCACCCTCTGTCTATTTAAATTTCCCCGTTTAGTGTTCTCCTTTCTTTCATTCTTCCAGGCTGTCCAGGAGACAAATTCTGGGGATGTGCAATGCAGTTCTGGATTCTCATCCTTAACCCTTTACAGTATCCCTGGTCACCTGAAGGGCATCCTCTACGTAACATATGACAAGCCATGCCTGCTGGGTGGCTTTGAGCGAGTGAGTACCCGCTAATAATCCATGTGAGAGATTGTCTCCCCGGCTACTGGCTTATAGAGGTTCTGTCCCAGGGTGTCCATCAGAGCTTTATGCCACTGGGCATTCCCAGATGAGGATGTGCCATGGGCAATGTCTGTATCTACTCAATTTCCTGGCACGCAGTGACAAGTCGCCTTGGAAAGCCACCCACACCAGTTCCTTGTGTCTATTGGTGAGTTCATCGGAGGATACCTTCTCCCAAACCACTGTGACTGCGCTCTCCCAACAAGTCCCAAACTGTCTATGGCACTAATGAGTTTGGGGATGCTCTGTTTGACTCCCACTGGTCTGTGTCTCCTTATAAACTGGACAACAACCGTGTAGAAATACGGGGTGTCCCGGTCGTAAGGGTAAGAGATACTATTGTGGTGTGAAAGTTTGCATATAAGTTGACCAATATTTTGTACGTCTTTATTTGTAACTTAGACAAAGCAAATGTAATACAGTACACCCCCAAAATTACAGGGGTTACGTTCCTAGGGCACCTGCGAATTGCGAAAAACCGCACATTCTGGATGTGGTTAAAAATAATGCCTATTTTCATGGTTTAAACCCTAAATATGCCCCCAAAACACTATAATTTAATTTCAAACTCAGCTTAATACACTACCTAAAAATAAAGAATGTAAAGGTAAACCCGTATACTGCACAGTACTGTACTGCTATTTCTCCAACAGTGCTAGAATGTAAAACACCGATGTTACCGCTATATGTACTGTAATTCATGCAAGAGCGTTTTCATTCCCAGAAGCCTTAGACCAGCGGTTCTCAAATGTTCATATTTCGCGCCCCCCCTCCCCTCCCTTTCTACCTGGAATAATTCTGCGCCCCCTGCATAATATAAGATAGATGAGAATAACCCCTGGTACAACTCACAAAGGTATGATACTCGGGCGGTGTCGTGGTATCCTATCATTTTTACTTCTATAAGATTTACATATGCTCGGCTAACTAAGGGTTTGGGGGGGGGGGGGTGGCAGGTGTGCCCCCATTGGCTGTTTTGGAATTGGCTTGTATCGGAAGCCTTTAAGTACCACGACGCCCTATTGGCTGTAGGGTTTGGACAGAAAATCTAGAAATTTGCTTGCTTTACTCCTTCCCTACTCTCGCTTATGAACATCTGATTTAAAGAGCATCTCACACACACACGCCATGAACTGAAAAGGACAACACGGCGAAGAGCACAGCTTGGCAGCCATATTGAGACGGGCATGCGGCCCACCCTGAAGAAAGCAGACCAGAAAATGAGGACTTAACAAAGAGACATCTTAAATAACAAACGAGTCTGTGTGCCACCTGAAACTCCACATTGGCATTTCTCAGGTTATATGGTTGCCAATATTCACTTGTACTTTGCTTATTCTTATTATTTTATGAATATTATCAATAATGCAGTATTTAAAGTTGTAACTCCTGCTTATCTTTTTTACTCTACCTACTGTAATTGCCTGAGGTGATACAGTGGGTATAGAAAAGAATCCCCTCCTTCGAAATATTCCCATTTTTTGCCTTAAATGTAAACACACTAACTAATATTTCTTCCCAGCTTTACTTACTCAATGCCACCTCTAACATCCAAGTGAAAGATATCACAGCTACAGCTCAGAAGAATTATAAAAAATCAAAAGCAAAACATAATGAAATTACTAAAGGACCGCCTACCAAACTCACTCAGGTGTCAGTGCCCACCATTCCCATTGCGGTCACTGTCTTCCTCCCCCTGTGCTCAGTTGTAATGAGTGTGATCAGTGAAGCTGTTCCTGGTCCATTCATTCCCTTACTTGGTGGTGCAACTGACAGCAAACAACTGACTGTGGGTGGCAGGCCACTTTCAGAAGATCTTAGGGACAGAGTTGTGGACAGACATGAGGCAGGAGATGGAGACCAAAAAACATCTCAAAGGCTTCATCAATCCCAAGGAGCTCAGTAAAGTCCATTATAAAGAAGTGTTTGGTACGATTAGGACCCTCCAAACTGGATGGAAGAACAAGGAGGACAGAGAGGCTACTGAGAGGCCAATGTCCACTTTGAAGGAGTGACAGGATTTGATGGCACAGAGTGGTCACTAATGGTGTGCAGGTGACAACAATTTGACAAGTGCTCCACCATGGTGGCTTGTTCGGGAGGGTCACACTTCTCAAGAAAGGCCACATGAAGACTCGTTTGAGCTTTGCCAGAATACACCTTGAAGATTCTGATGCCAAGTGCAAAATAAAAGGTCTTCTGGTCAGATGAAACCAAATTCAAACTATTGGAGCTCAATACTAAACGGTCCACCAATGGAGCTCACCATCCACAACACACCATACCGACAGTAAAGCATGGAGGGGGGGCAGCATCTTGTTGTGGGGGGCCTGGGGCTCTCGTTAGGGTAGAAGGAGACATGGATGGAGCAAAACTACCATTAAATTCTGGAGGAAAACCTGCCACCCTCTGCCAGAAAGTTGAAGACGGGCAGAATGTTCGCCTTTCAACACGACAACGACCAGAAACACACAGCAAAATGGACCACCCAGTGGCGGACGGAGAAAATAGTGAATGTCCTGGTGTGGCCAGTCAGAGCCCAGACCTGAAAATCTGTGGAAAGATCTGAAGATAGCAGACCAGCAACGCTCACCAGCCACTGAACAGTTAAACTGTAAAGAAGAGCGGGGGGGCAAATATTGAGTGGGCTCAGTCAAGGTGTGCAAAGCTGATAGAGAAGAATCAACTGACTCAAGGCTGCCATTAAAGCAAAAGGAGGGGTCAACAAAATGACATCAACATTGGGGGGTCCTTTATTAATCTCAGGATTTCTTGTTTTTGTTTTTTTAAAATTCTTCTGAACTGTAGCCGTGATGTCTTTCACTTGGATGTTAGAGGTGGCATTGAGTAAGTAAAGCTGGGAAGAAATATTAGTGTGTGTGTTTACATTTAAGGCTGTAAAGCAAAAACAAAATGGGAATATTTCAAAGGGGGGGATTCTTTTCTATACCCACTGTAAATGTAGAAGGTGAAGGTGGGGAGACATTATAAGGTACAACACCTTATAAATGGGTGAGTCTGTGAGATTTGAGGCCTTCTGGCAAAGGCTACATATTAATAATACAAAAGAGGAAAGTTGAGTAACAGAGAGCTCTACCAAGACAGCACAATACCCCCCTTGAGCCCACTTGAGCCAAGGCGAAGGAGCAGGACATGGAATTTCCAGAGCACAGGTGTTGCTGAGGTTTGTCAGAGTGGCAAACAAAGAGGGCCCTCAGCAAGGTGGGGATTGTTGCTGATGCCTTTCCTGCCCTTCACTCTGTTCTTCCTGGCAGAACACCATCCTAGTGATGGCTGCGCAGACTGAGGTGAGGAGGGACCATACCAGGCCCGGTTATTACAGGAGGGGGGTCTTGCTTTGTCTTTGATGTTGAGGTCTTTGAGACCCCACAGTCCACTGGGACAAAGCCAACTTGAGAATGTAATGAACAAAAGCATCAATAGGTTGTAGGGGCGACCATCCAGGTCCTCCTCGGCGTAAGTGTCAAAGTTAAAACGGGACACCAGAGAATGGCACACAGCCACAGTCTGCCAGCCCAATGGGCACTTGTGTCTCTGATTAAGCTTGTGTGGGGTTCTTCATCCTTTCTTTCTTTCCTTATAAATAAGTAACCAGATGTAGTGAGCTGTGATGCCTAATAAATTCGCAGTAAATGAACTGGTTTACTTTGCCCGTATTTTCTACATGATCAAGAGGCTTGTGAGTGAGGGCTGTTTTGTTTTATGCTTGTTTTTGTTTTTGCTATTTTAAGACGTTGCAAAAAAGTCATGGAATCCCAGCAAATCTGAACATTCCTGCTCAAAAAATAGCAATTGCTTAACATCTGCCTGCCTCTCTTCTGAAGTCAGAACCTTTATAAATAAACATCTTTTGTTTTGGAGTCTGCCCTGTGTTGATTTGTTGCAATTCAAGGGAAAACTGCCGGAGCGTAAACATAATAATCAAGAAACATTTTGAGACTCCAGTGTTATTATTGACTTATTCTTGTTCAGATATTGCACAATGTTATTTCTAAATGGTTCTGGGGCTGGCAGATTGCTTGGCACATTTTTATTAATGGGCTCCGTGTGCGAGGAATAATCAGGGGAGTCCCGTTAGCTGGACAGTGAAATCTTTCTCTGGTACTGTAAATCTAATATGGAGAGTGTCACCAGCTAGGATCTGCAGAAAATCACATGGAAAAGCCAACGTTGGGACAAATAAGAATTTAAACGCTGCCCATCAAAAAACAATTTGACTGACAGCAATTCACAAAGATGTCTGAACACCAACTTCCTTTAAATGCTGCCCATTGGCCCATCCTGCGTACGTCATGGCAGACCAGTAGAGTTTGGGGTCAGGACCACTGAGGTGAGGCTATCTATCTATCTATCTATCTATCTATCTATCTATCTATCTATCTATCTATCTAT
>JANRMT010028174.1:6966833-6980343 GCA_026402145.1 Polypterus bichir lapradei
TACACGTCCGCTTTGATCCCTTGCCAGGTGTCAGGGCCATTTTTGCCATTGTCTGTGCCTTGCTACTCACGGGAGCGCAGGAAATCTCGGTCAAAACCAATGAAGCTGACTTTCTTTCTAGCAACGAGAGTCCAACTAAAACAGAACGGTTGGTTTTGTCACCGTTTATACAGTTGATTCCCATCGTCAACTCCTCCTTTTGACAAACGTCGACATCAGCCCTGAAAGAGTTAACTCTGCCACCTCCAGCTCCGTCTCCTGTGCCACCGTCTCCAGCCCATGTAACATAGCTGGTCTCACTACCGTCCTGTAGACCTTCCCTTTCACTCTTGGTGACACCAGTCTGTCACAAATCACTCCTGACACTCTCCTCCACCCTGCCTGCACTCTCTTCTTCACTTCTCTTCCACAATCCCCATTACTCTGTACTGTTGATCCCAAGTATTTAAACTCAAAAGGATGCTAAGGATAAGAGGAGAAGAGGAAGGCCTAAGAGGAGGTTTATGGATGTGCTGAGAGAGGACATGCAGGTGATGGGGGTGACAGAACAAGATGATGAGGAGAAGAAGACATGGAACAAGATGATGTGCTGTGGCAAACGCTAATGGGAGCAGCCGAAAGAAGAAGATGAAGACTGTGATATATCTTCTTCTATAATACGCTACCGTGGCTGTTCGTTTGTCTGTCTAGGATTTTAAATCACCTGTAGCTCACAAACCGTTTCACCTGTTGACTTGAAATTTGGTACACGTGCACTACTTGACGTTTACTATCCGCTTCCGGGGTGATGATTTTTATTACTCTTTTTATTATTTTATTTTATTGTAGAATCAACTCTCGGCAGCGCGCAGCAGTGCAGCCATGCGGCGCATGTGTACGGGCGCCGTTCTCATTCCCTACCTCCTTCGCTAACCATTCTTGAGGCAGATTGAAGACTTAAGTGCCAGTTTAAGTGAAAAATGAAAGAAAACGTACTAAGTAATTACAACACAAAAACTAATTTAATCAGTTTTAACGAGGAAAAGATGCCGACGAAAGAAGAGAAGAAGCGGCCCGCTAGAGCGGAGAAAAGAAGAGCTGCTCAGGGAGCAGCAAGCGCATCAACCTCTGAGCAAACGAATGATAAACGTAAAAAGAAAGAGGAGGAAAACTAGGAATGCTCACGTCAAGTGGATTCACTGCAGGTTATCGTGCAGTGCGCCGTTACTGGTATATATATATATATATATATATATATGGTCGAAAATGAATTTTACTGTCAAATAATGCAAAGAGTACGCGACACATGTTTCGCCCTAATTCTGGGCTCATCGGGCGTACACACTCACTGCACTCCCTCTCGGGAATCGAACCTCGGGCGTCAGCGGGCGAAGCCTCTCACGTTGTGCCACGGCGTGTGGTTCGTTTATTTGACAGTCTGTAGATCGGGGTAATTACATTCATGGCATTCGTAGTCTGAATCACAATCTGATTGTATGGGTGGTCACCCACCAGGTAACGCTTGTGGTTGGTCAGCAAGTCGGCTAACGTCCGCCACGGTGCCCTCTTTCATTTGCGAGAAGCAGATCATAGAATGGTTGAAATAGTTTTTACTGTCAAATAATACAAAGAGTACGCGACACGTGTTTCGCCCTAATTCTGGGCTCATCGGGCGTACACACTCACTGCACTCCCTCTCGGGAATCGAACCTCGGGCGTCAGCGTCACCGACTTGCTGACCAACCACAAGCGTTACCTGGTAGGTAACCACCCACATGATCAGATTGTGATTTAGACTACGAATGCATTGAATATATATATATATATATTGTGATGGACAGCCGGGTCCCATGCCCGGCCGGGACGCCTCTGCTGCATACGTCCCGGGGGAGCCATCATGGACATTGCAGTACCTTCCCCGGGGCGCTTGGGGGCAGTCTCCCTGGCCGTGGATCCCTCCTCAATCTCCCCCGTGGCTCCATGGGACATGGAGTCCACCACAGCAGCCCGATTGGGAGATGGGGTGGCCGCTAGGGGGTGCTGCGGAGAACCAGCCACCACACTGGACGGTTTATCAGCCCCACCCGGAGGTGCAATTAAGACCAGCTGGTCAGGCACCTGGAACACTTCCGGGTGGGGTATAAAAGGGCCTGCCTCCCAGCAATCAGGGCCAGAATCGGGAGGAAGAGGACGAGGTTGCCTGGGAGGAGTGGTGGTGCCAGGAAGTGTTTGGTTTGTGTGGGGTTTTGGTGCTTGGACTGTGTTGGGCCTGTGGGACACGGGGAAGACGTGTGCCCACGGCTGAAGAAATAAAAATAAAAAAAAACCCTTGAGTGTAAATACGTGCCTCTGCGTGGTCTGTGCCGGGTCGGGTGATATATAGCGCCTTTTCACAATATATATACATATATATATATACACACATATATATGTTGTATGCAACATTCCATGATCTGCTTCTCGTAACTGAAAGAGGGCCCCGTGGCAGATGTTTGCCGAATGGCAGACCAACCACATGCCTAACCTAATAGGTAACCACCCATACAGCCAGGTCAAGACTCAGACTACGAATGCAATGAACATATATATAGGGTGGCATGGTGGCGCTGCTGCCTCACAGTTCAGAGACCCGGGTTCACTTCCCGGGTCCTCCCTGCGTGGAGTTTGCACGTTCTCCCCGTGTCTGCGTGGGTTTCCTCCGGGCGCTCCGGTTTCCTCCCACAGTCCAAAGACATGCTGGTTAGGTGGATTGGTGATTCTAAATTGGCCCTGGTGTGTGTGTCCTGCAGTGGGTTGGCACCCTGCCCAGGATTGGTTCCTGCCCTGTGTTAGCTGGGATTGGCTCCAGCAGACCCCCGTGACCCTGTGTTCGGATTCAGCGGGTTGGAAAATGGATGGATATATATATATATATACTGTGTATATATATATCTCACAACAACATTTATTTCTAGAGCACATTTTCATATAAATGATGGAGCTCAAATTGCTTTACAGGATGGAGAAAGAGAAAAAAAAGACAAATAAATTAGAAAATAGAATTTGGGAACACTAATTAACATAAACTAAAAGTAAGGTCCGATGGCCTGGGAGGACAGAAAAAATGAAACAAAAATATCCATATGGCTGGAGAAAAAAAATAAAATCTGCAGGGGTTCCGAGGCCACGAGACCACCCAGCCCCCCTAACATTAATGACCTCACAATCAGTCCTCACGGTATTCAGGGTTCACATGGAAGAACTTGATGATGACGATCAAGTGGACTTCTGGCCTTTAATCCATCAATGGAGGGACATCACGGTGCTTTGATCTTTGATACTATTCTTAATAGAGAGGGGGGCACTACTGCCATTCTGATATCCTTTCCTAACCGAAAAGATGAGTGACCATGCCAGTCCAGGAATAACCCATCCTTGCTGGAAGACCACTACAAAGGCACACAGACCACCTGAAGAAGACGGACCTCCGACTCAAAAGGGGTTATTTCTTTTTTAAAATCCTTTATATAAATATAAATACCAATATTTAAAGTGTTTTTAATTTTTTTTCTTTTTTTAGTAGAGAAAATCATTTTGAATTCCTTTACTGTGTGTTGTCAGCAGTGGGATCCAAGACTGGCTGGGCTGATTGTGGGAAAGAACTTCAAAATAGCAGTTTATAAAGGTAATGACTAGGAAAGTTGTTTTGGTAAAATCACCCCCAACCCCAGCCTCTCATATTGGTGCTAACAGCCCTGGGTGGGGGCGCTGACTGCCAGTGCTTGAGTCCTGCAGTAAGAAGAATAATTAACTGAATCTGATTGTCGGAGCGACAGCTGCTGCTATAAATCCAGGTTTGTTTTCTTGCGCCGTACACTGCAGGGATTATGGTATTTGTGTGTGTCTAGCAGTAAGCTGTCCATCCTACCTTCATACAGGTAATCACTTTTAACTCCTCTAGTATAAATATACAGTATATAAGTGGTAGAAACCAGGGGGTACTCCAGTCGCCCAGCCTCGACACAGACAGGCAGAGACCCGAGTTCCAGTGTTTTTCCCTCACTTCCCCACAGCGGCACAGTACAACAGAGCACCACATACACACTCCCTTCTTCCTCCTTTTCCTCTCCTTTCCACAGTCTAACTTCATCCCTCTACCTCCTGACTCTGGCTCCCCGAATGGAGTGAGGCGGTTCCTTTTATGCTCTCCAGGTGACTCATCAGGGTTAGCTGGAATCACTCTCAGGTTTGATGGAAACCCAAAGTAGGGTTCTACAGAACCACGGAAACCCAACAGGACTGTGCCAAACTCCAACTGTGGGAATCCACGGTGCCATCTGCCCGAGATGGTAGTGGGGTTCGGGGTCTTCCCTCTAGTGTCCCGGGGAAGGTAGTGCCTTGTGGATGCTCTCTCTCCCCCCGAGGTCCTTTTATTTAGCTGCCGTTGTCCCAGCCAGGTAATGGCCAAGGTGGTCCGTCACAATATATTCATTATGAAGTGTGGGTCACAGATTTGCACAAGAGAGATGGAGGTGAGTTCAGGTTTCCGAAAAAAGTCAAGACAGGAACATTCTGAAAGCATTTATCCAAACTGGAGCAGACACTTCAGCACACTCAAACACAGCAAGCAAGCAGCGACGTTGATGTCATCCTACACGAGCTCCCTTCTTCAGATCAAAAGAACAGAAAGCCTTCCTCAGAGAGAAGACAGAAAGTGAGCCCCATGGCCAGGTCAGCGGCCGGTTATTGTAAATGTTCCCCAAATCAACCACTTTACAACAGACGCATTACGCGATGAGCCTGTGAAGCATCCCTAACCTGTTTTAACATAGTGCAGTTGGGGGGGGTGCCAGGGTCCCACCACATATGGGTGTGTGTGTGTTTTGCATGCTATGTAACCCCCCCCCCCCCTTCAATTAATAACCAATCATGACTACAGAACACAACTCAGATTCACACATCAGACACTCCAGTGTTCTTCAACATGAATCCAAAGAACCTTCAGCCCCCTACCTCAATCCTTTTTGTTGTTGTGCTTCTGTGTCTGTTGCTAGCCCTGCACTATCGTCGCTCTTCATTGTACTGTCGACACTTGACAATAAACTTGTGAACGCCTTGGGCTTCGGCACCTTAGCCGTTCATCCATATTTTCTGTGGGGGTCCTTTTATAAACCCCCCCCCCACCACCACATTCATTCATTCTAAATGATACCCCCAAGAGTTCTGTCAGGAGTCTTCTGGGATCGGCTCTTCGCTCCTCAACACGCGGGCTGCTCTTTCATCCTCCTGAGAAAACAAACAGGACGTTTTGCACACGGTATCAGCTTACTTTTAGCAACACTCGCTTTTCTTTTGGCGTGACAGAAGGATAACATTCTCTGCAGGCGGTCTGTTGAGTAAAGGGGTGTTGAATAAAGCTCCACGTTATTAGATTTATTATTAGTGTGAAGGTTTATTTATGTGTCGGCTGATGGACAGGACTTTTAATCGGGGGGCACCAGCCAGATGGTCTTGGAAGGTGTTCTGCTGTTTCAGTGCATAACAAATAAAGATGTTGGCCTCCGGGCCCAACACCTGCACCATACGCTCACACTGACAAATAAATCACATTAGAAAATTCCAATAAGATTGAATACACAATGTGTGACATCAATCACCTCGAAAACCAAGAATGAACTTGGGGCTTGAATAACTAAAAAGGGAGCAAAAGCAGCACCAAGAACTCGGACAAAAGCAGAATTAAAAAGGACATAGCTTCCAAAAAGTGTTTGATGGGGGCTGCCAGACAATACTGGAGCAATCCGGTTTTATCATACGAGTATGACACCACTGTATGACCTCTATTAATATGGCACCCCTGAATATGAACGAGGAGAGCAGGCCTGGACTCCTTAGAAAGCCACCGACCAGCTCTCACTTAGCAAGAGCTAACTGAAGACAAGTCAGTAAGGGCCAGAAACCATCCAAGAATTCACAATGGGAGGGGGAAAGAGCTACAAAATATATGGGATCATGGGCCGAGCTTGGAAAAAAATGATAGAGTCAAGAGGAATGATAGAAAGAGCCTACAGAAAAAGTTCTACTCAAGATGGGTGAAAGCAGAGAGGCGGCAATAAGGTCACCAAACCTACAAACAATATGAGGCAAAAAGGAAAGGTAAGAATGGTCCTTACCTAAGGCTGGGACGCATCCATGCTGGGAGCAAGTGTGGCCAGAGCCTTACCTCCCCCGGAAAGTTAGATGGCAGCCCTCGTGGGATGCAGCAGTGCTTTGGACTCCTGCAGGGCTTCATGGCAGTTGGAGTTTGGTGTAGCCCTGTTGGGATCCGCGGGCACCACCAGGGGGTGCTACAATTGCTGCTGAACCCTGGAGAGCAGCTCTTCCGCCACACCTTGGAAGTGCTGCCGGAAACACAAACTCATCAGACACCTGGACTACTTCCGGGTGCCCTATATAAGGGGCCAGCAGACACCATTCCAGGAGCCAGAGTCGGGAGGAAGAGGATGACGACTGGAAAAGAAAGAAAGAAAGAAAGAAAGAAAGAAAGAAAGAAAGAAAGAAAAAGAAAAGAAAGGAAGAAAAGTAAAGTGTGTTGGCGCTTGTTGGGATGTGTGCTTTGGTACTTATGTCCTTAGTGTCTGTCTATGTCGAGGCTGATTCTTCACACTGAAAACAAGTGGAGCGGGAGACAAAAAAAAAGAGGACTGTCAGGAAGGGGTCATGAACATAGGCTCAGGAGAAAACAGAGCAGCAGATGGGACTGATAAAAATGGTAATAGCAGAAGAGTTCTACTCAAGACGGGTGAACTGTCACCAAAAAGAGAACTGAGAGGAGGCTTTAAGGTCAGAGCATTTTTGTCAATTCATAAGGCCAAGAGGAATGACAAGAGGAGCACACAGAAAGATTTAACTCAAGATTTTTAGAAAGCCCGATAAAGGCCTGTCAGGTGGAAACAAGAACGGAGTTTAGGATAAATTGTGAGACACTTAGAACTGAGGGGAAAAATAAGAAGAGTCAACATAAGGATGTAACTGAAAAATGGGTGGAGCAACAGCCAACAAAAGGACTGTCAGGAGGGATCATGAACAGAGCTTGGGTTACACTCTGAGACACACGGACCGAGAGGATACAAGATACAAATGCAGGCTTTGCTTGGCTGAATGTCTGCTGATACTCAAATTGTTCTAATGTCATAAAGAGGTTATGCAAGCATTTAAATTGGGATGGATGGTACCAGAAAAAAAAAAAGAAGCAGTATAGAGGGTTATAAGCAAAGTTTGGGAAAAATATTAAGGATTAATAAGAACTCACAGAAAAGTTTTATTAATAATGGGAAAGGTAGACCCAAAAAGGAACGCAAATGAGGAATTAAGGTTGGAAATCAGGATAACTCAAGACACGTTTCAGGCCAAGAGGAATGATTAGAGGAGCATGCATATGATTTTTCACTCAAGGTGGGTGGGGCAAAAGCCAAAAAAAAAGAGCTATGAATGCAGATGAGGATAAATTATGAGATGTGTGGGGCCAAGAGGAGTGATAAGAGGAGCACGCATATGATTTTTCACTCAAGGTGGGTGGGAAAAACCAATTAAACATTGCAAGAAAGGGTTATGAATGCAGATCAGGATAAATTATGAGACGTGTGAGGCCAAGAGGAATGATAAGAAGGGCCCGCAGATGACTTCCACTTAAGATAGGTAAGGAGTATTCAACTCGAGTGGGCATTTCCGGATGTGTTTTGGGACTCCTTGTTCATAACACAGCCTGGCAAACACAAACCTTCTTGCTGTCCTTGCTCGGCCACCTATTCAGCATCCAAAATTTGTTCAACTTGGCCAACTATTGGTAACACCTGCCAGATTGGGGTGGGAATTGGTGAGCAGTTCTCCTTCACTGACCACATTGTCGGTCTAATAGATTCACTCTGTATAAGTCAAGACTGTATCTGATAAGTAGGCAGCACATCTCCAGATCCAGGCTTTGGTCTTGTCACATCTGGACTACTGTGTCACCAAAGGCAGATGATTCAAAATGCACCAACACGTCAAGTGTTCAACCAGCCAAAGTGGGCACATCTCACACCACTTTTCAGATTGTTACATATGTATGTATATATTGTGGCCTGCCTGGAGGCACACCAGCTCCCCAAACCTGACAAAGACAGACACGAGGCGCAAGTCCAGTGACACACACAGCTTTATTTGGATGTGGGAAATGCTTTACAGTAGAGCAAAGCACCAACAGGCAAACACACACTGCCGTTTTCTTCTCTTCTTTCTCTTCCTCTCTCTACCCCATTCCACCTCAACTCTTCATCCTGCAAGCTTCATCCTCTTCCTCCTCCTCCTCCTCCTCCTCCTCCCAACTCTGGTTCTCTGAATGAAGGCATGCTGCACCTGGGTAGCGTTCGCGGGTGTGACAGAAGCCGACAAGTTAAGACTGTGGCTCCCACTGGCAGCCCCCATGAAACCCTGCCTGGCTGTTCTGAACTCCAACTCCCATGGAACCCTGTGGGAATCCGAGACACCACTGCACACCCAGGGGTGCTGCCATCTA
Source organism: Polypterus bichir lapradei (assembly GCA_026402145.1). NCBI lineage: Eukaryota > Metazoa > Chordata > Cladistia > Polypteriformes > Polypteridae > Polypterus > Polypterus bichir. The sequence continues at coordinate 6,975,349 of JANRMT010028174.1, forward strand.
GCGCTTTGGGGGAGGCCGTGTCCTGTGCACTTCCTTCCTTTAAGAAGGTGTCCCAGCCTAAGTAAAGTAAAAATTTCATACATCCCCCCCTTCGTGTCTTCTTAAAGTCCCACCTAAAGGCCTTGAAGTCTTGTTTTCTGCTTTAACTTTGTTCCTTTCTAATTTGTTGAAATTGTGTGCATATTTTAAATATGTGCCCGCCCCCCATCCCCCCCCCCCACACCTTTGGGACTATAAAGAAGTAATAAAATCCCTGTCAGCTGAATTAGGGCACAAGCCGAAATCAATGTAAATCACAAATCCTTGATGGTAGTCAACAGGTCAGCACCAATACACATGGAGACACCCGTGAGGTCCTCTGCTCTTTCTGGACCTCTCAGGTCTGCCGATTGAATGGCATTTGGTGAAGTCACCTGATGTCACCTTTTCATGGTACCAAATCTCAATCCAGACCGCGGAGGCTGGTGGAATGAGCTGCCCGTCTCCATCTGAACTACTGACTCCCTCAGTGTGTCTCTGAAGCAGCTGAAGACCCTTGTTTGGTGAATTTCTCTTTAACTGGTGAAGGCTTTGACAAGTTCTTCTAAGTGATGAATTCTAACTCTCCTGTGCTTTTTGTTTTGAGCTCTTCACTTGTGATGGGCAATTTTGTCACCTTGTCCTGTCACACTTGTTCCCAAACAGGCCCCCAGATTGATGTCACTCAGGTCATGCTGACCTCTTTTGCGAGTCGTTTTGGATAAAAGTGTCTGCTAAGCCAATAAGCGCAGATGTCATTTTGTTCCTGGGGGCAGCAGTCTAAGTAAAGGCGCCCAGAAGTTCTTTTTCCCAGCCACCTCCCTGCTCCAACGTCTCTGGGCTGATACCAAGGTGTCCCTAGGCCAGCAGAGAGAGATGGGTTCGCCTCCCAGTTGAACTCTACTGAAACACCTCTACTGGGAGAGACGTCCCCTAAACTGACCACCTCAAGGGGCTCCTCTCCTTCCGAATGTCTCTGCTCCTCACCCCCTCTCTTCACCTCTCCTTTCTTCCACTCACATCTGTGATATCCCAGAGTTCCTGAAGGCTCTGGATGTTGTCGGGCTGTCTTGGCTGACACATTTCTTCAACATTGCATGGTGGTCTGATACAGGGCCTCAGGACTGGCAAACTGGGATGGTGGTCCCCATTTTCAAGGAGGGGTTACTGGAGGGTGTGCTCTGACTTAAATGGGATGGCCCTTCACTGGGAAGGTCTATGCCAGGGTGGAAGAAAGGAGGGTCCATCTGTTGGTTGAACCTCACATTCTGGTGGATTTCATCTCAGTGTTGGAACAATAAACCAGCTTTCTACCTTCACAAGGATTCTGGGGAGGTTCATGGGAATTTGCCCAAGCAGCCCACATGTGTTTTGTGGACTTGGCCATGTCCCTGGATGTCTTGTGGAGGTTCTTTAGGAGTACAGCATGCCAAGCCCATCAGATTCACTTCAGGTGGGTGTGGGACTCCCTCAGTGTGTCTCTGAAGCAGCTGAAGACCCTTGTTTGGTGAATTTCTCTTTAACTGGTGAAGGCTTTGACAGGTTCTTCTAAGTGATGAATTCTAACTCTCCTGTGCTTTTTGTTTTGCGCTCTTCACTTGTGATGGGCAATTTTGTCACCTTGTCCTGTCATACTTGTTCCCAAACAGGCCCCCAGATTGACGTCACTCAGTTATGCTGACCTCTTTTGTGGACTTGGAGAAGGCTTATGACCATCTCCCTGGATGTCTGATGTTTGTTTGTCACTGGATGTCCTGCAAGAGGTGTTTCTGGGGGTAGTAGAATGCCAACCCAGGGCTGTCCTTTGTCATATTTCTATGGACAGGATCTTTAGGCACAGTCATATGGTGGGGGGGGGGGGGGCTATTTCGCTGACTGACCTCAGGATGGCATCTTGGCATTTTGTGGATGACACAGTCCCATTGGTTTCATCAAGTGAACACTGGGGCAAGCTGGCAGATGAGTGTGAAAGATCAGCACCTTCGATTCCGAGGTCGTGGCTCTCAGCTGGAAAAAGATGGATTGCCCTGTCCAGCTTGGAGAGAAGGTGTTACCTCAAGCAGAGGAGTGTGAACATCTCAGAGTGAGTGAGGAAGGGAACAAGAGATCAAGAGGTGGATTAGAGCAGTCATGTGCATGTTGAACCGGTCAGTCGTGGCAAACTCTTTTTTTTTTTGATTTTATTGATTTTATTAAAATCACACAGCATTCCATACAAATAAATCAATTTTTACAAACATAAGATCGAAAAACAAATCAACCCCCACCCCTGTCGTGGCAAACTCTTGATTTACCGGTCATTCCTCATTCCAGTCCTCACCTTTGAATAGTGCAATGGTTCTCAAACTGTGGGGCGGTCCCCCTAGGGGGGCACGAAGTAACAAAAGGGGGGGGCACGAAGATGTGAAAAAAAGAAAACAAGAATCGAAAATATGAAAAATACATCTATTGAAACCAAAACAAATTAACTTTAACTACATTCTGATACTAGACAAATAAATATAGAGTTAGATAAATGTCGATAAAAGTTAAGTAGAGTGGTCTATGGCTGGCTTGTCATCCCGGCCAATACCCCCAGGCCACCAGATGGAGCTCTCCCTGCAGCATGGAGGTGCCCCGGATGCCAGCAGGGAATCATGGACTATGGAATCTTCCCCTACAAACCTGCTGGATACCCCAGGGGCCAGCAGAGGACGCTGCAGGGAGGCCCAGAGAGTCATATGTGCCCTATAACCCAGAAGTGCGTCATAGTACTTCCGGGATGAAGAAAAGGACTTTTCATCTGACCCGGAAGTGATAAGGAATCATGGACTGAAGGACTGGAAACACTTCCGGGTCAGGGACTATAAAAGGCTGAGAGAGCTACTAGAGTGTTGAGCTGAGCTGGGTGGAAGGGTGGCAACGCATCTGGGAATGGAGGATCATTGTTTATTGTGATTATTGTGAGTTATTGGATGAGTATTGTGGAGGAGAGGGTGCTTTGTGCACTGTGCAGAATAAATATAGTCTACTTTTGGACTTTTATCTCGTGTGTGGGACAAGGGTTCAAGGGAGCGATAGCGCCCCCTATCTGTCACAGTAGGTATAATAAAATATGCATCTATGATATATCATTAATTAAAAAAGAACAAATTGGTATTAGTGGGCACCCTTCAAAAAAATGCCGGGGGGGGGGGGCGCGATTAAAAACTGTTATGAAAACTCAGGTCACAAATACTTAACGGTTGAGAAATGCTGGAACAGTGACTGAACAAACTGGATTCTGGGATATATGGGTCCCCCTTGCCTCGTACTGAGCCCTGGCCAACTCTCTTGCCCTTTCTGCTACTCCTCCCGACTCCACTCTTCACTTGGAGAGGACCAGAAGGGTCCTGGTCAGGAATCATTTCTAGGATGACTCCACGCGTGAACCCCACAAAGTTCCCTCTAGTGAACCCTACACTTCCAAATCCAAGTTTTTGCTTCAAAGGGAGCCCAAAAAGTAGCCCGGCCATCATAAAATAAAGCAGGGCGGCCAAACATATGGTGATGAGGCTCCCTGCTGCCCTCTGTTGGACTGGTGGTCTACTACTTCGTTCTTTCCATGTTATCTTTGTAAATTGCACAGCTGAGGTTCACTCGGTCACATAGATTACAATTGCCAGGTCACTTTCAAAGGAGGTGGGGTTCACCTCACAGGACGGCCCCTGTCTGTTGTCATGGGGAACTGCAATGCTGGACCTCCACTGTGGGCCCAAAAATGGAACCCGAGCTTCTGGGGTGGAGAAGCAGCAGCAGCTCTAAGTACCCTGTCACCACGTCAGCCCATTTGTCCTTTTGTTTTTTTTTTATAAATAAAAATTTTTCATTTAATAAGCAAGAAGTGGACATTTCATAACACACAATAGGACAGAGACAGCACGTCTCCGAAGAAAGAAAAAAAAAAAACGGTACTTACTGCCGAAAAATCAATGCTTATAAAATTATAATTGAGCAAATAAATTGTTTTTCTATAGCCTCGTGCAACAATGAGCAAAGAATCAATCCGAGGGGTGCCGATAAGAAGTGGAATGTCGATATCCGTAATTACGAAAAGCAAAAAAAAAAGTCCAGCCTGGATTTAGAAGTTAATTAGAAGCCGCTGAACGACACGCAGAAGATAATCAGCATTCTCAGTGCCGCAGGGGTTTGTTAAGGCGCTGGCATCCACTTGAAGGCGAGCGAAAACTCTTCATTTCTGGGCCACTTAAGTCACCAAAACATCCAATCAGCACAAATGGTAAGGGTGTGTAGTCAGAGAGGACCTGCTCCCGGACTGAACGTCCCCCAGGAATGCCAAGTGGCCGCCTGGATGTGCCCAAGTCTGCCTGGTACTGCTATGGCACACTTCCTTGAGCTTTGGCAAGGGCCATCGAGGGGGCTCTCCAAAGATTAAACTGTAGACATTAAGAGAGAGAGAGAGAGAATGTGGCCGGAGGTGAACTGCTGCTGTTGAACTTTATTTTGGGAGATTTGGGATTTCTGCGGTGAGCTTGGAGATTTTTCCACTCATCTGTTTTGATTTTGACCTACTTTTTCACATTCTCTTGGTCAGGGTTTTATGACATGTTTAGTCGTGAGTCTCACTCTGGGCCGTTGTCTGTGCGGTGAGGAGCCGTGCTAAACGCTTCCTCAATCAATGCCAAGCTATTTAAAGGCACGGCGGGGGAAGGGGGCAATGAGTGTAGTAAAAAAAAAAAGGACAACTCTCCATCTCAGAAAATGAGTAAGATTTTAGTAAGAATTCCTACATTCAGCTTATTTTTCATAATCAGGTTTTTTGACATTGTTATGAAATATTGTATTACTAGCCGAAGCCCGCTGTAGCATACGGCGGTGTAAGAATAGGAGCGGAAAACGGTGAGAAAGGCTTAGGAAACAACCATCGCAGTATAACGAAAATAGCAAAGAGCGAAACCGATGCCAGTGGTCGAGAGAATACCTTCCTGTAGCAGGCTA
>JANRMT010028174.1:6980743-6995348 GCA_026402145.1 Polypterus bichir lapradei
GGGCTTTGTGAGTTGGCGGTCGTGGCTCTCTGTCTTGCTTGCCCTTATTTAGAGTTGGTGGGCGGGGCTCTGTGAGTTTGCGGGTGTGGCTCTCTGTCCTGCTTGCCCTTGTTTAGAGTTGGTGGGTGGGGCTCTGTGAGTTGGCGGGCGTGGCTCTCTGTCTTGCTTGCCATTAGTTAGAGTTGGTGGGCGGGTTTGGTGGGCGTGGCTCTCTGTCTTGCGTGCGCTCTGTTTTGCTTGCCCTTAGTTAGAGTTGGTAGGCATGGCTCTGTGAGTTGGAGATCGTGGCTCTCTGTCTTGCGTGCGGTCTAAAGTCAACGTGGCTCAGAGGTGCATGTGGAGTTTTGCACAGACGAAAGCGACTGAGGCTGTGTTTGGTGAGTTGTTGTGTGCCTCGAGAGCGACACTGGACTCGAGAGGACAGTTAGAGTTGGCGTGCGTGGCTCTGTCGTGCGTATCCCATGACGCGGTAGGAGGGTTAGAGTTGGTATATATATATATATATATAGATGTTGGGCATTGTGCATGTTTCACTGTACCAGGCTACCCGTGCGAACGAATCGCTTTATTAGTAAACGTCAATCTATTTTACAGTGAGGGGGTCACAGATGCTCCGGTCTCCAAACTTAAATAAATAAAAAAATAAATACTATACAAATGAATTATGTTTTAATTAGAAAAATACATTTTCTGAATTACATGGCTTACTTCTGAATAAACTTACTTACTTTCCAAATTCTCTCGGCTGGGTTTAGATGATTTTCTTTAATCAAATTTTTTACTGTTAAGGGCATCGCGGACAGTTTCCCTGCACTGAGCTAATGGTGTGAATCGCTTCCTCAATGAGTGTCATACCTTTTTAAGGTAAAGGGTTGCAGAAGTGCCATTGAACAAACTTGACTTAAAAATGGATAATGTTTTAGTAAGAAATTAAAATTGATGAATTAACCTTGCTTTTGGAATTCTTGTGGTCTGGTTTAGAGGATTTTTCATCAAATGTTTAATTGTAATGGATATCATGGACATTTCCCTGGACTGAGCTATCTGTGTAAATTGCTCTTTTGCCCAAACTTTTAAAAGAAAGGATTTAGAAAGATTACACGTTTCTGAATTAAGCTTATTTTCTTATACTATGACTTTGTTGGTGCTAGCAAACGTGTTATAATGAGCCTTATGGTTATCTCCCTGTGTTGCTGCACCTGTGGTAATCGCTTCCTCAGTGAATGCCAAACTATTTCAAAGCAAGAGATCACGATGCCTCTTCTGTCTGATCTTAAATGAAAAATTTTAAATAAATAAATCTCTATATCACAAAAAATAAGTACAATTTTTGTGCTGATTAGTAGTTCCTAAATGAATCTTAACTTTCAAATCACGGCAGAGTGGTGGCTCTGAGGCTAAGGATCTGTGCTGGTATCCAGAAGGTTGCCGGTTCGAGTCACTGCCAAAAGAGATCCTACTCTGCTGGGCCCTTGAGCAAGGCCATTAACCTTCATTTGCTCCAGGTGGCGCTGTACAATGGCTGACCCTGTGCTCCGACCCCAAGGGGTATGTTAAAACTAACAAATTCCTAATACAAGAAATTGTATAAAGTGAAATAAAGAACAAAAAAAAAATCCTTTTGGTCCAATTGTGATGATTTTGTAATTAGAATGTCGTACTGTACAGGGTGGTCCAGATCTAATTATGCAGATTCAGATCATCTGGATGACTCTGATTTATGCCGGGATGATTCCAGTTTGGCACGAAGGCGATTCTTCATACACTTCTCTCTGGTCCGGGGTTTTTCGGGTGATTTTCTATGTAATAAACTGAATAAGTTATAGCGTAATGAAAATTGCATAATTAGATCTGGACCACCCTATACCTTAGAACATTCTGGATGTTTCCCTGTGCAGAGTTGCCAGTGATAATACAGTACATTTATCAGAAAATGCCAATCTGTTCAAAGGCAAGCGGTCATGGAGGCTTCTTTGTCTGAACATCCATCCATTCATTATCCAACCCGCTATATCCTAACTACAGGGTTACGGGGGTCTGCTGGAGCCAATCCCAGCCAACACAGGGCGCAAGGCAGGAAACAAACCCTAGGCAGGGCGCCAGCTCACCGCAGGGCACACACACACACATACACACACACCAGGGACAATTTAGAAACGCCAATGCACCTAACCTGCATGTCTTTGGACTGTGGGAGGAAACCGGAGCACCCCATTTTAAAGACTTTCTCTGTCCGGAGAAGTACATAATATTTTAGCAAGATTCATACATTCAGGAATCAAACTTTTCTGTTACATTCTCTTAGTTTAAATGTGTGATTAAATATTTTGTTGTAATGGGCATTTCGGCTGTCTCCACGTGCTGTGTTTTATTGTGCCGATCGTTTCATTAATGCATGCCCAGCTAGTTAAAGGCAAGGGGGGGGGGGGCCACATGGGGGTTCCTTTGTCTGAATTTAAAAGTAAAGACTTTCTCACAAAGTAAATAACATTTAAACAGGAATTACAAGTTCCCAGATTAAGCTGATGTTTCACACTCCCGCTTTGATTGTGTGGTAATGGACGATGCTCCCCTGTACTGAGCTACCTGTGTGAATCGCTTCTTTAATGAACACCAAGCCATTTACAGCACATCGGGAAAGTATGTGCTTTCTCAGTTTTTTTATTTTTAATAAATTTGCAAAAACCTCAAGTAAACTTTTTTCACATTGTCATTATGGGGTGTTGTGTGTAGAATTCTGAGGAAAAAAAAATGAATTGAATCCATTTTGGAATAAGGCTGTGACATAACAAAATGTGGAAAAAGTGACGCGCTGTGAATACTTTCCGGATGCACTGTAAAGGTGAGAGGTCATGGAAGCTGAGTTGTCTGAATGTAACTTAAAAAAAATAAATGAATACAGGGTGGTTCAGATCTAATTATGCAGATTTAGATCATCTGGATGACTCTGATGTATGCGGACTATTCCAGTTCGGCGTGAAGATGATTCTTCATGTCGTCAGTTCGCACACTTCTCGATGGTCCGGGATTTTTCCAGGTGATTTTCTATGTAATAAGTTATAGCGTAATGACCTTGCATAATTAGATCTGGACCACCCTATAATTTCTCTGTCTATACAAATAAATGATGTTTTTTAGTTATTGCAAGTTTTGGAACACAACATTTGAGAACATTAAAACCTGAAGCTTATTTTCCAACTTCTCTTATTAAGGATTTGATAATATTATGAAATAGTGTGTTGTAATGGCCATAATGTTCGTTCCTCTGTACAAAGCTACCTGTGTGAAACTCTTCCTCAGTGAGCACCAAGCTTTTTAAAGGTGAAGGGTCCTCAAAGCTCCTGCGTCCATACTTAACATAAAAACTAGAAACCTCTCCCAGTTTGTGGAAACTTAATGACATTTTAGTAAGACTCTAAATTGCTGAATTAAGCTTGTTTTCTTCCCTTTTCTGGATTATGTTGCTTTGGTTCTTGGGGGGGGGGGTGTCGTCCCAATAGATTAGACCCCCACGACATGCTCTACGCTACCTGCCTTCACTCCGGGACTCCAAGGCCCTACTTGTCCTAGGTGATCCCTTTAGGTCAGTTTACTTTATTATTCCATTTTCCCAGAACACCAACTTGGTGCGCTCAGCAAGATTTGGAAAACAGCAATAGAAAAGCAAAAAATGAAAACACGTCACATCATCGATTTAGTGGGGGTCTCAATGGGGTACGTATGGGGCAGCATGGTGGCGCAGTGGGTAGCATTGCCACCTCGCAGTTAGGAGACCCGGGTTCACTTCCCGGGTCTTCACTGCATGGAGTTTGCATGTTCTCCCCGTGTCTGCGTGGGTTTCCTCCCACAGTCTAAAGACATGCAGGTTAGGCGCATTGGCAATTTTAAGTTGTCCCTGGTGTGTGTGTGCCCTGCGGTGGGCTGGCACCCTGCCTGGGGTTTGTTTCCTGCCTTGTGCCCGGTGTTGGCTGGGATTGGCTCCAGCAGACCCCCGTGATCCTGTAGTTAGGATATAGAGGGTTGGATAATGGATGGGTGGATGGACAACGCATATGCTGGCAAAAGTCAAAATGAAAGCAAGAGAGGGCGTGAACAAAGAGGAATGACAGAAGGAGCTGACATGAAGGAAGTGTATAAATGAATGAGCAAAGCAATTCGAACAAAGGATCCCAGTTGTGACTTTAAAATGACTTCAACAACTACGCAAAGACAGAGTTGGGAACTTGAATGGGGTAACATTCATTCAAATGTTAGAAGGTTTTTCTTCATACATGGAATACGTGACCTGGGGGGGGGCGGTCGTAAGACTTTAGGGGCCGTTGTGTTTTGCCTTAATAATATTTGGGACAATCAGGTGAATAGGTGCGCAAGTTTTTGCACTCAGTGGACTGTTCTCCTCAAACTTTGCCTTTAAAAATCGAGTTTAGATTTTGTTTTCATAGTTTAGTTTTATTCTAATTTCAAACATGAACGCCACACCTTCCTGTACGGCTTACAGCGGTGCTTCTCCACCTTTTTGTTGTCGGGACACATATTTTTCCATGCAAGTGTTTTTGTGATCCTCCAGTTGGGGGGACCCCTTGGTGATTTAGACATGATCGTCACATGACTTGAGGGTGAACATTTGGGTCGTGACCCCCCCGTGAGACCCACCATAAGCCACTACCATAGTAAACATGACCCACTGGTGCCTCACAGGACGCTGTTAATTAAACAGTTTGCTTGGTTTCCATAGGCATTCGCACCTCATCTTCATCAGTCATCAGTCATCAGTACAACGCTGCCTGCGTTTTTAACATAGCATGACATTTCATTAAAAGAAAAGAAGACAAAAAGAAAGAAAAAATGCTGCAAAGAAGTGGATGTGTAATGTCGCATCGATGTTAACCACGTTACAGCTTGCAAATTCCATTTCATTCTCTGCCAGTTACAAGTTGACAGCAGTATTTGAACTTCTAGGAATTAACCACACTGAGTCACAGGGCAGGAATCAGTCGTGTTATTTGTTCCTATTTATCAGTATCTTGCACATCAATAATTCAAAGCATATTTTTCATGTTCTAATGGAGAAATCTTTCTCCCGACCCCACAATGGGTTAGTTCTGCATCATGGCGGCTCTCTTGCCAAGTTCACTCGTTCCACAGCTCTCAGCTCTTGGCCTCTACAGCTGCTGGGCCAGGGAGACAAAAGTCCTAATTTGTGACTAGAAACATTTGCTTCATTTGAATGGAATTGAATTTAAAGTTTAAAGCCAGGCAGTCTCTGTGCTAGAAATTTCTCTTGGTGTTACACGCGCACACAAAACAGAAGTGAACACAATGAAGAGCACGATATAAAATGCATGATGCCATCACAACATTCTGTTCAGCTTTAGAGAATGATGATCTACTGCACAAAAACACAGCTTTGTGAAACCCTTACATTATGTAGCAATAAGTTTACCTTTGTGAAACACTTACGTGATGTAGCATTGAGCTCACCTTTGTGAAACGCTTACGTGATGTAGCATTGAGCTCACCTTTGTGAAACGCTTACTTGATGTAGCATTGACCTTAACTTTGTGAAACGCTTACTTGATGTAGCATTGCACTCATGTCCAGGTGTTGTAGCATGAGTCTGCATGAAAATAAGTATCATATCCTAGAGCACAGTCAGTATAGCAAGGGTTAAATAACAAAAAATGCTTATGCCTGGTATCACACACATTTTTGTCCAAGTATGCCACCTTTACCTGTAGACACAGTTTGCATGAAGATCTACTGCTTGCCTCGATCTGCTGAAGAGGTCAACACTTTCCAGGGGGTTGCACTTACTTTTTCACATGCCTGTAAGATGGCGCACCGGCTGTGGGACTCTACTTTAGCAGAAACTGTGACAGCTTTTAAGAAGAATCTGCTTCACTATGAGCTAAATAGGTGGGCTTGATGGGTGGAGGGGGTCTCCTCTCGCCTGTGAGATTTCTTCTGGTCTTAACAGCAAGGATGTGTGAAGATGGATATCAGACACGAGGGAGGCTGGTGCCGAGTTGGTTTTCTGTCCTCACTGCTGTTCAACAATCGCAGGCAGAAGAAGCTTTTAAGGCTATTTGGAAAGGTGCTGGGCACGAGAATCTAAAACACAACAAGCACAACATACGCTATGCAGATGATACGGCTTTGCTGGCGGAATTGGATGGAGACCCCCAACCTTAGGGGGGTTTAACGAAATAACGAAAAAGGGCAAAGATGTCTGCATCTGAATAAAAGACAAAAATAGTGGGGCAACAAAGTAAAACTAATCCTGGTGTCACACACATGTGACCAGGCAGATGTTGTATGGACCAAGCAAAGGTAATTCCACGCCAGGCCAGGGGGTGGCAGGGTGCACTAAACCTTCTCCTGTTATCTCTACAGACCAGCCGCGGGAAAACCGGTCTGATTTAAAACAGATGAAGACACTTCTGGTTCCGGCGCCTAGAAGATGATCACCTCCGGCATCTACTCTGACTAATGAAGAACATCACTTCCAGTCCTATCCCTTAAAGCCACCATCTTGACAAAGCATCGTCAGTTCTGTTTTAGACTCGGTATAGAGAACATCTCTGTATTAAACAAAGAATCTTTTGCAGCCAGGAATAATATACGGGTGGCCGCCCCAAACCTTTTTAAGTGTGTCGAAGTCAATTCCTTTTACGCTGGAAAAATGAAAGAATGAAGGAAGTAACTAAGTAAGGAAGGAAGTAAGAAAGTAACTTCCAACATCTCAGAATATGGAATCATGACAATCTGAAGAGCTGGGGCTCACTGAGGACAAGCAAAGATTCTGGAGAATCGAGAAGTTGCTGAGGGTTGGGAGTGTGCACTGATTACTGGGTGTTTGCTGCACCCGCCAGCCACCCCATGATCCCCCCCCGAATTGGGGCCCGAGTGCGGCGGGTGACACCTCAGCACCACACTGGGACGGCGGCTGGAATGCCAATCCTGTTGCCAACCCCCACGTGTTCCTCCCAGCCAATCTGATGACAGGATCCCTCTACCTGACGATTCCAGTGCTCCTCCATCAGAGATGACTTTACCTTAGGCAGGCAAAACAACATGGCAGGTGGGCCGTGGGCACCAAGTGCCACATTTGAGTACTGAGAAGAGAAACAGACCAGGGGCCTCGTGCATAACGTCATGCGTAGAACTCACACTATAACAAGGCGTACGGACAAAAGCGGAAATGTGCGTACGCACAAAAAAATCCAGATGCATAAATCTGTGCGTATGCAAACTTCCACGTTCTTCCGCTCCATTAATCCCAATCAGCATGAAAGGTAACGCTCGTGCACGCACCTGCTCTCCTGCCCCAACTCCTCCCAGAATTACGCCTTTTTCCATCCATCCATCCATTACCCAACCCGCTATATCCTAACTACAGGGTCACGGGGGTCTGCTGGAGCCAATCCCAGCCTACACAGGGCGCAAGGCAGGAAACAAACCCCGGGCAGGGCGCCAGCCCACCACAGGGCACACACACACACACACATACCAAGCACACACTAGAGACAACTTAGAATCGCCAATGCACCATCCTGCATGTCTTTGGACTGTGGGAGGAAACCGGAGCACCCGGAGGAAAATATGCAAATCAACATAAATAGTCCTTAAGCTCAGCGTTCTGTGTAAAGACAATGGGACAAGCACGGGGGGAAAATAGAAGAATTTCAGCGAATGCCAAGTGGAGGCAAAGAAAAACATACTACTTGTTGATTTAAACAGTGGAATAATCAACAAAAGGAAGTTGATCGAGTGACATAGCGTGTTGGAGAAACTCGTAAGCTCAAGTTCACAAAGTCGCACAGTGCCGGAAATAAAAAAGAACTTGTCACAAATCAAAGTCAACGTGAAAAGGCGAGTCGTAGCCAACCGTCTGAGTGTCATATGAAAGCTTATTAGGGTACAGAGAAAAAAAAAATTTGGCACACAGTGTGAAAAAAGCACGAAATGTCAACTTTAATCTCGAAATTTCCACTTTAATCACATAGTTTATTTTGTCATTAAAGTAGAACATCATAAACTTCATCTTAAAATCGTTTAATTTACTAGTTTCTCAAATCCCATCGTAACTAAAGTAGCACATTAAATGCTTTGTTTTGTATTTGATCTTCTATGTGCTCTGTGTGTGCGAATCACTATGAGCTTCTTAAACCGGCTCTCTTCCTCCAACTGGACAGAATCCATTACATTCGTAATATTACAGCTCTCTGAATAATTAAAATACTGAGATGTATACGTCATATCATTTAAATCATGTTATTAAACACAGGAACACGGTGGCACAGTGATTGTTCATGTCTCATACAAGATGTTGCTGCGCCATGCATGACCTTCGATGAAATACTTTATTGTAGCAGTCCTGTCTCTTTCAAACGTACTCACCTCCAATTCCTGTCCTTACTTTTCTTTCTTCAAATACCCAATCACCACACAATCAGCTCTGTAACAGACGTTAAACCATCTGTAAGCTGAGAATGCTGATTCTTCAAAACTTTTAAGGAACATTGAAATATCTTCGTAGTACGTGTTTAATTATTCTATCTATCTATCCTTCCAGTGTCACGTCAGCACCAGCAAGAATACAACGCGAGGCAGGAACAATACGTGAACTTGCTAGCGCTGCGGCACCGTGTCCTCACATGTTTAATTATTAACAAAACAGATTATTTAAATGGAATTAAAGTTTCATCTGTATAATATAATCAACATATTTTGCTGCATTTCATCTTAAAAATGATATCGTCATCATATGTAAATACGCACTTTATAAAGTGGCTCAGGTTGTGTAATATTATAACTGTAGTGCAAGTTTACAGTGAGGTGATTGTACTTATAAGTACAGACAGTTCTACAAGGAGCACTTAATGGACTGATTGAGTGCATTTAGAGTTCTTGGGATGAAACTGTTTGTGAACCGCGAGGTCCGTACAGGAAAGGCTCTGAAGTGTTTGCCGTATGAGGGCAGTTCAAATAGACTGAGTGCCTGGCTGAGACAGCGTGTGCTTGATGTTGTATCCCGATAATTCTCTTTCTGATCAGCTGCTGCTGTGATACACACTCAGATACAGTGATAGAAATACTCCGAGTGGTGCAGTGAGAGGAATATGGAAAAAGATGATCTGCTGTGACAACCACTAACGGGAGCAGCTGAAAGAAGAAGAAGAAGAAGGTGCAGTGAGAGTAACAACGCTAAAGCAGTTATGGTATTTAGAATAGTTTGACCATTCTGTGGACCATTACATTGTTACTGGTTAATTACAATCAGATGCATTAAACTAATAAACAATATGTGGTAATTTCAGTGTATTTATAAAGCTGCGTCAGGGATGTTGATCCAAAAAACAAAGGATAACCACACAGGAACAGTAGCACTGCTTTGACGCTGGACGCCGCCAGTCTGCAAAACCGAGCGCAGAACTTGTGTACGACAGGGTATGAGGTACCGTGGAAACGTGTGTGGCTTTACGCCAAGTTTAGGTTTTATACATCTCGATTTGAGCGTGGAAACGGACGTACACAACATTTTTCTGCGTACGCACCGTTTATACATGAGGCCCCAGGTGAGGAGGGTGAGTGACATAATCATAATTACTTCTGTTTTAGTGCTAATGACTGATAAGAGAGATGCGGTCCGTACAGTTAATCAGCAGCTCTAGTCAGGGTGTGCTAAACTGAAGTCATGACATTTGAAAGCTGAGACCAAAGGGGCATCTCTAGTTTCCAAAAATTTAAACAGAATAGATGAGGGTTAGTATCAAATTTTAACTGTCATGTTACTTCTGTTTTAGTGCTAATGACTGATAAAAGAGATGCAGTCTGTGCAGTTAATCAGCAGCTCTAGTCAGGGTGTGCTAAACTGAAGTCGTGAGTCATCAGCCTGAGAGTGAAGGGGCGTCTCTTATAGTAGCAAGCAGACCACTCCACAATTTAGGGGGTCCCCTGTAACTAAACAACAACAACTAACATTTATTTCTGTCGCACATTTTCATACAAATGATGTACCGTAGCTCAAAGTGCTTTACATGATGAAGAAAGAGAAAAAAGACAAAGAATTAAAATCAGAGAACACTAATTAACGTAGAATAAGAGTAAGGTCCGATGGCCAGGGAGGACAGAAAAAACAAAAAAAAAACTGTAGACAGCTGGAGAGAAAATAAAATCTGCAGGGGGTCCAAGGCCATGAGACCACCCAACCCCCTCTAGGCATTCTGCCTCACATCAATGATCAGTCCTAAAAGCTCGACCCCCTACTGTTATTTTATTAATCCTTGGAGTCATAAGCAGACCGGCATCTTGAGATCTTAATGTGCGCTCGGGTTTGTAAGTCATGATAAGTTCAGATAAGTAAGCCGGACCTCGGCCATTTAAAGTTTTATATGTTAAAAGGAGGATTTTGATAATCTGCCCTAAACTTAACCGGGAGCCAGTGTAACGACTCTAGGACTGGAGTGATGTGTTTGTATTTTCTTGTTCTTTTCTTGCAGCAGCATTTTGGATTAACTGGAGGCTGAATAAAGAACAGTTTGAATGTCCAGTGAACACCGTAAACACAACAGAGAGGGCGCGAAGAAAAAGCAGCTACAAACACACGTGTGGGCCGTTCTCAGGTGTGACGTAGAATTGTTTACCCAGATTAAGAAGATCGCAGGCGTTGAGCTGCACTGCTACAGGAGGGGCCTGGAAATCAGCTGGACAGACACAGCGAGGAAGGAGGAGGTTCTGCAGAGGATCAGCAAAGCCAAATCACATCTGTTGGAAGGGAATACTGAAGACAAAAATGAAAGGTCTTTGGCCACATCGCAAGAGTCCCAGCGGGGGACGAGAACAGGATAAGGGGAAAGGGAAAGGGAGAAGAAGGAGCATGGTGGACGGATGGCATCCAGGAAAGGATAGGAATGGCAGGCTGGCAAAAAAAAAAAAAAAAAGACAAGGCCAAGCGGAGAGCGATGATGGGGGGCAAGGGTCAAGGTTAGAAGTTCACCAGTGACCACCAATGACCATGGCAGTGGAAAACTGTCAAGGTACTGGATGGATGGATGGACGGGCGAATGGATGGACGGATGGATGGATGGACAGACAGATGGACAGGTGGATGGATGGATGGATGGATGAACAGATTAATGGATGGATGGATGGACTGATGGATGCATGGATGGGAGAATGGATGGACGGATGGATGGAGGGATGGATGGATGGACAGACGGACAGATGAATGGATGGATGGATGGATGGATTGATGGATGGATGGAGGGATGGATGGACAGGCAAATGGACGGACAGATGGATGAGTGGAGGGATGGATGGATGGAGAGACTGACGGATGGATGGATGGATGGATGGACGGGTGAATGGATGGATGGATGGATGGATGGACGGGTGAATGGATGGATGGATGGATGGATGGAGGGATGGATGGATGGATGGACTGATGTGTCAGCCCATGGACCATACTCTGAGTCCCACTGGTGTATGAGGATGTGGTGAGGAAGACCAAAGCACCCAGCAGGTTAAAACCTCCACAAATACAGGGACAATGACCAATGGTCATTGGGGGATTTGAACCCAGGACACCTGATGTGTGAGGCAGCAGCACTGATCAGAGAATAATAATAATAATAATAATAATAATAATAATAATAATAATAATAATAATAATAAACCAAAACAGTGAGAAATCCAATAATTGCGCTTTAATGAAGATGCCACTTAATCACTTGGCTAAGTGACGGGGGGCTCTCATGTGTGTAATTGGTTTTCATTTTTCTCACATTCTTCCGTTCAGCCACCAAACAGAAAAGAGAGAAATTAATTACCGAGAGGGATTTCTGTCAGGGGATGGCATCTGAGCCATTTATAAGATGCTTGGGAAAATGAAGGAATTTTCCCCAGAGAGTCAGGGTTAGGGTGGTGGGCTGAAGAGCTGGTGGTCCACACTGTTGTTTTAGTTTCTTCACCCTTCTACAAATGTGAGACTGATGTGATGATTCCTAAGGAGGCCGCTCCTCATGGAGATCCAAAAGCGCCCTGACATACAGAGAGCTGCGGAGCGGACCCTCGAATGTTTGTCAAAAAGACATTAACCGTGGGTTGGTAGTCGGGCGTGCGATATTAGAAGTGCCAGCCTGCACCGACACGCTCACACTACACAAACTGTTCATACTTCTAACGGCAGAACAGAGAAGCGGCGAGTCCCCGGCCCACTTCAGACCCTGGGCCGGACCCCCGAATCTGCTCGTGTTTCACAGGCAGGTGGAGTGCTCTGGGAGTGAAGAGGGGCTGCTGATTGTCTTCTGGTCATTTTTCATTATTGCGGTTATTATGGTTTGTGAGGTCTTTTTGTTTTGAAGTGTTTTTTGTAATTTTAATTTATTTTATTTTATTTTTTTAATGGCATCTTGTTTGGTTGCAGGTGCCACCGGTTTCTTGTCACTTCAGCAGAGGTGTCCATGGAATCAACAAACAGATTAAGAAGTCAACTTCAATTATGGGTCACACTCTGGACCTGCCTCATCAAAACACGTGGCCTGCCTCTCTCAGAGACCCCCCATTCATACGCAGATTGTATTCATTTATCATTTACCGGACCCTTAACAGTCCTGTGACCTGTCACATCCTTTTCACTTGTCACGTTGGTTCACTTCATGAGCGTCCAGGTTCTGTTCTAACTCCAGATTAGCATGCAGCGGTGTGGTGGGCTGAGCAGACACGGGGAATTTATGGGGGGTCCGGGTAAATTCAATATTGCTGACGTGGAAAGGCATCGGTGCCATGGCTTACAAAAAGGTCATAGCAGTTTTATCTGAATTTTGGACCAATATTCCAGATCATAACTTCAGGATCATATTTGGAGTTGGTTCTACAAACTGGAGTGTTTTTATTGAGAAAACCCGGAGAAAGGAGGGCATGGCCAAATATAACAAGGGGATTTGCTCCAAAGCAGAAGAAAACAAATCGCAGTATCGAGTGTCAGATAAGGTTTAAGAATCTGTAAACTCGGACAAGAAAATAATGACAGAGGTGAAACTGAAACCCATCTCACAATTCCTGGCAGGTCAAAAGTGCATTAATTAGACAAGTAGGTGGCCAATGATGGACTCTTATCTATGGGCAGTGGGGATGCCAGTTTTGAGCCAAAAAAACTTGAAATGAACTGCCAGGAATTGTGGGAGACCATCTGGATTTATAGGTTGGAGGAGACCCTCTGGATTTATAGGCTAGAGGAGACCCTCTGGATTTATAGGGTGGTGGAGACCCTCTGGATTTATAGGGTGGTGGAGACCCTCTGTGTTTATAGTTTGGAGGAAACCCTTTGGATTTATAGGGTGAGGGAGAGCCTCTGGATTTAGAGGTTGGAGGAGACCCTCTGGATTTATAGGGTGGTGGAGACCCTTTGGATTTATAGGCTAGTGGAGACCCTCTGGATTTATAAGCTGGTGGAGACCCTCTGGATTTATAGGCTAGTGGAGACCCTCTGTATTTATAGGGTGGTGGAGACCCTCTGGATTCATAGGGTGGTGGAGACCCTCTGGATTTATAGGGTGGTGGAGACCCTCTGGATTCATAGGGTGGTGGAGACCCTCTGTATTTATAGGTAAGAGGAGACCCTCTGGATTCGTAGGCTAGTGGAGACCCTCTGTATTTATAGGGTGGTGGAGACCCTCTGGAGTCATAGATTGGAGGAGACCCTCTGGATTTATAGGTTGGTGGAGACCCTCTGGATTTATAGGTTGGAGGAGACCCTCTGGATTTATAGGGTGGTGGAGACACTCTGGAGTTATAGGGTGGTGGAGTCCCTCTGGATTTATAGTGTAGAGGAGATCCTCTATATTTATAGGTTGGAGGAGACCCTCTGGATTTATAGGGTGGAGGAGACCCTCTGTATTTATAGGGTGGTGGAGACCCTCTGGATTTATAGGTTGGTGGAGACCCTCTGGATTTATAGGTTGGAGGAGACCCTCTGGATTTATAGGGTGGAGGAGACCCTCTGGATTTATAGGGTGGTGGAGACCCTCTGGATTTATAGGGTGGTGGAGACCCTCTGTGTTTATAGTTTGGAGGAAACTCTTTGGATTTATAGGGTGAGGGAGAGCCTCTGGATTTATAGGATGAGGGAGACCCTCTGGATTTAGAGGTTGGAGGAGACCCTCTGGATTCGTAGGGTGGAGGAGACCCTCTGTATTTATAGGTAGGAGGAGACCCTCTGGAGTCATAGATTGGAGGAGACCCTTGGTATTTATAGGGTGGTGGAGAACCTCTGTATTTATAGGGTGGTGGAGACCCTCTGGATTTATAGGTTGGTGGAGACCCTCTGGATTTATAGGTAGGAGGAGACCCTCTGGATTCGTAGGGTGGTGGAGACACTCTGGAGTCATAGGGTGGTGGAGACCCTCTGGATTTATAGGGTGATGGAGACCCTCTGTATTTATAGGTAGGAGGAGACCCTCTGGATTCTTAGGGTGGTGGAGACCCTCTGTATTTATAGGGTGGTGGAGACCCTCTGGATTTAGAGGTTGGAGGAGACCCTCTGGATTTATAGGCTAGTGGAGACCCTCTGTATTTATAGGGTGGTGGAGACCCTCTGGATTTA
>JANRMT010028174.1:7005569-7016044 GCA_026402145.1 Polypterus bichir lapradei
GATAGATAGATAGATAGATAGATAGATAGATAGATAGAGTGAAAGGCACTAGATAGATAGATAGATAGATAGATAGATAGATAGATAGATAGATAGATAGATAGATTTGAAAGGCACTATATGATAGATAGATAGATAGATAGATAGATAGATAGATAGATAGATAGAGTGAAAGGCACTATATAATAGATAGATAGATAGATTTTAAAGGCACTATATGATAGATAGATAGATGACGGACCAGCAGGGGGCAGCACCGGGTCACTTGCAGTAGGCTGCCGAGGCCTCTTTGTCGAGGAGATTTTTGGTTTTTTTTCAGATTTGCTATCATAACTGCTCACCACTGTGAATGTGATTTTGCTTTTCATTGTCCAAAGATGAAACATCTGAATGTCATTTTACCGTGACTGTTCTCCAAATCAATTATTGATTTTCTTTTCTTTCTTTTTTTTTCGTTTTGTTTTTCTACAGTTTCAAATAAAAGAAGTCTGAATGACAGCACAGAGAAGCAGAAGTCATCTGAGAGCGCTGAGCTCCATTCAGTTTCTTTTCCATTTCTTTTCTTTTTCTGGTGAATTAGGTGATCGTCAGATGACAAGCAGCTCAGATGTGATATCAACGTGTCCTTATCTGCTAAAGGTTTGATCCAAAGTGACTTACATATCAGAAGGGTAAATATTCAGTCATACTGCACAGGTTTTCAGCCTCCTGAATGGTTGCACTGGAGGATGAATTCTTGAGCAGTGGACCCCCCTGTGACAGTAGACAGCGACTTTCTACATTTATTTATTTGGGTGACGTCTCTGTCCAAGGTGACTTATGACATTTATGACACCATTGGCTCCATTCTTTTGCCTTTTCCAGTTGGAGCCCAGGCAGGTGAAGTGACTAGCTTTTGGTCATACAGGTGTCAGTAGTGGGATTTGAACCCACAGCTACAGTTTGGTGTCCAAAGCCTTAACCCCCTTCACCACCCTGCCTATGTGTGCCAAGGGGGGGGGGGGTGCTTCCAATAATTCACTTCAGTTCTTAACATGAAGACCCTTGGACCGTTGCTATGTGTCACACTCTGAGCTTGAACCTTTGCCATGTCAGGAGCTGCAAAAGTTTGGAAGCCTTAAAGCTCATGTGTTCCCTGTGTAGAGAGCACTTTCTTTTAATCCTCTTGTTTTATTTATTTATTTATTTATTTATTTATTTATTTATTTATTTATTCTTTGGCTCTGCATTTTCTTTTTTGGATGACAAACTTGGTCTTGTCTGCTCTTCGGTTGGCCCCTTATGTGTTCTTTCTTTCGATGACTTTGCTTCCGTCCTCTTTCTTGTTCTGCAGACATCTGAAGACTAAGCTCTTTAATTACTAAGGAGAGCCTCTGTTGTCATTCCCAGCTCCAAACCAAAAGGGTAAGGGGGCTGAGTATGAAATACTGAGGGAGTGTGGGTGCCCCCCAACCTAAAAATCAAACAAATGACAGTAAAGCCACCAGCTGGGGTGTTGGAGCTTAGCTGAGATCGATGGCACCCTGACAGCCAGGCCTGGCATCGCGGCTCCCCTCTCCCCCTGGAGTTCTCTGTACTTTCTTTCCATTCTTAAAGTGAAGCCCTGAGCCCTCATTTTCAGATTTGGACCCCCTTTCGGAGTTTTGTAAGCCTGCCAATCAAAACCAAAGAGGAGGGCAGCAGTGTACAAGTGCCTCACAGGCTGGGTGGGGCTTGAAGATTGAGTGGCAGCTTACCGGGCAGGGTGAGAAGTCAGAGAAGTATAATGCTGGGTGGGGTATAGATGCGTGAGTGGCAGCAGGCTAGGTGGGGCTTGTAAGGCAGCAAACCGGGAAGACATAAACAGCAGCGAGATGGGCATTGCTAGACAGAAAATCTGGTTTGGGCTAGATGAGTAACTGGCAGCAAACCAGACTGAGCTAGACGCCTAAGTGGTAGCAGACTGGACAGAGCTAGTTACTTGAAAGGCAGAAATGCTGGGTGGGGCTAAATGATAGAGTGGCGGCAAACCCGGCAGAGCTGCCCACTAAAGTGGCAGAAGAATGGGCGGAGCTGCTGCTGATGTGTGTCACAGAAATCTGAATGGGGCTATTTGATTGAAGGACAGAAATCTGGGCGGGGCTAAATGATTAAGTGGCAGCAGGCTGGGTGAGGCTGGATGATTCTGTGGTTTGAAAGCTGAGCGGGGCTCGAATTGTGGGACTTCAAGTCCCAGCAGCCTTGGGATCACCGCGCCAATAGGCAGATTCTGCCGTTCGCTTGATTGGCAGCAGACTGAGTTATCTTGGGTGACTTGGTAGAGCTACATACGGATGTGATGAGAGGGCTTAGATGCTTGTGTGGCAGAAATCTGGGTAGGGAAGACATGTTTGAGTGACAGCAAACCAGTTAGAGCTGGACTTTTAAGTGGCGCTGTGTGCTCAGTGGGGTAAGAGGCTTGAATAGCAGAAAGCTGAATGGAGCTACAGATGTTTGACTGACATCTCAGGGTGGGGTTAGATGATTGAGTAGTGGCAGTGGGACAGGCAGGACTAGATGCATTTGATGGCAGAATGCTGGGTGGAGTCTAGATGATTGAATGGCAGCAGACAGGGCGGAGCTAGACTCTTAACTAGCAGTAGGTTAAGCGGAACTAGATATGCGTGATAGAAATCTGGGAGTGGCTAACTGACTGAATCGCAGGAATCTGGGTGGGGCTAAATGATTGAGTGGTAGCAGGTTGGGTGGGGTTAAAAGTTTCACTGACAACACAGGGTGGGGATAGATGACTGAGTAGTGGCAGTGGGACAGGCAGGACTAGATGCTTTGATTTCAGAATGCTGGGTGGAGTCTAGATGATTGAATGGCAGCAGACAGGGCGGAGCTAGACTCTCAACTAGCAGTAGGTTAAGCGGAACTAGATATGTGTTTTAGAAATCTGGGAGTGGCTAACTGACTGAATCACAGAAAACTGGGTGGGACTAAATTATTAAGTGGTTGCAGGTTGGGTGGGGTTAAATGACTGAATGGTAGCAGACTGGGCAGAGCTAGACTCTTAATTGGCAGAAGGTTAAGTGGAATATGATGTGTGTGTGGTAGAAATCTGGGAGTGGCTAACTGACTGAATCGCAGGAATCTGGGGGGGCTAAATGATTAAGTGGTAGCAGATTGGGTAGGGTTAAATGTTTGACTGACAACACAGGGTGGGGTGGGCTGATAAATTCAGAACTTAGTGTTTTGATGGCAGAATTCTGGGTGGAGTCTAAATGATTGAACGTCAGCAGACTGAGCGGAGCTAGACTATTAATGGCAGAAGGTTAAGTGGAACATGATGTGTGTGGTAGAAATCTGGGAGTGGCTAACTGACTGAATGGCAGGAATCTGGGTGGGGCTAAATGATTACGTGGTAGCAGGTTTGGTGGGGTTAAATGTTTGACTGACAACACAGGGTGGGGTTAGATGACTGAGTAGTGGCAGTGGGACAGGCAGGACTAGATGCATTTGATGGCAGAATGCTGGGTGGAGTCTAAATGATTGAACGTCAGCAGACTGAGCGGAGCTAGACTCTTAACTAGCAGTAGGTTAGGTGGAACTAGATATGCGTGATAGAAATCTGGGAGTGGCTAACTGACTGAATCGCAGGAAACTGGGTGGGGCTAAATGATTTAGTGGTATCAGGTTGGGTGGGGTTAAATGATTGAACGGTAGCAGGCTGGGTGGAGCTAGACTCTTGATTGGTAGAAGGTTAAGTGGAACATGATGTGTGTGGTAGAAATCTGGGAGTGGCTAACTGACTGAATGGCTGGAATCTGGGTGGGGCTAGATGAGTAATAGGCAGTCGGATGGGAAGAGCTAGATGCTTGAGTTGCAGAATGCTGGGTGGGGCTAGATGATTGAATAACAGCAAACTGGGTGGTGCTTGATACTTAAGGGGCAATAGCCAGGGTGGTTTGAGTGGCAGCAGCCTCAGTCGAGCTGGGTGGCTGAGTGGTCGAGAGCCATGTGGGGGGGTCAAATGATGTAAAGGCAGCAGGCTGGACGGGTTTGTCTGCTTAAGTGGTGTCAGCCCAGTCTGGCAAGAAGAGGATTCAAGAAAGGGTCAGCAACGTTTAGCGATAAGGTACACTCAGCCATGAGTGCTGATCTTGGTCTCAGTGAAGTGTGTACTGGTGGGCAGCAGAAAGCGATGGAGAATGTGGATCTTGGAATGCCACGCTGCTTACTATCTCTGTCCGTAACGACTAGCCCTGCAGTGCCAAGATGTGGCAGGGTGGCAAACTAGCGATGACCTAAAATCCATGCGAAGAAACACCCGTTTAGTGTTGCACACCCAATGTCTAAGTAGATACAGAATGTGTCATGAGAAGGTGGCATGGTTACAGTTCAAGCATGATGGGATTCTTCTGCTTGAGATAATTAATAATACTAATAATACTCATATGTGTTTATATAGCGCCTTTCCCCTTGTCTAAAGAGCGTGGCATATTATGAATGCTAATTTATTGCTTATTCCATAACAAGATTTCAGTGTCCAGCTCCAGATGGGAGCACTCATTGGACCACAACGATTACCACACACTGCCTCCGAGGGGTGGTCAATACGTGGACCATGTAAAACAAAGAAGGTGGGCCCTTTGGTATTTGACAGCCCTTTTGTGTAAGGAATGCCATCCCAAAGCACTTAAGGCAAAGCAGTTCACCCAAAACTGTGGACCCCGTGGTGCGAATCCCGCCGCTTTAGTCGCTGTGGGGAGGAGCAGCGGAGAGGCCTTGGCAGTGAATCCCTTCAGGAGAAGAAACAAAGGGAGCGGCTGACAAGTTTACGTGATTTGGCACTCGGCTCGTTGTCTAAATTAGGCAACAAAAGAGACCGAGCAATAAGAGAAGAAAGTGATTGCATTCCACTTGACTCGCAAGCACATCCTCGCTCATTATCCTGTTTGTTATTCCGATAAGTGGGACAATTTGTGCCCGCTTTAACTTTTATTGTTGAAAGATGAGCTGAGCTTTCAAAATCTGCAAGCAATTCTTGCCTCTCGAGTAGGGTGGGGCGGCTCAACAGCTTCATTTGGGCACAAGTGTGTCTCGTGCAGCCGCCCCAAAAGCACTTTAAAGAACTTTAATGGAGACGACCTGGTGGCACTAAGGGTAACACAGACTTGAGATTGGCATTTTTCAAGGGAAAATTGCCAGGACACCAGTTCTTTGACACGCACCAAACACAGAGAAGTCATAGCTGACAAATAAAACTCCAAAATTAAACGTGTCTCTGTGCAGGGCAGTAAGGAATAAAGACAGAGGGCGACACAAAATGCTGGGCCATTTCATTGAATGTTGGAGATGGTTAAGACCACTCGAGCAGTTCTGACAAGCACAGGCCATTCAGCCCAATGAGCTCACCAATCCCACACATCTCATTGGTCCCATCTGACACGCTGAAGACCTACTGGCCGCGACACAATCTCATCACTTACTCCACATATCTGTGGTGCTCTGTGTGAAGAACACGTTTCAAACCTTTGTGCAAAAGCTGCACTTCATAATTTTCCAACCGAGTCTCCATGTTCTTGTTGAAGAATTTAATTTAAAGTAACAGCCGGGATCTACTGCACTAATTTCCTACACAATTTTAAAAACTTCAGTCAGGTCACCTCTCCATTTCCATTTGATTTAACTGTAAAGGCCGAACCCCTTCTGCCACTCCTCTTTGTTCTTACCCCCATTTGTCAAAATAAAGACATTCTGACCTTGACTGGTTTCCATCTGACTTATCCTGTTCTTGTTGAACAACTCATTTTAACGTACCAGCAGGGACCCCCGTATCAGTTCCTTTCATAATTTTAAACGTTCGGCCGTGTCACCTCTTAATCTCTGCTCTGCTCTTCCTCTCATTCCTCTTTTACCTTACTATATCTATCTATCTATCTATCTATCTATCTATTGTGGTGAGTGGCTGGGGTGGTACCCAGCCAGGACGCCCAGAAGAATGGGAGGAGGGATTACGTCTCCTCCAGGCCACGAGGGGGCGACCATCCTGGTGTCTTTGGGGACCACGGGAACAGAGGTTAGAAGCTCAACCCTATAGGGGCCCGTGGTCACTGCCAGGGGGCGCCCCAATGCCTGAGGAGCCCTTGCCCTCAGCACTTCCGCCACACCTGGAAGTGCTGGGGGAAGAAGACCAGGGACACCCGGAGTGCCAGTTTTGGGGTTGTGTGCTACACTTTTGTAAATATATAAATACTCACTCACCCACCCACTTACTCACTCGCCCACTCACCCACCCACTTACTCACTCGCCCACTCACTCACCCACTCACTCACTCACTCGCCCACTCACTCACTCACTCACTCGCTCACTCACCCACTCACTCACACACTCCTATTGATCCAGTAAGTGATTGCCACAGTACACACACCTCTTTGAGAGCCACATGCCAACTCCACCCTGAATTCAGGACACAGGAGCTCAGGGACAGCAGTGTTGACTCCTCACAGCCAGCAATGCAGCAGACCAGCCATTCTGTTCCATCGATCCTCTCTGATTGAAGAAGGGGTTAAACGTTTTAAAGCCCCTAGAACTCAGAAACCTTCAATAGTGTCACCTAAAAGAACCTCAGCCTTGTCTCGGGGTTATGTCTCCATTTAGAACAACCGGACAGCTGGACGGGACCTCAGGCAAGTTCAGTCCAAGGAGGAGGCACGTGAGCGGCCCGAGGTTGGCCGCCGTTCAGCCTGATGACTGTGCAGTTCAGACCCCCCTCTCGTTCTTGGAAGCATTTGTATTTTTTTTTTTTTTTTTTTGCAATCGAAAACGCACATAAACAAAGAATGATATAAATTTTGGATTCCAACCAGCGCGCTAGCAGTGCCAAGAAGCTGACAGGTCAGAGTCTGATAAAGCCCAGGCAGCCACATTTGAGTTTTTGTCAGGGATGGCACGCCTTGAGGATTTTCACAGGCTCGTCATGCTGGTGGTAAATTCTTCCCTAGCATCCATTCATTTTGCCTTGAACCCGTCCTAGAGTGGAGTCCAGTCTAGGATGAGTTAACAAATGGGATGAAGGCGTTGCGTACCGCTGGGTGGATTGGCCAAACTCTCAGCCACCCGACTACCCAAAAGGCTTTATCTACTCAAGCACTGGGACAAAATCAGGAACTCCAGGAGTCTGAGGAAAACACAATGAGGTTATTGTAGTGGAGAAAGACAAGAAGAGCGCGGCAGTTGTGGTGGGGAAGTGTGGATGTGCAAAATGTTTAATCCAACCTGCTCAACACAGAGCTAAGTGGCTGAAATCCCACTGCTGACACCTCAACTGAGCCCATTCATAAACCCACTGGGATTTACCACATCCTCGGATTGTGCCATGGGTGATGACAGAAAATCCTAATGTTTAACAGTTTAGAGGCCGATGCCAGTAGGATCAACATAGTCCTGGACAGAGAGTGTCAGACACTTGGCCAGGGGGTAGGGTGGTGAGGGGGGGGAGGGCATTTAACTGGACAAATACAGGGAAGGAATCAAGTGTGACACTTCGCATTAACATTAGAACGGAGGAAGAAAATGACCCGGAAGGCCACTGAGGTAATGGCTGCTGCCCACAAAGCCCCACACCTAAAGTGACCAACAGCCAGATGTGGGTGCGAAAATCGATTAAAAGAATCCGTTCAGGGCGTTCCCTCCTGGCACCTGAGCCCTGTGCTGCCTGACTCCACTAGTGATGCCCAGGTCACCCCACCCACCCTTCGTATTCTTCTGTCCGGCTTGCTTTCCGTTTTACCTCCATCTTTCTTCAGAGGGGTGGAACTTAAAGAAGCCAAAGGGAAGGTAAACTGAAACCGACCCAGTGTGTTGATCTGTCAATGAGGTGAGGGTCCGGGCTACGCAGGCCAGCCCCCCTATCTCTAGGTACCTATGGTGGCCCTTGGTTAGCTGAGAAACAGGTGCTGTGAGAAAATATTTGCCCCCCTTCCCAATTCTCTCTCTGTTCATGCATGCTTTTACACCGCTTGTCTGAAAGTAGACACGCATGATCAACACACCACATATAGCGCCTTGCATATTCAACAGCATCACAGAAGAGCTAAACATCTTATTTAGAAAGTAAACACCAGTGAACCAGAAAGAAGACTGTTGGTTTGCCCCCTGCATGAGCTCACGTGTACCCCACCACTTTGAGTGACTGCGCCTGCATTAGACGCTTTTAAGTTCGACCCTTAGGCTCACTGATTACCCCGAGGATTTCATTTTGAGCAAAGTCTCTTGAAGGTCAGGTACTGCGTCTTACACTTTCAATTCCAGTCAGGCACATCTAGAAGACACACCTTTTCTAATTTGTCACATAAAGTGCCTTTCACATCCAACACCATCACAGAAACAGGGTTCACCGACAAAAGCGCGATAGGCATATGCGCCCTGACAAAACCGCGACGGACAAATGAGAGCCGACAAACCCGCTAACTGGTTTTCGACAAATGCGCGCCGACAAAATCGCGAGAGAGGCCAAGAGAGTGGGACGCATACGTGCGCATTATGTGCTAGGTTATAACTGCTGATGGCATGCCGCGAACAAATAACTCAGTCGAGGGCTGGCATAACGCGTCGTATACAAAGCAGTCAGGCAGCCAGCAAGTCTAAATACGCTCAACTATCAAGACGTCTTGCTGCAATTCTTCCTACATATGCAGGGCGTGATCTTAAGAACTATCTGCGTGCCGTGCTGATGGCATGCCGCGTCTCATAATATTGACTTCTAAAATAAACATTATTATATATGCTTTAAACTAGTAATTCATATTTAATAAAACTTTCGCGATTTTGTCGGGGCGATTTTCTCTGCGCTATTTTGTCGGCGCTCATATGTCTATCGCGCAAATGTCGGGTTACACAGAAAAGGGTGCATGGCTTTAATTATAAAGTAAGCCCACATTACCTAGATAGCCCATATAGCGCCTTTCTCAATCAACAGCATAACAGTCTTAGTTAAATGTTTATACAAAAATTAAACACACATTATCAAAATGACACATATAGCGCCTTTCACATCCAACACCATCACAGAAACAGTACATGGCTTTTATATAAAGTTAGCACACGTTAGCCCAGCGTTTCTCAACCTTTTTGTTCACACGGGCGTTAAGTTTTTGGATAAACGAACTTGCTCTGAACGTCCTAGACGTTTATGTTGCATTTTGTGGTGGCGATCGATTGACTTCTACACCGGCGTTCGTTTGTCTCTGTCTAACGCCAGCCTGCAGCCCAAATTGTAGTTTGTGTGTTAACCTGTGGAGGCAGTGTCGGGAACTGGATATGAAAGCCCTTGTCGTTTTATTTGAGGTGCTTCCTTTCAATATGGACCATTTTGCTATGTTAGATATTAATCTTCTTGTTTTAAAAATACTCGTAATACGGCGACGTAGGGAGAGAAAAAATCGCCGCCGCTACTGGGTTCATCCTCTGACTGCACAACGTCGGGTTAAAGGAAGTTTTTTTGTGCTTTATGAAGAAATGCGAAAATTTCCGGGCAAGTTTTTTAATTACTGTCGGATGTCGGTTTCCACTTTTGATTGTCTGCTGCAGCTGGTACAATGCCTCATTGCACGCCGATCAACCAATATGCGACTTGGTGTTAGCCCCGAAGAGAGACTATATATATATATCCGGTCCTCCGAAGCGTAAAATAAACGCGCAGAAAACGAACTAGAAGCGGTTTCCTTGCGTTCGTTGGGTTTTGAACGCCAAGAAAAAGCTGCATGCAACGTTTTTTTGATGCCGTATAAACGCGCAGCCGGACAAACGCACGTCACCAAAGCCCGTGTGAACACTCTCATTGACTCCTACGTGCAGAAAACACTCAGCGCTTGATCCGCGCTCACCGGACGCTACGAACGCAAAAAAAAACGCTCAATTTTAACGCCCGTGTGAACAAGTATTTGCGACCCGAGTTTTCATAACAGTTTTATTCGCGCCCCCCCTAACATTTTTTTTGAAATGTAGATGCATATTTTATTACACCTACTTTACTTTTATCGTCATTTATCTAACTCTATATTTATTGTTCTAGCATCAGAATGTAGTTTAAGTTAATTTGTTTTGGTTTCAACAGATTTTTTTCATATTTTTGATTCTTGTTTTCTTTTTTTCACATTTTTGCGCCCCCTTTTTGTTACTTTGCACCCCCCCTAGGGGGTCCGCCCCACAGGTTGAGAACCACTGCATTAGCCATAAAGCCCATATAGTGCCCATCACAATCAACAGCATAACAGTCTTAGTTAAACGTTTATACACAAATTAAACACACATTATCAAAATGACACATATAGCGCCTTTCACATCCAACACCATCACAAAAACAGTACATGGCTTTTATATAAAGTAAGCACACGTTAGCCACAAAGCCCATATAGCGCCTTTCACAATCAACAGCATAACAGTCTTAGTTAAATGTTTATACACAAATTAAACACACATTATCAAAATGACACATATAGCGCCTTTC
>JANRMT010028174.1:7099311-7119042 GCA_026402145.1 Polypterus bichir lapradei
TATCTATCTATCTATCTATCTATCTATCTATCTATCTATCTATCTATCTATCTATTATATAGTGCCTTTCATATCTATCTGTCTATCTATCTATCTGCTCATTTTTATAGTGCCTTTTATTTCGCTTTGTGCCTATTGTCCTAAAAAGAGAGCTTCCTTTCCCATAGACTGAAGGACGCTAACCTCACTCCGCTCACCTCCAAGTTCCCAACCTCAGGCCGCATGGGACTTGATGGTCGTCCCCATCGGCCCGCTGATCTCGTCCAGATGACTCCCATTACTCACTGACCCCTGTGCCCTAGGGGGGCACACAGGCCGCAGCTTCACACGTTCTTCCTATTTTCTGGCCTGTTCGGTTTCTCCTGGCTTGAAGACATTCCTGCTATCCCCCCCCCCTTCTCCTCCTTCCATACTCTTCCCTTCAGAGCCACACGTGAGGAGTCCAAGTGCGTAATGGCGTGTAATTAACTGGCTTCCTCTGCTGCGGCCTCATCATTCTGACCTCTTTTCTCCCAAGTGTCTGATTTGTGCCTGAGAGGTCACGGCGGGCTGACCTCTCCCTTTCAGATTGGCACAGATATCCGTTTGAAGCCTGGCGCCACTCGTCAGTACACGGCCGCCCAGTCTCTGCTCATCTTCCCTCTCGATGTACGTGGCTGAACTTATTTGAAGTTCTTTTTTCTTTCAGAACGCTGAATCCTCCTGTTAGGCTGCGTGTAGGCCAGCCTGCTGTGTTGTTAGGACCACCAATTGGCGTTCACAGTGGTCAGCTTAAGGGGTTTAATGACCCCTGGAGAGACAGCTGAGGTCCCGTCTGGATGTTTTGCTTCCTTCACACAAATCAGTCCTTCACGGTACAATTCTGTGATAGACGTGAAGTCCTCTCATTCAGCCGTCATGTCCCCTTAACGAGTCCAGTGTGTCTGCTCATTCTGGTCACTTAATTCTGCTGTTTTTTCCCCAAGCAGACCACCATGTGGAGAAGCACGCTGGTCACTATGGACTGCTAGATGGACGGCTACCACAGTTTAGCATGTTGTGATGCCACAACCGCGACACAACAGGCACAGACCAAAGTGCTACGCAACCCAAGCTTTTATTGTTACTGTGGGAAACACTTTGCACTCGTTTCCCACCTGCAGTGCCCTGTACACAGACCAGTGAAAGCATCCGTCCCTCTTCTTCCTCCCGATGCTGGCTCCCTGAATGGAGTGAGGCGGCTCCTTTTAAGCAGATCCTGGGAGTGGTCCGGGTGGCTTGTTAATCAGACCTGGAATCGCCCCCAGGTGATGGTGAAAGCCCCATGTAGGGCTCTGCAGCTCCCCCTGGTGGCCCCCACAGAACCCAACGGGGCTGTACCAAACTCCCAGCATGCCCTGTGGAATTTTTGATCCCAGGGAAGATAGTGCCATATAGATGCCCTCTGTAGATGTCCTTCCATTCAGCTGGCATCCCAGCCGGGTAATGGCCACGGCTGCCCATCAGAACATCCATATTGTGCTGATGTTCCCTGTTGCCACCTGGTGGACTTTGGGGTCCCTAAGTTGTTTGTCTATTGCAATCAATGAAGACCACTCAGTCATCCTGGGGTTGGGGGCCTGGAACATGTCTGTGGGTATGTAGGAGGCTGGTGAAGCCAATCCGTGCCCTGCATAACCTCTGGCAGTGTGGGCTAGGAATTATAAGAGCCTGACGGGCATCTGATGTACGATCCTTCCGTGCCTGGCTAGTGTTTGCCTGGCCTCACGTGTGGCACGGCATCTGAACTTGTCCTCGGCGCGTGCTGTCCCCGCGATACCAGGTCTGTGCCTTTGAAGAGTTTCTTGAGAGCGCCTTCTGTGCTGGAGTTTCTTGTGTTCTTCCGAAGGACCCACCCATCACAGCTGTGACTTTGTCAAGATGGTATGAATTCTGGGCACTCCTGCACGAGAGAGGATCTTTGGCGTCGGGGATTCTGTCCTGCCTACTTGATGGTGGTGTGGTTTCCTAGCGTGGCGCTGACAGAGAGGAGCATAGGGGCTACGATTCCCTGGTAGACTCTCCACTTGGTCCGAAGGCTGATGCCCGTTCTGTTCCATTCTGCTGCACAAAGTCTGCTGAAGGTTGAACTGGCCTTTGCAATCCTCTTGTTTATTTCATCATCAATGGCCACGTTTTGGGACAGAGTGCTGCCAAGGTGGGTAAACCTGTTTCGTTTCTGGAGTTTGGCTCCCAGGCCGTCGTGAATTTGTCAATACCACGGTGCACCCGAGGAGCTCTCCGATATTTGCTGTCTTAACCTCGGTCTTCACTTGAAGCCCCCTGAGATGCCAAATGCCTACATGGTTGAGTACATGAGGCTGAGCGGTGTCAGGTGCCAGGACACCCAGCCCTCTTTGACACCATTTGTGACAGGGAAAGGCCCAAATATCCCACCATCATACCCAGCATTCCATCACCATAGCGATAAACTGATTCGGACCGCCCAACTTTGCCCTGATCCGCCAAAGCCCCTCTCTCTGGATGCTGTCAAGTCTATGAAAGTGCAGA
Organism: Polypterus bichir lapradei; assembly: GCA_026402145.1. Lineage (NCBI taxonomy): Eukaryota > Metazoa > Chordata > Cladistia > Polypteriformes > Polypteridae > Polypterus > Polypterus bichir. The sequence continues at coordinate 7,101,841 of JANRMT010028174.1, forward strand.
AGAGGTCCGAGTTCCCTTCCTGGCACTCCTCTTGTATCTGAATGTCAGTCATTCTTCGCTCATTACAGAATCCACATTGACTTTTGGGTAGGACTCGTTTTTCGAGACGGTTCACGAGAATCCTTGGGGTCACCACAAACCCCCCCTGGGTCCGGTATTTACTTGTGAGGCTGTGATTCATAAACATTTGACCCCCCACCACCCCTTGGTGGCATTGGAAATCAGCTATTAGCATGACTTCATCTGTTGCCCGTGCTTTAGGGTCACTTTTTTATTTGTCCTCGGGCCACATAGGGCCGAGTCCTCGTTTTACGTTTAAGCGCCCCCTCTTATTTGCAATGCCAGTTCCTACCGGGCGCCCCCTTCTGTTCACAAGGTTCTTCCTGCCAGCTCAAAAGAGACACAAATTAGCCAAGAACAGAGGTGCCTGAAAAGCCACTTGGTTCTGACAGACCGCTCCCATGCCAGCTCGTCCCAGATGATTGGCACAGTCGTCGCCTTCTTTTTTTAGTCCAATGGCCTTCCTTTGGTGTTTTAATTGCACCTTTGCTTTGTTTCATTCCTAGAAAGCAGGAAGGCTGTGGTTTGCCCTTGCGTGCCATTTGATGTCGTGCCCCCTTAATTCTGCCCCACCGCAGTGCCATCCCTGCCTCTTTATTTTTAATGTCTTTCCGCATTTCTCATATCCATCTGCAGCTTTGTGAATGCCATGACTTGTTTGGGACGCCTGGTCTATAGTCTATGGTATGGCGGGCTCACCCTTCATTTGTCACTGTCGCTTTTATTTTTATATTTGGGGGAAGTGGCAGACAAAAACAATGGCGCTTTTTAATGAAATTAGCATGTACCCTAAAAAGATCCGCCAACTTTGAAACAGTTATGCCCGTCACAAATTCACCACAACAAAAAAAGAAAACGTCCTCAAGTGCCGGGGCTCAGGTCATTCACTTGCTTCCACGTCCCTCAACTGTGATTGGTCCGCCACCCACGAGACACTCCCCCTGGACAGTCCACGCCCACACATTCAAGTGCAGTCGCCATGCCCCTCAGTTTGTGACCAGGCAAAGTCTTCCGCTGCCCAGCTGCCAAACCTGTACCATCAGAGCAGGTGGTACCAGGGCTGGCACTGAAGCACTAGGTGTAGATTGTTGTATGTGCAGTTTGTGATTGGACACTCACTGAGGTGTGAGGGTGAGGATTTGGACTGTAAACGCCAAGGATGCCAGTTCAGCCCTCATCTCTGTCTCCTCCTGTGAGGCTCCAAGGGTCATTTCACCTTTGTGTGCTGGTAGAGTGGTGGGCACAACTCATGGATTTACACCCCAAGGATGCCAGGCCTGTTTTTGCCTGCTGATGATTGACTGGAACTGAACTGATCACTTAGTTTTCACTGGTGTGGTACAGTGGTTAAGGCTTGGGACCTTAAACTCCAGGGATGTCAGTTCATTCTTCACTGCTGACTCCTTGTGTGACCCTGAGCAGGTCATTTTATTACTGCAAATATCTGCATATGTCTCTGTTGTATGCCATTTGCTATGGGATTTGTAAAAGCAGTGTTAATAGTTTTGAAGTGTGTCATCTGTTGGAATTGCAAATGCAATGTATTTTATTATCACAAATGTTTGTGATGTGCCATTTTTTGAAATGACAAATGCAATGCATATGTCTCTGTTATATGTCATTTGCTATGGGATTTGTATAAGCAGTGTTAAAGGTTATGCTGCTCCATCTGTTGGAATTGCAAATTAAATGCACTTTATTACCCCAAAGGTTTGTGATGTACCATCTGTTGAAATGACAATTGCAATGCATATGTCTCTGTTGTATGACATCAGCTATGGGATTTGTAAAAGCAGTGTTAATGGTTGTGAAGCGCCATCTGTTGGAATGAGAAATGCAATGCATTTTATTACTGCAAATATTTTTGATGAGCCATCTGCTGGAAGGACAAATGCAATGCATATATTTCTGTTGTGAGCGGCATGGTGGCTCAGTGGGTAGCGCTGCTGTCTTGCAGTAAGGAGACCTGGGTTTGCTACCTGGATCCTCCCTGCGTGAAGTTTGCATGTTCTCCCAATGTTTGTGTGGGTTTCCTCTGGGTACTCCTATTTCCTCCCACAGTCCAAAGACATGCAGGTTAGGTGCATTGGCGATTCTAAATTGACCCTAGTGTGTGCTTGGTGTGTGTGCGCCCTGTGGTGGGTTGGTGCCCTGCCCGGGGTTTGTTTCCTGCCTTGCGCCCTGTGTTGGCTGGGATTGGATCTAGGAGAGGCCCCTATAGTTAGGATATAGCGGGTTGGATAATGGATGGATGGATGGATGTCTCTGTTGTATGCCATTGGCCATGGGATATGTAAAAATAAGTGTTAATGGTTTTGAAGTGTGTCATCTGTTGGAATTGCTAATGCAATGGATTTTATTATGACAAATGTTTGTGACGCACCATCTGTTGATATGACAAATGCAATGCATATGTCTCACTTGTATGCCATTCGCTATGGGATTTGTAAAAGCAGTGTTGAAGGTTATGATGCATCATCTGTTGGAATGAGAAATGCAATGCATTTTATTACTGGAAATATTTGTGATGCGCCATCTGCCGGAATGACAAATGCAATGCATATGTCTCTGTTATATGCCATTTGGTATGGGATTTGTAAAAGCAGTGTTAATAGCTGTGAAGTGTGTCATCTGTTGGAATTGCAAATGCAATGCATTTTATTACCCCAAATGTTTGTGATGTGCCATCTGCCGGAATGACAAATGCAATGCATATGTCTCTGTTGTATACAATTTGGTATGGGATTTGTAAAAATGTAGAGTTAATGGCTTTGATGTGTCATCTGTTGGAATTACAAGTGCAATGCATTTTATTCCCACAAGTGTTTGGGATGCACCACCTGTTGAAATGACCAATGCAAATGTCTCTGTAATAAGCCTTTTGGCATGGGATTCTTAAAAGGAGTGTTAAGGTTTGTGAAGCACTCTCTGTTGGAAAGGCAAATGCAATGCATTTCATTACTACAACTGTTTGTGATGCACCATCTGTTGGAATAACAGAGACACAGCAACAGGACGGGCACACAGACACTTCTCCTTTTATTAAGGTGGATTTATTTAATTTTAAAGGGCACTTCAGATTTACAGATCGAGTGTTCCTTATTTAAGTGCTGTCATATTCCAGGTTCAGCAGATCACATGTCCAGTCTTTTGCAGTTCTTCCTTCCACGTGCTAATCGTCATGCGTGTTCGATTCAATGAGTAAATAAACCAGATAGAATTGAACTTGATATCCCGGGGCAGGGGGTAATTTTAATAAAACCTTTCCGCATATACAAAATCCGTCCCTCCCTCCATCCCAGTGTCTCAGAGCCCACCGCTCTGAACCTGCTATGATTAAAAAAGCCCCAGACGCTCCGTCTTTATTATGACTGCTGCCATGCAGACCAGGCCTGAAGCTGGCGGCCGAAGGGGACGCAGAGCCCACCTATACCAGGCCCGGCGGCTGCCTCACCCCTTCACTCTCTCTGGCTCACCTTCTCAGGCTCTATGCGCCTTCCCTCCTTGGCTTGTGTTCGTGTTCCTCTGGCTGTACCTCCGTGAGCCCTGCAGGGGGCAGTGTGACACATTCCCAAGCGCGAAGATCAAAAAAAAAATCAAAAGGAATCGGAATTCCTGAGAATCCTTCAGTTCATTAAAAGAAGCGACTGGACGGTGACAGCCATTATGCTGATTACCGCTTTCCTGTCATTTTGTCCCGCAGCCCTACCGGCCTTTTCAAAGCGGCCCACGTGATGTCAGCCCTCCTTATCTCGGCTTCGCGTTATCTCGCAGATGCCTTCGTTTAAAAATCCAAGGCGTTCTGCTTAATCTCATCAAAGCTCTGCTCTCCTGGTACTAATGGACGAGACCACCCAGCGACCGCCTTTAAAGTTCAGCTCCGTGCCCCAACCCCTTTTTCCAAAAGACCCGGAGAGATTAATTGGATTTCAATTCACTGGGATGGCTGCTACCCAGAGCTTCGGTAACATGAAAGTCTACGGGACTGTGCCTTAAAAAAAGGGGGGATGGGGGGTTCGGGTCTGCGTACCGCAGGGCACGTCTTGTGTTTTAGACCAGGCGCTTGATTTGAATTCGATTTGGAAACTGGACGCGGACGGGCACTTAAATACGCGCATTTCAACGGCGGTCGATTTAACTCGATAAGTTTAACTTTAATGATACGTGAGAGAAACCGGCCGAGCGCAATACGTTTCAATTTCATAATACACTACGGAAAAGAAACTGAATTTATACGTTTAAAATTAATAAAATTGGAAAGCAAAAGGGCAGCTCGGTGGCGCAGTGGGTAGCGCTGCTACTTAGCAGTTAGGAAACCTGGGTTTGCTTCCTCCCTGCGTGGAGTTTCCGTGTTCTCCCCATCCAATCTAATGGAGCCTGAGAGGGTCTGCCAGAAAGAATGGGATGAACTGCCCAAATGCAGATATACAAAGCTTGTAAAGACTCACTCAAGAAGATCTCAAAAGTGGAACCGCAGGCAGATGGGCTTAAGGGTCTGAATATTTCTATGACTGAGAGGTATCAGTTTTGATTTTGAAAGCATTTTCAGACCTTTCTGGAAACTTGTATTCACTTTGTCATTATGGGATACTAGGGGCGGCAGAATGGCACAGTGGGTAGTGCTGCTGCCTCGCAGTAAGGAGACCCGGGTTTGTTTCCTGCCTTGCACCCTGTGTTGGCTGGGATTGGCTCCAGTGACCCTGTAGTTAGGATATAGCGGGTTGGATAATGGATGGATGGATGGAAAGCAAAACCAAACACTATTGTGTTTAGCAGGGAAAGTCTTTGTGACACGCTGGCTCTTCATGCGGCCATCACCACTTTCTTTAGGTCCCCTTTATCTGTTTCTGTTTGCTTTGACATTTCACAGGCTCCTTTTTACGATTTTAAAGAGTTTAAGTCGATTGAGAAGCGGCCCTCATTTAGGGCAGAGAATCGATTACCACTGAGGTCAAGTGAACGAGTGACGTTGTGGCTCACAGTCCAGTTTCTTATGGGCTTAAGAGGCCTCTCCTGTTAAACGTTTGTCAAATCTTCAGTCGCTTTACTTCATGGCAACTCTGCTCCTGGTGGGCTGCAGTGGCTGCAGGTTTTCATTCTAACCGTCTTCTTAATCAGTGAGTCATTTTTGCTGGCTGATTCACTTGTTTTGCCTCTGTTTTAATTGATGTGATGCTGGGACCCCTTAGTTGTACATTGAGCAGCCAAACAATAATGAGACACACAACAAGAGGCCACATGACCAGAAAATAAAGAAAGGTGAAAGGTCTCGGTCATGTTGGTCTGCTCAGGTCACCAAACCATCTTTGTAAAAAACAGAAATTCATCAGTGTGCTGAGGCAGAATGAGAGCAGCAACAAGTCCCGATATTTGATATACAGCAAGAACTGGCTTCTCATTAAGAAAGTGGTTGGAGTGAAAATGACGTTTGGCGTTTGACGTTCCAGTTTAGCTACTCATCTGTCAGCTCGTTTCACATCTCATTTCTGTTTGGTTGCCATTTAATGAAGAAACGAACCAATTGAGAGGACAGAATCCTTAAAAACTGAGGCTAAGGATCTGCGCTGGTATCCCGAAGGTTGCCGGTTCGAATCCCCGTCACTGCCAAAAGAGATCCTACTCTGCTGGGCCCTTGAGCAAGGCCCTTAACCTGCAATTACTCCAGGGGTGCTGTACAATGGCTGACCCTGCGCTCCGACCCCAAGGGGTATGCAAAACACCTTCAGGATTAATAAAGTATAATAAAATTAAAAAGGAATGTAAAAGGAGTTAATTAGCAGTCAAAACTGATCACTGATTAGGAAAAAGGGTTAGAATGAAAACCTGCAGCCACTGTGGCCCACCAGGACCACCAGAGCTGGACACCCTTGCTTTACTTGAACTTTCTTCTACCTTTGGCACATTTTTTTGTGAATTGAGAAGCTGATGGCGCTGGAATGAGAATCGTTCAAAACCTCAACCACTTAGCCACACTTGTGAGGACTTTACAGTGAAAGTCTGTCACCTTTGTTCATTTTATTCATTTCTTAGCTGGCTTTTATATCTGAACCTTTTTTTTGTTCTATAAGTCGATAGAGATGCGGTGTTCATTTGCAAAGATGAAACATCCATCCATCCATCCATTAATTAACCTGCTATATCCTAACTGTGCCAGCCCACCGCAGGGCACACACATGCAAAATCCACGCAGGGAGGACCCGGGAAGTGAACCCAGGTCTCCTTACTGTGAGTGCTACCCACTGCGCCACCGTGCCGCCCCAAAGATGAAACAAAGGGTGGGAATCGATTACCAGTGAGGGTGATGTTGGGGCTCACAGTCACACATTGCACATTTGTCATTCACTTTCAGAATCAGAATCTAAATGAACTTTTTCTTTAGCTTGCTTTTCCATTTGATACTTTCTTTTTTTTTTTAAGTCATTCAATACCAAGTCCTCATTTGCACCAATGACAATGGGGCACTCATGTAAAAAGTGTTAAGTCCCTTGAGAAGCAGTCCTTATTTACACTTGTGACAATGGGGTGAGAATCGATTACCAGTCCAGGCACATGAAGTAGCGGTGCTGGGGTTCACAGCCCCGAACCCCAACAGTTACGCCCCACTTCAGAGGCCTTCACTTGGAAGGTTTGACAAATCGGTGTTAACTTTGTTAGCTTGCTGTTATGCTGGACACATTTTTTTGTTATTTTTGAAGCGTTTAAGTCAGTCAAGATGTGGCGATGACAAAGGAGTGAAAATCAATTACCAGTGAGGAGGACAAGCAGGTGCCGCTCATCACCTTCCTGCCACCATCACCTGCGGTGAAGCACGCTGGTGCCAGGGAGACTACTACTCCGAACTGACGAAAGGAGGAGTGCAGCCGAATACTTGAAGAAAAGCTGCTGAGGAGTGCACGTCACTTCAGAGTGGGCTGACAGTGACAATGACCAGGGGTACGCAGCTAAGACAAAGCTGGAGCGGCTTCAGGACAAGGCTGTGACTGTTCCCTCAGTGGTCCAGTGGAGAGACCTGAAGATGGAAGTTCGTCGACTCTTCACGTCCAATCTAACGGAGCCTGAGAGGATCTGCCAGAAAGAATGGGATAAACGGCCCAAATGCAGGTATGCAAAGCTTGTAGAGACTCACTCAAGGAGATCTCAAAAGTGGAATGGCAGCCAGATGGGCGTAAGGGTCTGAATATTTCTATGACTGAGAGGTGTCAGTTTTGATTTTGAAAGCATTTTCAGACCTTTCTGGAAACTTGTATTCACTTTGTCATAATGGGATACTAGGGGCGGCACAGTGGCGCTGCTGCCTCTCAGTTAGGAGGCCTGGGTTTGCTTCCCGGGTGTGGAGTTTGCATGTTCTCCCCGTGTCTGTGTGGGTTTCCTCCCACAGTCCAAAGACATGCAGGTTAGGCACAATGGCAATCCTAAATTGGCCCTGGTGTGTGCTTGGTGTGTGAGTGTGTGTGCCCTGTGGTGGGCAGGGAGGACCCGGGAAGTGAACCCAGGTCTCTTAACTGCAAGGCAGCAGCACTACCAACTGTGCCACCGTGCCACCATATTTCCATTTTCTTTTCCTTATTTAAGTGGCACTTTATCCATGGTAGTTGGGGCACAGACTGGTGAAGTGTCTTCCTCAGGGTCTCATAGTGTCAATAGTGGGATTTGAGCCCACATCCACAGGGCTTGAAGTCCAAAGCCTCAGCCAGTATGCCACACTGCCCACCTAAATGTTTGATTTATAAAGATTCCTTGATGCTTGTATGCCAGGGGTTTTCAGTGATCCTTCCTCTTGCAAGGCTAGAATTATGGGCATTTTTTTGTGTTGTTGTTGCCAGCTCTCCATATTTTTGGGGGCGGTTGAGGTCTGCAAACAACAAGTGGTATCTGGGTGATGGCTGAGTTGGGGTTAGGCTTCTTCTTAACTAATGTCCCATTTTTGGAGGCCTCACAACTACAAGATCTGAAAAATAATCCGAACATCATTTGGAAACTCCCAGGGCTGTCTGGTGGTCTTGTTTGATTCTCGTGTCAGACATCTTAACACAGTGACAGACAGAGCTCATGTGGGGTCACAGATGCCACCATCTGTCCAAGCAGCATTCAGTAGTCCTGGACATGATACCAGCCCATTGCAGAGTCCTTACGCCCACACTCAGCTCAGTATGACCACTTAGTGCCACCCAGCAGACATGCAGTGAGCCTCAAACTCCAGACGGACAAAAGTCCCCCCTAAATGGGGGTCTTATAGTGAAATACAATTGAAATTTTATGCCAGGGCCGTGTATGGTTAGCACTTCGGGGCGGGGTTCAAGACCACCTTGTGTATGGTGCCACTGTGGGCATCTTACCACATCCAGATGCCATGCTGTGTGGGTTGACTGGTGCCTGGCGCACCCCAATGTGTATGTGTGTGAGCCCAGAGCTGGTGCCCACTTCAACCGGAACAGCGACTGATGGCAGGTTGAGTACTCCCTGGATGAACGTGTGCCCCCCCCCCACCATGACAGGAGATGAATCAGGGGCAGCAGAACAGACGAGGCCCAGCTGTCATAACTGGAGCACAAACACAGGCGGCATCGGCAGGCAGGGAGCGAGACGCCCAGACAGAGAACGAGTTTTAAATCACAAATTAACACGGCACAGACGTAGGGCGGCTAATCGCAATCAAGACGTGGCATTTAAGAACGGTGGAAAAAAAGGAAAAAAGAAATGAAGATGATTGCCTCCCTTTGTTTCAAAATACATGCGTCACTGCCCAAGTGATATAATTAATCCAATTAAATGTTCACATTTTTCCACCACTCTTAACAAACTTTTAATGAGTGAATTCCAGATGGCGTCGCTTGCCGACGTCACTCGGTTTGTGGAGGAACACAGAGAAGGCGTCTGCTGATGCCAGCCCATTGACATGATGGTGTAACTCCTCTGGAGCCGTTTGGTGGTGCCAACCTGCAGGGAGTGCCAGCTAGGAAAGGCGATATACCTGTATTGCTTATGTTGGAATCATCTTGCAGTCCAACTGTAGTTCTCAGGAGCTTCGTAAATGATGGCAAAGTGCGCAATAGGAAGGAGAGACTGACTGAGAGTCAGGAAAGATAAGTGCCTTACAGGACTTACAAAAAACTCCGCCATTAAGGAAAACCCTAATAATAATAATAATAATAATAATAATCAACGTAACTAAAAGAATGTGTGTCTGTGTGTCCAGCTGGTGACTATGCTTCTGCCATTCCAACAGATGGTGCACCACAAACATTAACACAGAACAGAGACATATAGTAGTACATATAGATAGACAGATAGATAGATAGATAGATAGATAGATGGATAGATATGAAAGGCACTATATAATAGATAGATAGATAGATAGATAGATAGATAGATAGATAGATAGATAGATAGACAGATTAAAGGCGCTACACAATAGATAGATGGATAGACACAGTTATTTCAGTCAAAGGCCACCTGCTGCCATCGTTAGGGTCCCCAGCCCGGTGGTCTCCCCCCACTTCTCTTCTCTTCCCGTCCTCCAGAGCAGTCGGTGGTCTTCAGGCCCGCTTTGTTCGCCTCTTCTCACAGTACAGAAATAGCTCCCTCGGCTACTTTTAGAAAGTGCTGAATGTGACGAGTATTTCAAAGGTGAGAAGTGATGGTGCAGCATATTTTTCGTATTTTCTGTTCGCTCAGTTTGCTCGTTCAAAGTGGTCCTGAGCAGCAGGTACACAGTAAACGTGGAAGGTGGGGGATATTTCAGGGAAGGCCAGCGCTGAGTATCCATTCCCAGAACTCATACAGCATCCTCTTTGTTTTGCTGCTAGGTGATACCACGGTGGGCTGGCTCTTGACGTGGCCCCCTCCGCTCTGCGTTTATTTTTTCTTTCATTTTAGAGAGATGTTGCTTACTTTCACGGCATGGTGGTGAGTGGCCTGAGACTCTTTGAAGGGCCCGGGAATTTAGGATCAGACTCGGGTGCCAAGAGAATTCCTTTGCAGTGAGCGCCGTGCTCCAGATTTTTATGTCATTCCTGAGCGCCTCGCCCCAGCCCTCCATTGTGAGGGGGCTATCCCATAATATTCGGCACCTTAGTGATAAAAGAGATGCCGCGTTCCCGTTGCCAGGAAACGGGGCCAATGTTTATGTAACAGTCCCATTCTCAGCTCTTTCATTACTTTTGTCCACTTCTATGGGGCAGCCTGGCCGGGAAGGTGATGTCCACACACGAAGGCTGACAAACCCCCCAAACATGAGAAGACAACACAGTGTAGATCAGGTCTGAAAGAGTTTTAATCGGGGGTACCAAGACCACTCGATCCAACACCTGTGTCTCGAGGTGCATTAGTGGATGTGGGCATCAAAGTGGTAGAGCAATAGTGGGCAAAAAAGCAAAGAAAGAGGCCAAAGCACAGAGAATTGGCCAGCAGCGGGGGACATTTCATATTTAATGTTCGTTGTATTTGTATTTGTTCTGCTCATGGAGGACATGGCCGCATGCAGCTTCTTCTTTAGCTTGTCCATCGTATTCATTTACAGCAGACTGACTACAATAACACCAAGTCGAGATCTTTAAGGACCATAAAGTCCTACTCTCTACTGGACAACATGGCCATTTACTCCATTCATCTGGGATTCTCTTCATGAAGACAAACATCCCAAAATGTGAGAGAAATCTGCCCTGAACAAGTTCTCAGCACTGCCCCCATGTTCAAGAATTTATTTAAAGTAACAACGAATGTCCGCTGTACTAATTCCCTTTGTCACTTTATTCATGTTACCTTTCTGTTTTTATTTGCTTAAACTGAAAAGGCTTCTGCTCCTTATGTCATTCCTCTTTGTTGATACTCCCTTTTCATCACCCTGGACTTTCCCTAGTGCTGCTATGTCTATTTTATAATATGAAGGCCAAAACTGCACACAGTAGTCCAGGGGAGGTGTCACTACTGCAGATTATTTCTCAAGTCTTACCTCTTTCATCAAGGCGCTATATAACCTAGCTACCTACTTACTAGCCTTCTTAATCACGTTTGTGCAATGTCTTGATGTAGATAGTGATGATTCCACTCTGACTCCCATTTCCTTCTTATAAGATGTATATTCAACTTTGAAGCCTCCCATTGTCTTTTTGAATCTAATATTTTTCTTCCTTTGTGTAATACTTTACTTTTACTTACAATCAATTTCATCATCTATTAATTTGCCCAAGCCTGTGGTAATAAAAGGACGCATTGATTCATAAAGGTTTGGGGTACCTTCTGGCAATCCCCATATAAATGATAAAGACAACACAAAAATCAGTCAAAAAAAAACATGATAACGTCTTTCTAGATGTGAACCCTTAACTTGACTGACTCCATAACGGCAGCAGCCCCGACTATGAAGATTGTGAAGTGAAAAAGGTGGGTCCAGGCTCATGGAAACCAAAAATGACATCACTCAGCAGCCCACCGCTGATTACTGGATCTGCAGGGAGAATAACAGGAGAAGCATTAGATGAAAGCGCCAAATCTCGGCCTTACAGGTCTTACAAGCCCTGAGGTTGACTCCCAAACAAATGTGTGCAATGCTGTGTATCGTCCAAGTCCATCTGTGATTCTCCATTATCTGCTTTTCCATCTTGTTTGGTACCCCAAAGATCATGCAAAAATACAATTTCCCCCTTGGAGATTAATAAAGCATATCATCAACATCATTATCATCTTTATCATCTTCATCATATCATTATCATCCTTATCATCATCTTCATCATCATCATCATCATCATCATCATTATCTTTATCATCTTCATCATCATCATCATCATCATCATCATCTTTATCACCTTCATCATATCATCATCATCCTCATCTTCTTCATCATCATCATCATCATTATCATTATTATCTTTATCATCTTCATCATCATCATGTTTATCATCTTCATCCTAATCATCACCATCATCATCATCATCTTATCATTTTCATCATATTGGAAAAATCTATTAATAATTTCAAACATCTGTTAAAAACACATCTCTTCAATGAGCATTATTCTTCTTCATGTATGTAATTTCTACTGTCTTGTATTGAATTGTAAAGTGTCCTTGAGTGTATGAAAGGTGCTACATAAATAAACTATTATTATTATTATTATTATTATTATTATTATTATTATTATTATCATCATGTTTATCATCTTCATCCTTATCATCACCATCATCGTCATCTTCATCATATCATCATTATTATCTTTATCATCTTCGTTATCATCATCATCATGTTTATCATCTTCATCCTTATCATCACCATCATCGTCATCTTCATCATATTATCATCATCATCATCATCATTATTATCTTTTATCATCTTTATCATCTTCATTATCATCATCATCTGCAAACTTAACTAGCTTATTGATTCTATTCTTGTCCAGATCATATATGGATATTAAAAAGAGCAGCCCCTGCAGTACTGCCCCCTGCTGGATACCACTCTTCACATCACCTAATTCTGAAAACTTTCTCCTCGTCTTTTTTTCCTGTTTTGGAGCCAAATTTGTACCCATCTGCAGACCGCACTACCTGAATTCCCACTTCTATCAGTTTGAACATTAAGCGTTTAAGGAGGTACCTTATCAAAAGCCTCCTGATAATCCAGTTGAATGTTCTCCTATGCCCCTCTCCGATTGTCTGCTTTTGTTCCCACCTCATAGAATTCCAGCACCTAATCTGAACCCATGTTGTGGACTCCTGTTCTTGCCATGTGTTCTCCTTAATAATTTCTTCCATTAATTTACCTGTGATAAACATTTAGCTTACTGGCCTATAGTTAGCTGGATCTGCTCGATCAACCCTTTTTAATTAATGGGATCATATTGGCCATTTTCCAGTCCTTCAGAATTTCCCCAGTGTGCAGTGACTTTCAAAGGGTTGATATCTTCACTTGTTAACCTCCTTAACTCTTTAGTGGTGGATGTCAATGTATGTCAACATGTTGCCCTGAGGGCTGATATCGATAAAAGTCGACATCCGGGTACAGGGCGACAATCCGCTGTAAACGCTGTCAAAACCTGCCATTATGTTTTAGGTGGACTCTCTTTGCTAGGAGGAATGTTAGACTCGTTGACTTGACGTCTAATCCCAGCATGTGCGTGTTCACTTAAGCCCAAGGACATCATTGGTAACATATGCTCTGGGAGTCAGTTATTGGGATCAACGCACTTTCACTAGTGGGGGACTTCCAGAACATGGAAAAAGAGCGCGATGATCCAAAGTGAAGTGAAGATAATTGAGGAAGAGGAAGGGAGCACAAGGGCTGCTAAGCCGAGCTTGGACAAGGTGTGAACTCCCCTAGAGGAAGATCTCATGGGCTGACTTATGGAGGATGAAACCATTTTGCAAGATGCCACTCCACGCCAAGTGGACTTACACAGGTGGGGAAGGAGAGAGGATCCGCTATGCAAGCTGTGTGGTGGGAGGAGAGCTATGGCACACATTGTTTCAGATTATGATACAGCAATAAACTAGGTGGTGGCATCTCAAAGTCTTGCTAGTCCATATAGACATTTGGATGAGGGATACAAGGAAGAAACACCAACCCAGTGCCGTAACACTGGACACCATCACCCTCGTGAAAGACTGAGCGAGTCTTGTCGGCCCCCTAGCTCCGCAAGGCGGAACCTGCTGTGGTCAGTCGAGGAATGGAAACTAAGAGAGGACTTGGGGGAGGAAGCTGGTGAGTAGGCCGAGACCAGATGTAGTCATATGGGCAGCTTGGGAAAGGGAGATCATTTCTGTGGGAGGAAAGGCTGTGAGATGACAATGGAGAGGAATGACAACAGGTACCAAAATGAATGGTGCAAGTCTGTTTAGGATAAGCAGGTTTGGAAGTCGGATGGATGGATGGATGGATGGAAGACCACAATTGGTATCAACACACTTTCAACAGTCTTAAACATCCAGTACAAGGGAAAGGAATGCAAATATCCGAAATGTGGTGGGAGACATCAAGGAAGAGGAGAGGGGATCCAGAGCCACCAAGCTGAGTCTGAACAAGGTGGGACCTTTCCAAGAGGAAGATCTCATAGGTTGACCTGTGGAACCATTTTGTGTATCTCTGATGTCCTCTCAATCACAATGAACTTACACAGGTGGGACAAGAAGGAAGAATCCACTATGAGAGCTGGGTGGTTGGAAGGGAACTGGGGCACACATAGTTTCAGGTTACAAGACACTGTTAACCCAGATGAGGTAAATGACGTTCCATTACAAAATCTCACCACTCCTCACAAACATTTTTGAGAGGGAATGAAGGAAAAACTGCCAACCCAGTGCCATAACATTTGGCACCATCACCATCGTGAAAGACTGAACTAGTCTTAGAACCCTTAGCTCTCTAAGCCTGAACTTCCTGCTGTCAGACAAGGAATGAGAAAAAAGAGTTGATTCGGTTAGGAAGCCCTATCGATTAGGGACCAGATGTAGATGTATGGGCTGGTGAGGAAAAGAAGACCATCTTAATGGAGCTGACGATACCTGGGAGGGGAAGACTGTCGAGAGGCATCAGAGGTGAACCAAGAATTGGCCTAAAACAATCAGGATAAAGTCTGGCAGACATGTTGATGTGTGGTGGTGGTGGTGGCTGGGTTCAGAAGACTTCCTGTCCAATCAGCGTGGAAGAAGAACAGCGGCCTGGCGGTTGGAGGAGGCAGCAGGCCTCTGGCTGGTTATGGTTTAGGAGGAAGGAGTTATGCTGGAGGTTAGGAGCAATGGCCAATGATTTGTTCACCTGTGCCAGACCACCAGCTAGAGGGTGTTGTGTATGAGTGTTGAAACACCTGAGGAAAGCTGGGTACCACCAGATGACATTAGCTTTCTGGCCAAGGCAGCAGGTATCAGAAGGTGAGGGTGGTGGGGTGGACCATCTGGTGTATTTAAAAGCTGGAATTACTGTCCAATTAACCATCACCGTCGTCGTCATCATCGTCATCAGTGTTCTTCCTTCATGGTATTGGTCGGAGTTCCTTGAGAGTGTCCATGAAGGAGTTTGGGTGGTCTTCTGGCACACGCCGCCGGCGCCCCCCAACCCCCCCACCCATCCGCATTGCTGCTGTCTGCATTCTGGGACGCCTGCCAGGAGACGGCTGCCTGTAACTCCTGTTTGTAGTTTTCCGAATCAAGATGGGTCTGCCTGGGCGTTCGCTGACTCGCTCACTCGCTGTGCCCGTCTGAATGTATCGGTCTTCTGTTCAGCACTACGGCCGCTGTGGCCTTGTGGGCAGACGCGGAGCCTGGGAGGTGAGCCCAAGTAAAGCGGAGCCTTTGTAGACGTGGTGTGAATGTTTTTAGGAGACAAACTTCCAAACAACTCGGGTTTCAAAGTCTGACCCTCCAGCGAAACGAGAGCTTCACCTGCACGATCGGTCAAAGGCGGTCGGGGTGGTCATTTGGAAAGGTACAGGGGTGGGTGCTACCATTAGGGGACACCACAGGCTTGGGGCGCTGGGAAAGGTTAAGTCAGATGTCACTGCTAGGCAGCTATGCTGGGCGCTGCGTCCGGAGTCCAAGCAGCAAGGCCCACCACGGTAGGAAACGAAGACACCTACTCTTCATCACTCAGTCCGTTTTCAGTTAAGCCTTTCCCAGTGCCATCGCACCCAATCTTCCCAGGAAATGCCACCTCCTGCCCCATTTATTTTGAACTCTTTGGACTGTAAGAGGAAGCCAGCATCTCCAGAAAGAAAAGAGAGCGACAGACAAGACAGGGAGGACATCTTGACTCCAACACAGGCCGAAACAACCAAGCGAGCCTGCAGGAAGCCGAATTCACTTGGCTGAGATTGAATGGACCTTCCTGAGTTCAGGCTGCAAAATCAGACACCCAGCTATAATGCAAAGGATCTGAGGTGCCCACGTGGACATACAAATTTACACACTGCCATTCACACCCTGCACACGGCGCAAACTTAGGACCCAACCCTTGAGATACGGCAGCTGATAACAGAAGAGGGAAATCCAAAAAAAACTCAGCAGTAGAAAACAAACCCACCTGGGGGTCCACAGTCGGCGAGAAGAGGCAACGGTAGCCACGGCCACAAGTCACGGACACCTCGGCCAGCTAGCCGCCCCAATCCGGTTCGGGCTTAGTGTTCACAGCTGATGAGGTCCTAATTCACTTGAATTGTAAGACAAGACATGACATTAGATTGCATTTGGTGGCACGGTGGCGCAGTGAGTGGCGCTGCTGCCTCTCAGTTAGGAGACCCGGGTTCGCTTCCCGGGTCCTCCCTGCGTTGAGTTTGCATGTTGTCTGCGTGGGTTTCCTCCCACAGTCCAAAGACATGCAGGTTAGGTGCCTTGGCGATTCTAAATTGTCCCTAGTGTGTGCTTGGTGTGTGGGTGTGTGCCCTGCGGTGGGCTGGCGCCCTGCCCGGGGTTTGTTTCCTGCCTTGCGCCCTGTGTTGGCTAGGATTGGCTCTCCGGCAGACCCCCGTGACCCTGTAGTTTGGAAATAGCGGGTTGGATACTGGATGGATGGATAGATTGCATTAGAACGATCCAGACGAGAACGGGCCATTCAGACCACGACAGCTCACCAGTCCTCCAGATTAACATCACGTTGAGTTTTGAAGGTCCCCAAAGTCCTCCTGTCTACCACACTACATGGTCACTTATTCCAGGTGTCCTCCTTATGTTTGTGTGAAATAGACCCTTCACAGGTTTCCAAAATTTGATTGAATTACAAAAACAGTATTAATCTCCAGGGGAAATGTGGACGCATGCAGCAAAAGACAAAAGGGGGCTGCACAAGAATTGAATGTTCCCAGGTGAGAGGCACCCTCTGAAATCCTCTTGTTTTGGGGCAGCACCGGGGTTGACTTACAGCTACAAATCGTCAGCCAGACTGATCAACATCCTTGACTGTGACAGAAGCTCGACAAAGTGCTAATCATTCAGATCCGCTTTACGATTATTCCTTAACACTACCTTTTAAAAGTCTGAAGAAATGTCAGAAAACAAAAGCCAAAACAAGGCAATACCTCTACAGGTGTACAAGGGCAAGCATGGCACAGCGGTGGAGCCCACTTCCAAGGTGGGGGCCAACAAGGCGTGTACAATGAAACCATCTCAGAGACCTGGCTGGCACATGGCCTGCAGGTGCTGGCAGGAGTGATGAGTGTAG
>JANRMT010028174.1:7193138-7209923 GCA_026402145.1 Polypterus bichir lapradei
TGGTCGACAAAATGACCTAACAGCTCTAGAGAAAGTCCAGAGAAGAGTGACTAGGCTGATTCAGGGCTACAGAGGAAGAGTTATGAGGAAAGATTAAAAGAGCTGAGCCTTTACAGTTTAAGCAAAAGAAGATTAAGAGGTGACATGATTGAAGTGTTTAAAATTATGAAGGGAATTAGTCCAGTGGATCGAGACGGTGACTTTAAAATGAGCTCATCAAGAACACGGGGACACAGTTGGAAACTTGTTAAGGGTAAATTTCGCACACACATTAGGAAGTTTTTCATTACACAAAGACATTTGGAATAAGTGTCTAAGTAGTGTGGTAGACAGTAAGACGTTAGGGACTTTCAAAACTCGACTTGATGTTTTCTTGGAAGAAATAAGTGGACAGGACTGGCGAGCTTGTTGGGCTGAATGGCCTGTTCTCGTCTAGTGTGTTCTAATGTTCTAACTGCCAAATGGTCTGTGTGGTTAGTAATGCCTTCACCTGTTCTCATAATTTTTTAACCATATTGGTCAAGGAGCACTTTTAAAATAGTCATCCTGTGTGTCCTTCACATGCCTCTGTCTATCTTCTCTGGCAGTTTCCCTCTGTCAACTGAATTTCATGGCTTTGAAATAAACTTCAAGGCAGTGGACCAGGCCTGCTTTAATCAATATAAATCCCTGCCTATGGAATTTGTACCTAAATTGGCCACACACCAAATAGGGCAACTATCCTGCTTTGCCATCTTCCAGTTGTTTGTGTCATGAATCTCACACCCGCTATCAGTGATCTTGTCTCACACGTCTTTTCAGTCAGCTGGCTTACCTAAATGTGTCTGGTTTCTGCTCATATGAGTAAAATCAGATACTGTACAATGAAATAAACTTACAGATCATAGTGACATACTGTAAATACTGGTTACACCATCAACAAACCAAATTTCACAATTATCAGCTCACTAGTGATACCAGCTTTTGGGCCTCATTACCAATACAGAAGCGAATAACAGAATAGAATAACTACCTCTAGCATTACAACCCCTCTGGTACAAGGAGCAGTTTCCCCTGTGTCAGAGGGAGGAGGAATTGGGGGTCCCAACTGTTTTCTGATAGGAGGCGCTAGCTCCTTGGAAATACGTTCTTTTCAATTGTAGCATCTTAATTAATCTGAATTTGAATAATTATACATTAAAGAGGCGATATCCCTCCCTTAGTGAAAAATCACATAAAAGAAAATATAACTTAGCTTTGTTTAATATTGGCTTACGCTGCATATAAGTCGAGGGAAGCGAATAGCAAAACTCATTCCAAAGGTGGGGGCCTGGCGTGTAGAGTATGCCATCATCGTCACGGCGTAGGAAGGATTTTCAGGACTGAATGACGTAGTCTTCCATTCATCCGTTGGCTGCCAACGTGTTGGCTGCTGTCCAAGTCTTTTATACTGTTTTTTCCACGTGCAGGCCTCCATGTAGGCAAATAGTCCAATTCCAAACAAGGAAAGAAGATTTTGTGCTGACATTTAACAGATGAAAAAATAGAATACACCTGTTTTTAGGCTGACCTTACACTCCCCCTGCTGTCTTTGTCTTTAATAGCTGTCTTTAAGTACCTGGGAGTGCAGCTGGATGATAAACTGGACTGAATTGCCAATACTGATGCTCTGTGCAAGAGAGGACAGAGCCGACTGCACTTCCTTAGAAGGCTGGCGTCCTTCAACATCTGCAATAAGATGCTGCAGATGTTCTATCAGACGGTTGTGGCGAGCGCTCTCTTCTACACGGTGGTGTGCTGGGGAGGCAGCATAAAGAAGAAGAACGCATCACGCCTGGACAAACTGGTGAGGAAGGCAGGCTCTATTGTAGGCACAGAGCTGGACAGTTTGACAACCGTGGCAGAGCGACAGGCACTGTACAGGATCATCTCCAGACAGAGGAGCAGCTTCAGCGACAGACTGCTGTCACCGTCCTGCTCCACAGACAGACTGAGGAGACCCCACACTATGCGACTCTTCAATGGGTCTTTTAATTTATGGTACATGCTTCCTCAGTTTGTTTGCCCAGTTGATTTCACACAAGGGACGCTATTGGCAGATGGCTGAGAAGCTACCCAATCAGAGCATGTATTACGTATTAAATAAAACTCCTCAATGATATACGATCTGCTTCCCGCGCGGTGCTTCACACACTTAAAAGCTCTAACAGCCCGTATTGATTTTTGATTGTTTGCTTTTCTCTGTCTCTCTCACTCTCTCTGACATTCTCTGCTCCTGACGGAGGGGGTGTGAGCAGAGGGGCTGTTTGCACAGTGGCTGTTTGCTTAGAAGATACGGACACTCCTGTAAAAAATGCTGAAAGGCTACTTTCACATTGATCCCTTCATTGAGGCCGCTTTATCGCGGGTGCCTCGTATACTTAAAAGCCCAACAGCCCTATTGATTTTTGATTGTTTACTTTTCTCTCTCTGACATTCTCTGCTCCTAACGCGCACTCCTTTGAAGAGGAAGATATGTTTGCATTCTTTTAATTGTTGGAAAGATCTGTCATCTCTGTCTTGTCATGGAGCACAGTTTAAACTTTTGACTAAAGGGTGTTATTTCATGTCTAGAGGGCTCTAATAATGTTAAAAAACATATTTAGAAGGTCGTAAACAGGTTTTCTATGCTCTATCTGCGAAAATATTAGATTTATAAATAAAGAATCCTACTTCGTGGAAATTCATTTATCTGTCTGGAGCGGATTAACCGCGATAAACGAGGGTTTACTGTATAACTGTGCGGAGAATATTTATAAACAGTGTGGGAGAGTTTCTAAGGGCTTAAAATATATAAAAATAACCATACAAATATATGGTTTCTACTTCGCGGATTTTCACCTATCGCGGGGGGTTCTGGAACGCAACCCTCACAATCGAGGAGGGATTACTGTACCTGCATTGTTATCACTCTTTAATTTAATATTGTTATTATCAGTATGCTTGTGCTGGAGTTTGTGAATTTCCCCTTGGGATTAATGAAAGTATCTATCTATCTATCTATCTATTGTGACAGATAGGGGGCGCTGTCGTCCCCTTGAACCCTCGGACCAGATGCCAGACAACAGATAAAAGTCCAATTATTAAATTGATTATAATAATAATATGCACAAAGCACCCTCCATTCCCCTATATTCATAAATCAATAAACCATACACAATAATCAATCCTCCTCTCCCAGACGCGTTGTTCCCTTCCTCCCAACTCAGCTCGTCCGTCTGGGATCTCCCACAGTCTTTTATAGTCCATGACCCGGAAGTGCTTCTGATCCCTCAGGTCATGTGATTACCCAGCACTTCCAGGTCAGGTGAAAACTACTTTTCTTCTTCAGCCCGGAAACGTTTTATTTCTTCCGTCTTCGTGACATGGAAGTACTTCCGGGCTATATGGAAAATAAACATCTCTGTGCCTCCCTGCAGCATCCCCTGGTGGCCCCGACGTTATCCAGCAGGGCTATGCACTAAAACTACATAGTCCATGATGCCCTGCTGGAATTCGGGGCATCTCCATGTTGCAGGGAGGGCTCCCACTGGCGGCCTGGGGGTATTGGCTGGGATGAATGGCCAGCCATAGTCCACACTATCTATCTATCTATCTATCTATTTTGTCCTATGCTTGGTCTAGCAATTCCAAATGCTGAGTCCCTTTGTACTAAATCTGACTCAGCTATGCATGTAAAAAGAAAAACAGATTTAAACTGACTGCACAGAGACAGTGACATTAAACTTAATATTATTATTATATAATAAACCAACCTTTGTCACTAGATCTGTGACAAAACAATCCATGAGGGTCTTATCCACAAAGCAAAAGGTACTCGATCCCCCTTCACAATGTAGACAGCTCCTCAAGAATGCTTGTAGACACGTGGGGTGTAATGCCAATCTAGGTCCTGCTAATATTTAAATATTTGTCATAGTGAAAATGATAATAATAATAATTAACAGTACAATTGGATGAACAAGTACATTTAAAATAGTGTCACTAGACGTTGACCACTTAGTGAAAAAATCCCACCAGTGATGTGTGGAGATTTCTTCAGTTTCTTCTTCAGAGGTAATTACTTTCTTCTCATCAGTTTTTAATCTTACTAGTAGGTCCCTTGCTTTTTGTAACGTTACATTAAAAAGATGTTCATATTGCTTAGCCTTCTCTAATATTGCTTTATATTTAGGTAATTCTATCTCATAGGCAAATTGGAAATGGAGGAATGGGTTAGCTTCTGCTTCCCAATGTATATCCTCCCATGTAGTTAAAATGTAAATTCTTCCATAATAGTCATCTCATATAGTACTAACATTGGTGCAACAGGATACCCCTGGGCCCTTGTAGTGGGTACCATCGCTCCAAGTTATGTTATGTAATGTCACTGCACATGCAGAAGTAGTATCAGTTTGAAACACTTCAGTGGAATTTACTGCTATTTGGCACCAATAAAAGCCTCCAGCTAAAGGATGCAAACAGGGGTGTGGCAGTGTGCCCACCCTTTGACATACGAACCCTTCTTTCCAGTTATAACAAAAGGCAGATTCTACAGTATTATTGTTCATGTCTATCCATTTTCTATCTACTATGGGTGCCAACCATGTTCCCCCTAGTAAATTAGCAGATCATGAAATAGACACCAAACATTGTCATCTTCAGCAGTGGTTGCTACCTGAAATACAGCTTGGCATATTGATTCTTTACACATGAAGGACTTCAGCTGCAACCACCAGTCTAATGGTAATTTGAATTCTTTTTTCCAGTGTTGGGGGTCTTTGAATCCCCAATCTGTCTTAAAATTTAAATACTGCTGTATAGCAATAATCTGTTTTAAATAACAAGCTGATTCTACATCTATGGCCCATTGGCTTTGCAAATCAGTCCATAGGGACTCATTTAACCATCCATGGTGGGTCTTCCATAAAAGCAACTCCTGTAAATGTCTGTCTGCCAACTCTGGCCCCCAATGAGCCAAAGTTTGTAAACTATTGGCTTGTTTTGCACCAATAGATGATATTTTGTTATATAGTGCTGCTATAGCAGCAGTATTAAGAGACCCTAGACCTAAACCTCCTAATACTAAACCAGTTCCTATAGCTCCCCAAATGTCTTGCTTTGGCCTTTGTTTTATTTCTTCCTTATGAGGAGGCCATAAGGATTGTATGTTTCTACAATTATATGTTGCATCTGTACTACATGGTACTATATTTTCTCCTCTTGGAAAATTATAATGTTTTATATCAAACCCAGTAACATTAAGTGCTACAGTAATTATTTTATGTGCTATCCTAGCTTTTTTACAACCTTTCATTTGCCTGAGTAGTGTTGCATCAAATGGATAACCATTCCCTCATCTAGTCTTATTAATTTCCCATAACATTACTGGCACCTTTACATTCGTTGTTGATTCCTTTTTAAACACATATAGTATTCTATCATTCTCGGGTGTTGATATTGTAGTCAGCTGTTGCCCCCCTTCAATTGTCCAACATGATACTCCATTAAAATCAGGTTTACGATTCATCATAGCCAACCAGACAGATACATTATTATGCACAGTCACCGTTATTTCAAATTCCTTATAAGTTATAACAAGTAAAGGTAATAGTTCAGGATATTCCAATATTATAGAAAATGGAGCTGTAGGTGTCTTGTCTTGTAACTGCCAGGTAAAGTTCTTAGTAAGTGTGAAGTTCAGTGTCACATACTTTTCTGTTCCTGGCATATCATCAGACCAAAAGATTTTATTGTAGGGGGTGCATCGTCTCCATCCAGTCCATAAACCGTCTGTTCTGATTACTCCACACGTCAGGATAATCTGTGTAAGGGAAAGCAGAGGGGCAACTGAGAGCCTCTTAAAAGAACCATTCTAGTGTCTCCTGGTCCTGCTTCAGGTATTATTTCTCCTGCCCTAGGCTTTTGCCCTGGAGTTAATACCCATACCTTCCCTCCAATTTCTCCTTTAAACTCTTCAATACTGACTAAAACAGCTATGACTTTTTATGTGCAGTTTATGCACATATGGCCTGCCCTTCAGCTATGTGTATGTATTGACTGCCTTGATTTGCCAACACTAAATGCCATTCATTTAAACAGATATCTAAAGTCTCTGTTAGACATGCATCTATTACAAGCATTTCCACATTTATTCTAACCTCCATTTCCTTAGGCAACTGACCTGTTATTCCCAAGCTTAGTTTTTCTGATGAGTTTAGCTTGATTGTGAGTGACTTAGGTGCCCTAACTAATGTAGATACTTTTAGTAAGTCGAGTGTAATTGTGGAAAACCATTTAGATCAATTAGCATCAAATGTAAACGTGGAAAACTATTTACATCGGCTAACATCACATTATAATGTGACCTTGAGAGATGCTCTACACACAGTGGCTCCACTTAAAACAAAAGTGATCAAGGCACATAGAAACTCTCCCTGGTTTAATGAAAACACTCGAGCTCTTAAAATAGAGTGTCGAAAACTGGAGCGCAGATGAAGAACAACAAAACTACATGTCTTTCAAATTGCATGAACAGAGAGTGTTAAAAAATATAAAAAAGCTCTCTTTAAAGCTCGCTCAGAATACTATTCTACAATAAGAGATAGCAATAATAAAAATACTCGGGTACTGTTTAGAACAGTGCCTAAATTAACAAATGGGAATTCAGATCTACAGTGCAAAATACCAACAGATATTAGCAGTACTGACTTTATGAACTTCTTTAATGAAAAAATTAAAAATATAAGTTCCCAGATCTCAGCATCACAGTACAAACTGCACACTAGCTTAGCAGACCCTACCTCACGTTGCGTTCAGCACTTTAGTAATATTAATCCTGTAACTGAGCAAGAAGTCTTAACTTTAATTTCTAAAATGAAGCCCACTACTTGTTCCCTAGATCCAGTGCCAATAAAACTAGTAAAAAGTGCAATGGATGTTCTTGCAGCGTCTATTCTAAACATTATCAATAGTTCATTATTGCATGGCACAGTACCTGAAGCACTAAAAGTGTAAGTCATTAAACCTTTACTTAAAAAGTCAGACCTAGACCCACACATACTTAATAATTATAGGCCTATTTCAAATGTACCCTTTCTCTCTAAAATACTAGAAAAATTAGTCGCCAATCAGCTTCAGTTACATCTTATGTATTACAATTTATTTGAGAAATTCCAGTCTGGTTTCCGCACTGGTCATAGTACAGAAACGGCACTAACACGGGTTGTAAACGACATTCTGATATCCTCTGATGAAGGAAACTCCACTGTAATTATGTTGTTAGACTTAAGTGCAGCATTTGACACCATTGACCATTCTATTTTACTGCACAAGCTAGAAAATGATGTTGGGCTTACAGGCACTGTGCTCATTGGGTTTAGTTCTTATTTATCAAATCGATTCCAATATGTACAGAAATGTGCTGACAGGACTCCATCATTATACACAGAAGTTCAATATGGTGTACCGCACGGCTCAGTACTGGGACCTTTACTATTTTCACTTTACATGCTTCCACTTGGATCTCTCATTAGGAAACATCATGTTAATTTTCACTCGTATGCAGATGACACCCAGTTATACCTATCATTTAGATCAAATGGAGTTTCTCTGATGTTGTCTTTAATTAGTTGTGTTAGTGAATTAAAGGAGTGGATGGATGAGAACTACTTGTCTTTAAACACAAATAAAACAGAGATGTTAATTATTGGAGGGAATGATGCGGATCACAACAATATTCTGTCATCATTTAACTCAGCTGGAATCACCATTAATTTTACAGAATCAGCCCACAATCTCAGAGTTCTCTTTGACTCTAGCATGTCATTTAAAGCACATATTACAAAGTTGTCCAAATCATGTTTCTTCCATCTTAACAATGTTAGGACATTAAGGCGCTTTCTCATTAAACAAGATTTTGAGAAATTAATTCATGCATTTATTTCTAGTAAGATTGACTACTGCAATGCGGTGTTCACTGGATGTTCAAACTGTTCTTTATTCAGCCTTCAGTTAATCCAAAATGCGGCTGCAAGAATTATTACAAGAACAAGAAAATACGAACACATAACTCCAGTTCTTAAATCCTTACACTGGCTCCCAGTTAAGTTTAGGTCAGATTTCAAAATCCTCCTTTTAACATATAAAGCATTGAATGGCCGAGGTCCGACTTACTTGTCTGAACTTATCATGACTTACAAACCCGAGCGCACATTAAGATTTCAAGATGCCGGTCTGCTTATGATTCCAAAGATTAATAAAATAACAGTAGGGGTCGAGCTTTTAGTTACAGGGCCCCTAAATTGTAAAATTGTCTGCCTGCTACTATAAGAGATGCCCCTTCGGTCTCAGCTTTTAAATTCCGTCTGAAGACTAACTACTTCAGTTTAGCATACCCTGACTAGAGCTGCTGATTAACTCTACAGACTGCATCTCTGTTGTTAGTCATTAGCACTAAAACATAAGTAACATGACAGTTATCATTGAATACTAACCCTCACCTATTCTGTTTCTCTTATCGGTACTCAAATGTGGCACTTGGTGCCATGGCCCACCTGCCAAGTTGTTGTGTCTGCCTATTGTAAAGTCATCCGTGATGGAGGATCACAGGAATCATGGGATAGAGAGATCCTTTCATCAGATTGGCTGGCCCAGCACTGTTTCAGCTGTGGAATGGCCAAATGGGGGAGGCAGCTTGATGGCTGAGGTCTCCAGGACTCTAAACAAATCCAAATCATATTATGGGATATCATCTACTGTTAAATTCTTCTACGTACTTCTAAAATTTTTATTTTTATACTGTATTGAGGATTTCTTCTGTTCTGTGAATTGTACTGTAATGTATTGTCCCCCTTCTTTTTGACACCCACTGCATGCCCAACCTACCTGGAAAGGGGTCTCTCTTTGAACTGCCTTTCCCGAGGTTTCTTCCATTTTTTTCCCTACTGGAGTTTGTTTGGGAGTTTTCCCTTGTCTTCTTAGAGAGTCAATGCTGGGGGGCTGTCAAGAGACAAGGCCTGTTAAAGCCCATTGCGGCACTTCTTGTGTGATTTTGGGCTCTAAAAAAATAAATTGTATTGTATTGTATTGTAACCCTGTGGGAGTTAATTCATTGTTTGCCAGTGGGCTAATCGTTGTCAGGTGGAGGGCACACACAGGTGGCTCTCCTCCGAAATTTTGATGTCTCATAAATGGTGTGGACCCAGCCAACGGATGATTATTGAGGTTAAATAAGGCTTGCTTTAAAACTTTAGTCCAGCCTTTAAGATGAGTATGCCCAGTTACTTTCTTAACTTGTTCTTTCAAAAGGCCATTCATTCTCTCAATAAGTTCTGCTGCTTGTGGGTGATAAGGGATATGTAAAGTCCACTGAATTCTGACTCCTTGAGCCCACTCTTGTACAGTATGTCTCTCCCAGCAAAGTGGCTTCCTTGATCACTTTGAATTTCTTCGGGCACTCCATATGCTTGGATTATAAGGCTTAGTCCAGTAAGTGTAGCTTTTTGGTCAGCTCTTATTGATGGATAAGCTTGTAAAAGTCTAGAATAAGAATCTACTGAAGTAAAGGCATACAGTTGTTTATTTTTTCGTGGCAGTGCCCAATGTAATCCACTTGTCAAATTTGCCCTGGTCTCATTCCTCTCTTCAGTTAACCAGTTGCCTTCTTCTGTAGGGGCCATTGTTTTACTTCTGAACATGTAGAGCAATTGTTCACTATTTGATATTTAACAATATCAGTAGTGACTGGTATACATCGCTGATGACACCATTGATGTGTTTTTTCCGGTCCCATATGTCCTGAAGTTTCATGAGCCCACCTTGGTAATGATATTAAAGAAGGCTCGATTACGTTTACTTTAGCATAATGGCACAGCTCATCATCCTCTGTATAGGCTTCTTCCAGTTTGATTTCTCGAACAGTAGCTATTATATCAGCTTGTTGGTTATAAATCCTCTCAAGGGATATCAGTGGGACATGGGCATCTACATGACCAATGAGGGTCTCCCCTCTCATGCCCATTGTCCAAAGCTTCTCCCACAGTTCTGTGCCACCCCATAGTTCTCTCCCATGAATAGTCCAAGCAGCCCTTCTCCACATTGTTATCCAAACTGCCCAGCTATATTCATATAAACAACAATAGGGAAGCTTTGATTTTCTGTTAATGCCATAGCGACAGCAACAAGTTCAGCCCATTGGCTTGATTTACCTTCCCCATGTTGCTTCAGGATGGTCTCAGTGTGAGGTTGATAAGCTACTGCTCTCCAAAGCCTTTTTCCTCCTTCCACAGTTGCTGCCCCGTCTGTGAACCAGCTGTTCTCCTGTTGCTCTGGTGTTAAATGATCTTATGCTAGTGATTCTTTAAAAGCTGGCGACTCCACTACAGACAGAACAGGTGGTATGTCATCTGGATCCTCATATATCACAGCTCCAGCCATGACCACTTGTAAGGCACTCATGTCTTGTCCTTCAAATGCTACTGCTGCTTGCAAATACCATTTCCATTTGCACAGTGTTTGATTTTGGGCAGTACCTGCTCTCGCTCCCAGGCCATTGTCTCTAACCCACCCAGCAATGGGCAAGTTATTGTGTAGCTTTACTAGAGCAGGACCTGTCTGTCTTCCTGTGTGCAAAAGAGCTCAGTATGCTGCAAGGAGCTGCTTTTCAAGTGGTGTATATTTAGTCTGTGATCCTATCAGCTGTCGGCTCCAAAAGCCGATGGGAACACGTTTACTGCCATGCTTTTGCTACAAGCTTCATGTAGCATTATTGTTGTGTTCTGTGGCCTCAAGTTCAAAGGGTAAATTAGCTTTTAAAGGTCCCAGTCCTTGGTGTTGGACTAAAGTTCCTTTAGCTGCCTCAAAGGCAGCTTGTTGTTTTTCTGTCCATTCAAACCATGCCTTTTTCTTGACAACATCATGTATTTGTCTTAAAATTAGTCCAAAATATGGCACAAAAGCTCTCCAAAAACCCATTAGTCCCATAAATGATTGAGCTTCTTTTTTATTAGTTGGTGCCTGTAAGTTATATAAAGAGTCAATTACTTTTTGGGGCACTCGCTTCTCTGGTCCAAACCACATCATACCCAGAAATTTAACTTCTCTGTTAGGTCCTTGGATTTTGTCTTTATTTATGGCCCATCCTCTGCTTTCCATATGAGTTATGAAAGCAGGCAATGCATTTGGTACTGATGATTCATCCGCAGTTAACATTATATCATCCACATAATGGAAATATCGCAAAGTCTCTTTCTACTAGTCAATGGCATAGTGTAGGGCTGTGTAGGCATCCCTGTGGCAGTACTTGAAAAGTGTACTGTCTGTCATTCCAGGTAAATGCAAACTGATCTTGACTTTGGGTTACAATTGGAATACAGAAAAAGGCATAACCAGGTCGATGACAGGATGCCACTCTCCTGCATTAGCCATGATGTCTTCTATGATGGTAACAATATCAGGAACTGCAGCAGTCAATTGTGGTGCTTTGGCATTTAGACCTCTGTAATCTATTGTCATTCTCCATGAACCATCCGGTTTTCTAACTGGCCACACAGGGGAATTGAAATGGTTAACTGCAGGTCAAATAATTCCTACCCACAATAACTCTTTCACTGTTTCTCCTATTTCTTGAATACCCCCTGGCAAATGATACTGTTTTAAATTTACAGGTGTGTCAGGTACAGGATTCTCTAAAGGGGTCCATTTTGCCTTTCCTCTGACTATTGTTTTAACTATTCTACACATTACATTACGAATCCTAAAAGAAAATGGTCCCCATTCTGTCTGTATTGATTTTCCTGTTAAGAATATCTATCCCCAGAATATATTCAGGCAATTCTGAAATTAGCACCTTAGCTTTAAAAGAGGGTAACTTTCCTGTTGCTAAGTGTACTGTAATTAGTTCAGCCTGGATATCTGAGCCTCAATATCCGTTTACATTTACAATTGGACCTGAAAAGTTATGTGGATTCCCGTGAATTAAAGTTCCTTCTGCCCCAGTGTCCATAAGTGCCATAACCTAATGTGGTTTTCTTCCTTTACCCCAGTAAATTGTTAGCAGGACGTACGGGCGTCGGTCTCCTGTATGAATGAGCCGTACATACCCGCCTACAAGAGACATCAATATGTTGGTCAGGGTGTGCGCCACTCTTTCAAAAACTTAAAATACCATTTCGGCTTTGGTTTGTAGAGTTTCTTTTCCTCCTCACTAGGCGGTGCTGTTGATGTAATTCGGACCTCTTCATTTTTAGGCTTTCTCAGAGCTTGCCATCTCCGAATTAGTTCTGCAGTTTGTTTGCCATTTAAGTCATTTTTATCTATCCCTGCTTGTGGCAGATTTCTAATCATCCTTGCACGGCTTATTTTTATTCTATCATGTCCTTCTATGGCTATTACTGGTCTTTGCCCTGTAGATGCCGAAACAGTAGCGCCCAATTCATCTAACTGACCTAACAATGCAGCCACATGCTATACTATCTGTTGATTAACTCTGGCAAGCATAGATAATAGAGCCCCTTTTAAATGATGCAGTGCATTTTTTATTAGACAGCAACGCATTCCAACAGTAAATGCCTGAGTATCAGAGCCAGCAAACGCGACTCCCATTGCAGCTTTATAAATAGCTGATTGCACGCCTGTTTCTCGCAGCTGCTGAATTACTTCAGAAGCTGTGTGCCAAGATCTATCAATTATTTTCTTCTTGGTCTCTAGCATCTGGATATGTGTGTCTCACAGCATTTACCACCCATTCCACTATCGATACAACCGCTTGATTCAGTACCCCTTTGTAACATATTCCTTAATTTAGGATTCATAGTAATAGAACCTAAATGTTTAATCTCTGCATCCATCAGCTGACAACTATCACCACTTTCATCCCACATACGTAATATCCATTGCATCAGGCTCTCGCCTGCCCGTTGCCTATACTGTTTACCAATTTCTATAAACTTGAATTGTGTGAAATCTCGTATGGTTCACGTTAGCCTGTGCTGTCCACCTGGTTGCCCTTTTGCTTTCTTCTGAACAACCTGCCTCACGTCTATTATTTCAAAATTGTTATTTCCACAATTAATCTTGTCTGATTCCATATCGTCTTCCCCCCAGACATTATCGTCACTATCTGAGTTATATACAGTGCCATCAAAATGTTTCGGGGTTCCAATCGCCTTGATTATGGCTCGTATTTAAAAAGAGGAAACGGGGTGGGTTTTCCCTTGTTTCCGTCTCTTGGCATGCACTAAACGTACAGCTAAAGCAGTAAATTTACTATCCCACTCATTCGCACCGGATGTGGCATTTACCATCATTCTTGAGTAATAATTTGCTTTTCTTGTAGATTTTCTGTTTCTTGTTTAAGTTCCCCAAATTCTATGACCATACTTTGAACTTTATGATCTAACTCGTGTACTGCAGTTAACAAAAGTCATCCTATTTCAACGGCAGCTATTTGTTCCTTTTTACCCCTGCATTCTAGCTGGATTGCCAAAACCGCCTTTTGGACATTTGAAGGATTAACCTCTTCTTCTAGCTCGGGCCATGCGATTGGGGCAGTATATGTATTAAATAACTCGGCCACGGGAGTCCATGACTGTTTCCATGAACATCCCGGTATTCTTGATAGATAGATAGATATAGATAGATACTTTAATATTAATAGCAAGGGGAGATTCACGTACTCCAGCAGCATACTGATAAAAAACAAATAACAATATTAAACAATATTAAATTAAATTAATTAAAGAGTGATGAAAATGCAGGTATAACAGTCATAACTTTATATAATGTTAACGTTTACCCCCCCTGGTGGAATTGAACAGTCACATAGTGTGGGGTCTCCTCAGTCTGTCAGTGGAGCAGGACGGTGACAGCAGTCTGTCGCTGAAGCTGCTCCTCTGTCTGGAGATGATCCTGTTCAGTGGATGCAGTGGATTCTCCATGATTGACAGGAGTCTGCTCAGTGCCCGTCGCTCTGCCACAGATGTCAGACTTTCCAGCTCCGTGCCTACAATAGCGCCTGCCTTCCTCACCAGTTTGTCCAGGTGTGAGGCATCCTTCTTCATTATGCTGCCTACCCTACACACAACCACGTTGAAGAGGGCGCTCGCCACAACCGTCTGGTAGAACATATGCAGCATCTTATTGCTGGAAGATGTCCCCAGTGGGTCAAAGGTCATGTTTCACCTCTGGAGCCTTCACTGCATGACAGCCTCCCCAGTATAGTCTGCCTAGCATCAAAGAGCATGTTGGGTTAGAAAACTAACATTTACTTCTAGTACCGAAAACACAGAGATGCTGGTATCGTGCCCTTTTACAAATTGGGTTTTCGTTACTTTATCAATACCACTATACGACAAGAGCCAACTGCACACATGCAAGAATTAATTAAACCAAAACAAAAAAACGAGAAAACATAATTCACATATTTAAAAACATTTAGCCAGAGAACTAGATGGAAAAGAACAATTTAGAAAAACAAAAGAAAAACTATAAGAAGAAAAGCTACAAAACAGAAAACTGGACAGGACTTTTTAAAATTCTATTTTGTCCTGAACAAAAAAAGTAACTTAGAAAAGATTCTGATTGTTCTTGGTTTTACTGTGGTTATTTTTGATGCATTTTTTATATTGTTTTATTTTATTAACTACTATTTTGTGGCTCCAACAGCGTTGTCCAACAAGCCTCATTCAGCCCTCTGGGTGTCCAAACTAGATAGATAGATAGATTTTTTATTAATCCCAAGGGGAAATTCACATAATCCAGCAGCAGTATACTAATAAAAATATATATATATTAAATTAAAGAGTAATAAAAATGCAGGTAAAGACAGACAATAACTTTGAGTAATGTTAGCATTTACTCCCCTGGGTGGAAATAAAGAGTCGCATAGTGTGGGGTCTCCTCAGTCTGTCAGTGGAGCAGGACGGTGACAGCAGTCTGTCGCTGAAGCTGCTCCTCTGTCTGGAGATGATCCTGTTCAGTGGATGCAGTGGATTCTCCATGATTGACAGGAGTCTGCTCAGCGCCCGTCACTCTGCCATGGATGTTAAACTGTCCACAATAGAGCCTGCCTTCCTCACCAGTTTGTCCAGGTGTGAGGTGTCCATCTTCTTTATGCTGCCTCCCCAGCACACCACCGCGTAGAAGAGGGCGCTCGCCACAACCATCTGATAGAACATTTGCAGCATCTTATTGCAGATGTTGAAGGACGCCAGCCTTCTAAGGAAGTATAGTCGGCTCTGTCCTTTCTTACACAGAACATCAGTATTGGCAGTCCAGTCTAATTTATCATCCAGCTGCACTCCCAGGTATTTATAGGTCTGCACCCTCTGCACAGTCACCTCTAATGATCATGGGGTCCATGAGGGGCCTGGGCCTCCTAAAATCCATCACCAGTTCCTTGGTTTTGCTGGTGTTCAGTTGTAGGTGGTTTGAGTCGCACCATTTAACAAAGTCCTTGATTAGGTTCCTATACTCCTCCTGCTCACTCCAGGGTCGTCAGTGAACCTTTGCACGTGGCAGGACTCCGAGTTGTATTGGAAGTCTGATGTATGTTGGCTGAACAGGACCTTAGAAAGTCCAGTCCCCTGCGGCGCTCCTGTGCTGCTGACCACAATGTCAGACCTGCAGTTCCCGAGACGCACATACTGAGGTCTGTCTGTAAGATAGTCCACGATCCATGGCACCAGGTGTGAGTCTACTCCCATCTCTGTCAGCTTGTCCCTAAAGAGCAGAGGTTGGATGGTGTTGAAGGCGCTAGAGCAGTCCAGAAACATAATTCTTACAGCACCACTGCCACTGTCCAGGTGAGAGAGGGATCGGTGTAGCATATAGATGATGGCATCCTCCGCTCCCACCTTCTCCTGGTATGCGAACTGCAGAGGGTCGAGGGCATGGCGGACCTGTGGCCTCAGGTGGTGAAGCAGCAGCCACTCCATGGTCTTCATCACATGTGACGTCAGAGCGACAGGCCAGAAGTCGTTCAGCTCACTAGGACGTGATACCTTTGGGACTGGGGTGATACAAGATGTTTGATAAAGCCTCAGGACTCTCCCCTGTTCCAGGCTCAGGTTGAAGATGCTCGGTAGAGGACTCCCCAGCTCCAACACACAGGCCTTAAGCAGTCGTGGTCATACTCCATCTGGACCCGCTGCTTTGCTGGCACAAAGTCTCCTCGGCTCTCTGCTTACCTGGGTTGCTGTAATTGTGGGTGGGGATGTCTCTCCTATGCTGGTATCAGCAGAAAGATGGTTGGAGGATGCAGTACTCTGAGGTGAGAGTGGGTTAGGGTGGTCAAACCTGTTAAAGAAGTTGTTCATCTGGTTTGCTCTCTCCACATCTCTCTCGATGGTGGCACCCCGCTTCGAGCTGCAGCCAGTGATGATCTTCGTCCCATCCCACACTTCCTTCATGCTGTTATTCTGCAACGTCTGCTCCAGCTTTCTCCTGTACTGCTCCTTCGCCGCTGGACTGGGAGTTCCTTCTGCACGCACTTGAGCTCATGCTGATCACTGCCTTTAAAAGGCTTTTTCTTCGATTTATGACCTTAAGCACCGCCCCTTTTGATTGATGACAGGATGTCCCGCCCCTTCCACCTGATTGGTGGATTTGAATGATGCGCCCCCGCCCCTGCACCTGTTTGCCCCCCTCCTTCCTCCCAACCCATCCACCTGTTTGGTCCGACTTTCTGTCAAGGGCAATTTGATTGATACATCCACCCCCCTTGAACCCCCCAATACGACCCCACCCACCCCCCTGCTTTGCCACCTGCCCAGCCCCATCTCACTAGGG
>JANRMT010028174.1:7225596-7260046 GCA_026402145.1 Polypterus bichir lapradei
ACTGACTGACTCATCACTAATTCTCCAACTTCCCGTATTGGTAGAAGGCTGAAATTTGGCAGGCTCATTCCTTACAGCTTCCTTACAAAAGTTGGGCAGGTTTCATTTCGAAATTCTACGCGTAACGGTCATAACTGGAACCTTTTTTCGTATACTGTATACGGCCATAGAGGCCAGCTCGGTCGCCGTGTGAGGCGGTTGCGTCTTGCGTCTAGCATCATCACGCCTCCCACGTAATTGAGTGTCTGCCCATATAAGGTAAATATTCGTGGGTGAAGGACTGTGCTTAGCATATTCATATGTAAGACTGCTGCGCAACTCAGCACGCCTCCCATGTAATTGACTGCCTGCCCATATAAGGCCGTTCTTCGCTGTGGTGTGTTCATTCATTTCCTTGCTTTGCCAAGGAAGCAGCCTTTTCATAGGTTCTCCACTGTTTTAGCATATTCATAAGTGTGGCTGCTGTGGAAATCAGCACGCCTCCCATGTAATTGACTACCTGCCCATATAAGGCCATTCTTCGCTGCGGTTTCTTCATTCGTTTCCTTGCTTCGCCAAGGAAGCAGCTTTCTCACAGCTTCTGCACTGTTTTATAAACGAACGACATATACGAAAGTCCTTTTTCCTTGCTTTGCCAAGGAAGCTGCCTTTTTATTTAATCCACGGGTTCTCTGCTGTTTGATTGTTTATTTATTACGATTGTTATAGTTATTGTGTAGGTTTTATTTAATCCATGGGTTCTCTTCTGTTTAATTGTTCATTTGTTACGATTGTTATAGTTATTGTGTACGTATTATACACTTAGTTTACTGTTCAAGTACCCATTTCCTTTATTTAATCCGCGGCTTTTCTGCTATTGTTTTGTTCGTTTATTACGATTATAGTTATTTCATTCACTTTCTTTGCCTGACTGCCTGCCCATATACGGCGCTCCGCAGTTTTTTTGTGAAGCAGCCTTTACACAGCTTCTCCGCTGCTTTATAAACGAACGCCATATAAGTCCGTCCTTTCTCCTTACTTTGCGGTTCTGTACTGTTTTATTGTTCGTTTATTACGATTGTTACAATTATTGTGTAGCTATTTTACACTTACTTTACTGTTCAGATACCCATTTCCTTTATTTAATCCGCGGACCCTCCACTATTTTTTTGTTCGTTTATTACGATTAGAGTTATTTATTGCTTCCCTTCTTTGGCTGACTGCCTGCCCATATAAGCCGCTCCACTGTTTTTTTGCGAAGCAGCCTTTACACAGCTTCTCCGCTGTTTTATAAACAAACGCCATATAAGGCCGTGGTTTTTCCTTGCTTCGCCAAATAAGCAGCCTTTTTACTTAATCCACGGGTTCTCCGCTGTTTTATTGTTCGTTTATTATGATTGTTATAGTTATTGTGTAGATATTTTATACTTTGTTTACTGATCAAGTACCCATTCCCTTTATTCTTCCAACTGTACCCCTATTAAAATGTCTATCGACGAGATCACCATCAATCAAAGAACTATCACTTACCGAGTGGTGTCCATGCCCGGAGATGATGCCTGCCTTTTCCATTCTCTGTGTTACATATTGCATGGACATATCAGGCTCACTTTTGATATCCGCAAGGACATTGTGTCTTATGTATTAAATGACTGGGAGAGGTTCAAAGTGTGGACTGATGACGGTACAGGAGATAATTATACTACACAGGAGCACTATAAGACTGAAATGCTTAAGCCCTTCACCTATGGTTCTGCATGTGAGTTGATGGCTGCCGCTGAATTGTTTGGTTGTCGCTTTCAAGTGTTCCGAAATAGGCAAATATTTTACACCTTTGGAGAACCGTCAATGCCTCTTAAACATCTTAGATTCACAGGTGACAATTTGAGTAGTGGACACTTTGATGTTTATGAATATTTCAACTATCAAAAGCTGGATGCGAAGTTATTGATGAAGTCGGTTGTAAGCTTACATCGATTGACACATGCTGAATGTCACTTCAACACAAATCCAGCTGATTATGACAGCGGCAATCCAAGCTGTGAGAACACAGTAAAAAGGAGGCGTATCAGACGTCGTGGTAGATTTTCTCATACAGCTAGATGGAATCAACTTCGTGCAGCTGCCGCCAAATACTCTCAGAAAAATCCACAAATTCATAGGGACGCTGTCGCTAAATACTCGCAAGCACATCCACAAGTTAATAGGGACGCTGTCGCTAAATACTCGCAACAACATCCACAAGTTAATAGGGACGCTGTCGCTAAATACTCGCAAGCACATCCAGAAGTTAATAGGGATGCTGTCGCTAAATACTCGCAAGCACATCCACAAGTTAATAGGGACGCTGTCGCTAAATACTCGCAATCACATCCACAAGTTCATAGGGACGCTGTTGCTAAATACTTGCAATCACATCCACAAGTTAATAGGGACGCTGTCGCTAAATACTCACAACAACATCCACAACTTAATAGGGACGCTGTCGCTAAATACTCACAACAACATCCACAAGTTAATAGGGACGCTGTTGCTAAATACTCGCAAGCAAATCCACAAGTTCATAGAGGTGCTGTCACTAAATACAATCCCAATAATGAAAAGCGGCTCATACGAAAACAACAGGTTTGGCTCAAAAAAGCCAATTGTGGATTTGCGTACGACCCAAACATACATTATGAGTCTGACAAAACAGTACACATTGGATCCATGGATGTTCACTGTGACTATTGTCAAGCAAAGAAGTGGAAATGCGAGTCTCCTGGTTTGTGCTGTAACGGTGGTAAAGTCTCTCTCACTCCTTTATGTAAGCTTCCTCACCTTCTTGAGGGCCTGTTAAATGGCGAACATCCTCAAAGTGAGCATTTCTTGAACAACATTCGAAAGTACAACAGCGCATTTCAAATGACATCATTTGGTGCTAACCAAATCGTTGAGGGAAATTTTATGCCTTCATTTAAAGTTCAGGGACAAGTGTATCACTTGATTGGCAGTCTTTTACCTATGCCAAGTGAGGAACACAAATTTTTGCAAATTTATTTCGTCAGGGACGATGAAAAGGAAGCACAAATCCGCTGCGCTAATTTTTCTGGACTTAACATGCTCCTGGTCAAGCAATTACAAAAAATGCTCCATGACTGTAACACTTACATACAAGACTTCCACTCCACAATGGACAGTATTTCAGATGATGACAAACACTTCAAAGTTGTCATTCACGCAGATAAAAAACCATTACATGCACACAAAGGCAGATTTAATAAACCCACAGTTCATCAAGTTGGTGTTGTCATCGTTGGGCAAACGTTCAACAATAGAGATATTGTCTTGAAAACCAGAGACAATAAACTGCAACGCAATTAAAGAAAGCCACAGATCCTATGATGCACTTCAATATCCTCTCATGTTCTGCTATGGTGAAAACGGCTATTCTTTGTCTATACCTCAAGTTCATCCTGCCAGTAAGTTACCTATGAGCAAAACTGTCTCTGCAGCAAACTTCTATTCATACCGGCTTATGATCAGACAACATCCTGCTAATAATTTCCTTTTCTTCCGAACTTTATTAAATCAGTTTTTAGTCGATATGTACGCAAAAATTTAATCCGAAAGACTAAATTATATCAGACTAAATCAAAAAAAACTACAGGCTGAAAATTACGTTCACTTAAAAGATGCTATTGACAAAAACGACAATGATTTAACAGAACTTGGTCAAGCTGTGATATTACCATCATCCTTCACTGAAGGACCTCGCTATATGCACGAGCGCACACAAGACGCAATGACATATGTTCGTCGTTATGGCCGCCCTGACTTATTCATCACATTTACTTGCAATCCTAAATGGCCTGAGATCTCTGAAATTCTCCTTCCACGTCAAAAACCTCACGATCGCCACGACCTTATTGGTCGTGTATTTCATCTCAAGATCCGCAAAATGATAGACTTGCTCACGAAGAGTAACATTTTCGGCTGTACAAATTCCTACATGTACACCATAGAGTGGCAAAAGCGAGGTATTCCCCATGCACACATTCTATTGTGGCTAAAGGATACGATTAAACCAGCTCTCATCGATCAACTCATCCGTGCAGAAATTCCTGATCCACAGACTGACTCTGCCCTACACAAAATAATAAAATCCAACATGATTCACGGCCCATGTGGACCTCATAATATCAAATCGCCCTGCATGAGCAGCAGAATATGCACTAAGAAGTACCCGCGTCCGTTCATCTCACAAACTCAGACCGGAGAAGATGGTTACCCTCAGTACCGCCGGCGCGCACCTGCTGATGGAGGTCATACAATTAACATCACAGGAGTAGATATCGACAACAGATGGGTGGTCCCTTATAGTCCTGTGCTGTCCCGCTTCTTCAATGCTCACATCAATGTCGAATTTTGCAATTCAGTAAAATCGATCAAATACATCTGCAAGTATTTTAACAAGGGAAGTGACCAGGCAGTATTTACAATACAAAATCAAAATGACGAAGTATCTCGATACGAAGCTGGTCGTTACATTAGTAGCTCTGAAGCAGCCTGGCGCGTTTTCTGTTTTCCCATTCACGAACGTTTCCCTCCGGTCGCTGCTGTGCATCTTGAGAACGGACAAAGAATTTATTTCACAGAAGGCAATGTCACCGATAAAGTACACAATCCACCACAAACGACCCTTTTAACATTCTTTGACCTTTGCAAGCACGATGATTTTGCTAGACAAGTTCATTATAATGAAATTCCATCATATTATGTGTGGGCAAACAACATGTTTCGTCGAAGGAAACAGGGCAACCCTGTACCAGGATATTCGGGAGTGAAAAAGGATCATGTACTGGGACGGGTCTACACTGTACACCCGAATAACTCTGAATGCTACCACCTTCGACTGCTGCTCAACAAAATCACAGGTCCCACGTCTTTCAAATCTCTCAGACCAGTTGATGGTGTCCTACATCCAGCCTGCAGGGCACTCGGTTTATTACATGACGATATCAACTGGGACGATACTCTACAGGAAGGTACTCTATCTCTCTCACCTCAAAAGATCCGTGAACTGTTTGCTGTCATGTTGGTGTTCTGCCAAATAGAAAACCCCTTAAACCTGTGGGAAAAACATAAAGACAGCATAGCAGAAGATGTTAGGAGACAGACTGAAAGAGATCATATACGAACAGAAGTCCACCAGTGGTTAAATTTGATCTATAACAAGTGTCTACAGTTGCTTGAAAACTACATCATTGCTATTGGAGGTCAATTTCTTCATCATTATGGTTTGCCTTCACCTTTAACAGAACTGACACAGCTTGCGTCAAATCCCGAGTACTTGAAAGAGACATCTTACAACACCTCGCACTTAGCCAATATAGTCACAAATAACGAGCGGTTGCTAAATAGTGACCAAAAGTCAGTTTATGAGCAAATCGTGAGCAGCTTTGCGTCTGCCACTACCACGGTGTTTTTCCTTGATGCTCCAGGAGGAACTGGTAAGACATTCCTAATAAACCTTCTCCTTGCAAAAATCCGATCAAAACGTAACATTGCCATAGCTGTGGCTTCTTCTGGCATTGCTGCAACTCTTCTAGAGGTTGGCAGAACTGCTCATTCAGCTTTCAAGCTGCCTCTGAACCTCATCCATACTGAATCCCCCATGTGTAACATACCAAAGCAGAGCAACATGGCTGAAGTGCTGCGACATTGTCACCTTATTGTCTGGGATGAATGCACTATGGCACACAGAGCAGGTATTGAGGCTTTAGACAGGACCCTCCAAGACATCTGAAACACCAACAAACTTATGGGAGGCTTGACAGTGTTGCTGGCTGGAGACTTCCGCCAAACCCTACCAGTCATGACCAGAGGAACACGCGCTGATGAAGTTAAAGCATCTCTGAAATCTTCATACCTATGGCCACAAATCCATGTTGTTACTTTAAAAATAAACATGAGAGTTCATTTGAAAGGCAACAAAAAGGCAGAGGAGTTCTCTGCTCTTCTGATGAGTATAGGTGATGGCACCTTCATACAAGAAAACCGTAAAATAAATATTCCTACAAATCTCTGTCTCATCGTGAATACCTTACAAAGCCTTCTTCAAAATGTTTACCCCGATCTACGAAATCTACACCAAAGTAATGTGTCATGGTTAAGAGAGAGAGCTATCCTGACACCAAAAAATGACATGACCACGACTATAAACCACATTTTACTTCAAGAACTACCTTCACAATTAAAAGCATATCAATCTGTTGATTCAGTTGTAGAAGTAGAAGACCCGGTTCATTATCCAGTAGAGTTTCTCAACACTCTAAATCCTCCAGGCACTCCTGAGCATAATCTAATCTTGAAGGTTGGGGCACCAATAATGTTACTGAGAAACTTACAGCCACCGAAACTTTGTAACGGCACGAGACTTCAGGTCACATTTCCACAAAACAACCTAATTGAAGCAACTATTTTTACTGGCAGTGCCTCAGGTGACACAGTTTTTATTCCTCGCATCCCCGTTATACCATCTAATCTCCCATTTCAATTCAAACGTGTTCAATTTCCAGTAAGACTCTGCTTCGTAATGACAATTAATAAGTCTCAGGGACAAATACTACAAAAGGTTGGCATTGATTTGAGGCAGGATTGCTTTTCACATGGCCAACTGTACGTTGCATGCTCAAGAGTAAGATCAGCACACAGCTTAGTCATATTACAACCAGAGGGCCGAACTGACAACGTGGTATACAGAGATATCCTTAACAATTAATTTTTTATATATTTTACCTCAGTCTAAAAATGTTTACTTTTTTCTTAATAAAAATATTCAGGCAGTATTTCACCGCTGCAAAGCGTGGGTATTTTGCTAGTATATATATATATATTGTCACGCATGCGCGAGTAGGAGGCCGCGGACGGACCTTAAACCGCTTCAGAAGACGTTCGCTGGCAGGGTGTGGCGGGCTAATAACCTTTCTCCTTTGTCTTCCAGGAAAAAAGACGCTCCGCCATGGTAACCTTCCCGCAGTATGTCCACTTCCGCCCTTCCTCCGCCATTTTCCTTGACGTCAGCAGTCCCATCCTCCCTCACGGTTCCTTCCCAGCATTCCTCCACTTCCGGCTCCTCCCCTATAAAATGGCCGACGACGCCTCTGAAGGCGTCGCGCATATGAACTGTTTTGTTTATGTCTCTGACCTGATTTCTTTTTTTTGTGAGGTATCGCAATATACGAGGCCGGAAACCCCAAAACTTTATGCTGTCTTTTGCTCTTATTTTACAGTGACGTAGCCGGCAGGATATAAAGCCCGAAGAAAATGACGGAAGGGCAAGACCTCAACTCGGTGCTGCAGGATATGAACGCTCAGATCCTGGCCCTGCAGCAGGCGCAAGCTAACACCACCCGGGAGTTGGAGGAGACGAAGGCCAAACTGGCGGAAGCCCAGAGGGTAAGGCCCGTCCCGCCTCGTCCAACGACCCCGCCTCTGGTGCCCATGACTGAGGCGGACGACATAGAATCATACCTGGGCATTTTCGAGAGGACGGCCACCCGGAACGAGTGGCAGCGGTCCGAGTGGGCGCCCATTCTGGCGCCCTATCTGAAGGGGCCCGCGCAGCGGGCTTATTATGACCTTCCCGTCGAGGAGGCCGCTAGTTATGACCTCCTGAAACAGGAGATTCTGGCACGCTACGGCATCACGCCG
The DNA here is from genome assembly GCA_026402145.1 of Polypterus bichir lapradei. Taxonomy (NCBI): domain Eukaryota; kingdom Metazoa; phylum Chordata; class Cladistia; order Polypteriformes; family Polypteridae; genus Polypterus; species Polypterus bichir. The sequence goes on from JANRMT010028174.1 coordinate 7,233,271, forward strand.
GGCCAGCAGGCGGTCGAATGGAGGAGCTGGCAATTCGACCCCGAGAAGCCGGCCCTTGCGCAGGCCTTCGACTTCTGGGGCAAAATGGGGTGCTGGCAACGACCCGAAGGCCCCCAGGCCCGGAAGGTCGTAGAGCAGGTGGCCTGCGAGGGCCTGGTTAACGCTTTGCCCAGCTCCCTCTCCCAGCAGGTCCGGCGCCATCCTTTTAAGGACATGCCAGGCCTCCTGGAGGTCTTGGAGCGTCAGCTGGCAGTCTACCAAGGCGGGGGGTCAGAGAGGCACGCTCATGGGAACTGACAGGGACGGGCGGCCACCCCCGAGCCCTCTCGACGCGCTGCAGAAGCGGCACCGAGGCCAAAAGAAAAACCGGCCGCCCCGCGCTGTTACAAGTGCGGCGAGGTCGGCCACCTCCTTCCTACCTGTCCCCTTAACACAGCAACAGAGCCGATGGACTGCACCTGGGCGGCCGCTGAAAGGTACTGTACTCCATCGCACCCGCTGGCAAGTCCAAACACGGGAGTGGTGTTGTTGAATGGGCACTCGGTGGTGGCTTTGTTTGACTCCAGCAGCAACATTACCATTGTCGCTCGCCGTTACGTGTTACCGCGACAGTGGCTGACGCAGCACTTTCAGGTCACCTGTGTACATGGAGAGACTAAGTCTTACCGCAGTGCCCGCTGTTACATCACCTGGAAGGGGCAAGTTTCCAACTTGACGGTCGCGGTGTTACCCGATCCCCCCTATCCGATAATTTTGGGGCAGGACTGGTTTCACAGGAAAAGCGGTAAGGCGAACACCGCTACCGGGGCCTCGCTAGGTCTGGTTATGAAGGGGCGAGGCGCCCTTCCCGCGGTCTCCACGCCATGCTCCGAGGCAAGCCGAAATGGCGCAGGCACATCGAGGGAGGTTTCTCAGGCGACGGACTCTGACCCAGAAGTATCCGCCGGGGAAGGGACGAGCCAGGGAACCCTTCCCCCAAACCGCTCACAAGACCCCCTAAGTAATTTGGACCACCAATTTCGGTCCACGCCTGCTTCGTTTAAAAGGGAACAGTGGAGCGATGATTCCCTGCGGTTTGCCCGGAATGCGATTGTTCATCCAGGCAGTTCACAAGCTGACGGTTCCATGCCACGCGAGCCCTTCTTTGTGCTGGAGAATGATCTGCTGTATCGGGTCGCAACCCACGAGGGTGAGGTGCGGAAACTGCTGCTAGTGCCGCGTACCTTCCGGCGGGAGGTATGCGAGCTAGCTCACGCCCACCTTCTAGGCGCCCACCTTGGGGCCGAGAAGACACTGGAGAGAATCAAGCTCCGCTTTTATTGGCCCGGGATCAACGAGGAGGTCCGGCGTTTCTGTCAGTCCTGTCCAGAGTGCCAGACTCGCCAGATTCCTAGGAGGGACCATGCTCCTCTCGTCCCGATACCCCTGATAGACATTCCTTTTGACCGAATAGGGGTAGACCTGGTAGGCCCCCTGGAACCCTCGAAACGTGGCGACAAGTATATATTGGTCATGGTTGACTATGCAACCCGGTACCCAGAGGCGGTTCCCCTGCGCTGCGCTAACACCAAAAACATCGCACGGGAACTGGTCAACCTCTTTTCGAGAGTGGGTATCCCTAAAGAAGTCCTCACGGACCAGGGTACTCCCTTCACCTCAGATACGTTCAAGGAGGTTGCCAAATTACTCCGAATAAAGCACCTGAAGACGTCTGTCTACCACCCCCAAACAGACGGGCTGGTAGAACATTTTAATCAGACGCTTAAACAGATGCTTCGCAAGGTGGTCAGCGCTGATGGCAGGAATTGGGACCAGCTCCTACCGCTCGTGCTTTTTGCCTACCGGGAGGTGCCCCAGGCCTCTACGGGCTTCTCCCCTTTTGAGCTATTGTACGGGCGACAACCCCGGGGGCTTTTGGATGTACTAAAAGAGGGCTGGGAGGCCGAGGCCCTTCTCTCCTCCAATATATTGGAGTATGTGCCGCAACTGCGCGACAGGCTCGCTAAAATCAGGCCCATCCTAAAAGACCACGTGATCCGTGCGCAGGCGGCGCAGGCCCGGTGCTACAACCGCAACTCCGTCCTTCGGGAGTTCCGCCCGGGGGACCGAGTAATGGTACTCGTCCCTACCTCCCATTCGAAGCTACTAGCTCACTGGCAGGGGCCATACGAGGTTAAGGAACGAAAGGGGCTCGTCGACTATTTAGTTAAACAACCGAATCGTCGACCGAGCGAGAGGATCTACCATGTTAATCTGTTAAAACCCTGGAAGGACCGGGAGGAGCCTCCCGACACTAGTAGATCCCTCTCCCTGTTCGCTAGCACATTTGCCCTTAACCTCGGTCACGAGCTGACACCCCTACAGCGGCGGGAGATAACCCAGGCTATCCACGCCATCCCCGATGTAGTGAGCGAGGCACCAGGCTGGACCTTGCTATTTGCGCACGATATAGTCACGGACCCCGGAGTAGTCGTCCGGGAGAGGCCCTATAGACTCCCGGAGGCAAAACGCGCCGAAGTGGAACTGGAGGTGCAGCGAATGCTGGATCTGGACATTATAGAGGAAAGCCACAGTCCTTGGTCCAGTCCTATCGTCCTTGTTTCCAAGCCGGACGGCTCCTGGAGATTCTGCAACGACTTTAGACGTCTAAACCAGGTCTCCAAGTTTGACGCCTACCCGATGCCCCGCATCGACGACCTACTCGAGCGGCTGGGTGCGGCTCGGTACTTGACTACCCTTGATATGACAAAAGGGTATTGGCAAATTCCTTTAACGGCATCTGCAAAAGAAAAAACGGCCTTTAGCACCCCTAGCGGACATTGGCAATACATGGTCCTCCCATTTGGGCTGCACGGGGCCCGAGCGACATTTCAGCGTCTGGTGGATAGAGTGCTGAAGCCCCACCAGTCCTATAGTGCCGCCTACCTGGATGACGTCGTCATCTATTCTGGCACCTGGGAGGAACATCTATTGCAGGTCTCTGCTGTCCTCGCGACGCTGGCTAAAGCCGGCCTCCGCATTAACCCCCGTAAGTGTTTCTTTGGCTTGAAGGAGGCCAAGTATTTAGGCTACCTGGTCGGGCGAGGACAGGTGAGACCCCAATGCTCCAAAGTTAAAGACATCCTGGAATGGCCCCGTCCGAATACCAAGAGACAGGTGCAGGCTTTCCTGGGGCTGGCGGGGTACTACCGCCGGTTCGTACCCTGTTTCTCCGAAAGGGCAGCACCCTTGACTAACTTAACAAAGAAAGGCGCTCCCTTACAAGTGGTATGGAACGACATGGTGGAACACGCATTCAATGACCTAAAAAAGGCCCTAACGTCGGCACCTGTATTAAGGACCCCTGATTTTAGGTTGCCTTTTATTCTCCAGACCGATGCTTCGGACACAGGCCTGGGCGCCGTGTTGAGCCAAAGCGTCGATGGTGTCGAACACCCTGTAATGTACCTAAGCCGGAAACTGCTGGACCGAGAGAGCCAGTACGCGGCAGTGGAGAGGGAGGCCCTGGCCATTAAGTGGGCCGTGACTTATCTTCGGTACTACCTGTTGGGCCACGAATTCACTCTGGTGACTGATCACGCTGCGCTTCAGTGGATGTCCCTCTACAAAGAGTCGAATCCGCGGGTCACCAGGTGGTTCCTGGACTTGCAGCCCTATAAGTTCACGGTCACTTATCGGCGCGGCGGCCTTCACACCAATGCCGATGCCCTCTCTCGCATCCACGACGTCTCGGTTAGGTCCGCCCGACCTGACGGTCTTGGGCTTAGGGGGGGGTCGAGTCACGCATGCGCGAGTAGGAGGCCGCGGACGGACTTTAAACCGCTTCGGAAGACGTTCGCCGGCAGGGTGTGGCGGGCTACTAACCTTTCTCCTTTGTCTTCCAGGAAAAAAGATGCTCCGCCATTGTAACCTTCCCGCAGTACGTCCACTTCCGCCCTTCCTCCGCCATCTTCCTTGACGTCAGCAGTCCCATCCTCCCTCACGGTTCCTTCCCAGCATTCCTCCACTTCCGGCTCCTCCCCTATAAAATGGCCGACGACGCCTCTGAAGGCGTCGCGCATATGAACTGTTTTGTTTATGTCTCTGACCTGATTTCTTTTTTTTGTGAGGTATCGCAATATACGGGGCCGGAAACCCCAAAACTTTATGCTGTCTGTTGCTCTTATTTTACAATATATATATATATGTATATATATATATATATATACACAGTTGTTTAAGCATTAGGTATGTTCTGTGTGCAAAAATCCTTGTAGCACTCACTGTGGTTCCTGTTAAAGTGTCTCCCTCTGCCATTTTTATATTTGCTCATACTGAGGGTTTTGTTAAAGTGACCCCAATCTGCCGTTCTTATATTTGCTCATATTTGGACCTGCATCCATATTGCAAAAAGTGTGCAGAAACCCTTGCAGCACACACTGTGTCCTGAGCAAAAGTTTTGTCACTGAATTGCTGAGGGTTTTGTACAGAAGTGTATTAGGGCCATGGTGAAAAAAGAAAAATACTGACAAATTGAAGAAAAAAAAACTAAATAAAGTTGACATGTTCACTTTATTCTCGACATTTCCACTTTAATCTTGACGCTTATGACAAGATTAAAGTCGACATTTCCACTTTATTCTCATAGATTATTTTGTCGTTAAACAGAATGTTGTAAACTTTATCCTAAAATCAATGTTTAATTTACTAGATTTTCTCAAACCCCATCATAAGTTATGTAGCACATTAAATGCTTTGTGTTAAGTGTTCCCCGGCCCAGTTGTTAATCACTACGCGCTTCTTAAACTGACTTCCTCTGCACTAAGAGGAGGCACAGGCAGTGATCGCCGCACATTGACTTGATATTCCTGCTCTATGAACATTTAGAATGCAAACATAAATACTTGATATAATTTTCAGGATGAAATGCATTAAAGCTGGTATTAAACATGCACATTAGTGTGGCGGTAGTGCTGCTCCCTTGCATTAAGGGGTCCCCAGGTCTACATTCAGTGTAGAGAACTTTAGGGCAGGTGTGACAAGACTGCAGAAAACGGGATGTATGAATGGGTATCGCACAGGTTTAACTGAAATATTGTGTAAATGTTGGGTTTGTGATCTGGTGGTCGGAGACATGAACACAGAATTCAATGGATGTTCATCTGAGTGGGCTTTCTTTACTGCACACGTGCTGTCTGTCTGATGTACCAAACCCCCAATTCCTATCCTTCCTTTTTCTTTCTCCACATAACCAATCATGATAAACGTCTTTGTGAAATTAAAACTAGTTATAAACTTAGACCACAGAGTATTCAGAACTTTAAAAAATCTTCGTTATACATTTTTAATGATGCCATTCATTTAGAGTTGCGTCCATCCCACCAAGAATAGTATGCGAGGCAGGAGGAAATCCTGAAAGGGGCGCCAACACATCGCATGGTGAATATGAGCAACACATACACCAGCAGGGTCAATATAGCAGAACAAAACCCCACATTCTACATGACTGTAAAAGGAAACTGAAGCACGCCGAGTAAACCCACCAGAAAAACATGCAAATTCAAAGAAGGGAACACCCGGATTCACCTTACTGCGAGGCAGCAGTGCAACCTCCACGCCACCACGCCCCCACATGATTAGTACATGTTTTAATGCATTTCATCATGAAAATGATATCAAGTATTTATCTTAGCATTGTAAATATTCAGGGAGCAGGCATATCATGACATTAATGAATTCTGTGCGGCATTCGCTGCCTGTGCCTCCTCTTAGTGCAAGAGGAAGTCAATTTAAGAAGCACATACCGATTCAACATTGCTCGGGGAACACTTAACACAAAGCATTTAATGTGCTACATAACTTATGACGGGGTTTGAGAAAATCTAGTAAATTAAACAATCATTTTAAGATGATGTTTAGTTTATGATGTTCTATTTTAATGACAAACTACAAGAATAAAGTCAACATGTTGACTTTAATCTCAAGATAAACAGCGAGAATAACGTAGAAATGTTGAGAATAAAGTCCAAATGTCGACTTTATTCACGACATAAGCGTCGAGATTAAAATGGAAATGTCGAGAATGCGTACCTGCCGTATTGTGCATTGAATATCCAACAGGCTCTCACTTTCCCACTCAAAAGTCATATTCATAGGTACTTTTCATTTTTTCCAAACATTTTACCAACGTGAGTAGTAAAAGTGTTCAGAAAACAGCACTTGTCAATTATTTCAGAAAAGAGACACCACAAACTAATGAAGGTGCGGCGTCAACTTCTGATGTGGCAATTTCAGACAAAGACATTGCAGAGGCTGGTCCATCAGGGGAAATCTCTTCAGCAGACACTCTGCCAATTGAAAAATCTAAGTACCGCTTATCCGGCATGAACAAACAATGGTTTAAAGATTTTAATTGGCTAATGGTCAAAGAAAATGGTATGTGGTGCTCATTGTGCATGAAATATTCAAACAAACACCCACCAAGGAGGGGTTACTTTGGGTAAACGTGCTATGCACAAGAATTCGAAAAGAAAGCTTGCTGGACCATGAAAAAGTAAAATGTACATTGAGTCTTCTGCTGACCTTTTAGGAAAGCGTGTACTAGAGCAAACTCGAATTGATCAAATTGAAAGATCTGTATCTGTGTTAAATAACTTACAGAGAGATGCCTTTGTGGAAGCTTTGAGATCCATGCATTGGTTGGCAAAAAATGAGTTGCCACATACAACGTTGTTTGAAAAGCTGTTGGACCACTGTAAAGAAATGGGTTGTTCTAATGTTGGTAAAAATGCACATTACACCTCTGAAAGAATAATGCAAGAGCTGCTGGATGTCTTAGCATCACAAATAAAGTCTAACATACTGAAAAATATACATGCTGAAATTTTTCCAGTATTCTGTGTAATGAAACCACAGACATCTCAGTTTTAAAACAATGAATTCAGTGGCGACTGCTCTAAGACTACAAGGGAAGCTCCGCTTCCTCTACTATGTCAGAAAATAAATGCTCATATATGTACTGTCGTATCTATATTGGTTTTAATAAAAGTGCGCTAGAACGCGTTCAACTTCATGACTAGCTCGTTCAGAATCAGGTATTTATTGTAGATTTTTTGACGCGATTTTCTTGTCATACATTTCCGTGCAGCACAGCGGGTTAAACCCTCCTGAAGCCCAGCTTCACCGGAGCTCCATGGGCAAGCACGGAGGAGCTTTTTTCACTGCAGAAAAGCTGGACGGTAATTGGATAAATGCACCAGTGGGCGGGCCAGGACGCTGGGCTGCTGCATGATGATTGGAGGAGCTGTTTAAAGGGCGGCACCCCTTTTTTGATTGACAGCATGTCTTAAGTATACATCAGCACTACAGAGATTCCAGTTCAGTCCCTTGCGGATTTGCAGGTGAAGTCGTACGACAAACTGCTGCACTCTGTATTGTTTGCTGGTGATATAAACCATTTTTGTTTGTACAAATCATTCTTTAAATGATAAAAAAACATATAGCGTTCTTGACTTTGCTCCTTGTTTCAGCATTGTAAATTATTATTATTATAATTATTATTATTCAGCATTATGTTCGTTCATATAATTAAAGTAGCTCGTGGAAGGGGAAACTAGCCAGCTAGCAAGCTGTGCATAATGGCAGACGGTGCTAATATTGTTGACCTGCTTTTGGCAAAACCATTTAGTAGTTCTTCCTTACGAGGAGAGACTCAGGATTAAACGGCAGGGCAGACCAACGCCCAAGATTGATCTGGTGCAAAAATCAGTAAAAAATAACAGGTCTTTTCAGCTCTCCTGGTATGACAAGGTGAACTGGCTGACTGGAAGTGCTGTGACAAAGAAAATGTACTGTTGGCCATGCCTCTTGACGAAACTTTCTCAGGGAATGGGATGTGTTTGGTCAAAAGTGGGTTTTGGGGATCTGGGTAATTTTGACAGGGCATACAAAAGGCATGAAAAGTGCAAAGAACATGTGAGTTCATGTGCAAGGTTAAGTTGTCTGGGCAGGGTCAGGGTTGAACATGCAATCAATGAAGGTCTTTGCATTCAGGTGGCAAAACATAATGAAACAGTAAAAAAAAAAACCAGGGCCTTCCTAAACCGTCTAATTGATGCGACTTCCTTGCTTGGCCGTCAGGAGCTGGCATTCAGGGGGCATGATGAGAGTAGTGAATAAGCAAATAAGGGGAATTACAGGGAATTTACAGAAACATTAGCTAAATATGACTCTGTCTTGGCCACACAATTTCAGTCATCAGCTGTGTTTTCTGGTATGTCCCACTCAATCCAAAATGACTTGATCTCTGCTCTCGCAGCCACTGTTTCTGATCATATAAAAGGTGAAATTCAGACTGCTCCTTTTTTTGCATGGCAGGTGGATGAAGCAACTGACATATCTTGCCATGCACAACTGTCTGTCATTGTTAGGTATGTGGATCGTGCAGGTAAAATTCAAGAGTGCTTCATTGGATTTTTGGATGTGTCAGGGGGTCGAGATGCTCAGTCTGTGTTTGAAGTTTTAAACGAGAACATGCAGGGCTACAGTTTTAGAGAAAAACTTGTGACACAAACCTACGATGGGGCTGCTGTCTTTGCTTCATCTCTCAATGGCCTACAGGCCAAAGTTAAAGTAATAGCCCCTAGTACAGTGTTTGGGCATCGCTATGCACACAGACTGAACCTGGTGTTGTCCCAGGGTGCTAAATGCTTGCCTGAGTCAAGAATATTTTTTACATCTCTCTCTGGGCTCACCACAATTTTTTCAAAGTCCACAAAAAGGATGTCTTTTCTTGAGTCTGCAGGGTCTTCAAGATTGCCCAGAAACGCTCCTACTCGATGGAATTTCACATCACCGATAGTGAGAACTGTGGCAAACATTTATGATGGCCTCCTGCAGACTTTTGACAAGATTACCCAGGATGAGAGCATGGATGATGACACATTAGATGCTGCCAAAGGCTTCATAATGAAACTGGAGGATTTTGAGTTTGTGTTCATGTTGTACACATATGAACAAATATTCTCTGAGACAGATGTTGTCTTTGATATTGTCCAGCAAAGCGCTACGGATGTTCTTTACTGCAAAAAAAGAATTGGGTCTCTCCTTGCTTTTGTCAAGGAGAAGAGGTCAGAGGAGGCTTATCAAGCAGTTTATGAAAAGCAGCAAATCTCACATCAGACCCTCGAGATGAACCTATTAGAAAGTGCCGTCTGTCACAATTACAGGATCCCCAGGACCGCTACAGAGATTTGTACATGGCCATCCTAGACAATCTCATGGAGCAGATTTCTCAGTGTTTTTCAAATTTGGAAAGCATGAGCTTCTTAGAATTAGTCAATCCAGGGAAATTACATGAAATGAGACGAGTGTTTCCAGAGGAGGCATTTGAAAGTGTGCTGAAAAGTTATGGCCATTTCTTTGACTCAGGGAGACTGAGATCTGAACTTCAAGTATTATATTCAGATCATGACTTACAGGGGAGCAGGGGTAAGCTGTGTGATTTCTTGGTGTTTTTTAAAGACCTGGAGTTGGATAGTGCAATGCCTCAGCTATACAAGCTGTTGTCGTTAGTGGCAACAATTGGTGCTACATCAGCAGGTGTAGAGAGGAGCTCCTCCTGTTTAAAACGGGTCAAGTCATACACCCGCAACACGATGGGCCAAGTCCGTTTGAGCAACCTTGCTCTCCTGGCCATTGAAAGGAAACTGGTTAAATCCCTGGAAAAGACGGCCAATTGGTACGACAGGGTCACAGACCATTTTCTGCAAAAGGAACGGAGGGCAGAATTTACGTACAAATAACATAATGAATTTTATGATGAAGGCCCAATATGAGCTTCCCCTGTTTCAAAAGCTAGCAGCCGCCACTGGTTTACAACTGCGGTGACGTATAGTACTGTGGCTCTGCAAGTGGAAATTATTCGCACACAAAAAAGATATAGTTCATACACAGAGTTGCGATAGGGTAAGCACGCATAACCAATATGTTTCATACGCGAAACCGACACAGTACACACAACTAATAGAGTTCAAGCGCAAAATCGGCAGGTTACCCACATGAAACCAGTATAAGACGTGCATGAAACCAATATCGTGCATACGCAAATCCATTGTTAGACCGACACAGAACGCAAGCCAATATACTGTAGTTCATACGCAAACCGATAATATACAAACGTAAACCAAAGCAGTACACTCACAAACCAATAACAAACGTACTGGAACCAGTGATATACACACGTAAATCAATGTAGTTCATATGCAAACGAGTGGTATGCACGTACAAACGGATATAGTTTACTTACAAACCGATAATATACGGACACGAACCAGTTGTTCATATGTATTAAAACCAGTATTGAACGCACGCAAACCGATAGTAAATATTCCTAAACCAATTGATTGCACACAGAAATATACGATTTATAGCCTGTTTGGCCGCTAGGTCTGCTTGATCGCCGACCCACTTCACGACTGACACCTGCCGCGTTTCCAGTGGACAGAAGGAGCTCGCTTGTCTCGAAAACTTCCGACACTTAACGCTCACTTGTTGCTTCAGTAAATAAACGAAACCCCGCTATCTGCAAGTAAATAGAATGACACTGTGAAAGTGATAAGGCTCTGCTGAAGGACTACGTGCCGTTCATATACGCCCCCCTGCTCCATGCGCTTTCGCAGAGGACTCGAGCCCCTTCGGGCACCCCTAACTATGAGACCCTCGGAGTCAATCAACAAAAGATTATTTTAAATGAAAGAGTTACATTTTTAAGCACTCAAAAATGCATTACAAATTGTAATTTTTATGTCGCCGCCATGTTTAACAGCTCCTACACTACGTGCACTAGTTTTCAATTTCAATACGAACTTTCATTTAGCCTAGAAAATATCTTCAAAAATAACACACAGATCATAAGTGACAATTAAATTCAATCCGTCATCTTTGTGATGTTGGAACAGACTACAAAAGATAAAAAAAATCAAAAATGTTCCACTTACTTGTCCATTACGTTTCCCATTCTTATTTTCAGATGCTGAGTTTTTGTTTTGCGATGCGCTTCATATTTATAGCCTGGGAAAGTGAGGCGATCTGCCAGGTCCTCTCAGGTTATATTTAAAAACACGTGGTTTCTAGTAAACGGGATACTTTGTTCAAAGAAAACCTAAAATGATAAACAGTGACAAAGGAATGCCTTTTTTGACTTTTTTCTTTTTAAATTCACTCGTGAATTCCTAAGTCCTAATAACACAGCACACCCTCAAAATGTTATGTTACATAACTCATTTAAATTTACTGCATCCAAATCCACCTGTTTTAAGGCTTTACATAACCTTTTGGAACACTATAAAACATGTTAGATTGACATAAAATATTTACATTCGTTGTACATAATAACATTGTTTAATCAAAAAATATTTAATTATGCTCAGTGAATCCTGACTGAAACAAGCCTGGTTTCTAAAAAAAATGCTAACAATATAGGAGGCTTATTTATTGATATTGGGTGGATGCACTTTCTGTGTAATGTTAATATTAATAATTCTGTTCTATAGTAGTCAAATAAAAAGGTGCTTTTTATAAAAAGTGAGAATATCAACAGACATCTATCATAAGTAATCTTCTATAACCGTACAAAACCCACAACATTCAGAAAAAAAAATGAATAACATAAAAGTCTTTCAGTACACAAAAGTGTGAAGATCTCTTGGACTACAATGCAACAAAAAGGGCAGATGTTTACGGATCATCATGTACACAAACTTGTTTATTTTAAGTTAAATCAACTTAACTCAACAGTTTGTTCAACTTGATACAACTCTGTTAATGTGACATCTAAGGGAATTATGTCAAGGTAACTGGAAAGAACAAAGTAATATTAACAGACATGATTATTTTAAGTTATATTAACAAAGTGAACAGAGCCTTTTGTTCGTTCATCAGTGAACTGAATGACATTTCTTGGCTCTCACATGTGTGACAGTGTGACACAGGAATGCGTTGAAAAAAATGGTTTTGATTATTGCTTGTGATTTTTAGATATGTTTGACTGCTGAATTTAAAAAGGAAAACTCATTTTCTCCATCACATAATATTTTTTTCAGAAAATACTTTTTTTAAGTTGTCAATTGTTTTATTGTTTTTCGCACTACACATTTACAAATAAAGGTCCTAAAATGGCACTTTAGTGAGTTGTGTGGGTCTAGACTCAGTGCTTGATAAAGAACCATTTCAGTCTATCCATCCATCCATCTATTATCCAACCCTCTCAGATAATTCACCCCAAACCTAATCTTAGCCATAGTGTAACCAGGTGTGTCACTGACGTATAATGTAAAGCAACAACATCCAGTGTGGATTGGAGCTCTGGAGGTCCGCAGCTGGACTCTATTGGCAGTGTTCTCCCCAGAAATTTTTTCCAGCCAGATGGCATGAAAAAGTAGCCGGGTGGAGTGGGACGGGGAAATTTGGTGGTGTGTAAAATTAAATATGCACTATTTTTATTAGTTAGTCAGTCAGTCATCATCTAACCCGCTATATCCTAACTACAGGGTCACGGGGGTCTGATGGAGCCAATCCCAGCCAACACAAGGCACAAGGAAGGAAACAAACCCCGGGCAGGGCGCCAGCCCACTGCAGCCATTTCATTCTATGAAGGTTTTTGTATTTGAAGTTTGTTCTTTGGGCTTTGTAAAAGTTCCTAAATTGTGGAAAGATAAGACATTTTTAAGTCTATAGGCTACCTAGCAGATTACTGACAGATCAAGAAAACTCAAACTTACAGTAAATGTGTCTGACTTTATGCAACAAGAGAATTTTTAAAATCATGTAGCCCCTGGCATTTTATAAATCTTTTCTAATATGTTTGTGTCTCTTAATGGAGACTGTTATGGATCTAAATGAATAAAGAGTTTTTCTGGAACCTTCAAGTGGATGATCCTGTAAAGAACGAAAAATGGTTCCCTTATGACACCACACTGAAGAACCACACTGGCACCTTTAGTCACAGTGACGAGTCGCAGTGGCAGTCAGGGCACAAACAAGTGACAGATTATCTCTGTGAATGGCACGGCAGAGCCAAGAATGAACTTTAAGTTCAGAAGGAATGGACAGCTAGAATAAAAGCTGCTCTGAAAAAGAAAGATTTGAGTCAAGTTTTGAAGATGTAAACATTTCAAATGTATGACCAATTTTCTAAAAACTAATTTGAGTAATTTAAAAATATTTTTGTTGTCTGATTTATACAGTCAAAATAATTTAGATAGTAAAATTTAAGAAAAAAAGTCACATAAAGCAGGTGTACTTAATGTGATTGATTTTCATTAACATTAAATGGTTCAAATATGTTTATTTTTATTGTAATTCCTGTATTTAAAGAAATAATTCAGACTATTTTGTAAAATGTACACATTTCAATTGTAGGAGAAATTTACAGAATATTGTAAACTTTAAAAAAAAAGTTTTTTATTCTCTGATTTATAATATTAGATACATACATTTAAGAAACAAATATGATTTTAATTAATATAATTTGTTATCATTAAATTAAAAGAGTTCAAATGCCCTTCTGTTTTCTTAGCCTGCTTATTTAGAGGAAGGATATGGGGAAGCTGTAGCCTGTCTGAGCAGTCACAGGGCACAAGGCAGGAATAACACCTGGGCAGGGTGCCAGTTTATCACAGGGTGAGCACGCGCACACACACACACACACACACACACTAGAACAATCTGGACGAGAACAGGCCAATGAGCCCAAATAAGCTTGCCAATCCCATGCACTTATTTCTTCTAAAATAACATCAAGTTGAGTTCTGAAGGTCCCTAAAGTCCTCCTAGATAGATAGATAGATAGATAGATAGATAGATAGATAGATAGATAGATAGATAGATAGATACTTTATTAATTCCCATACTCCAGCAGCAGAATACTGATAAAAAATGATATTGAATTAAAGACTGATAACAAAGCAGGTAAAATAGACAATAACTTTGTATAATGTTAAAGTTTACCTCCCTGGGTAGAATTGAAGAGTCACATAGTGTGGGGTCTCCTCAGTCTGTCAGTGGAGCAGGACGGTGACAGCAGTCTGTCGCTGAAGCTGCTCCTCTGTCTGGAGATGATCCTGTTCAGTGGATGCAGTGGATTCTCCACGATTGACAGGAGCCTGCTCAGCGCCCGTCGCTCTGCCACGGATGTCAAACTGTCCAGCTTCATTCCTACAATAGAGCCTGCCTTCCTCACCAGTTTGTCCAGGTGTGAGGCGTCCCTCTTCTTTATGCTGCCTCCCCAGCACACCACCGCGTAGAAGAGGGCGCTCGCCACAACCATCTGGTAGAACATCTGCAGCATCTTATTGCAGATGTTGAAGGACGCCAGCCTTCTAATGAAGTATAGTCGGCTCTGACCTCTCTTACACAGAGCATCAGTATTGGCAGTCCAGTCCAGTTTATCATCCAGCTGCACTCCCAGGTATTTATAGGTCTGCACCCTCTGCACACAGTCACCTCTGATGATCACGGGGTCCATGAGGGGCCTGGTCCTCCTAAAATCCACCACCAGCTCCTTGCTGGTGATGGTGTTCAGGTGTAGGTGGTTTGAGTCGCACCATTTAACAAAGTCCTTGATTAGCTTCCTATACTCCTCCTCCTCCTGCCCACTCCTGATGTAGCCCACAATAGCAGTATCATCAGCAAACTTTTGCACGTGGCAGGACTCCGAGTTGTATTGGAAGTCCGATGTATGTTGGCTGAACAGGACCAGAGAAAGTCCAGTCCCCTGTGGTGCTCCTGTGTTGCTGACCACAATGTCAGACCTGCAGTTCCCGAGACACACATACTGAGGTCTGTCTGAAAGATAGTCCACGATCCATGGCACCAGGTGTGAATCTACTGCCATCTCTGTCAGCTTGTCCCTAAGGAGCAGAGGTTGGATGGTGTTGAAGGCGCTAGAGAAGTCCAGAAACATAATTCTTACAGCACCACTGCCTCTGTCCAGGTGGGAGAGGGATCAGTGTAGCATATAGATGATGACATCCTCCGCTCCCACCTTCTCCTGGTATGCGAACTGCAGAGGGTCGAGGGTGCGGTGGACCTGTGGCCTCAGGTGGTGAAGCAGCAGCCACTCCATGGTCCTCATCACATGTGATGTCAGAGCAACAGGCCAGAAGTCATTCAGCTCACTAGGACGTGATACCTTTGGGACTGGGGTGATACTGGGGGGCATGAAGTAACAAAAAGGGGGGCACGAAGATGTGAAAAAAAGAAAACGAGAATCAAAAATATGAAAAATACATGCTATTGAAACCAAAACAAATTAACGTAAACTACATTCTGATACTAGTACAATAAATATAGAATTAGATAAATGTCAAAAAAAGTAAAGTAGATATAATAAAATATGCATCTACATTTCAAAAAAACATTAGTGGGGCGCGATTAAAACTGTTATGAAAACTCGGGTCGCAAATACTTAAAGGTTGAGAAACACTGTGTTAAAGAATAAGTAACAAAAAAGTTAAGGTCAGATGGCCTGAAAAACAGGAAAAACAACTCTAGTTAGGTTGGAGAAAAAAGACACAAAATCAGCAGGTGTTCAAGGTGGGTCAAAAGATCAGCGATCCCCTACTGGGCATTCCACCTAATACAAATGTTCCTTAATCAGGCATCACATGATAGGATTTAATGAAATTGGTGTTGCGAAGAGCTGGAGCGCCCATCTTCATTCCATCATCTCAGGGGGCTACATGGTGCCTGGAGCAGATGGTGATCGAAGAACCATAAAAGAGAGCAGAGAGTAGTGGGGATTAGTACAGACTGTGGAACCATGAAGAATATGATAATTCTATGTCCATGTAGTCTATTAGGAATACAATTAAAATGTAGCTATGAAATAGTCTTTTAAAAATAATGTGTTTTTAGCAGTTTCTTAAAATGTTCCACAGTATTATTCTGGTGAATTTCTGTTGGTAAAGTATTCCAGATTTTAGGTGCATAACAGCAGAAGGCCACCTCATCACTTCTTTTAAGTTTAGATCTTAGAATTAAAAGCAGACCACCATTAGAAGATCTAAAGTTACAACTTGGAGTGTTAGGGACAGACATTACAAAATACAGAAAGAGATAGATTATTTAAACCTTTATAGACCATTACATGTACTAGTAGACAAGTCAATTCTGAATGACAATGTTAACCAATGTAACGGTGCTAAGACTGGTGTGATGTGCTCAGACATTTTCTTTTTCTAGTTAAGATTCTGGCTGCTGCATTCTGCACTAACCGTAACTGATTGATGTCTGTCTTAGGTAGTTCAGAGAGGAGTGCGTTACAGTAATCTAGTCGACTAAACTAATTTTTCAGTATCTTGTAAAGTTATAAGAAGTCTAACTTTTGCTGTATTCCTTAAGTGAAAAAAAGGCAGTCTTAGTAAACTGATTAATATGTGATTTAAAGCTTAGGTCAGAGTCAATGATTGCACCAAAATTATTTACCTCCGTCTTAACGTTTATGCCTAAAGGATCTAGTGTAACTCTAATACCCTCACTATATCCATTTTTGCCAATAACTAAGATTACTGTTTTCGCCTTAGTTTGAGAAAGTTACTACTTATCCATTCGGAAATGTAAGTACTGTAATGCAATCACCACAACAAACAAAGAATTTCCTACCTTTTAAGTAAGACTGAAACCAATTTAAGACACTGCCAGAGAGGCCCACCCATTGACTAACACAATGTATAAAATATTGTGATCAATGGTATCAAATGCTGCACTCAAGTCTAAGAGAACAAGAACAGATACACAGCCTCTGTCCACATTCACATGCAGATCATCTACTACTTTAACCAGAGCCGTTTCTGTACTGTGATTTGATCTAAAACCTGACTAAACTGAAACTGATCAAGAGTAGAACGTTGAATCAAGTAATCTTTTAGCTGTTTAATTACTGCCTTTTCTAGAATTTTACTTAAGAAAGGTAGGTTAGACATTGGTCTGAAGTTATCACAGACAGAGAAATCGAGATTATTTTTTTTGAGCAGGAGATTGACAACTGCAGTCTTTAGACAGTTGAGGAAGACCCCCATATCTAAAGATGAGTTCACTACGTCGAGTACACTATCACTGAACACATCAGAGACTTTGAAAAGGCCTGTTGGTACTGGTCAAGGATGCAGATGGAGGGTTTGAGCTGAGAAATTATTTTACATAGTTCTGGTAGATCTATTCCAATGAAATAGTTTAACTCACTTAAAGGAGCATGATGCTGGGATCCAATTGGGTTAACTTTGGGGGGATATGCAATATTAATTCTAATATTTACTTTTTGTTTAAAAATATAGCAAATGGTTCACAAGTTTCACTAGCAGTTTCTAGGAGGCATTCCATCATGCAAAATGGGTTTGGAAGACAATCAATAGTTGAGAATTTGGATTACCAGCATTATCATTTATAATTTTAGAGAAACAGGACTGCCTCTCAAGGTGGACTGTGCTATTTTATTCAGTTATTTTAGCCTTCAATATTTCATAGTGAACTATTAATTTAGTTTTTCTCCATTTACACTCTGCTCTCCAATGTATTCTTTTTAAATCAGACACTCTTAGGGTCTTCCAAGACATAATAGTGCTGGAGGATTTTTAGCTCTCACCTTAGCATAAAAATTCTCCACCTTACTATTTATATTGTTAGCTCTATTAAAGTTATCACTACAAATAGACTGTGTACAATATTAACAAACACTGAAGCTGCAGATGTATCAAAATAACATTTATTAACAATACGCTTCTCATTAGTTATAGTTATCTGTACTTCTATATTAAATAATATACAAAAATGGTCTGATATAACAATATCCATGACCTGCCTCACGTCAACTTTTAATCCTTTTGAAATAGCTAAATCCAACGTGTGTCCTCCCTCATGTGTGGGCTTGATGACGTGCTGGCTCAGATTAAAAGGCTGCAGTAAGTTCATGAATGCTCTTGCCTTTGGGTCACATTGGTTATCCACATGAAAACTGAAATCACCTACAATTAGGAACCTCTCATAGTTGGTTTTTATTATAGACACTAAATCTGGGTTGCAACAGTGGATCATCTTTTTCCATATCTTTCTGCATCTTCCTCTGTTACACCCATCAACTGTATGTCCTCTCTCACCACATCCATAAACCTCCTCTTAGGCCTTCCTCTTTTCCTTTTTCCTGGCAGCTCTATCCTTAACATCCTTCTCCCAATATACCCAGCATCTCTCCTCTGCACATGTCCAAACCAACTCGATCTCGCCTCTTTGACTTTCTCTCCCAACCGTCCAACTTGACCTGACCCTCTAATGTCCTCATTTCTAATCCTGTCCATCCTCATCACACCCAATGCAAATCTTAGCATCTTTAACTCTGCCACCTCCAGCTCTGTCTCGTGCTTTCTGGTCAGTGCCACCATCTCCAACCCATATAACATAGCTGGTCTCACTACCGTCCTGTAGGAATTCCCTTTCACTCTTGCTGATACCCGTCTGTCACAAATCACTCCTGTCACTCTTCTCTAACCATTCCCTCCTGCCTGCACTCTTTTTTCACCTCTCTTCCACAATCCCCATTACTCTGTACGGTTGATCCCAAGTATTTAAACTCATCCACCTTCACCAACTGTATTCCTTGAATCCTCACCATTCCACTGACCTCCCTCTCATTTACACACATGTATTCTGTCTTTTTCCTACTGACCTTCATTCCTCTCCTCTCTACCTTGAATGCATCCATCACTCCTACTGCACACTTCTCTCGTACATATCCTGTACCATTACTACATAATTCTCTGCCACTCCCGACTTCCTCATACAATACCACAGCTCCTCTCAGTCACCCTGTCATATGCTTTCGCCAGGTCCACAAAGACTCAATGCAACTGCTTCTCGCCTTCACTTAACTTCTCCATCAACACCATCAGAGCAAACATCACATCTGTGGTGCTTTTTTTCTTGGCATGAAACCATACTTCTTCTCACTAATCATCACCTCACTTCTTAACTAAGCTTCCACTACTCTTTCCCATAACTTCATGCTGTGGCTCATCAACTTCATCCCCCTGTAGTTACTACAGTCCTGCACATCCCCCTTATTCTTAAATATCAGCAACAGTACACTTCATCTCCACCCCTCAGGCATCCCCTCACTTTCCAAGATTCCATTAAACAATCCCGTTAAAAACTCCACTGCCATCTCTCCTAAGCACCTCCATGCTTCCATGGGTATGTCATCAGGACCAACAGCCTTTCCATTCTTCATCCCTCTTCATCACTGTCCTTACTTCCTCCTTGCTAATCCGTTGCACTTCCTGAGTCATTATCTCCACATCATCCAACCTTCTCTTTCTCTCATTCTCTTCATTCATCAACCTCTCAAAGTATTCTTTCCATCTGCTCAACACACTCTCCTTGCTTGTGAGTACGTTTCCATCTTTATCCATTATCATCCTGACCTGCTGCACATCTTTCCCAGCTCGGCCCCTCTGTCTCGCCCACCTGTCCTTTTCTCCCTCCTTAGTGTTCAACCTTTCATACAACTCATCATACGCCTTTTCTTTAGCCTTTGCCACCTCTCTCTTCACCTTGTGCCTTATCTCCTTGTACTCTTGTCTACTTTCTGCATCTCTCTGACTATCCCACTTCTTCTTTGCCATCCTCTTCCTCGGTATGCTCTCCTGTACTTCCTCATTCCACCACCAGGTTTCCTTTTCCTCCTTCCTCTGTCCAGATGTCACGCCAACCACCCTTCTTGCTGTCACCCTTACTACATCTGCTATAGTTTACCAGCTGTCTGGTAATTCTTCACTGCCACCCAGTGCCTGTCTCACCCTCTCCCTAAACTTAACCTTGCAGTCTTCCTTTTTCAACTTCCATCATTTGATCCTTGGCTCTCCCCTCACTCTCTTCCTTTTCTTGATCTCCAACATCATCCTACAGACCACCATCCTATGCTGCTTAACTACACTTTCCCCTGCCACCACTTTGCAGTCTTCAATCTCCTTCAGATCGACTCTTCTGCATAGGATGTAATCTACCTGTGTACATTTTTCTCCACTCTTGTACGTCACTCTATGTTCCTTCCTCTTCTTAAAACATGTATTCACCACAGCCATGTCCATCCTTTTGGCAAAATCCACTATCGTCTGACCTTCTTCCTTCCTCTCCTTGACACCTTACCTACCCATCACCTCCCTGTACTCACCTCTCATCTGTTCTGTTCACCAACATGTCCATTGAAATCTGCTCCAATCACCACTTTCTGTCCCTTGGGTACACTGTTCATCACTTCATCCAACTCACTCCAAAAATCTTCTTTCTCATCCATCGCACACCCAACTTGCGGTGCATATGCACTAACAACATTCATCATCATACCTCCAATTTCCAGCTTCATAATCATTACTCTGCCTGACACTTTTTTCACCTACATAACACTCTTGACATACTGTTCCTTCAGAATAACCCCTACTCCATTTCTCCTCCCATCCACACCATGATAGAGCAATTTGAATCCACCTCCGATCCACCTGACCTTACTCCCCTTCCATTTAGTCTCTAGTCACACTATATCAACCTTCCTTCTCTCCATCATATCTGCTAACTCTCTCCCCTTACCAGTCATACTGTCAACATTCAAAGTTCCTACCCTCAGTTCCGCTCTCTTTACTTTCCTACTCTCCTCCTGCCCCTGGACACATCTCCCCCTCTTCTTCTCCTTCTTCTTCTTTGGCCAACAGTAGCCCAATTTCTGCCAGAACCCTGTTGTTTAACATTACTGGTGGCGGTCGTTGTTAACCCGGGGCTCGACCGATCTGGTATGGAAATTTGTATTGTTGTCCGCATATTGATTTGGCAAAATTTTACACCGGATGTCCTTCCTGACGTAACCCACCCCATTTATCCAGGCTTGGGACCGAGATGAAGAAACACACTGGTTTGTGCATCCCCTGTGGCTGGGTTTGCATTTTGTAAACCCCTTTAGAAATAATTCAGTAGTTTTATTTTAATAGGACGTGAACACCCCTCTATTTACCAGGCACCTTCTACCAGTTTCACCATCAGACAACTGCATTCCAAAGTAGTGCTCATCTTCTCTGTAAATTTGAATGTACTCCTGAGGTGGTTTGTCATGTGGTAGGTCCAGCAATGCTCACCTCTTCCTCCTCCTTCTGTAAATCCCTACTAGACACTTCCTTAGTGGGAAGTGGTGCTACTTCTGTGGTTGATTTTGCTACTTCTCTCATTATGCTAATAATAATAGTTCGCTTGCAGGAGCGATATGTTCACACTAATCCGAGACATAATTAAATAGGCAGGGCCCTCCTCACTGTCCTGTTTCACTACTACGCGGGTAGAGCTGCAGGGCATGGCTAGTCTTATATGCAAAAGACAGCAGGAGTTTACAGAATGATAGACACATCCTGAAATTTGCAGACGACTCTATCATTGTGAGTGTTTTACAAGATAAGGAAGACAGCCATGGACCTCTTGTCAAGGAGTTTGTGCAATGGTGTGACCACTCTAATTTATGACTTAATACAGTATTTCTAAGACAAAAGATATAGTTGTAGATTTCAGATACTCCCACCATCCACTGTCTCAACATTCATTAAAGGGAAGACAGTGGAAATGGTAGAGCAACAACAACAACAACAACAACATTTATTTATATAGCACATTTTCATACAAAAAAATGTAGCTCAAAGTGCTTTACATAATGAAGAATAGAAAAATAAGAGACACATTAAGAAAATAAAATAAGTCAACATTAATTAACATAGAATAAGTGTAAGGTCCAATGGCCAGGGGGGACAGAAAAAACAAAAAAAAACTCCAGACGGCCGGAGAAAAAAAATAAAATCTGCAGGGATTCCAGGCCATGAGACCGCCCAGTCCCCTCTGGGCAATCTACCTAACATAAATGAAACAGTCCTCTTTGTATTTATGGTTTTCACGGAAGGACTTGATGATGATGATGATCACGTGGACTTCTGGCTTTTAGTCCATCAATGCTGGGACATCATGGTGCTTTGAGTAAGTTGGTGGTGGCGCAGGCCGCCACCACAGAAAAACCGGAAAAAGAAACAGAAGAGAGAGTAGGGGTCAGTACGGATTTTAGTGCCACCATGAATAGTTATTATAATGAATTGAACATACAGAGTATCAGGATTAAGATAAAGTGAAGTTATGAAAAGGCCATGTTAAAGTAATGTGTTTTCAGTAGAGTTTTAAAGTGCTCCACTGTATTAGCCTGGCAAATTCCTATTGGCAGGCTATTCCAGATTTTAGGTGCATAGCAGCAGAAGGCCGCCTCACCACTTCTTTTAAGTTTAGCTTTTGGAATTGTAAGGAGACACTCATTTGATGATCTAAGATTACGATTTGGAATATAGGGTGTCAGACATTCCGATATATAAGATGGAGCGAGATTATTTAAGGCTTTATAAACTATAAGCAGAATTTTAAAGTCAATTCTGAAAGACACAGGTAACCAGTGTAGTGACATTAAGACTGGAGAGATGTGTTCGGATTTTCTTTTCCTAGTTAGGATTCTAGCAGCTGCATTCTGCACTCGTTGCAAATGATTTATGTCTTTTTTGGGTAGTCCTGAGAGGAGTGCGTTACAGTAATCTAATCGACTAAAAACAAAAGCGTGAATTAATTTCTCAGCATCTTTCAATGATATAAGAGGTCTAACTTTTGCTATGTTTCTTAAGTGAAAAAATGCTGTCCTAGTGGTCTGAAGAATATGTGATTTAAAATTCAGGTTACAGTCAACGGTTACCCCTAAGTTTTTTACTTCGGTCTTAACTTCTAATCCTAATGCGTCAAGATTATTTTTGATAACCTCACTTAATCCGTTTTTGCCAATCAATACAATTTCAGTTTTTTCTTTATTTAACTTGAGAAAATTACTATTCATCCATTCAGAAATACCAGTAAGACATTGTGTTATTGATTCGAGAGAGCCGGTGTCATCAGGTGCTACTGATAAGTACAGCTGTGTGTCATCAGCATAGCTGTGGTAGCTCACATTGTAACTTGAGATAATCTGACCTAACGGAAGCATATAGATTGAGAAAAGAAGCGGACCCAGGATAGAGCCTTGTGGAACCCCATATAGAATATCATGCGTCTTTGAGTTGTGATTACCACAATTAACAAAGAATTTTCTCCCTGCCAGGTAGGATTCAAACCAATTTAAGACATTACCAGAGAGGCCCACCCATTGACTAAGGCGATTTCTAAGAATATTGTGATCAATGGTATCAAACGCGGCACTCAGATTGAGGAGGATGAGAACAGATAAATGGCCTCTGTCTGCATTTAATCGCAAGTCATTTACTACTTTAACGAGTGCAGTTTCTGTACTGTGATTAGTTCTAAAACCTGACTGAAATTTATCTAGAATAGCATGTTTACTTAAGTGGTCGTTTAACTGCATAATGACTGCCTTCTCTAGAATTTTACTTAAAAAGGGCAGGTTAGAGATGGGTCTAAAATTTTCAAAAGCAGAGGGGTCAAGATTATTTTTCTTGAGTAGGGGTTTAACTACAGCAGTCTTAAGACAGTCTGGGAAAACCCCCGAATCTAATGACGAGTTTACTATGTCAAGGATATTATCAATAAGCGCGTCTGATACTTCCTTGAAAAACCTTGTTGGTATTGGGTCAAGGACGCAGGTGGAGGGTTTCATTTGAGAGATTATTCTATGTAAATCAGGTAAATCTATCCTGGTGAAAGAATTGAATTTGTTTATAACGGAGTACTGGGGCTTAGGAGGTTCCACAGTGTTGGGGAGATATACTATATTATATCAAATATAATTATAATACAAATATCTGGGAGTAATCATTGATAACAAACTAAACTTTCATCATAACACAGAGCAAATTTGTAAAAAACCTGTTTTAAAGAGGACAAAACCATGATGACTTTTTTTTTTTTATAAGTCTTTTATTGAATCCATTGTTACATTTGCTTTTATCTGTTGGCTTGAAAACCTCAGCAACAAGAATATGAATCACCTTAACAACATTGTTAAAATTAGCAGTAAAATTATGTGTTCACATCAGATGTCTGTCAATGAAATGTACAGCAAACAGGTTAGAAAGAAAGTCAACTGTGGATGAAAGTCGAGAATAACAGCAGGCAGACACCATTAAAAAAGTAAAAAAAACAATTTCTTTATTCTTGGTGAGCAGAGGGGCCACAGGAAGTATCAGCAGCTTGCAGAGACTTCCTTTAATACTCAATTTTGTTGACAAGAACGAAAAAGAGGAAATGTAGCAGTTCATCTTGAGGTCATTACATGGTTTGCTAGAACCCCTGTTCACATACTAAATTTGTACAAATTTTTACATGCTTGTAACTCAGCGGTTTTAGACAATGCTCACTTACCTATTCTTCTGCACCATCAGGGTTACAATACTTCAACGGCTATGTGGCAGTTATAATTTAAGAATTTTTTCTCAGCTTATAAAAGGATTAAATGTTATACTGTCGGTTAATGCACAGCACATTCTTATTGTAGCTTACATTTCAGTTAATAATGTTTTTTTCTTTCTCACAACTCAATTCTGTCAGCCATTGTCTTTGCTCAAAATTCCAAATGTTGCCATATGGCTGCAGATTTAGGTATCCAAAGGTAAAGAGCAGCAGATTTAAGAACTTCTTTTATTCCTAGATATTTTAAATTCTGTTACCTGTTGGAATGCTGCTAAATGTTAAACTCTGCATTATTTTTTTGTGTACTGTGTAGAAATTCAAAGATCAATGATAATTTTTTTTTTTTTTTTGGGTCCACGCCTTATATTGTAAAGATTTGCTGCAACAAAAAAACTTGTTAGTATGAGGAGTGAACTCTTCAGACTGAGTCATGGAAGTGACTGTCGAATAACAGGATTACTGGGTTTATAAGGCTAAGAGGGAGGACGAGGCAGGTCACCAGTAGGAAGTGATGTTATCCAAGGGGTGGTCTGCTTTCGAAAAGGGAAGTGCATTTGTTCTTATTTAATCCTGAAGGGAAGGAGAAAAAGGCATTTGTGCACATGGCTAGTCCTGTGTGCCGGCATTTCAATAGTAACTGTTGCTGCCCCCGATGCGCGCGTATGTGACAACTGTTGAAAGTAATTCTTCTTCTTTATGTTGATCTTGAATGTGTGTTTATGCAGTAACATTGCTTGTCAAATGTTGTGTCTTTATCTACTGGATCTCTGGAACAACGTCTTCTGTTTTTGTACTTTACTGCTGCGGACAAATTTCCCTCTGGGAAAATAAAATCTGTCTACCTACAGCAAGCCTTTAATCTGCTCCATCCTATAATTTGGAATGCCTGTCCCCCTACACTCCAAGTCATAATCTTGGATCTTCTAATGGTGGACTGTTTATTATTCCAAGAGCTAAACTTAAAAGAAGTTTTGAGGCGGCCTTTTACTGTTATGCACCCACTGTAAAATCTGGAATACTTTGTCAAAAGAAACTGGCCAGTTAGGATTCCTATGAGGCAGACACACCTCAAATTCCTTCAAAGATTATCTTCTCCAAAATCTGATCTGGGTTGATGTACTGAATATGTAATTTGCAGCGTTCTCCACAGTTGGTCACATGAATATCCTCCAACAATGGTAAGCCAGACTTTCGTTAACTATCTGGACAGTCAGGGTATCGTCACTATCTTACCTGGAAATATAGATGTATGGAAAGCAACATGTACCATTTTCACGGATACTGAGATAATAACAGAGGACAACCAACAGCTTATTACCCAGATGGTCATACCCAATGACAATGCAAAACTTAAGTGTCTAGCTCATCGCTAGACAGTCTCACAGGGTCGTCCTTTTCTTTACCTGCTAAGCAACATGATGCTTGTCTCTGTGGATGAGCCTTGGTTGCTCATCTTCAAAGTCCATCTTTATTACTACAGTACAGGCAGGATTTTGGGGGAGCAATAGCCACAGGTACTCTACTCCTGAAGAGATTTCCAGCAGTGTTTTTCCCCGGCCATGGGTTTAACAGTCACAACACAACAATTGTTGTCAAGATGAGCTTGTGTATGGGTCATGGTTGCTACAACACTTTTGATGTGCAGGTCCCTTCCAAGCAGATGGCTAGGAGATCCTGCCGACTACACCAACTGTTGCCACATGGGGGTATCACAGAACTCAAAACCCCAGGCCCAATTACTCAATCTTCAGTCTGAGTTCAAAAACAAACATGATTTTATTTAAAATGCCTCCCACAGATTTGGTTTGCTCAAAATCCATACAATAGCAAAATAAATGTACATATATAATAATTTATTAAAATTTATATAGCACTTTTCTCAGTACTCAAAGCAGTATCCACACAGGGAGGACCTGGGAAGCAAACCAACAATCTTCCACAGTCTCCTTACTGCAAAGCAGCAGCAGTACCACTGCGCCACCTGTGAGGATAATGCAAGCAGAGGCACACATGCACACACGCAAACATTAAGAAATGTGACAACTTGTCTTCCCTGCCAGACCATGTGCTGTATGATGAAGAGAAATAAATGAACACACACATCACACAAGACCCGTAAATGTCGATGTGCATAGAGGCATTAAGCCACTGCTGCCCCAGTCAGTTTGTCTATGCTGCTTCATTTGACCCAATGTGTTTAGCTTCAGATTAAATATCATTGACATTTCTCAATTGATATAGCTGCCTGATTACTGTACATTATATTCTTGTTCTGTAAGAGACATAATGGATGGTCTGGTGTCCTGCCTGGGCTGAAGAGAGGTTTCTT
>JANRMT010028174.1:7275047-7298214 GCA_026402145.1 Polypterus bichir lapradei
AATAATAACCAAAATTTCAACATAAAGTGCAGTTTTTCTTCTTAAAAAAATAAGTCAGAAACATAAAAGGTAATTTGACCAACTTAATCTTTAAACTCTGAGTAACCTTAGCCAAAATTATTTTGTACATTAGGCTAAAACACTGTGATCATTGAACATTTTGTAATTAGATGTAATTAGAATTACTAACGGTCACGGAAGTCCAATGATCCCCAGTAAGAGCCACAAAGTCCGCTTTCTGTAATGCATCTAATTTTGCTTGCTTTTCAGTGTGCACAAAACCATGCTTTTAGCAAGGCTTCGCTCGGGTAGTTTTTTGAAATGAAATTTTCCTCCGATCAGTCGTAGGAACGCGCTTCATCCGACTGTAACATTTGTGTAGCTCTGATGTGTGCATCAATGTAATCGATGTACCAGGAAATCATGCATTGACAAAAGTTCCCCTTTGCTTGGAATTGAAAGTGTGATTAAATGCGTTATTTTTTGTTATGGAGTACATGCATCGAAGCTTCTCAGCTGTGCTTGTGCTAAGAATAGGAAATATTTTAAAAATAACGTAACATGATTCTGCGTTAACCGCATATTTTGTCATACGTCTCAAACCAAGGAGATGCGAGGTTAAAATGAACCAAGAAGCGCGCGTACATACTCAGTACATCCCCTCTCGGGAATCAAACCTCAGATGTAGGCGATAGAGGCGAAGCCTCTACAATTACGCCACAGTGAGTGGCTTATCTACAGTATTTGAGAGTATGTAGATCGAGGTATATATATATATTCGCAGCGGAGACGTAGTGTGTTAAGGAAGCTATGAAAAAGAAAAGGGAACATTTTAAAAATAACGTAACATGACTGTCAATATACAGTAATTTTTTGAGAGTGTTATTGAGTGTTGCTGTGATCAAGGATTCGATTATCATTATTTGTTTCAATCAGGGTCGTATTTGTACGATGTGTTGTGTTCAAGTTACATTCTGTGTTTGTCAGTCGTTGTAAAGATTAAATTCTGTAATTACAGCCACATTAGCTCCACAAATGAGACACACGGGTTTACCGGCAATGTCAGTAAACATATACTCAGCCTCCCATTGGTTTTTAAAGGCTCTATTTTCAGAATCAACTTTTCTCTTCGGCATCGTGTGGGCTAGCTTCGCAATAACTTGCACCATCATAAGCTAGACTTGATTAATGCGGTAAGTGTTCGGCAAGGCAGCTGAAGCGCTGCATTATGGGATCTGTAGTTTATTGTGTTACCAGTGCTTCATATACCCGGGCCATTAATAACAATAATACAGTATATAAAATGATCTCGCGGACCGGATATAATTACACGCCGGGCCGGATGTGGCCTGCGGGCTTTGAGTTTGACACATATGGACTAAATAGAACTTGAAAAGATATATTTTTTCATACATCGAGCCCGCGTGCTAATGTGGTTTTGCCTGCAGGCCTCAATAAGTCATCCTCCCCTCGCTCTTACTTTTTTACCGTTCATCTAATGAATACACTGGGTATGGCTTTACCAAAACAATCATTGATGGCGCATAAAGTATCCATTATTCGAGTATGTAGATCGGGGTATATATATACATATATATATATATATACCCGCGTATCGCAGTGGAGACGTAGTGTGTTAAAGAAGCTATGAAAAAGAAAAGGGAACATTTTAAAAATAACGTAACATTTCTGTCAATATACAGTATTTGCTTTGTGAGTGTTACTGAGTGTTGCTGTCATCAAGGATTTGATTATCATTATTTCTTTCAATCAGGTTCGTATTTGTAGGATGTGTTGTGTTCAAGTTACATTCCGTGTTTGTCAATCGTTGTAAAGATCACAGGTTTCATTCATCGATTCGTTTCTTACTGCATCAATAAACAGCTCGTCTTCTTCTTTATCTGAGACCTGACACACTGCATGCACGGGTTTTTTTTTTTTACACTGTCTTCCTTTAGCGGGACATTGACTTTTTCCACCGTGTGCTTTGTTTCCGCAGTAGCTGCATTTATGAATATGCTTGTGTGTATCAGACGCTTCATATTTTTTTGCTGCCTTTTCAATTGTGTAATTCGGTTTTTGTTCAGCGCTCTTTGGAACTCTTGCTTTTTGTCTGTGCACTGCGTCAGTTCACGTGAGCCGCTCGGTGTACATGCATCGAAGGTTCCCAGCTGTGCTGGTGCCATGTCGTGCTATGTCCATGGCTGTATCTAATGTTACCGAAGTCCCGGCACTTAAAACTTTCTCTCGCAGTTTCGCTGAGTTTGTGCCAAACACCACCCTGACCATCTCATCGTCCTCTGCATAAGCACAGTCCTTCACCCGTGAATATTTACCCGTGGCAGTTTGCTATTGGATTGCCGCTGACGGACGGCCTTATATGGGCAGGCACTAAATTACAAACGCCAGCGGCAGCCTGTCTATGAACTTAATTTAAAGTTTAGGTTTACATCGTGCTTTGTTTCCGAAGTAGCAGAACTCATGAATATGGTTGTATATGTCACTCGCTCGCTTCTTATTGTTTCGCTGCCTTCTCAATTATATAATGCATGTTTTCTTCAGCGCTTTTTGGGCCTCTTCCTGGTTTTCTACCTACTGCGTGATTACGTGAGAGGCGTGATGATGTCAGACGAAACTCCGCCCCCACGGGTTTCACACTCATCTCCATTACAGTAAATGGAGAAAAACAGCTTCCAGTTATGACCATTACGCGTAGAATTTCGAAATGAAACCTGCCCAACTTTTGTAAGGAAGCTGTAAGGAATAAGCCTGCCAAATTTCAGCCTTCTACCTACACGGGAAGTTGGAGAATTAGTGATGACTCAGTCAGTCAGTGAGTGAGGGCTTTGGCGTTTATTAGTATAGATCAGCGAGACTAAATATGTCACACATATTCATTAGAGATATTAGCCAGACTGTAGAAAGTCAGGGTTTATAATAAACGTGTCTGCAGACATTATATTGGAGACATGCAGAGAGACAGCAACAGGCACGGGCCAATCAACCACGCCAGTGTGTGAGGAGAGCGCAGTCTGAGGCTCGGCTTGTCTTGTCGCTGCCGCACCTCGCGTTTCTCCCCTGAATTTGAACAGAAAATGCGCCAATCAGGAGCGGACTTGGTCTCAAAACGGGCCCAGGCATCGTTCAACGAGTGAAGCGACGAGGTCGACCTACTCGGCCCATTTATAAAATTTGTGATGAGTACGCGGCTCGCTACTTGCTAGGAGCCTATGATATGAACTCTATCTAAACTGCTGCCAAACTTAATCTGCACACTGTTGTTTAGACAGAACTTAAAATTTGACAACATGCTTAGAAATAAAATGTAATGAAAAATAAAAATTTAGTAACACGGCTTACACGTTATTAGAGTACGTGTCAAATGTCAATGTCATGTCCAAGTGCCAGTACCCTAGTAACCTATTAGCTGACACAGTGTCAGGTTTGACTCGGATACTTTTTTCCACCGACATCAACGCCTCACGATGTTCTTGCGTCATTCTGCTTCTCAGGCAGCTTTTGATTCTCTTCAACACAGAGAATGATCTTTCACACTGTAGGCAGTAGCAGGAGCTTGTAGGCAAGCCCAGTCCTGTTGTAAGCATCAGTTCGGAGGTTCAACCGGAGTAGCACCTTGTAATGCATATACTAACCGAAATGCAGCGGTATAGAAACAGTCAGTCACAGGGGTCTGCTGGAGCTAATCCCAGCCAGCACAGGGCACAAGGCAGGAACAAACCCCGGGCAGGGTGCCAGCCCAACACAGGGCACACACACACACTCACTGGGGACAATTTGGGACCACCAATGCATCTAACCTGCATAACTATGGGAGGAAACCCATGCAGACACGGGGAGAACATGCAAACTCCATGCTGGGAGGACCTGGGAAGCGAATCCAGGACTCCTTACTGCGAGGCAGCAGTGCTACCACTGCGCCACCATGCTGCCCGGTATTGAAACAGAAATCAGAAAAAGGCAGTTTTGACCAAATTTTTCACTGCAACGTTGTGTGCTGACAACTAAAACAACTTGATGACGTAATACAGTATATTATATGGGACTATATAAATTGCAGTACCAGACAGATAATGTTCAGTAGTTTATAAAATTAATTTGAACATCAAACAGTAACCAGTACATCCGCTCTTCTCATTGTCAATCAAGCTGATGTACTGGATTATGTGTAGTGTCGCCTTCTGCTCTATCCTGGTGAAAGCCAGCCCG
Source organism: Polypterus bichir lapradei (assembly GCA_026402145.1). Classification (NCBI taxonomy): domain Eukaryota; kingdom Metazoa; phylum Chordata; class Cladistia; order Polypteriformes; family Polypteridae; genus Polypterus; species Polypterus bichir. The sequence continues at coordinate 7,279,275 of JANRMT010028174.1, forward strand.
CTCAGTGGCGTAGCAAGGTCTGGTGGCACCCGGTGCGGCGTTTAAACTTGTCACCCCCATGTCCACCAAAATATAAAATGAAATTTATTGAGGAAGCAATTTTTTTATTCAATTGGTTAAGTAAAGTTAAGTTCGATCAAAGTGGAGCATATGATGTTATTTATCTGGACTTTCAGAAAGCATTTGATAAGGTGCCACATGAGAGGTTGGGCATCAAGTTAAAAGAAGTGGGAGTTCAGGGTGATGTTTTTAGATGGGTGCAGAATTGGCTCAGACACAGGAAGCAGAGGGTGATGGTGCGAGGAACCTCATCAGAACTGGCCGATGTTAAGAGTGGTGTTCCACAGGGGTCAGTGCTAGGGCCGCTGCTATTTTTAATATATATAAATGATTTAGATAGGAATACAAGTAACAAGCTGGTTAAGTTTGCAGATGATACCAAGATAGGTGGATTAGCAGATAATTTGGAATCTGTTATATCATTACAGAAGGACTTGGATAGCATACAGGCTTGGGCAGATTTGTGGCAGATGAAATTTAATGTCAGTAAATGTAAAGTATTACACATAGGAAGTAAAAATATTGGGTTTGAATACACAATGGGCGGTCGGAAAATCGAGAGTACACCTTATGAGAAGGATTTAGGAGTCATAGTGGACTCTAAGCTATCAACTTCCCGACAGTGTTCAGAAGCCATTAAGAAGGCTAACAGAATGTCAGGTTATATAGCGCCTTGATGTGTGGAGTACAAGTCCAAGGAGGTTATGCTCAACCTTTATAATGCACTGGTGAGGCCTCATCTTGAGTACTGTGTGCAGTTTTGGTCTCCAGGCTACAAAAAGGACATAGCAGCACTAGAAAAGGTCCAGAGAAGAGCGACTAGGCTGATTCCAGGACTACAGGGGTTGAATTATGAGGAAAGATTAAAAGAGCTGAGCCTTTACAGTTTAAGCAAAAGAAGATTAAGAAGTGACATGATTGAAGTGTTTAAAATTATGAAGGGAATTAGTCCAGTGGATCGAGACTTGTATTTTAAAATGAGTTCATCAAGAACACCGGGACACAGTTGGAAACTTGTTAAGGGTAAATTTCGCACAAACATTAGGAAGTTTTTCTTTACACAAAGAACGATAGACACTTGGAATAAGCTACCAAGTAGTGTGGTAGACAGTAAGACGTTAGGGACTTTCAAAACTCGACTTGATGTTTTCTTGGAGGAAACAAGTGGATAGGACTGGCGAGCTTTGTTGGGCTGAATGGCCTGTTCTCGTCTAGAATGCTCTAATGTCATTCATGCAGTCAAAGTGAATAAAGAGGGCATAATGTTAATTATTTTGTAAACAATTTTTTATGAATAAAAAAAAAGTAAAACGGCTTTTTAATAATAAGCCAGTTTAATGTACAATGTAAGAAATCTTTTTTCATAGTGACAGAACCTAGTGCATACCTTTATTATTATTATAGTTCAATTTAATGAAAACTCAATTGTTTACAAGTTTAGTTCTCTAGGCTCTAATCCAACAAACTGTACTTTAACATTATACTTAGAATCTTTCCTTTCTAACTTTTTGTTCTGCAAATTTTGAAATTGTGTCATCAAAATCGATACCTTCAGCTACACTATTTTCAATTGACAAAATGGCTAAGCTAGAGAGTCTTGCTTGGTTCATAGTGGATCTGAGATAATTCTTAATTAGTTTGAGTTTCGAAAAACTCCTTTCACGTAATGCAACAGAAACACAGAAAGTTAAGAAAAATCAAGAGATTGGGAACAGAGTCTAAAAGTTCATATTCAACCACAAACTCTAAGAATCTTAAGGAAGTCTAACCAAACCCAAAATCAATATCATAGAAGGAAAAGAGAAGAATGATTTGATGAACGAAGCAAAGTACCGTATAATAGCACAAAAATGTCTTCACCGTCTCACAGATGGATATTATTCGTAGCGTAAATCTGATTAATTTTTAAATATTAAATTGCAGCATGACAAAATATTGCTCATAACGAAGTATAGTCGGCGCGGAAATGTTTTCGACAGTGTAGAGCTCCTATATACCCAGGCTGGGTCACATGCGGAAATGTGTCCTAAGAGTATAACGAAGGGTTATCGGGTTTGTCCACAGCAACTGATTTTTTCGCCAAATGTAACACAACAGATGTTGCAACCCCAAATTTCAAGCCCAGCCTTCCGAAGAACCCGGCAGATAGGAATAAATCGCCAAAAACGGTATCACTATTGAAGTCTTATGAACAGCACATCTCGAAGAATACATCGAAATTGGAACAATTAATTATGCACATGTTTAAGTTACCATAGATTTCCGACATGAATTTGAAGGAAAAACCGAAGAAGCGTTGAAAAAATAAAAAAAAAATATGTTTAAAAATACCGTCTTGGCGACGTAAAATAAAGGCAATAACGAGCCAAATCAAGAGAACGCCAATGATAATTTCTCAATACTGCCCCTTCTTGGCCTCTTATTTGTCACCAAAAATTATGCCTAATCACCAATTAACCAGAATTGTGACACATGATTTCGTCATATGTTCCGGCTCATATATATAGGGGCCTTAAGATAGTGGGATGGGGAGGGAGATATTGTCCGTTCGCTCGTAGAACGACCCTAAAGTAAACTTGTTTAAAAAGTTCAAAAGAAACGAGACAGAACACCCCTCCCCCATGCACCACACAATAATACTAAATCATTACAGCATCACATCGTTCACCCGCAATTTGCTGCAATTAGGGATTGTTAAAGCCCATGTAAATTGTTTGACATGTTATTTTATGTAACAAAAAGGCACATTAATACAAAACCGTCAATTTTTTGTCACCCCCTCAGAGCTGGTACCCGGTGTGGGCCGCATCCACCACACTGGCCTTCCTACGCCACTGAGCCCGCTGATCTTGGTGCTGGGAGTCGACGGCTTCTCTCATCCTGTACAGCAGGTGTTACAGACTTTGCCTTGAATAGACAATGTTATTATCCCTCCATCGTTTGAGTAGGAGCTGAGGATCGTCTTGAAATGGTATGGAGTACCGGCAACTCTTCTGATTTCACCATAGAGTACTGGCAACTTTTCTTTTGAGAATCTTCAAGGGGGAGCCCACCTTCAGTCAACGTTCACTATCTCGTGATGATCGATTGATGATTCCTCATACTAGCACCTATTTGTAGAGTACTGTTGAGTACCAGAACCTCTTCAGGAATCATCAGGTCCATACCCTAATTCCCTGTGACCCTTTTGAATGAGTGTTGATGTATCCCAGTGCTCGAATGTCACTGTATCACAACTGATAGCAAGATCTTCCCAGAACTTCTTGAAGAGGGGGTACGGCATCTCCACTATGGCCTCTACATCAGTCTTAAACACCTCTAGTGGGATGCCATCAGGTCCTGGCTAACAAATACAGAGGGCACGGTTATGGTACTGCTGGCTGTGGTCTTTTCAACACACTTTGAGTCTGATAGGACAATATATTGACCCCCCTAAAAGCTCTGACTTCTCCATTCCCAAAACACCCTATCCATCATCCCAAATTCCACCCACTCATTTTCTATTCCCCATTTCACATTTACAGGCAGATGAAGCCTATCCTGATAGCCTCATGGGCAAGGTAAGTACCAGTCCTGGTTTGGATGCCAGTTATGACATGCCAGGGCCTCTTCACATTCACAACGACTCCAGCTACCAATCCCCACCTTTAAGAGGCCGGAGGAGAGCAGAAAAAACCCAATCAAGAACTGGGAGAACTTATGCCAGCTACATTCAGATACTGACTGGCACTGGTACCCTGGAGGTTTGAGGCAGCAGCATTAACCAGCCTCAGGGTGCATCAACTTCTAATCAGGTGTAATAAAAAAGGGGCAGTGGACAGGAAAAGGTTTGGGGATGGCCACCCCATATACTGAAAAAATCAGCAAAATAAATAAAACTCGTATTTACAGATGTGGAGTTCAAAACCAAAATGACTAACAGGTTGTAGGCTGGTCGATCAATATGGCTGAACGGAGGAAGAGGGGGAGTCAGGGAGGCCAGAACTGGAACTAAGGTGGCAAGAAGATGGATTCAGGGCAGGGCCATCTTAACGCTGGGCAGTTGCCCCCCCAATGAGCCCCCATGCTAATCTATGTATGTTGTGACTTACTGAGGGGTTGTGTAGGTAGGGGTCTCAGTGCACTGCTTTCCAACGGGGGGCCTATAATGCTGTTTGAGATGGTCCTGATTCAGGGTGCCAGAAATGACGTCATCAGAGGGTGTTGGAAGTGACGCCAACTATGGGTGAACCGGTGATGATGTCATTGAGAGGCAGGGGGTCTTTGGCTGGTCTGCAGAGCATCAATCAGAGGTGGCCTTATGGGTGTGCGGGGTGGAGGCACCTAGGGATGAATACCCCGCGCAGGGCCAGTTACGTCAATCGGTTATCGGTATGTGTGGACTGTATAAAGCTGCAGGCGAATTTAATACAAATAATGTTAACATACACCGGATTTTCTCATTACAGTATTCAGCTACATTTTTGCAAAATAACACGCATACTTTATTAAAATATAACTGGAGAATGTAACTTCGAATGGGACATGTGGACCTCAAAATTAGGGCCTCCTTATGTGCAGGGCCTCGGGCGGTCGCTCCACTTGCCACCCCCAAAGCGCCACCCTTGAGATCAGGCGACAGCGCCAACCCCTGGTCCGAGTGTGAACTAACACCCTTTGAGCCTATAAACCGTTTCCCACGCGCCCGTGTGTGACACATTTCCTTAAAGTAAAGGGGGAGAAGTTCAAAACCTCAAACAGAAGCCCCAGATCAGCAGGCAGACTTATCAGGTCAGGTCAGGTTGGGGAGCCTGCACTGGTACAGCACGTTGTCACATCACACAGCCTGGGATCCCAGCTGGCAACCCCTCAGACAGACACGCGGCTCAGTCCCACCCTCTATCTGTCACAGTCAGGTGTTACAGGGGCCTGGTCCAGCCACTCGGGTCCTCAACAATAATGATCCTGTGATCTGGACCACCCTCGAGGACGTCACTAGGAATGGGATTAGGAAACAAGAAAAACAACATAAAAAGGTGGGCCGATGGGGAGAGGTCACTCAGGCCATTATGCTCATTTGGTTAGTTCCCTCAATAGCCCATTTTAAAGCAGTCCAGGTTTTTACAAATAATACAAATGAAAAAAATAAATACGTTCTAAAATATTGGGGATTTTCTTTTTTCTGTAGGCAATTGGAACTGCTCCAAAGTGTCCCAGGTGCTTCCCTGTCTTTTCTTTGAGACAGGACTGTGGCCTGTGCCGTCCTAGGATTCCCTTCAAGTCGTCAAGTCGTCTTCTCTTTCATAAGCGCCTCTCGTTTAGTTATAAAAGTGTGTCACAGCTCCATCTGGTGGACAAAGGTGTCCTCTCAGGTAAGTGTCATAAACAGTTCACAGCATGTCAGGTCCATTTTCCTCTGTTTTCCTCTGTTTTTTTTTTTTCTGTTCGTGAAATTAAAATTTTAATAATAGGCCAGGAATGAGGGAGCGAAGTCTCCTAAGGACCACTTGTAAATGTTACCAGGTGGATCCATGGCAGACATGGTCAAAGATTTTAAAAGTAATTTTATTAATCAGAACAAATGGGAAAGCATGTTGAACAGGTGCATTCAGGTGAGGTCAGGTTGGGGGGCATGCACTGGTACAGCGTGTTGTCACTCCATACCCACCACACGACAAAACAGCCAGGATCCCAGCTGGCAACCCCTCAGGAAGACACGTGGCTCAGTCCCACCCTCTATCTGTCACAGTCAGGTGTTACAGGGGCCTGGTCCAGCCACTCTGGTCCACAACAATGATGATCCTACGATCTGGACCACCCTCGAGGACGTCACTAGAAATGGGATTAGGAAACAAGAAAAACAACATAAGAAGGTGGGCCGATGGGGAGAGGTCACTCAGGCCATTAAGCTGATTTGGTTAGTTCCCTCAATAGTCTGTCCAGACAGCTGTTTAAAGCAGTCCAGGTATTTACAAATAATACAAATGAAAAAAATAAATATGTTCTAAAATATTAGGGATTTTTTTTTCTGTGGGCAAGTGGAACTTCTCCACGTGCTTCTCTGTCTTTTCTTTGACACAGGACTGTGGCCCGTGCCATCCTAGGATTCCCTTTAGAGTCCTCAAGTCATCTCTTTCATAAGCAGCTCTCATTTAATTATAAAAGTGTCTCACAGCTCCATCTGGTGGACAAAGGTGTCCTCTCAGGCAAGTGTCATAAACAGTTCACAGAGTGTCAGTTCCATTTTAAACACAAAGGTGGCAGCATTTCTACCTTATGGTCTCTCTCTCTGGGTTTTTTTTTTCTTTTCATGAAATTGAAATTTTAATAATAGGCCAGGAATGAGGGGGCGAAATCTCCTAAGGACCGCTTGTAAATGTTACCAGGTGGGTGAATCCAGGTGGGTCCAAGTCATTTTATCCATCCATCCATCCATCCATCCATCCTCTTCCGCTTATCCGAGGTCGGGTCGCGGGGGCAGCAGCTTAAGCAGAGAGGCCCAGACTTCCCTCTCCCCGGCCACTTCTTCCAGCTCTTCCGGGAGAATCCCAAGGCGTTCCCAGGCCAGCTGGGTGACATAGTCCCTCCAGCGTGTCCTGGGTCTTCCCCAGGGCCTCCTCCCGGTTGGACGTGCCCAGAACACCTTACCAGAGGGGCGTCCAGGAGGCATCCTGATCAGATGCCCGAGCCACCTCATCTGACTTCTCTCGATGCGGAGGAGCAGCGGCTCTACTCTGAGCCCCTCCCGGATGACTGAGCTTCTCACCCTATCATTAAGGGAAAGCCCAGACACCCTGCGGAGGAAACTCATTTCAGCCGCTTGTATTCGCGATCTCGTTCTTTCGGTCACTACCCATAGCTCATGACCATAGGTGAGGGTAGGAATGTCGATCGACTGGTAAATTGAGAGCTTTGCCTTACGGCTCAGCTCCTTTTTCACCACGACAGACCGATGCAGAGCCCACATCACTGTGGACGCCGCACCGATCCGCCTGTCGATCTCCCGCTGCATTCTTCCCTCACTCGTGAACAAGACCCCGAGATACTTGAACTCCTCCACTTGGGGCAGGATCTCTCCCCTAACCCTGAGAGGGCACTCCACCCTTTTCCGGCTGAGGACCATGGTCTCGGATTTGGAGGTGCTGATTCTCATCCCAGCCGCTTCACACTCAGCTGCGAACTGATCCAGAGAGAGCTGAAGGTCACGGTCTGATGAAGCAAACAGGACAACATCATCTGCAAAAAGCAGTGACCCAATCCTGAGTCCACCAAACCGGACCCCTTCAACACCCTGGCTGCACCTAGAAATTCTGTCCATAAAAGTTATGAACAGAATGGGTGACAAAGGGCAGCCCTGGCGGAGTCCAACTCTCACTGGAAATGGGTTCAACTTACTGCCGGCAATGCGGACCAGGCTCTGACACCGGTTGTACAGGGACTGAACAGCTCTTATCAGGGGGTCCAGTACCCCATACTCCCGGAGCACCCCCCACAGGATTCCCCGAGGAACACGGTCGAATGCCTTTTCCAAGTCCACAGAACACATGTAGATTGGTTGGGCAAACTCCCATGCACCCTCCAGGACTCTGCTAAGGGTGAAGAGCTGGTCCACTGTTCCGAGAGCAGGACGATAACCACACTGTTCATCCTGAATCCGAGGTTCGACTATCCGACGGACCCTCCTCTCCAGAACCACCGAATAGACTTTTCTAGGGAGGCTGAGGAGTGTGATCCCTCTGTAGTTGGAACACACCCTCCGGTCCCCCTTTTTAAAGAGGGGGACCACCACCCCGGTCTGCCAATCCAGAAGCACTGTCCCTGATGTCCATGCGATCTTGCAGAGACGTGTCAACCAAGACAGTCCTACAACATCCAGAGCCTTGAGGAACTCCGGGCGTATCTCATCCACCCCGGGGGCACTGCCACCAAGGAGTTTTTTGACCACCTCGGTGACCTCAGTCCCCGAGATGGGAGAGCTCACCTCAGAGTCCCCAGGCTCTGCTTCCTCATTGGAAGGCATGTTGGTGGGATTGAGTAGGTCTTCGAAGTACTCCCCCCACCGACCCACAACGTCCCGAGTCGAGGTCAGCAGTGCACCATCCCCACCATATACAGTGTTGACGCTGCACTGCTTCCCCCTCCTGAGACGCTGGATGGTGGACCATTTTATTTTATTAATCAGAACATATGGGAAAGCATGTTGAACAGGTGCATTCAGGTCAGGTCAGGTTGGGGGGCATACACTGGTACAGCGTGTTGCCAAACCCACCACATGACAAAACAGCTTGGGGTCCTGGTTGGCAACCCACCAGGCAGATACACGGTCCAGTCCCACCATCTGGAAATGACCCTCTATCTGTTGTAGCCAGGTGTCATGTGGGCGTCTCCTTAGCCTGGTCCTCTACATTGAGCCGGATCACCCTCGGGTAATCACGCCACATGGCTGTAGTGCAGTAACTGACGCTCCCTCACAATGCAGGTCATGTGCCACATTCAGGCCTCCGTGAGCAACACAAAGTCAAACCACCCAAGAATTCGACAAAGAGACACACATGAAGGAGTCCAGACATCATCTCAGGTCTCTGGATTGCGTCCACATCTCACAAACAGGGGGCTCCAGGACTCTGAAGATTTGGACCCTCGTTCTCTTGCATAGATATCGGGGCCCCACAACCCCCTTTCCAGCGACCTCATGACCCCCCATGCTCTCCCAATTTGTCTAATGACCTCATAAGAGTAAACCTCTCGACGAGGTCGACGCATTGCATTCATTAAAAGAAAATGCCCATCAAATGAAAAAATAATCAAGAAACGCACTCTTGATGTCCAAAAGTGAGACATGAAGTCAAATATAAAATGTAGAGTGCAATGCATTTATACAGAAATGAACCCAACTATAAGAACTAGACACACTTTTCCAAGAAAGTCCAGAGATAGCACCCTGCTTCTTCCAAAAGAGGATATTCTCATGAATCTCTGCAAACCTTCAAACATCAGCCAGCTGACGGTAAAGAGAAGAAAAGGGAAAAGTCTAAGAGATGTTTTAAGTGTTAGTGCCACAAAGGACGGATGTGCATCCCAACCGGGATGGAGGATGATTTCTTGTCCAAGCATAAGCCCATAATGGAAGGACTGGACCACTGGAGACACAACCTGGTCAGGACACCTTGCAACCCTCGTCCCAGTTGGGATAACAGAGCAATGGATGGACTGGAGGAAGATAGAAACAGGGAGAAGTTCATTCCCCCGTATGACAAATGGCAGTGGTCCTCCCAATTCATCCAATTGTGGACGTCCACAGGACTACCTGAGAGTTGGAGTATTGAAGTTCAGCCCTGTCGGGGTCCTTCGGTGCTGTGTTGTGGGACCTCACAAGTCACCATATGACCTGGAAATGCTCCTCAATGGGCAGCAACATGCTACTAGAAGAATTCCACTGCCTCATCTTGGGGTGTGAGAGTCAGGAGGCAACAAGAGGAGTGGAAGGAGAGGACCACCGTTTATTGTTATATAATTTGTGGCTGTGCGCACTTGGAAATGGGTGTGTGAAAATAAAAACCCAAAGTTGTGTTGGGTGATGTTATGTCTGAGGTTCGGGGGCTCAATGGCGCCTCCTTGTGGTTACAACAGCAGTGACACAGGGAGCTGGCACTATGTTACTGGTGTAATTCACAGAGCAGATCACTTCAGGTGAATTCGGCACTTAAGGCTTCATCTTCTTCTTGTCCTCCTTGCCTTCTTCTTTCCAGTCTCTGGGAATAAAAGATGTGATGATCAAGGTGGAAAAAAATGATATGCAGGATTTAACCAGAAGCAAGTAAACTGTGAATGACTTGAAAACCTTTTTTCAGAAAATGGTGGCTGTCATCGGCAGTCGATTCTCATCACCCACTATGGCCAGCCTGCCCCCTCCTCAACACACCACAACCTCCTGCTCTTTCTCCACCACTGACATTTCTATCCTCCTCTTTAGCTGCCCCAATGCCTGTCCACTTGACCCCCGGCCCCTCACACCACCCTTCCCTCACTCCTTACATGAGCCGTCAACACCTCACACCGCACAGGACACTTTCCCACATTGCTCAAACGGACCCTAATAAGTCTTCTTCTCAAGAAGCCCCCGCTTGACCCCACTCAGGCCTTGGTCTCTCCTCTCCTTTCTCTCTAAAGCACTGGAATGTGCCGTCTCTAACCAACTCTCTAACTTTCTTCAACAGGACAGACTGCTTGATCCTAATCAGTCGGGCTTCAAGAGAGGCCATTCCACCGAGAGGACTCTGTTTACCGTTGTGAACACGTTACAGTTGGCTAGAGCTACCAACATGCCTCTTATTCTCGTCCTGCTAGATCTTTCCTCTGCCTTCAACTCAGTCAACCTCCAGATCCTTCTTACTGCCATCTATGACCCTGGCATCACGGGGACTGCCCTCAGGTGGTCTGAATCCTACCTCTTGGGCAGGTCCTTCTGTGTGTCCTAACATGGAGAGATGTCAAAGGTGCAGCAGCATGGGTGTGTTCCAAGGATTGGTGCTGAACCCTCTCCTCTTCTCTGTATATAGAAAAGCGCTATTTAAATGTAAAAAAATATTATTATTATATACCTCTTCACTGGACCCTATCATCCAGTCCCATGGTTTCTTCTATGCAGATAACAAGCAGCTGAACCTCATTTGTTCCATTTAGAGAACCACACGATAACCATTAGAATCTCAACATGTCTCACTGATATTGCAAACTGGATGAAGGGATACCATCTCCATCTCAGCCTGGTCAAGATGAACCTTCTTGTTATCCCACCTCATCTCTGTGCAGCTCGGCTCACAGTCATTAACTGGACCACTGAAGCTCTCTGTTAGCAGGAGCACTGGCATGTGTCACCAAGTGGCTTCAGATGATTCAAAATGCAGAGGCACATGTGGTGTTCAACCTGCTGAGGTGGGCTCATGTCACTCCGCTCTTCAGTTCATTACACTGTTAAGAGTCATGATCCCATTTGAAGTGTCCTCATCTGATCTGTTTAATTGGTGGGCTTTTTCTTGTCCTTTTTGTTAGCCTGAGAAGACTCCGTGATGACGCTATTAAAGATTTAACCCTACAATAATGAGCAAACTGTTAACGTGAACACGTACTACACCACGCGTCTATCTCTACGTAGAACATTTCATAACGCCTCTCTTTATCCCCACCTAGTGGCGGAAGTACACAACATAACATAATTGTTAGTCTTTACGCTGGCGCTGCTGTGTTAGTCTTTGTTAAAGTGCTGGTGCCAGACGTTAGAGTGCAATACGTCCAACCTAAAGTTTACATTGCAGGTCAGTCCGTACTTCTTTTTTTTAATTCATATGTGAAACCGATTGGATTTTTTAAAAGAAATGTAATTTAAAAAAAAAAAAAAAAAAAAAAACCGGAATCCAAACTTTTTTACAAGGCGTTCATACCGCTGCCATAACAATTCTTCTCATCCAACCCTGCCAGATGACGCTCCCTCCAGTCCGGTCTCCTGTGTTATGTGCCGCTTCTTTCTATGAAGACCGGCAGTGGTAACTGCGCTCAAACTAACAGCTCCGATCTTTAGTTTCTCGTGTCTTGTTTCTCTTCTTTGCTGTTACAAGCTGACGAAATCACAGATATCCTGAACTGAAACAGCAATAAAGGAGCGCAGCGACCACCATCTGTCAATGAGGTGTCTGTTTGAATACCCTGAAGCAGAGAACTTTCAGGACAGATGCGTCTGCTCATATCAGATTGGGATAGACTGACAGACAGATAGATGTGAAAGGCACTATATAGAAGCAAACATTAATGAATAAGCTAAACAGATAGAAAAGATCACCCTCGACCAATAAAGACGTCAACCACAGCTCAGCTTGTGTCAGTAAATCACTCATTTTATTAACAATTGTACTTTGACATGTGTACTTTTTGTAATTCAATCAATACAAATATAGAATTGCAGATATATAATTTTGTATAAGTAGAGTAGAGTTTTCCTCATTTTTCTTTCATTTGTGTCGCTCAAAGTGCACTTCAGTGTTGCACCAACTTGCTTAAAAACAAACTCGTTAAACAACAAACCTAAATGGTGGAGCTCAGGCCCTAGGAGAGTTCTGTTATTTTTACATATTTCTCTATTATAAAAGAAAATCTTGAGACGAGAGGAGACTATTGCCAAGAGATTTTTTCAAATGGGTCCTGCCCTCCTCTCAACCATTTCAGTATTTTGGGACTCAAAAGAAAAATAAGTGTTTAAAGAAATTTCCTAAAGCTTTCGTTAATTCAACAAATATAACTAAGGCTGACTTTGCTAATTATTGTCGCAGAGATAATTGTCATGAAGAACACACTTATCACAGAAAGAAATATGGTAAAATTGTGATGATCGATAAATCAATGATTGTACTGTATAACCCGTATTTGTTCAAATGAATTGATTGTCATATTAATGTCGAGTATAGTGCATTGGTTATGAGTATTAAGTACATCTACAAGTACATTCATAAAGGTCACGATAGAGTACGTGTAACTTTATCCAAAAAACAGTCTCAGGATGAAGTTCAAGCATATTTAGATACTCGGTATGTCAGTGCAATAGAAAGAGGGTGGCATTTAATGGAATTGCCAATGCACAGACGAAGTCATTCTGTTGAATTATTACTATTTAATTTACCAGGTCCGAATATGATTCAATTTAAAGAAGGCAAAGAAGATGAAGCTTTACAGGAAGATAAAACTAAAAATACAAAATTATTGGCTTATTTTGAACTTAATAAAACTGACATCAATGCAAAAGTATATACGCATGCACAAAATTTCTCAACATTACACGTGGCAGAAACAAAAAGGAGTTTGGCATCCAAGAAAAATTAATTGCAAAAGTGTTGCTCGATTAAATATTATATCAGCAAAAGAAATCTAACAGTTTCATTTAAAACTGCTGATATGTGAATTAAAAGGAGCAACTTTGTATAGTGATGTTCTAAGTATAGATGGCACTACGTATGGTACTTTTCAAGAAGCGGCACTAGCAGCTGGACTATGGAAATCAGACGACTGTATCTTCAAAATGATGTCTGATGCTGCTTCTATAATGATGCCTGATAAATCAAGACACTTCTTCATGTACTTAATTATGACGGGTGAAGTTGATGCTTTAAAATTGTGGTAAGCACTCAAAGGACCATTATTCATAAAGTCGAGTGAACAAACGGCTCTTTTGATCATCAAAAAATTGTTAGAAGCAGAACGTTTAACGATGCAGCAATTTGATCTTCCAGAAGAAATAGATGAATCTGAGGTAAAGAAAGAGATAACAGCAGATGAAGATTGAACTGTGGAAGGCAATGGAAAATGATATCGGGGAAATGTACTCACAATTAAACGATGATCAAAGAGCAGTTTTCGACACAATTTAAAAATGAATTCTCGTGAAATTTGTCAGCGGTTATTCTTCATAGTTGGACATGGCAGCACATCAGCTTACCAAATCACGAATGGCAGAGCCACGAGGTGAGAGCGAATCGAGCAGGGGGCAGAGCCTCCTAGTTTTTATCAAGTGAATGTGTTTATTATAAATTGTGCTGATTGTAAAACATCATCAATATAGTAAGACAACATTCAATCATTTTTCACCTTTACTAAACCAATCAAAAACTTTTCTTTTACCTTCCTGAAATGCTGCTGTAATTAAACCTAAAACCTTTCCCCTGTTTTTCTTCCTTTCTTCTTGATCGTCATGCTTCTTCTGCTCATTTGGTAGGAGTTTTTCATTTCTTCTGAGTTTTTCTATTATCACTGCCTGATTCTTCACTTCCTGCAGTGACTTCACTCGCTCCATCCATCCCGGCTTTACTTCTTGTTCTTCAGCCTGAATGAGGAGGTCAATGTACTCGGGAGTGGACAGCGGGTTTGGTCTGAGGGCGATTTCTTCAAGTAGTTTTATACAATAATGAGACACTTCAATCAGTTTATGAAGCTCCTCTTCCACAAAATCCAGCTCATGCTGAAGCCGCTCAAACACTTGTTCAGTTGTCATCTTTTCTCCTTTTGCTTGTTCATATTTCTTCTTTAGCTCATCATACGTCTTTTTGACTTTTTTAGTTTCATAGATGAATCTGTGCTGTTGGTTGGAGTGAGCACTCCACACACACTTACCAGGACAAACAGTGCAGACTCCATTCTTCATAGCAGCACATCTGATCTTATCGTCATCATTTGGTAACTTACATGGATAATGACAGGTGAAGTTGCACTTCTGGCAGTTAGTGATGAACTTGCCGGTGCCTGCAATGCTCTCTCTTATTGTCTCAGTTACTTCTACTTCATACTCAAAGTTCTTGTTGCTCTCTATGTCAGTAATGTGCTTATTTAAAATGTCACGGGTTTTTCTAATTTCTTCAAGTTTATTCAATCCTGCTTTAATCTGAGGTTGCAATCCTTCCACTGCCGTCTCCAAGCGCCTGCGCTCCTTAAGCACCTCGTTTGTCAGTGCTAAACTTTTGTCATCCATCTTCTCTAAGGAATTAAAAAACTTCTCCATGCTCTTTGCACCCATGTCCCAAAACATTTTGTCAAACATCAGACCATCACTGCTATTAGTCTCATCATTATTAGCAAAAAGGGCCGAATTATTAAATTTGAAAAATAAAGGGCTCCCTTTGTCATCTTTTGGTAATGGTATGTTAGACTCCGTGATGGCATCCAGAACTGGTGGACGCTGTCCATCTGCAAATGTGATCAGGACTAGGATGTTATTGGCTATGTCTTTCCCAAAAATGGACAAAATGGACTCAAAGATGTACTTCTGTGTGTGCGTCAATCGAGCTTGGGAGGCCTGAACCACAAAGCACACTGTGGTAATGTGCTGGACACCCTGTGGAGATGAAAAACATTCTCGTATCTGGTCAGTGATTTGTTTGTCCCGCTGAATTCCTGTGGTGTCTCCAAAGCCTGGTGTGTCGACTATAGTGAAGGAGTATGGGACCTTGAAACAAGACTGATAGTTCATTTCATAAGCAGTGACAGCAGATGTCTGACTTGAAGCTTGACTTTTAGATGTTTCTTCATGGATTAACTTGAACCTGAAGTCATCCTCCCACTGGACACCTAAGATGTAGTTTACCATTCCATTGATCAGGGTGGATTTGCCAGAACCTGTGGCTCCGAGGACCATAATAGTTTTTCCAGGTTTATTGGATGTCTTGTTTCCAAAGGTGCATTTTGCAATATTGTTCTCATTATTTATGAACTCAGATTTCAAAGGCAAAAGGTAAAGTCCAGGGTTTCCATCTTTAATCTCCTTACTTTGATGTTTTATTGCAAGTTTACCTTTAAGTTTATTAACAGATAGTGTCTTCACTTCAATCGTATCGCTGGCCTGACTCACACCAACTTGACAAATGGCTCTGTGTCTGAATTGATATGTTGTATCAGCTAGTAACTTTGTAATTGTAATCTGTTCAAGGGTGTCTCTTGTGTCCAAAGTCTTCCACTCTTCATCTTCAGGTAGCTTATATTCCACTCTGTACCCATCTGAATCAGACTTCTGGACTCGTAACTTTAGGGTTACGCTGTTGTCTGTTTGACAATCAGTCACAAGAGGCTCAGGTTTACATGGAAGCTGAAAGTTATGGCTGATGAGACTCCCAGATTTATAAAGATAGATTGTCACCCCAGGAGATTTGTCATCAGGGATGGAGTGAACGAGAAATCGCGTTGTCTTGCTATTTTGGTTAATTTCAGCAAACTCAATGAATTGCTGGGAATACTTTCTGAAATTCTGGATGATTAACTCTTCACTTGGCTCTGACAGATGATCTGAGGGCTGACAAGAAGGGGCCTGAAGGTAGCGTTTCATTACTGATATGTATGACTGAGACACATGGAGTGAGGTGAAAGTCAAGCAGACAATATTTTTAATACTATTGTTGTAAACTAATGTATCCAGGCCATTTATAACAATATCAAGTTTCATCTCTTTAATTTGATTAAAGACATTTGTGAGCATACTGATTTCCTTTTCTCTTTTATTCAGCCATGTTGTTATAGCGCACTTGTTAAATGGCGACTCTTCCTTTTTCTTCAGGATGTCTGCCAGATGTTCCTCGTTTGAACCCTCACCCCTTATATTTCGTAAGACCCTAGCAAGGTCTTTCTGGAAAATACATTTATATTGATTAAGCATTGATTTGAATTGTCCTGCATTTTCCTTAATTATTGGAAAGTTATTGACAACACCATCTTTCACAATGTCGTTACACCTCATGATGTGCTCGTCTATCTCCTCTAGGACCTCCTGAGATTTGGACACGAGTGCCACACTGATCTCTTGTACCAGATGAGCAGCCTGTGAATTTAGATTTTTCAGTGGGTACAACCAGACCTGGATGGGCACAGCTAGCTCGTCATCTTTCCCAAGTTTATTTGGCAAGTTTGTATAAATCTCCATGGCATCCTGATAGCTTGTGGGATTGTGATGAAGGACAAAATCACCATAGAACGTGCAGTTAAAATGGTCAGCAATTTTCTTCTCAGCATCTGTCATTTTTAAATCTCCTTTTCCATCTACAGAAATAATTTTTTTAATTAATATTTCTAATTGTCCTGTAATATCTTGGTTCTCTTCCTCTTTAGAACTGTTTTGATCAAAAACAAAAAAAGCCTGAGCGCCATACAACACGGCCGTGACAACATGGGTGGCCAATTTCTGCTCAAATACTTCTGGATAGTCGACTTTCTGCCTCCCCAAGTGGCTCATGGTGAGCTGCTCCATTCTGGTGGTCGTGCTGTAGTGCAGGGTGACCCTGGACTGACGTTTGGATGATTTGGTGTCATTGAGGTACTTGGCAGCTCCATCAACCTCAATCAAGCCACACAAGAAGCTCGCTTTAAGTGAAGCTGTCACATTTAAGATGGAGGTTTTCTCATCCAAGGAATCTGATGTGATGATCTTGAATTTTGTGTTCTTCTGGGGTTTAATGTTGAGGTCTTTCTTGAGGTTTTCAAAGTCCCATAGAGTGACACCTGGTGAAAAAAACAAAATTAAAGAAAAAAAAAATATAATATGGATCAAACTTGGACCCCACATACCACTGCAGGTTTTGTTTTTTTTGAGAGAGAGCAAACCTAAAAAGTTGAATTTTAACTCACCTGGAATGAGCGAGTCAGAGCGACAGTCGTAGAGCATCCCCACCTGGAAAGGTCGGCCCAGGGCGGCCATCTCCAAAGGGGAGCCATCTTGAGATGACCATCCCAGCCTGAGGAATTAAGCATGTAAATGATATTAACATCAGTATTTTGTTAGCATTCATATGAAATCTATCCATTTTCTTGGCATTTTTAATAATATGAAAGGTTGCTGGGGGGAAGAAGAGTGTATCTTGGCAATACTGGGCACAAACCAGGAACCACTGCTAGAGGAGCTGCCAGTCCATTAGACTACACCCAAATTCACTCACTCTTTGGCCGATTGAAGTGGCAAATGAAGTGGCATTATGGCTCATTGGTTAGACTCAGAGCTCTGGCTTCAAACCTGTTTTGGTCACCAGCGGGGTAGAATTTGTACGTTGTGCTTTCTTTTGGTGCTCTGCTCTTCATCCTCATCCTCCCTTTTGCCTACTGTTGCCAGAATAAGCCCTGGCTTTCATGATCCTAATACCTGTATTGCATTATGCAAATTCAATTAATGAATGGAAAAAAGTATTGTTAATTGTTAGTTGTTAATTCAGAAATATAACTAGGGCTTTTGACAAACTGATAAGGAGCTTCCCACAAATGCATATATGGTGAAGCCCAGGATTCTGAATATAAATATTGTATGAATCAAATCAGAACATATACCCAAATATTACATTTTTAATGCAGCATTGGTGCCATGCATTGTGAACAAATCAATAAAGAAATTATTTTTGTAAAGCTTTTTTTTTCAAATTGTCTTATTTAATCCTTTGTGGTCTATGGATGTATAGCGTAATTGACTGATGGGAGTGCATGCTGAAGTTCACAGTCAGATGAGGTTAAGAAGACAACACCATCTTCATAAAGCAACGATTCTACCCCAAGCTCCATCCCAACTGCACACCTGCCTTAATTTCCTGTCTATGAAAGCCACAAATAGGAACGATGAGAAGACACAGCCTTGATGGAGTTCAACACACTCAATGAATAAGTTGTTGTTGTTTTACATTTGTGTATTCTTCTTACATACTTAAGAGTAAACTGTTCTGCGATCCCAATAGCAGTGTTCTCCCTAGCGTCTTTTAGCCAGGCGCTCTGGACGGCTAATTTAGTTGAATGCCCGGCTGTCATCTCGCATGACATTGTGAGGTGGCAGCCACAGATCTACAGGCACAGGCAGCTCTAATGATCTGCAGAGATGGCAAGGGACGAGCGGGCAGGTGGGCAAATATTTTAGAAGCAGGATCGCAAGCTGCGAGGGGAGAGGTGTGGGACAGGATGTTGCCGATCACAAGGCGGTGCAGAGTTCACAAGCAAAGAGTATGGGGAGGTGGGCTTTCGAGGGGGGGTGCACATGGTAATAGCGGGGGTGGAGCAGCTTAATACTGTAGTAAGGAGTATGGAGAGGTGGGTGGACGAGTGGGGGCTGTACATTCTAATAGTGGGAGCGGAGATGCAGTTCAAAAGCAAAGAGTATGTGGAGGTGGGCGGGCGAGAGGAGGACTGATAAAATAAAAAAGTGTAGTGGAACCAGCCTATCAGATATCAGAAAAAGAGCGTCAGGAAATGACATCTCTGTTCTCAGTGTCAGTGCAGTCTGTATAGTGCTGCTAAGTGTACAGCAGCTCTCTTCTTGTTTAGTACATAGCAAACCTATATATATATATATACTAGCAGAATACCCGCGCTTTGCAGCGGAGAAGTACTGTGTTAAAGAAGTTATGAA
>JANRMT010028174.1:7360732-7372618 GCA_026402145.1 Polypterus bichir lapradei
GTCCTTTATTCATCTCACTAGATCTTTTGATTTTTTATAATTCTTCTGAATTGTAGCTGTGGTATCTTGTGTTATAGGTTGCATTGAGTAAGTAAAGCTGGGAAGAAATATTAGTTTGTGTGCTTTCATTTAAGGCTTTAAAGCAAAAAAAATGGGAATATTTCCAAGGGGATAATTCTTTTCTATACCCACTGTATGTGAATGATTATAATGACAAAGATCCAGCATGAAGACAGAAGCGTCTATATGCCATCAAACATTCCTGCCGGATCGGGCGTATAGTGTCAGCATACTCACACCTGAAGAGTTGGCTGTGATGACCGTACTGTTCCTTGGCTTCTCTCCATCCTGAGTATGTATTGTGAAATAATCAGCCTCGACACACACAAAAAGGTTTGGGGCAACCACCCGTATATTATCCCTGGCTGCAAAAGGGTATGAAAAGTCACATTGAAATGTATAGGTTGGAGTCCAAGATTGAACTGAGGCATACTGATGTTGTCCGGCCTTTTAAAGCAGGGAATGGGAAGTGATGTCATCGAGATCATGAGCTGGAAGTGATGTTACTCTTGGGGGCCGTAACCGGAAGGGACTTCATCTTTGGAGCCTGCACCAGAAGTGATGTCCTCCTTGGGGATGGAACTGGAAGTGACATCATTCTTGGGGGCCGGAACCATAAGTGACGTCCTCCTTGGGGCCTCAGGCACAATTTCCTGTATTTGCAGAAACAACAGAGGACGATTTAGTGCACCCTGCCACCCCCTTTGCCTGGTGTGGAATTACCTTCATTTGGTCCATTCAGCTTCCTCCTATGCGCACGTGTATAATATATAAATGAATTACACATTGCATCATGGAAATGAAGTTCTCTTATAAAGCAAGCAAAATACATATATCTCTTTTTGTATCATATATCTATTGTGTAGTTAAGCCTGCCATGGTTACAGAAGGTATTAGTATTGGTTCTATTCTGTTATGCTTCAAGAAAGGACACATTGCAGGGAAGTAAGAGTGACCCCTGCTGGATACAGATGATGGTCCAATGATTAGGTAGTAGCCTTCAGGTGATGCAGCTGACATTTAGTTGCAATGCTCGAGGGCTTTCTGAACTGCGTTCTTCTACTTCCTTTCGTGTTGCTTCTTCTAGCACATTCCGGAACTATTAACTTTAGGATTTCTTGTACTTTGGAATTTTTCCTTTCTCTTTGTGGAATTTGAGTCTGGACCTTTTTGATACTGGCTTATTTTTTTCTTCTTACTTTACTATGCCTGTTTTTTTGCCAAGGTTTCATTACTGGCTTTAGTTTTTGTTCTTTTTATTTGTCATTTTTTGTAAATTCTTTTGGTTATTTGTTTTATTGTTCTATTAATTTTTTCAACAATTTCTTCTTCATTGACTCTCCTGTAATTTTCTTTTACGGTTAATTTAGTTTTAATGTGCCTTTATTTTTTTATTAGGTGCATATAACATGTGAAGCACCTATTGCGATAGCCACATCTGCCATTTTGCATGAAACAATTCAGCCCACTGTGGACCAATTTTATTGAAACATGGCACACTTATTCTTCAAAGAGATCTGTCGAGGCAGTTCAATTATCATTGAGATATTTTGAGCTAATTTTAAACCTCACCTACCTTAAAACAAACAAAAAAAATTCTGTGTGACTTCAACTACAAATTGGTTTACCATTTCAGTTTTACCTTGGGAGCGATTACATCAATTTGTACATTTTTCTCTTTTTCACCTCTAATAGATACAGTCAAAGTAAAAAGTATGTGATCTCTATATTTATGTCTAATTCCCATATAAAACATGGTTGTATCTTCATGTCAGTCCCAATAATGAACAAACACAGTCTCCTATAACTAAAGATACACAGATTTTCAGAGAATTTTTGACCATATTGAATAAATCATTCAAACCGTGAAACTTAAGGTTGGACATATAAGTGAACCCTAAGACTTTTTAAAAAGCTCATTGCAGTCCGACTTTAGCACACCTGGAGTCCATTTAATGAAACGAGTTCAGAGGTGTGGTGGCCTAGAATGACTTTGATTGATATAAAAACACTATAAAAGTTTGAGTTTGAGTTTTTGACAAGAAGCATATCCAGATGGGAATCATGCCTCACACAAAGGAGCTGTCTGAAGAACTACGAAGGAGAATTGTTATCTACATAAAGCTGGAAAGGGTTCCAAAGTCCTCTCAAAGATCTGAGATATTCATCAGTCTACTGTTAGGCAAGTTGTCTATAAACGGAGACAATCTGGTATTGTGGCGACTCTGCCTAGAAGTGGGCGCCCTGCCAAGATGACCCCAAGAGCACAACACAAAATCAGCAATGAGGTAAAGAAAAACCCTAGAGTGACAGCAAAGGACTTGAAGAAGTCATCAGAACTGGCTAACATCTCTGTTCATGAGTCAACTATACGCAAAACAGTGAAAAAGAAAGGAGTCCATGGCAGGACACCAAGAAGGAAGCCACTGCTATCAAAAAAGAACATTGCTGAACGGCTGAAGTTTGTGAAAGAGCACTTGGAAACTCCATAACAGTACTGGGAAAATGTTTTGTGGAGTGAAGAAACCAAAATTGAACTGTTTGGGAGGAACAAGCAGAACTTCATTTGGCATAAAAAGGGCAGTGCATATCAACATCAAAACATCATCCCTACAGTAAAGAATGGCGGAGGGAACATCAGGATTTGGGCCTGCTTTGCTGCATCAGGGCCTGGACAGCTTGCCATCATTGAGGGGAAAATGAATTCACAAGTTTATCAACAAATTCTCCAGGATAATGTGAGGATGTCTGTCCGTCAACTTAAGCTCAGAAGAAGCTGGGTGATGCAACAGGACAATGACCCCCAAAACACAGCACAATGGCTTCAGAAGAACAAACTGCACCTTTATGGAGTGGCCCAGTCAGAGCCCAGCTCTCAATCCTATTGACTTGAAGAGAGAGAGACACACACAGAAGACAACCAAAGAATATGGAAGAGTTTAGGCAGTTCTGCAGGGAAGAATGGGCTCAAATTCCCCCTCACACGATGTGCAGGTCTGATCTGCAGCTACAGGAAGCACCTGGTTGAGTAATTGCTGCCAAAGGAGGGTCAACCAGTTATGAAATCCCAAGGTTCACTTACTTTTTCCACTACCACTGTGAACATTGAATGCGTTTGTAAAATAAAGACATGAAAGAGTAGAATTGTTTGTGTGTCATTGGCTTGAGACTCATTGTGTATATCAGTGCCTGTGACGTAGATGATGATCAGATCACTTTTTATGACCAATTCATACAGTAAACCAGATCATTCCAAAGGGTTCACATACTTTTTACTTTGACTGTACTACTAATGGCAAGCAGGCTCAACACAAGCTAATGAGCAGCAGATTGCATGTGCAGAGTAGGAAGTCGCTTTCACTGCCTGCTGCTTACACCCACGGGACTGCACTCCTCTTATCAGCAAGTCCAGTGAGGCACACACAGAAACTGCTGCATACGCCTTCCTCCACCATATGCATTAATTAGTAACAGGTTTCACCAACCTTTGTCCTAAATCTAACCTCAGGCTCCTTTTTTGATTTTGATTACACCCCATAGGGCGTCAATGGGAAAACTGGTCACACCGGTCGCATCTTCACTTACAGTTAGGTCCATAAATATTTGGACTGAGACAACTTTTTTCTAATTTTGGTTCTGTACATTACCACGATGAATTTTAAATGAAACAACTCAGATGCAGTTGAAGTGCAGACTTTCAGCTTTAATTCAGTGGGGTGAACAAAAAGATTGCATAAAAATGTGAGGCAACTAAAGCATTTTTTAACACAATCCCTTCATTTCAGGGGGTCAAAAGTAATTGGACAATTGACTCAAAGGCTATTTGATGGGCAGGTGTGTTCAAGTCCGTCGTGATGCCATTATCGATTAAGCAGATAAAAGGCCTGGAGTTGATTTGAGGTGTGGTGCTTGCATGTGGAAGATTTTGCTGTGAACAGACAACATGTGGTCAAAGGAGCTCTCCATGCAGGTGAAAGAAGCCATCCTCAAGCTGTGAAAACAGGAAAAAACCATCCGAGAAATTGCTACAATATTAGAGGTGGCAAAATCTACAGTTTGGTACATCCTGAGAAAGAAAGCAAGCACTGGTGAACTCAGCAACGCAAAAAGACCTGGACGTCCACGGAAGACAACAGTGGTGGATGATCGCAGAATCATTTCCATGGTGAAGAGAAACCCCTTCACAACAGCCAACCAAGTGAACAACACTCTCCAGGGCTTGGTCGGCGTATTGATATCCAAGTCTACCATAAAGAGAAGACTGCATGAAAGTAAAAACAGAGGGTGCACTGCAAGGTGCAAGCCACTCATAAGCCTCAAGAAGAGAAAGGCTAGATTGGACTTTGCTAAAGAACATCTCAAAAAGCCAGCACAGTTCTGGAAAAACATTCTTTGGACAGATGAAACCAAGATCAACCTCTACCAGAATGATGGCAAGAAAAAAGTATGGAGAAGGCGTGGAACAGCTCATTATCTAAAGCACACCACATCATCTGTAAAACACGGTGGAGTCAGGCAGTGTGATGGCCTGGGCGTGCATGGCTGCCAGTGGCACTGGGACACTAGTGTTTATTGATGATGTGACACAGGACAGGAGCAGTCGAATGAATTCTGAGGTGTTCAGAGACATACTGTCTGCTCAAATCCAGCTAAATGCAGTCAAATTGATTGGGCGGCGGGCGTTTCATGATACAGATGGACAATGACCCAAAACATACAGCCAAAGCAACCCAGGAGTTTAATAAAGCAAAGAAGTGGAACATTCTTGAATGGTCAAGTCAGTCACCTGATCTTAACCCAATTGAGCGTGCATTTCACTTGTTGAAGACTAAATTTTGGACAGAAAGGCCCACAAACAAACAGCAACTGAAAGCCGCTGCAGTAAAGGCCTGGCAGAGCATTAAAAAGGAGGAAACCCAACATCTGGTGATGTCCAGGAGTTCAAGACTTCAGGCTGGCATTGGGTTTTCAACCAAGTATTAGAAATGAACATTTTTTTTCCAGTTATTTAATTTGTCCAATTACTTTTGAGCCCCTGAAATGAAGGGATTGTGTTAAAAAATGCTTTAGTTGCCTCACATTTTTATGCAATCTTTTTGTTCAACCCACTGAATTAAAACTGAAAGTCTGCACTTCAACTGCATCTGAGTTGTTTCATTTAAAATTCATTGTGGTAATGTACAGAACCAAAATTAGAAAAAAAGTTGTCTCTGTCCAAATATTTATGGACCTAACTGTACATATGATTTAACCATTTTCCCTACTGATCACCACAGGGACACAGGTTACACTACCGCGCACACCCACACCCCCTTAGCATGAGAGCACTGGTTCTTTCATTTTAAAAATTCACCCAATCATTACAGACTCCTATGATGTGCTTCATCACAAAGATGATAACTGCTATTACAAATCTCACTGTTTATATAAGAAATACATTGTGCCCATTTATTGATTATTTTGTTCCCGCTTGGGACTTCCCAATTCCCTTCATTTAGTTACTTCTAAATGTAACGGTTGAAAAGATCAGCTTTCTGTCCTATATTTATCAAAGGACTAAAGATAAAAACAACAGTTCAAATGGTCAGCTCATTGTGCTGCACTTCACAAAGCGTTATTTGTTTGACTGACGTTAAAAAACTCTCATATTTAGAGAATGTCTTAATTTTGAAATTTCCCAAACTGACAGTCAAGAATCCAACATCACAAGCCAAATTGGATTTTTTTTTTAATTGGGTCTCCATGTCCGCCGCTGGCCCAATCTGTTTTTCAGACCAATCTTTGTGCTATTAGGCCAGGGTGATCTGATTTCTTCACACCTTAGACAAAATTACTTTTCCACAGTTGGATTCCAAGCTCTGGACCTGGGTCATCTGTGGACAAATAGTGGTGTAGTTCGACAGACTACTATGATTAATATGTTTTACTTATTTAAAAGTAATAAGTAATATTGGTAAGTGAGTGTATCCAGCAGGAGCTGATAGCTCCCTGGTTGGAATAAGTTCTTTTGTAATTGCGGCATGTTACATAACCCGAAACTATACAGATACAATATAAAAAGGCAATACCCCTCCCTTAGTGATACAGCGGTAAGAAATCACAGAAGTAACTTAGCTTTCTTTAATGACGATTTACATGGCATAACAGATGAAGGAAGCCATGACAAGATCTTTGGTAGTGGGGGCCGGATGTACACAGTCTGCCATTTTTGTTGCTGTGTTGGAAGGTTTTTCTGGATCGGATGACGTTATCTCTGATCCGTCCGTCGGCTTCAAAGGTGTGCCGGGCAATGTTCCAAGGTTTTATACTCTTTCTTCATGTGCAGACCCCCACTTAGGTAAATCATGCCATTCCAAACAAGGAAAAGAAGATCCAATGTCATGCTGGCTCTTGTCACACAGAAATAGTACAATACCCATTTTCATAGTTGTCCCTTTTGTGTCTTCTAATGTTTGCCTAGCAGCTCTAAATGATGAGCCCCTGTGTGCTAAATCTGGCCTTGTGTTAGCTATACACGTGAGAAGGAAAAAAAGCACAGTGACATATTAAACTTATATACTTATTACAGTAAGGCAATGCCAATTGTTTACCAGGCTGGAACTGTACTGATCCATGGACTTAGAGGGCGAAGACATTTGCCAAATATGTGTTACCCACATCTTGGCCAGAGTTGGCAGCTGTGGTTATACATTTGTTGGCTCTGAACTCACAAAAATGAATGAAAAACAAATAGAGCTTCACTGGATTTTGTTAACTGCTTTAAGACAAATTTAAACATGCAGATACTAAAATAATGAAAAATGTGACTTGAAATGTCAAATCGATGTTGTCAAAACATAAACACACAAAAGAATGCTTTGAATCCATGCATATATAAGCAGAACAATTGGAAAGTAAATGTAATACATCAGCACTCCATATGGTATAAGGTAAAAGAAGGATACAGGAAAACGTACCTTTCTACTAAAGAGTGATGGTGACATGATGAAGGCACTGACGATTTTGGGATGTCTGGAAAACTAACACATTGTCCAACAATGAGGAAAAGGTCACTGATGTTGGCAGTTCTAGACTAATCAAAAGGTGAGGGTGGTGCTGGGTGTGGGGATTCGATACAGCTAATGGAGCACAAAATTAAGAACCTTGGCTCTGCTACTACTTTTGTTAATTCACCTAGAGCAGAGGTCCTCAATCACAGTCCTGGAGGGCCGCAGTGGTTGCAGGTTTTTGTTCTAACCCGGTTGCTTAATTAGGGAGCAAATCGGTAACACTTTACATTAAGTGTCCATAATTACACTGAACTACTATGTAATTACCTGTATAATTACAGTGTAACTACGAGTTATTAGTCTGTACTTACTGTGTAATACAAAGTAATACTATAGTTAATTACTCCATTGTCATTGTTATTCCACAGTTTATATAATTACAATGTAACAATTTATCACTGATCCAAAAACAAGTGTACTTACATAGTTACATTGTATCTGTACTTTCAAAATGTAATAAAAACATCAGGGTATGTAACTATAACTATGTAACAGATGTTCCATGGTCTGGTAAATTGTAATGGAGAATTGCAGTGATAACTGCATAGGTTTTCAAAGATATTTCAAGATCTTTTCTAAATGGCGAAAATGCCTTTTTTGGAATAACAATGACAACTGAGTAATTAACTATAGCATTACTTTGTATTACATAGTAAGTACGGAGTAATAACTCGTAATTATACGGTACTTATACAGGTAATTACATAGTAGTTACAGTGTAATTATGGACACTTAATGTAAAGTGTTACCAGCAATTCTTGCCAATAATTTAATTTCATGGCTTGTTAGTGCTTTAACTCTGCTATGTCAGGTCATTCTCATATCCTATATTTTCTTCCCCTTTCAAAGGTGTGACCCGACATTTGCGCGATAGACATTTGAGCGCCGACAAAATAGCGCCGATTAAAACGCTGCATCAAAATCGCGCCGACAAAATCGCGAAAGTTTCATTAAATATGAATTACTAGTTTAAAGCATATATAATAATGTTTATTTTAGAAGTCAATATTATGAGACGCGGCATGCCATCAGCACGGCACGCAGATAGTCCTTAAGATCATGCCATGCATATGTAGGAAGAATTGCAGCAAGACGTCTTGATAGTTGAGTGTATTTAGACTTGCTGGCTGCCTGACTGCTGGTAATTCCGCTTTGTATACGACACGTTATGCCAACCCTCGACTGAGTTATTTGTTCACGGCATGCCATCAGCAGTTATAACAGTTATAACCTAGCACATAATGTGTACATAATGCACACGTACGTGTCCCACTCTCTTGGCCTTTCTCGCGATTTTGTCGTGGCGATTTTGTTGGCGTGAATTTGTCGAAAACCATTTAGCGGGTTTGTCGGCGCTCATTTGTCCGTCGCGATTTTGTCGGGGTGCATATGTCTATCGCGCTTTTGTCGGTGAACCTTTCTAAGGATATAATCAAAATGATCTGAAGGCTCAAATGGATGAGTAATTCTCAGTCATTCACTTTTTTCTCTTCACTTTCCTTCCAAGTATTTAATTAAACTCCATTGTGCATGATAAATATACACAGGGGTAAATGGTAAAAAGCTAAATGGAGAACTGCTGGTCTTTATTGTCATTTGCATATTTTTGCTAATTAGGAGTAATTAAAAAGCAAGAATACAGCTGTTTAAGACTAAAATAAGCAATAAGGGTTCAAAATCTTAACAAGCAAGACCACTAAAGTGAAGCAGAAGTGTTACTTGAGCAATAAGTGCTTCTGATTAAGCAATTGCCACTGCAGCCCTCCAGGACCGTGATTGAGGACCCCTGACCTAGAGGAATAGCTGGTCAAGGCAAAATACAGTCAAACTCAGTTATAGTGAGTTTGACAGGACCGACACTATTTGCTCGTTATAAGCGGAATTCGCTATAACCGGGAAATGCAAATTTGACAAAAACTAACTCAGTCTATTAAAGTAATAGTGATTTATTGAATAAAATTAACATTTTGCCCATAATTAAAACATACATTAAGTACAATATACTGTTTTCTAAGAAAGTCCAAATTACTTTTTTGTTTTAAACTTTGTAATCTACAGTCATGCAGTTTGCCTCTTAATGCATCGAGCACTTGCTTTATCGCGTCAGTCCCTTGAAAAAATGCTATCAATCTATTGCAGGTGTTTTCGGCATCAAACAAGGTTGGTAAACTGCGTTCTGGTCAATCCAGCATGCCAGCAGCGTCTTCCTCCTTGTCATCTTCATCGTCGTCTTCTTTTTGAAGCAATGCATTTATGATTTTGTTTTCAGTAGGAATTCCGATAGTAAACAATTAGTCATCCAAGTGTTGATAGTTGTAATAATTTACATTATTAATTTCAATATTGTTTTGTCGAACAAGTGTAGATAACGGCAATTTATCCTTCTCTTCAAAAATATCAGATGTTGATTTCCTGAAGCAATTCTGTATGCTAACAGTCGCCACATTGTTCCAGGCCTCAGATAAGAAATTTATTCCGTTAAGTGGCACGCAAAAGTCCAGGATGTGGTTAAGTGTTGTTCGTAATAACCGAGATTTCGCTTGTTATAAAAGAGCAAATTTACATGCGAATAGCTGGTATATCTTTCAAAAATATATATTTTTTCATTATAAACTGAAAAATCGTCATAACCGAGCTCGTTAAAACCGAGTTTGACTGTATCTAATCGCAGTGTGGAATATTGTCATCACTAGATAGTCTACTCCTGATTCACGTGATTTAAAAAATGTGAACCAACAATGGTTTAACTCTGCAGGAGTGCTGAGTAACAGCATGAGTTGAGTATGTACTCAGCCATATATTCTGTAAATTCAAACAAGCTGTTCATGGGGCCTGATAGTAAAAAGTTTACACTGGCATCTGCCATCCTGGAGGAGCTGGACTACCTGTGCAACCTGAATCGATTGCAGGTACTGCCTCACACTACCAGTAGTGACATGGACACTAGCAAAACATAGAAATAGAGAAGAAGCAGTCAGGAAGGATAAGGAGAGAGCAATTGTCTGTGGCCACCATTCCCTTTTTTGGGGGGTGTCTTTCTGTTGCCTCTTCAGTTCCCCTGTTGTCACTTTCATTTGCACCAAAGCAGGTGAAGTTGATTCACAATCACTTCTTCTTTCTAACTGGACAGACTGGTATCCCTGAAGCTTCATTGATTTGGTGTTAGAATGGAATGGTTAAGTCTTCCCTTCATTTTATTGAGCAGTATATTTAAAAAGCCAATTCATGTCTGCGCTAGCAGGAGCATTTAATTCTATTTGGGAAGAAGTGGCACAGCTAGGTCAGTTGGAGGAATCTGGGGCAGCACTAGAGGGGCACAGAGCAGCTCAGACAACTGAAAATAAAATAAGAAGAAAACAATGTTTAGAGAGCTGCTACAGGGGGTGTGAAATAGTCCTGTGCGGTTTATTGCCTATACTGGTATATCAATATTGGTTTCACACAATAAGGATTTTAACTTGTAGCACTGCCACATACATTTATTTTCTGGTTTATCTTTTGACACAATACAGGGTGGTCCAGATCTAATTATGCAACTGTTTGACTGACAACCGTCTCCCCGCCATTTTGGAATGCAGGGCAGGTACTGCCATCTATCGGCAACAAAAATAATTTTAAGTGAAATCTCTACGTGCAGGGCAGGTACTCTGAATTCTGTATGTAATAAACTTTATAAGTTATAGCGTAATGAAAATTGCATAATTAGATATGGACCACCCTATATTATATTATTACCATTTTGAACTCTGTCTCCCTCTGAGCATATATACAATACAATACAATTTATTTTTTGTATAGCCCAAAATCACACAAGGAGTGCCGCAATGGGCTTTAACAGGCCCTGCCTCTTGACAGCCCCCTAGCCTTGACTCTCTAAGAAAATGAGGAAAAACTCCCAAAAAAACCTTGTAGGGAAAAATGGAAGAAACCTTGGGAAAGGCAGTTCAAAGAGAGACCCCTTTCCAGGTAGGTTGGGTGTGCAGTTGGTGTCAAAAAGAAGGGGGTCAATACAATACAATACAATACACAGAACAGAACAAATCCTCAATACAGTATAAAAAATAAAAATTTTTGAAGTATGTAGTAGAATTTAACAATGGATGACATCACATAATATGATTTGGGTTTGTTTAAAGTCCTGGAGACCTCATCCATCAAGCTGCCTCCCCCATTTGGCCATTCCACATCTGAGTCAGCGCTGGGCCAGCCAATCCAATAAAAGGACCTCTCTATCCCACGATTCCTGCGATCCTCCATCAGGGATGACTTTACCATAAGCAGGCACAACGACTTGGCTGGTGGGCCATGGCACCAAGTGCCACATTTGAGTACCGAGAAGAGAAACAGAATAGGTGAGGGTTAGTAACAAATAAGAACTATCATGTTACTTATGTAGAAAATATAGAAAATAGTTGTGGACCACCGGGAGAGCATACAGCCATCCTAATCTGACACAGACAGGCAGACACAAGTTTATTTTACAGCCTGTGAGTGCTGTCTCCCTGCTCCCCACAGCACAGTGCATAAATCAGCTAGCACTCTTCTTCTTCTTCTTTTTCTTCTTCCTCCTCTTTCTCCACCACTGACATTTCTATCCTCCTCTTTAGCTGCTCCAATACCTGTCCACTTGACCCCCGGCCCCTCACACCACCCTTCCCACACTCCTTACATGAGCCATCAACACCTCACACCGCACAGGCCCCTTTTCCCACATTGCTCAAACGGGCCCTAATAAGTCTTCTTCTCAAGAAGCCCCCGCTTGACCCCACTCAGGCCT
>JANRMT010028174.1:7372628-7420371 GCA_026402145.1 Polypterus bichir lapradei
TGGGCTTTTTCTTGTCCTTTTTGTTAGCCTGAGAAGACTCCGTGATGACGCTATTAAAGATTTAACCCTACAATAATGAGCAAACTGTTAACGTGAACACGTACTACACCACGCTTCTATCTCTACGTAGAACATTTCATAACGCCTCTCTTTATCCCCACCTAGTGGCGGAAGTACACAACATAACATAATTGTTAGTCTTTACGCTGGCGCTGCTGTGTTAGTCTTTGTTAAAGTGCTGGTGCCAGACGTTAGAGTGCAATACGTCCAACCTAAAGTTTACATTGCAGGTCAGTCCGTACTTCTTTTTTTTAATTCATATGTGAAACCGATTGGATTTTTTAAAAGAAATGTAATTTAAAAAAAAAAAAAAAAAAAAAAACCGGAATCCAAACTTTTTTACAAGGCGTTCATACCGCTGCCATAACAATTCTTCTCATCCAACCCTGCCAGATGACGCTCCCTCCAGTCCGGTCTCCTGTGTTATGTGCCGCTTCTTTCTATGAAGACCGGCAGTGGTAACTGCGCTCAAACTAACAGCTCCGATCTTTAGTTTCTCGTGTCTTGTTTCTCTTCTTTGCTGTTACAAGCTGACGAAATCACAGATATCCTGAACTGAAACAGCAATAAAGGAGCGCAGCGACCACCATCTGTCAATGAGGTGTCTGTTTGAATACCCTGAAGCAGAGAACTTTCAGGACAGATGCGTCTGCTCATATCAGATTGGGATAGACTGACAGACAGATAGATGTGAAAGGCACTATATAGAAGCAAACATTAATGAATAAGCTAAACAGATAGAAAAGATCGCCCTCGACCAATAAAGACGTCAACCACAGCTCAGCTTGTGTCAGTAAATCACTCATTTTATTAACAATTGTACTTTGACATGTGTAGTTTTTGTAATTCAATCAATACAAATATAGAATTGCAGATATATAATTTTGTATAAGTAGAGTAGAGTTTTCCTCATTTTTCTTTCATTTGTGTTGCTCAAAGTGCGCTTCAGTGTTGCACCAACTTGCTTAAAAACAAACTCGTTAAACAACAAACCTAAATGGTGGAGCTAAGGCCTTAGGAGAGTTCTGTTATTTTTACATATTTCTCTATTATAAAAGAAAATCTTGAGACGAGAGGAGACTATTGCCAAGAGATTTTTTCAAATGGGTCCCGCCCTCCTCTCAACCATTTCAGTATTTTGGGACTCAAAAGAAAAATAAGTGTTTAAAGAAATTTCCTAAAGCTTTCGTTAATTCAACAAATATAACTAAGGCTGGCTTTCCTGATTATTGTCGCAGAGATAATCGTCATGAAGAACACACTTATCACAGAAAGAAATATGGTAAAATTGTGATGATCGATAAATCCGTGATTGTACTGTATAACCCGTATTTGCTCAAACGATTTGATTTTCATATTAATGTCGAGTATAGTGCATTGGTTATTAGTATTAAGTACATCTACAAGTAGATTCATAAAGGTCACGATAGAGTACGTGTAACTTTATCCAAAGAACAGTCTCAGGACGAAGTTCAAGTATATTTAGATACTCGGTATGTCAGTGCAATAGAAAGCGGGTGACATTTAATGGAATTGCCAAAGCGCGGTCAAAGTCATTCTGTTGAATTATTACTATTTAATTTACCAGGTCAGAATATGATTCAATTTAAAGAAGGCAAAGAAGATGAAGCTTTACAGGAAGATAAAACTAAAAATACAAAATTATTGGCTTATTTTGAACTTAATAAAACTGACATCAATGCAAAAGTATATACGCATGCACAAAATTTCTCAACATTACACGTGGCAGAAACAAAAAGGAGTTTGGCATCCAAGAAAAATTAATTGCAAAAGTGTTGCTCGATTAAATATTATATCAGCAAAAGAAATCTAACAGTTTCATTTAAAACTGCTGATATGTGAATTAAAAGGAGCAACTTTGTATAGTGATGTTCTAAGTATAGATGGCACTACGTATGGTACTTTTCAAGAAGCGGCACTAGCAGCTGGACTATGGAAATCAGACGACTGTATCTTCAAAATGATGTCTGATGCTGCTTCTATAATGATGCCTGATAAATCAAGACACTTCTTCATGTACTTAATTATGACGGGTGAAGTTGATGCTTTAAAATTGTGGTAAGCACTCAAAGGACCATTATTCATAAAGTCGAGTGAACAAACGGCTCTTTTGATCATCAAAAAATTGTTAGAAGCAGAACGTTTAACGATGCAGCAATTTGATCTTCCAGAAGAAATAGATGAATCTGAGGTAAAGAAAGAGATAACAGCAGATGAAGATTGAACTGTGAAAGGCCATGGAAAATGATATCGGGAAATGTACTCACAATTAAACGATGATCAAAGAGCAGTTTTCGACACAATTTAAAAATGAATTCTCGTGAAATTTGTCAGCGTGTTATTCTTCATAGATGGACCTGGCAGCACATCAGCTTACCAAATCACGAATGGCAGAGCCACGAGGTGAGAGCGAATCGAGCAGGGGGCAGAGCCTCCTAGTTTTTATCAAGTGAATGTGTTTATTATAAATTGTGCTGATTGTAAAACATCATCAATATAGTAAGACAACATTCAATCATTTTTCACCTTTACTAAACCAATCAAAAACTTTTCTTTTACCTTCCTGAAATGCTGCTGTAATTAAACCTAAAACCTTTCCCCTGTTTTTCTTCCTTTCTTCTTGATCGTCATGCTTCTTCTGCTCATTTGGTAGGAGTTTTTCATTTCTTCTGAGTTTTTCTATTATCACTGCCTGATTCTTCACTTCCTGCAGTGACTTCACTCGCTCCATCCATCCCGGCTTTACTTCTTGTTCTTCAGCCTGAATGAGGAGGTCAATGTACTCGGGAGTGGACAGCGGGTTTGGTCTGAGGGCGATTTCTTCAAGTAGTTTTATACAATAATGAGACACTTCAATCAGTTTATGAAGCTCCTCTTCCACAAAATCCAGCTCATGCTGAAGCCGCTCAAACACTTGTTCAGTTGTCATCTTTTCTCCTTTTGCTTGTTCATATTTCTTCTTTAGCTCATCATACGTCTTTTTGACTTTTTTAGTTTCATAGATGAATCTGTGCTGTTGGTTGGAGTGAGCACTCCACACACACTTACCAGGACAAACAGTGCAGACTCCATTCTTCATAGCAGCACATCTGATCTTATCGTCATCATTTGGTAACTTACATGGATAATGACAGGTGAAGTTGCACTTCTGGCAGTTAGTGATGAACTTGCCGGTGCCTGCAATGCTCTCTCTTATTGTCTCAGTTACTTCTACTTCATACTCAAAGTTCTTGTTGCTCTCTATGTCAGTAATGTGCTTATTTAAAATGTCACGGGTTTTTCTAATTTCTTCAAGTTTATTCAATCCTGCTTTAATCTGAGGTTGCAATCCTTCCACTGCCGTCTCCAAGCGCCTGCGCTCCTTAAGCACCTCGTTTGTCAGTGCTAAACTTTTGTCATCCATCTTCTCTAAGGAATTAAAAAACTTCTCCATGCTCTTTGCACCCATGTCCCAAAACATTTTGTCAAACATCAGACCATCACTGCTATTAGTCTCATCATTATTAGCAAAGAGGGCCGAATTATTAAATTTGAAAAATAAAGGGCTCCCTTTGTCATCTTTTGGTAATGGTATGTTAGACTCCGTGATGGCATCCAGAACTGGTGGACGCTGTCCATCTGCAAATGTGATCAGGACTAGGATGTTCTTGGCTATGTCTTTCCCAAAAATGGACAAAATGGACTCAAAGATGTACTTCTGTGTGTGCGTCAATCGAGCTTGGGAGGCCTGAACCACAAAGCACACTGTGGTAATGTGCTGGACACCCTGTGGAGATGAAAAACATTCTCGTATCTGGTTAGTGATTTGTTTGTCCCGTTGAACTCCTGTGGTGTCTCCAAAGCCTGGTGTGTCGACTATAGTGAAGGAGTATGGGACCTTGAAATAATCCTGATAGTTCATTTCATAAGCAGTGACAGCAGATGTCTGACTTGAAGCTTGACTTTTAGATGTTTCTTCATGGATTAACTTGAACCTGAAGTCATCCTCCCACTGGACACCTAAGATGTAGTTTACCATTCCATTGATCAGGGTGGATTTGCCAGAACCTGTGGCTCCGAGGACCATAATAGTTTTTCCAGGTTTATTGGATGTCTTGTTTCCAAAGGTCCATTTTGCAATATTGTTCTCATTATTTATGAACTCTAATTTCAAAGGCAAAAGGTAAAGTCCAGGGTTTCCATCTTTAATCTCCTTACTTTGATGTTTTATTGCAAGTTTACCTTTAAGTTTTTTAACAGATAGTGTCTTCACTTCAATCGTATCGCTGGCCTGACTCACACCAACTTGACAAATGGCTCTGTGTCTGAATTGATATGTTGTATCAGCTAGTAACTTTGTAATTGTAACCTGTTCAACGGTGTTTCTTGTGTCCACAGTCTTCCACTCTTCGTCTTCAGGTAGTTTATACTCCACTCTGTGTCCTTCTGAATCAGACTTCTGGACTTGCAACTTTAGGGTTATGCTTTTGTCTGTTTGACAATCAGCCACAAGAGGCTCAGGTTTACATGGAAGCTGAAATTTATGGCTGCTGTGACTCCCAGATTTATAAAGATAGATTCTCACCCCAGGAGATTCCTCATCAGGAATGGAGTGAACGAGAAATCTCGTTGTCTTGCTATTTTGGTTAATTTCAGCAAACTCAATGAATTGCTGGGAATACTTTCTGAAATTCTGGATGATTAACTCTTCACTTGGCTCTGACAGATGATCTGAGGACTGACAAGAAGGGGCCTGAAGGTAGCGTTTCATTACTGATATGTATGACTGAGACACATGGAGTGAGGTGAAAGTCAAGCAGACAATATTTTTAATTTTATTGTTGTAAACTAATGTATCCAGGTCATTTATAACAATATCAAGTTCCATTTCATTAATTTGATTAAAGACATTTGTGAGCATACTGATTTCCTTTTCTCTTTTATTCAGCCATGTTGTTATAGCGCACTTGTTAAATGGCGACTCCTCCTTCTTCTTCAGGATGTCTGCCAGCTGTTCCTCGTTTGCACCCCCACCCCTTATATTTGGTAAGACCCTTGCAAGGTCTTTTTGGAAAATACATTTATATTGATTAAGCATTGATTTGAATTGTTCTGCATTTTCCTTAATTATTGGAAAGTTATTGACAACACCATCTTTCACAATGTCGTTACACCTCATGATGTGCTCGTCTATCTCCTCCAGGACCTCCTGAGATTTGGACACGAGTGCCACACTGATCTCTTGTACCAGCTGAGCAGCCTGTGAATTGAGATTTTTCAGTGGGTACAACCAGACCTGGATGGGCACAGCTAGCTTGTCATCTTTCCCAAGTTTGTTTGGCAAGTTTGTATAAATCTCCATGGCATCCTGATAGCTTGTGGGATTCTGATGAAGGGCAAAATCACCATAGAACGTGCAGTTAAAATGGTCAACAATTTTCTTGTCAGCATCTGTCATTTTTAAATCTCCTTTTCCATCTACAGAAATAAATTTCTTAATTAATATTTCTAATTGTCCTGTAATATCTTGGTTCTGTTCCTCTTTAGAGCTGCTTTGATCAAAAACAAAAAAAGCCTGAGCGCCATACAACACAGCCGTGACAACATGGGTGGCCGATTTCTGCTCAAACACTTCTGGATAGTCGACTTTCTGCCTCCCCAAGTGGCTCATGGTCAGCTGCTCCATTCTGGTGGTTGTGCTGTAGTGCAGGGTGACCCTGGACTGACGATTGGATGATTTGGTGTCATTGAGGTACTTGGCAGCTCCATCAACCTCAATCAAGCCACACAAGAAGCTCGCTTTAAGGGAGGCTGTCACATTTAAGATGGAGGTTTTCTCATCCAAGGAATCTGATGTGATGATCTTGAATTTTGTGTTCTTCTGGGGTTTAATGTTGAGGTCTTTCTTGAGGTTTTCAAAGTCCCATAGAGTGACACCTGGTGATAAAAACAAAATTAAAGAAAAAAATATAATATGGATCAAACTTGGACCCCACATACCACTGCAGGTTTTGTTTTTTTGAGAGAGAGCAAACCTAAAAAGTTGAATTTTAACTCACCTGGAATGAGCGAGTCAGAGCGACAGTCATAGAGCATCCCCAACTGGAAAGGTCGGCCCAGGGCGGCTATCTCCAAAGGGGAGCCACCTTGAGATGACCATCCCAACCTGAGGAATTAAGCATATAAATGATATTAACGTCAGTATTTTTAACATTCATATCAAATCTATCCATTTTCTTGGCATTTTTAATATTATGAAAGGTTGCTGGGGGGAAGAAGAGAGTATCTTGGCAATACTGGGCACAAACCAGGAACCACTGCTAGAGGAGCTGCCAGTCCATTAGACTACACCCAAATTCACTCACTCTTGGGCCGATTGAAGTGGCAAATGAAGTGGCATTATGGCTCATTGGTTAGACTCAGAGCTCTGGCTTCAAACCAGTTTTGGTCACCAGCTGTGTAGAATTTGTACGTTCTGCTTTCTTTTGGTGCTCTGCTCTTCATCCTCATCCTCCCTTTGGCCTACTGTTGCCAGAATAAGCCCTGGCTTTCATGATCCTAATACCTGTATTGCATTATGCAAATTCAATAAATGAATGGAAAAAGGTATTGTTAATTGTTAGTTGTTAATTCAGAAATATAACTAGGGCTTTTGCCAAACTAATCAGGAGTTTCCCACAAATGCATTTACAGTATGGTGAAGCCCAGGATTCTGAATATAAATATTGTATGAATCAAATCAGAACATATACCCAAATATTAAATTTTTTAATGCAGCATTGGTGCCATGCATTGTGAACAAATCAATAAAGAAATTATTTTTGTAAAGCTTTTTTTTCAAATTGTCTTATTTAATCCTTTGTGGTCTATGGATGTATAGCGTAATTGACTGATGGGAGTGTTTGCCAAAGATCACAGTCAGATGAGGTAAAAAAGACAACATCATCTGCATAAAGCAACGATTCTACCCCAAGCCCCATCCCAACTGCACACCTGCCTTAATTTCCTATCTATGAAAGCCACAAATAGGAACAACGAGAAGACACAGCCTTGATGGAGTTCAACACCCTCAATGAATAAGTTGTTGTTGTTTTACATTTGTGTATTCTTCTTACATACTTAAGAGTAAACTGTCCTGCGATCCCAATAGCAGTGTTCTCCTTAGCGTCTTTTAGCCAGGCGCTCTGCCCAGCTAATTTAGTCATCTCGCATGACATTGTGAGATGACAGCCACAGATCTACAGGCACAGGCAGCTTTAATGATCTGCAGAGATGTCAAGGGATGAGCCGGTGGGTGGGCAAATACTTTAGGAGCAGGATCGCAAGTTGCGAGGGGAGAGGTGCGGGACAGGATGTTGCCAATCACGAGGCGGAGCAAAGTTCACAAGCAAAGAGTATGGGGAGGTGGGCTTTCGAGGGAGGGTGTACATGGTAATAGCAGGGGTAGAGCAGCTTAATACTGTAGTAAGGAGTGTGGAGAGGTGGGTGGGCGAGTGGGGCCTGTACATTCTAATAGTGGGAGCGGAGATGCAGTTCAAAAGGAAAGAGTATGTGGAGGTGGGCGGGCGAGAGGAGGACTGATAAAATAAAAAAAGTGTAGTGGAACCAGCCTATCAGATATCAGAAAAAGGGCGTCAGGAAATGACTTCTGTGTTCTCAGTGTCAGTGCAGTCTGTATAGTGCTGCTAAGTGTACAGCAGCACTCTTCTTGTTCAGTACATAGCAAACCTATATATATATATAGTTACAGTTGTTTAAGCGTTAGGAGTGTTCTGTGTGCAACGATCCTTGTAGCACTCACTGTGGTTCCTGTTAAAGTGACTCCCTCTGCCATTTTTATATTTGCTCATGCTGAGGGTTTTGTTAAAGTGACCCCATCTGCCTTTTTTATATTTGCTCATATTTGGACCTGTGTCCATATTGCAAAAAGTGTGCAGAAACCCTTGCAGCACACACTGTGTCCTGAGCAAAAGTT
The DNA here is from genome assembly GCA_026402145.1 of Polypterus bichir lapradei. NCBI lineage: Eukaryota > Metazoa > Chordata > Cladistia > Polypteriformes > Polypteridae > Polypterus > Polypterus bichir. The sequence goes on from JANRMT010028174.1 coordinate 7,380,664, forward strand.
TTGTCACTGAATTGCTGAGGGTTTTGTACGGAAGCGCATTAGGGCCATGGTGAAAAAAGAAAAATACGGACAAATTGAAGAAAAAAAAAAAAACTAACTAAAGTTGACATGTTGACTTTATTCTCGACATTTCCACTTTAATCTTGATGCTTATGATGAGATTAAAGTTGACATTTCCACTTTATTCTCATAGTTTATTTTGTCATTAAAGCAGAATATTGTAAACTTTATCCTAAAATCAATGTTTAATTTACTAGATTTTGTCAAACCCCGTCATAAATTATGTAGCACATTAAATGCTTTGTGTTAAGTGTTCCCGGCCCAGTTGTTAATCGCTGTATGTGCTTCTTAAACTGACTTCCTCTGCACTAAGAGGAGGCGCAGGGAGTGATCACCGCACATTGACCATTGAGTTTAAAAAAAAGTTGCCTGAGTCGTTTCAATCAGTATCAATATAATCTGACTTTAAATGATCCCAATCTACATGCTGTCAAATGAACGAACCACACGCTGTGGCGCAACTTAGAGGCTTCGCCTCTTATAGCACCGAGGTTCGATTCCCCGAGAGGGTGTGCAGTGAGTGTATAGGCCTGAGGAGCCCAGAATTAGGGCGAAACACATGTCGCGTACTCTTTGCATTATTTGACAGTAAACTATTTCAACCATATACAGTATATATATACTGTATATATATATATATATATATATATATATATATATATATATATATATGGAAGAGAAGGTCTGTGATACGGTTTGCATATTTGCAGCTGGAGATCCACAAAGGGAGAAAAATGAATCACGTTTCATAAAGTATTTTATTTATTTATTTATTTTTATTCCTGAGCTTTCAACCCCTACCAGAGGATAATGCTTAGACTTAAAAGAATCAAAGGCAATATATAGAAAAACATTACGTGGGTTGGGGGAGGTGGCTAAGTCAGTGTGGTCTCGGGTGGTCGGGTATTGGGTGTAAAGTCTTGTTTATTATGAATAAGTTCTTCTTAAGTTTGCATTTGCTTGATTTATGTCCAAGTGTCTGTTGATGGCGTTCCCATTTGATAACCAGGATTCGGCCAGCTCTCTGGCACTTTTAGTACCGGCCTTGAATTTTACTTGTATATTGTCCCAGTTAAATCTTCTGATGGCGTTGCGGTGTTCCTGTATACGTGTTGCGATTCTTTTTGAAGTTTGTCCAATGTATACCGCTGAGCACGAACTGCATGGAATGCTGTACACTGCGTTTCGTGTTTCTGCTGTCGCTTTCTTGTTTTTAGCATTAAAGAGGACCGTGCGCAGATTGTTCGTGGGTTTGTGTGCCATTCTGACGCCTGACTTGGCCAGGATGTGCACTGCACCTTCAGACACCTTGTGGTGATAAGGGAGTGAGTGCCAGGTGGGGTGGGGCTTCTGATTCATGTCAATTGTTTGCTGAGTTTTTTGGTGTCTTCTGTGTAGGCTTCGATTAATGAATGTTTTTGAGTATCTGTTTGAAGACATCTTGCCTGAAGAAGGGCCCCGAGTTGCCTCGAAAGCTTGCATATTGTAATCTTTTTAGTTAGCCAATAAAAGGTGTCATTTTGCTTGGCTTTTCTCTACAAGTGAAAAGACGGAAGAGATAGCGTCGCTCATTCAATTTTGTTTCCTTCGTATTACAATGGGTGTGGACTCTTCTGAATAGTTTTAACACAGCTCCGTTTATGAGATACCAGGTGGTTGCTGGCAAAGTGTAATATCTTGTCTGCGTAGCAATCTTTATGGTAAACACTAGTGGTCAGGGTGGCGTCATTATTTCTTTTGATGTAGATGTCCAGGAAGCTGATGTGTCGGTTCATTTCTTTTTCCATTGTGAATTGGATTGCTTTGAATATTGTGTTGATGTGGTTGTAAAATTCATTCAGTTGGTCATTTTTTAGTATGACGAATGTGTCGTCTACGTAGCGTATCCAAATCTTGGGTGTGAACTGGGATAGAGCCACCTGATAACGGCGATCCCATTGGCATGCCTTCTTTCTGAATGTAGTATTTGCCGTTGAAATGAAAGTGAGTTTTTTGGCAAAGTGATGTTAGGTGCATTATGTCTGTAATCGACAGTTTGGTTCTTGTCTCTATGGTGGGGTTGCTTTCCAGTCTCATTAATAGTTTTTCTGTGGCTAGATGAATCGGAATCATGGTGTATAGATACACAGCGTCAAACGAGACCATGATTTCGTCCTCGGCGATGGATACATCTTTCAAGCGCTGTAATGCCAACTCAGCACTGTTCACCGAATATAAGTTAAATAAGTTAAATTTTTGAGTAACTGGAAAAGTCTTTTTGACAAGTTTTAAGACAGTCTGCCTATTAGGCTGACCACTGGTCTGAATTTCAGTGGTGTTTTATGTATTTTTGGGAGTCCGTAAAATTCAGGGCAGTTAGCATCGCTGGATTTCATTTTGTAATAATTCAGTGCATCCAGGTGGTTGTTATTTCGGAGTTTGGTCAGACTATTGTTTATTCTATTAAGTGTAGTTCTTGTTGGGTCATTACTCAGCTGTTGATAATCCTGTGATGAATTATCCTCTGATGAAGACCCCTGGCAGGGGTTGAAAGCTCATGTAGCAATGACACCCTAGGGTGCTGCTGATATATTATAATTACTCGGGTCTTCTCCTTCCGTCTCAGTGGCACACTCCACCAGGTCCCCAGTCCAACACACCAACAGGGAAAGTTTCAACAACAATAACTTTATTCAAAGGAGCCACCCCCAATTGAATGGTGTCCCAAACAAAGAAATAGGATAAAAGCTTAACAACAATGCAGTGAAAATTAATAAACAGTAATAAGTATCTTATGCAAATATGTTATATACAATCCTATAACCTGTGCCTCTAAGCAAGCAGTATTTAATAAAAGTTCCCTTTATGCTCCCAGTCCCTCAGGAAACCTTCTTCCCCTCCCACCTCACTGGCCAGTGATACCAGGAAGACAAGCAAAAAAAAAAAACGGCGTTGGGGCCCTTTGTTTCTATCGTTGGAGCGCTCTATCTCCAAATGGAGCATTTGTAATCCACTGAAAAGATATCTGTCCTCCAACTGGACTCTCCAAATAGGTGGCCACAACAGAGTAAAGTAAAGATAGGGATAATTGTGCGATATACAGCTCACCACTCCCGGGTTCCGGAAGACGCGGGCTGCAGACGCTCCTCAGTGATCCAATAACTCTCTCCTCCGAAAGAAAAGTCTCTCTCCTCCGCCAAAGTCTATCCCTTCCGTTTCCCCTCCAAGTCCGTCCTCCCCCGTTTTTTTTTCTTTCTTTATCCTTCCTCCGTCCGTCTCCGCCACCCCAAAACAACAGAGTTCTGTATTCCTGTATTCTGTTCCTATCCTGATCAGCCGCTCTGCTGCCATCTAATGTCTAGTTCTTAAAATTGCAGCTCCATGACTCTCTTATTCAGACATACACACACAAGATGTCTGTGTACATAGCTACACTCAGGATTAAAATCTACTTTATGATACGCGATTCATTTTTCTCCCTTTGTGGATCTCCAGCTGCAAATATATATATATATATACACCTTTTTGTGTTTTTCAGTCACCCATTTCAAGATTACCTGTGTCCTGCTCATGTGGGGCTATGTGGGGCTAAACAGGCCATAAATCATTATTTCTGTGTGTAATCTATTGGTTTACGTGTGGACACTATTGGTTTATGAATATTTACTATCGGATTGCGTACATACTTAATTGGTTTGCGTGCGTACAATACTGGTTTCATTCATATGAACTACTGTATATTGGTTCGTGTCCGTATATTATCGGTTTGTGCATGAACTTATATCTGTTTGTACGTGCATACCACTGGTTTGCATATGAACTATATTGATTTGCGTGTGTATATCACTGGTTCCATTACGTTTCCTAATGCTTTGTGTGTCAACTGCATTGGTTTACGCTTGCATGTTGTCGGTTTGCGTATGAACTATATTGGCTTGCGTTCTGTGCCAGTCTAACAATGGATTTGCGTATGCACTATATTGGTTTCATGCATGTCTTATACTGGTTTCATGTGGGTAACCTGTCGGTTTTGCGCTTAAACTCTAATGGTTGTATGTATGTACCATGTTTCGTGTACGAAACATATTCGTTATGCTTGTGCACCCTATTGCAACTCTGTGTATGAACTATGTTGGATCTGCGTGCGAACTATATTAGTTGTTCACGTGATCTTCAGAGGAAATGGGCGGGGCAAGAAACAGGAACTCAAGGGCCAGCAGTGTCATGGAGTGTAAAGAGAAGTGTCTAGGAGACGCATCTGTGTTTAAACAGCACTATATATTTTTTCCGCACAATACGTTTGCGAAACGACTTGGTGGTAATTATTACTATTTAACAGAATCTACCCTTGTGTCTGTAATGAACGCAAGGCTGAAGTTAGGTACGTATTCTGCCGTCTTCTTATTCGCTTCCAGGATCATGTTTGCTCGCACCTAGCCACAGTACTTTTTCACACAATTTTTGATACCAGTTATTTATTTTAAATGCAAAATATTCTACATTTATTAACTCCTTTACCCAACATACAACATTTAGATACTACTGGTTACATTTGCCCAGGGCCCCCGCTCCGCACAGACAGGTCAAGTGACTTGCTTATGGTCACATAGTGTCATTATCAGGACTTGAACCCACAAACGCAGAGTTTAAAAGTGCAAAGCGCCACAATGCTTGCACATCTACAACGTGTATATTAATTGGCATGATATAAACTTGTCCAGGACAGATTCCATTGTTAAAGTTGAGTTTAACATTTTCAACCCGTTCAAGTTTAAAATCTGGAATATTTATTTTTTCAAATACTGGATCGGTTTATACTGTAGAATATTTTGCCTTGCTGTTAATATAGAAGAAGAAGCTTGTTTGTGAGAAAGTAGCTGACTGCAAGCTTATACTTGATGTAGCTAGAAGTGAATAAAAAGCCAGCTGAATGCGCACCTAACTTCAACCCCGCGATCATTTCAAATGTTAAAAATAATTTCCACCAAACCCTTTCACAAACATACAGTGACGTGCAAAAGTATTCAATCCCATTGAAAGTTGTTATAATTTTCTGCAAGACAACAGATTTGTACACATACTTATTCATTCCATATTTTTTCTTATGCTGTAACAAAACATTTCCAAAGTCAAAATAAACCATTTTATGTAGACATTTAATTGAAGAAGAAAATCTCCAAAGTTGGTGTTTACGTTAGTATTTAAACCTCTGCAGTTGTAATTTGGAAGCTCCAGGTTTACACCAATGACAAATTAATTACAAAGGTGGCAGACATTTGAAAGTCATATTAAACATAATGAGGTGCTACTTTCTCTCTGGATATAAAAAGCCCCCTTCGTAGGGGCCGTAGTCTTTGGTGGACAGTCACTGAAAAAATGAAGAGAGAGGAGCATTCTGCTGATGTGAGAAACAAAGTTATTGAAATGCACAAGGTTGCAGGAAATAACTATAAAAATATCAAAAGAGTTTGATGTCCCATTGCGCACTGCTGGATCCATCATCAGAAAGTGGAAGGTTCATCACAGCACCCTGACTCTTACTAGAACAGCCCGTTCCTCAAAACTGAACATCAGAGTTAGACATCAACTGGAGAGAGAGGAGACTAGAAATCCAACCGTCACTTTCAGATGTTTGCAGTGCTTTTTGGCTGAAACTGGAGTGAAGGTGCAGGGGTCCACAATTTCAAGAGCTCTCCATTAAAAAGGCCTCTGCAGGCGGGTGGCAAGAAAGAAGCCATTCCTTAAGATGGTCCACATAAAAGCACATATGGCGTTTTTCCAGTTAAGATGTGGGGAGAAGGTTTTATGGTCAGATGAAACCAAAATAGAACTTTTTTTCAGACTTCAAAAAGGTACAGAATGTGTGGTGTAAAACAAACACTGCCCATGCTACAAGAAACACCAGACCAACAGTGGAATATGGTGGTGGCAGCATCTTGCTATGGGGATGTTTTTCATGTGCTGGGACTGAGAATTTTGTCAGAGTTGAAAGGACAATAGATGGGCCCAAATACCACACAATATTGCAGGAGAACTCGTTCCAGTCTGCTATGAATTTAAAGCTTGGGAGAAGATTCATCTTTCAAGATGACAATGACCCTAAGCATTAGACCAAAGTGACACTGGGATGGCTCAGAAACAGACAGGTGAATGGTCAAGTCAAAGCCCTGATCTTAACCCTGTTGAGAATCTGGGGCACTGTTTGAAAACTGCTGTTCAGAGATACCATCACACCAAAATAGAGGGTACCTAGAAATCACGCCAAGAAGAATCACACCTGAGCAATGTGCAGAACTGGGACATAGTTACATACCCCAGAAGAATGAAGGCTGTTACTACAGCAAAAAGCTTCAAAGTAAGAATATGTTGGGTTTGAATACTTAGGCAAACAATCACTTTAGTTAAGTTATTTGGAGTTTGATAACGTTTTGTTACAGCACAGGAGTTCACATTAAAAATACCAAATGATATGTGGACAAATCTTTTGTCATGCAGAAAATTAGGATGACTTTTAAAGGGATTGAATACTTTTGCACGTCACTGTATGTTTGTGAAAGGGCTTGGAGGTAACTATTTTACCAGTATTTTCCCTTAATTCTGAAATGATCACAGGGCTGAAATGAGGTACGCATTCGGCTGGCATTTATTCACTCCCAGTTACTCCCAGTATAAGCTTGCAGCCAGCTACTTATTCACACAGCTTTTGGAAACCAGCTTCTTATTCTATTATAACAGTAATGCAAAATATTCTACAGCGTGTACTTTAATCAGCATCATTACAAACTGAACCATTGTTTGAAAAAATAAATATTCCACATTTTGGTCCTGCACGGGTTAAAATTGTTAGACTCTAATTTAACAAATGAATCTGTCCTAAACAAGTTTATATATGCCAATGTCACAAAACTATGAAAATTAAAGTGGTCCAACGTGATTTAATACTTTACAGTGCCCATTAAATATAACAGTAAATCCCATTTATCTGATATTGGAGTGGGAATAATTTGTCAGTTTCACCCTGATACTCACACTGGGCAGAGCAAAACTCCGCTGCATCTTATAAAACGCATCTGTCTTGTCACAAAACTGTGAAAGGTAAGGTGGCTCAATATGATGTAACTGACTTAGGCGGCTCCTAATTGTTAAATGTTTAGCTTTTCAAATAATTGACACATTTAGTCAATTAATATACACGTTATTGATGTGCAAACATTGCAGTAGTGCTTTGCACTTTCAACCCCTTTGTTCGTGGGTTCAAGTTCTGGGACTGACACTGTGTGACCCTGAGCAAGTCACTTCACCTGTCTGTGCGGGGTAGCTGGGCAAAATAAATCTAACTAGTAGTAACTAAATGTTATGTTGCATAAAGACGTCAGTTGTAAATATTGAATATTTTGCCTTTAGAATATGTAACTGGTTTGCAAACGCTGTATGAAAAACTACAGCTATGGGTTGCAAGCAAGCTTGTAGATGGGAGAGAATAAGATGATGGCCGAATACATACCTAACTTCAGCCTTGTGTTCATTACAGATTCAAGGGTAGATTCTGTTAAATAGTAATAATTACCAACAAGTCGTTTCGCAAACGTATTGTTCGGAAAAAATATATAGTGCTGTTTAAACGCAGTTGCGTCTCCTAGACACTTCTCTTTACACTCCATGACTCTGCTGGCCCTTGAGTTCCTGTTTCTTGCCCCGCCCATTTCCTCTGAAGATCATGTGAACAACTAATATAGTTCACACGCAGAACCGATATAGTTCATACACAGAGTAGTGATGGGAAGTTCGGATCATTTTACCGATTCGGACTTTTGAGTCTTGTTCAGCAAAATGAACAAATCATTTTTCGAGTCATTTTGTTCAATTCTCTTTCCGGCTCAGACTGCATAGGTTAAGCTTATGGGGCTGTCACGTGATGAACGAACGACTCAAACCTGAAGACTCGAGAGATGAACTAATCAATTCTGTTTCCGGCTCAGACTGCATACTAGGTTAAGCTTATGGGGCTGTCACGTGACGAACGAATGACTCGAAAAACCCGAAGACTCGAAACAGGTGAATCAATTCCAATACAGAAACTATAGGAAGTTGCGCAAATGCGCATGCACGACTGAACAAATCACTCCCACGAGATGACTCGTTCTTCCCGAGTCACATTAAAGATTCGTTCAAAATGAACGAATCATTCAAGAACGACCCATCACTAACACAGAGTTGCGATAGGGTGTGGACGTATAACCAATATGTTTCGTACGCGAAACCGACATAGTGCACACATACGACCAACCAGGGCCGGATTTGGACTTGATAAGGCCCTAAGCTATTTGAGACATGGGGCCCTTTATAAGTCCTGATATGCTGTAGTATATTTAAGTATACAGTATATGACAATTGCTCACTCAGACAATTTGTTTTGGGGGCCCCCAAGAAGGTGGGGGCCCTAAGCTATAGCTTGTGTAGCTCATATGTAAATCCTGCACTGCAACCAACAGAGTTCAAGCGCAAAATCGACAGGTTACCCACATGAAACCAGTATAAGACGTGCATGAAACCAACATAGTGCATACGCAAATCCATTGTTAGACTGGCACAGAACGCAAGCCAATATAGTTCATATGCAAGCCGATAACAGGCAAGCGTAAACCAATGCAGATGACAGACAAAACAATAACAAACGTACTGGAACCAGTGATATACACACGCAAATCAATATAGTTCATATGCAAACCAGTGATATGCACGTACAAACGGATATAGTTCACGCACAAACTATAAGGGCATAAACCAATATAGTTCATATGAACGAAACCAGTATTGTACGCACGCAAACCAATTAAGTATGCATGCAAACCGATAGTAAATATTCATAAACCAATAGTGTTCACACGTAAACCGATAGATTACACACAGAAATGTATGATTTATGGCCTGTTTGGCTACTCATACCCCTCCCCCGTGTGTGTCTGTGTGTCAGTGTGCTGGTGACTGATCTGCGCCGTGTCTCTCAGTCTCTCTGATGTGCTCCGGATTGACACCTTTGAATGTTTGGTGCAGCAGAGCAAATTCAACCTGATATACTACAGTGGGTTTATTATCACCTTATTCAATGGAGGGGTTCATGGACGTCAAATGGCAATGAATAGAAGATGGATTAATGTAAATACGTGAGCTGCCGTCCGCAGCTAGTCATCGCATTTTGATGGCGATGACTCCAGAACAGATCTCTTATGCGATCCTTCTACTGTATCTCTCAAAATTATTTAGTTCAAATTGGTTATAAAGATTTCACTCCTGATCATTTTTTTTATTATTATTAATTTCGATGAGTCTTTAATTCGGGTTGAACTCGAGCTAGCACTACTCTCAGAATTTAAAAAGCAACCACTTTAGTTAGTTGAGCCATTGACGGCGTCTTTTCTTTGTAGCGAACTCGTTACTTGTGTGCTCCACAAAATATTGTAAAGTATTAATAAATGAAATATTTCAATACTTAATCGAATAAGAACAACTGTGATTTTAGGATTTCACCTTTTCTTTCTCAAATGTGCTTATCTATATCATGGCAAAGTACAGGGATAAACCTTTATGTTCCGTCTACTCCGTTTTAATTAAGTCAGAACAAAGAAAACATTTAAGTTAATTATAATACTAATAAAAGCAGCGATAATAATGATACAGTGCAAAAATGAATATTCATTGAAAGAGCCGGGGATCCAAGAGCGAGGCGTCTTATTTTGTGTAACTCTTACTATCGTATAGTACATTCTGCCTGTCGGCGTTTTATATGCTCGGTTCTGCCAGTCGTGCAAATCGTGCATGCACGAAGGCGGCCGAACATAGAGGGCGGCCGCGGCTCGGCGCGGGGCTCGTCTTTTCCCGTCGAACGTCGGTAACTTGCTTCAAAAAAAAAAAAACGGGCAAGTCACAACACGTGAATTGTGGCAGCTCAAGTACGCTGCACATCAATCAAAAGGTTTTGTAGTGTTCAGTGTTTAAACAAGTAAACGTATTATAGGGTGAGGGGGCGGCTTCGCCTCTAGAACCGGGCCTGTTCAAACGTGTTGCTGCTTCCTGAGGCTTCACTCCGCCCATCACTATACCCTTGGAGGTGTGAATGATGCACTTGAAAGACCTGCTGGTATTTGCATATGAGCTCTCAATCAGCCAAGCAACCCAACAATCTCGGAGCAGTGCGGGCACGCGGACACGTGCACCCGCACCCACTCAGAGCCTGCACACTACGGGGAACGCGAGTATTTGTTAAAATTACACATCACCACGGAGCTTCAATAATAAATAATTTAAAACATCCTACTTTAAAAATTATATAGAGTTTAGTGCAAAATAAAACAAATAAATAACTTTGCGCTTATTAAAAAAGTTCATAAAAAGGATATACATATTACTTTAAAACACACGTTCCTATAATAATAATATAATCAGACAAAACAGTCTGTTCATGCTATAGGGCTACTAAAAATAGTGCTCAATCCAGAAACCTTTAACTCAATATCAACGCCATCCTACATCCATATACTTAAAAGGGAGTGTAGAGTGTACCTGCAAGAGGACATTTTTAACTTTTCCTCGGCTACCCGAGGAAGATGAAAGATATCTTTATTATCACTGTACAACACAATGAAATATAGTTTGAAGCAAACCTATAGATGCCTTAAATAAATGTATATAAGAGCAGACATTAAACTACAAGAAGCACAGCTTTAAAAGTAAACATTAAGCTATGAGAAACACAGTTACTATTATCAATTCTCATATGCACAGAGTAAAAGTAAAGGTGAATATATAAGCATAAATAGATAAAGAATAAATGAAGTCACAGTGAGAATTGCAATCAATGTAATGGTCATGAGTTCCACGTGGGTCATGCAAGTGTGTGACTAAGTTCAGTTCAATCAGTCAGTGGTGGTTCTGTTATAGGAAGAGGTATTGTTCCTCACTGTGCGGGTATACAGGGCTCTGAAGCCCCAGCTAGAGAACAGAGGAGAGGAAATTGCAAAACAAACAAACAAACAAACAAATAAATAAATAAATAAATAAATAAATAAACACACCTTTTTATGCTTTTCTGCTTTCTCTAGTCACCCGGCTGAAGATTACCTGTGTCCTGCTCACACAATTGCACACTCGCGGCAAGAGCATCTCCCGCAAAGCGGCATCGGAAGTAATCGATGCAGCGCAAACGGCCGTTAGGCCTCCCAAGCCGAATGTAAGCTTGATCGCCGATCAACTTCACGAATGACACCAACCGCGTTACCAGTGGACAGAAGACGCCATCAGCGCCTCGGTTAGTAAGCACCCGCTTGTCTCGATTTCTTCCTACACTTAAAGCTCACTTGTTGCTTCAGTAAATAAACGACACCCCGCCATCTACAAGCCGACAGAATGGCACTCGCGCTACTGAAGGACTACGTGCTGTTCACACGCCGCTACTCCACACGCTTTAACAGAGGACTCGAGCCCCTTCAGGCACATCTAACTTTGAGACCCTCGGAGTCAAATAACAACAGATTATTTTAAATGAAAGAGTTACATTTTTAAGCACTCAAAACTGCATTACAAAGTGTCATTTTTTATGTCGCCGCCATGTTTAACAGCTCATACTAGTTTTCAATTTCAATACGAACTTTAATTCAGCCTAGAAAATATTTGCATCAGGAAATTATATCTTCAAAAATAACACATAAATACAGCGTGAGCAAATCATAAGTGACCATTCAATTCAATCCGTCATCTTTGTAACGATGAAACAGACTACAGAAGATAAAAAAAAAAAATAAATAAATGCCCCTCTTACTTGTCCATTAGGGCTCCCATTCTTACTTCCAGATGTTCAGTTTTTGTTTTGGGATGTGCTTCATTTTTATAGACTGGAGAAGTGGGCGATCTGCCAGGTCCTCTCAACTGACATTTCAATACACGTGGTTTCTGGTAAATGGGATAATTTGTTCAAAGAAAAGGTAAAATGATAAACAGTGACAAAGAAATGCCTTTTCTTACTTTTTTTTTTAATTCACTCATGAATTCCTAAATCCTAATAACACAACACACCCTCAAAATTTTATTTTACACAACTCATTTAAATTTACTGCATCCAAAATCCACGTTTTAAGGCTTTACATAACCCTTTCTGGTAGAACAATAAAAAAAAGTTAAATTGACATAAAATATGTACATTAGTTGCACAAAATAAAATTGTTTAATCAAAAATGATTTAATTATGCTCAGTATACTTGAATCCTGACTGAAACAAGCCTGGTTGCTAACAAGTTTCTAACAATATAGGAGGCTTAATGTATTGATATTGGGTGGATGCACTTTCTGTGTAATGTTAATATTAATAATTCTGATATATAGAAGGCAAAGAAAAAGATGCTTTTTTGATTTAGGGTGGAATAAAATGCCAGAATATCAACAGGCAACTATCATAAATCATCTTCTAACTGTACAAAACTCACAACATTCAGAAAAAATGAATACACTAAAAGTCTTTCAGTACACAAAGGTGTGAAGATCTCTTGGACTACAATGCAACAAAAAGGGCAGATGTTTATGGAAGTAGTATAAAACATTGCCATCATACATATCAAAATTTTGACAGGTCAATGTCCCACCCCCCTGGCATTCCTGGTACCCACCTGATGCTGCCTGGTTAATGGGCATTCCCCTGCTCTGGTCTCTACCCGTTGTCGGGCGATGTTTGACAGGCATTGGAACTTTTGTTAGTCGTCCTAAAGGAATTGGTCAGCCAGTCTTGGCCTTGGTCCTAAAAATGGACTGGTCAACTTTGTAAGCCGAGACAGACCTTCGGGGACCTTTAAGGTGTCAAAAGGTAAGTCAGCAATGGGACGGAGGAGGCATCCTGCTCCTATGTGTGTACAGCGCCAGTATGTACAGAGAGTACAGAGAGCGTGAGTGACAGACACAGAGAGAGGATGTACAAGAAGACTTTAGAGAGAATCTATTTCACACCCAAGGAGCCTGGCAGTGCAGCCCAAACACACTGTGGGCATCCCGTTACCTCATCCACCTTCTAAAGTCATACCCTTTATAAAGCAAATCAAAGTAGAAGATACCAAGGTGTCTTAAAAACAATAGCTTTATTGAGTGATTCAAGGGCGCACAGAATTTGCATCCTTTACCTGATGATCCAACCCAACCCATCTGTTATAAAATGATACATAAAGGAGATAAAAAGATACCAAGATAGTTTAAAACAATGAGTTTTATTGAAGAAAAATTTCAAACATAGCAAATAAGACGTGGTCTTCTCTTTCATAGTTACACACTGTGTACTATACATTCAAATTGTGTAAAATGTATGATTAAAGCAGGAGAAAGAGCAGCAAAAAAAAAAGACACCACACAAGTTTGTTTGTATAGAGATCAGTAACCCATTTGAAAAGAAACAAAACACAAGAATTGTATACAAGTGTGAGAACACAATCAAATTGCAAGAAAGGTCCAAACCCATCAGTGAGCTGGTAATACACCTAAAATAAAATATTTAAGCCAGCACATGTTTTATATGCCTGTAGTTCACTAAATTATGCAAGCCTATTTTCTCTGTTTGGAAGAGAGCCGGCCACATAAAGCTGGTCTTCACAGGCTGAATCAGTTGTGTGTAGGCATCAATGGGTATCTCTCCCTGCTCAAACTCGGCCATAACATCATCCGCATCATTCTTCACACATTTAAAACAAGGGAGATTATACATTTTTAGCATAGCACGCATGCAGGACACAAGTCTATCCTTTCTAGCCCTTTGGAGCATAAATAAGCTATGTTTATATGCAATAATTGGTTTAGTGAACCAAATACTGCAAACGTGTCCATCTGGTATGTATTTGTTCTCTTGACATTCAGTACATTGTTCCCCTAAATGTTCAACAGAGCTAAACACATAAGCCCAGACGACTGAGCAACCAATTATTGTCATAATGAATCATTTTTAGCAGATATAATATAAGGAGAAATCCTTCTATAAGTTGTATTATGTGTCACGTTAGGGTGGGACCTGGTTTTCCTTGTTCTACCTGCTTAGTCTCAGTTCCTCTGACAACAGAAACAAACAAAATACAATAGTTAACCAACAGAAAATTTAACACAAACAGGTCTTGTTTAGAATGGATAATGCATCTTGTTTAAGTTTCTGTAAATCAATGTTGGTTTTAAAAAATAACTGTAATGGTGATTAGAGACAAGTTCAAAAGCTGCTGTCCGAACCTTGGGCTTTGTTTCACGGTGCATCTTTTGTATAAGCTGAAAAGTGTTTACTTGAGCAACAAACTGCTTCAGACAGTTAAGAGTATGAATTTTAGTCGGTTTAACAATTCTTAACCCACACAAGGGTTTAACCATATAAAACACCATGTGTATTAATCTTTAAATACTGATCTGTTGACAGATGCTGGAAACACAAGGGTGCATTTCCCCAGGATCAGATTCTAGTAAAAGACAAATGTGCCCATCCTGAGATTCGGAACCCAAATGGCATGCTAAACAAGACAGTTAATATATCTCTTACACAGGTGCTGACCACGTAAACTACAACAGACTTTAGACATTGCTGCATTAAAATTAATCTGGCTGTGTGACTGTGATGGCTGACAGGTGTTTGAGAAATTATACACAGGTCTTGAGACTTCAGCCTTGAAGTTGAACAATCTTTTACAATGTGCTTAAATACCTCACCGGTCATCTTAGAGTCACTAGTATGGGAAAAACGAAAAGTTATATCCCCACACGAAAAATACATATTCCTAATGGGCTATCTGTACAACATAAAAGAATTCTGGACAATATTTCAGAAGCCAACAGGATTGCTTTCTCAACAGAATCATCATTACTGTTGGAGCAGATATAAGCCACACATTTTAAAAGACACAAAAATGTATAACGTGTCATTGCAGGAATGGTATTCCCTATTGACTGCTGTGGGCTGGCGCCCTGCCCAGGATTTGTTCCTGCCTTGCACCCTGTGTTGGCTGGGATTGTCTCCAGCAGACCCCCGTGACCCTGTAGTTAGGATGTAGCGGGTTGGATAATGGATGGATGGATATTCCCTATTGATCTATAGATACATCTAGTCACATGTGAAATAGCCAGTATAGCTTTTACATCAGTCCTTTTGTCAGAAAAAAAGTAAACACTCCACAAAGCCAGGCATTCTTTCAGCAAGACTTTCAATCTCACAAATTATTTCTTTAACATCTGGTTTTAAACCATCCTTCTTTTTATCGATAAGGCCTTTCAAAGCTGCTGAAAGTACTTCTTTCAATTAATACTTGAGCGCCCCACAAGCAATATGTCAAGTTAAAATAAAATAAATGACAATCTATTTTGTATGACCATGCAAATAGACTTAACAGAATTTTCTTAAAGTCCAGACTCACCATGTAGAAGGTCATGCCATCTTCATCGGGTGTTTCAGTCTTTTTCTTGTCAAAGGTCACGCCGCCTCCAACAGGTGTTTCAGTCTTTTTCAAAGACTGCCGAGTTTCGCTTTTTGGCATCTCCTTTAAAGAAAAAGTAAATAGGTGTGAAAGTCAAGAAAAGCAATAGTATCGTGAAAAGCCAAGAACGTTTTTAAACATTAAACTACCAGTTCAGATTTCTACTGACTCGTATAATGATGACACCGGTCTCTCTGCTTTAGCGGTAGGTTTTGTTGTTGCAGAATCCATGTTTTGCTTTTTTCTAGTAAAACAAAAGGACATAGTGGTGTGTCTCCGTGATGGAGAAGCAAGAACGCTCCACTGAGTAAGCGACACATGGACTGGAATAAATCGCGGGTCGGCCAGGATGCCCGGGCAGTAAGTGCCGATGCCGCACTGTGGCTCTGACTTTTCAGCAGGTCTCAGTGATAGAGAAGCAAGAACGCTCCACTGACCAAGCGACACGTGGACTGTGGTTAGCGTAGCCATCTAAAACCTTGCAAAGTGAGATTTCGTTTCGCATCTGGCAGAAGAGCAAAGGTAAGATCTGTACTTTTAAAATGTGTATTATTATGATTGTGCATTACGGTATGTCATTCTATTATAGACTCATAAACTAATTGGTAAAGTGGAACACACTTGTTGTCATTTTTAATACTCACAATTTAATTTAAGATACGCCTAGAAGTTGGTAAGACACGCTAGGTCTTGTAAATAAATAAATAAATACATCCGGTAACACGTTAATATTTATGTATGTTATGATGTGTACACATTTAATTAGTCTTTTTATCCCTGGCATGATCAATTTGTGCCTTAAAAGAAGAAAAACAGCATTATTTTGGTGCAAGCAACCATTTATAAATTAAATAGGATGTGTTAAGAAAAAAGAAGCACAGTGCAGTCGTTTCCTAAGCCATGAGATTTCGGTTCGCGTCCGGGCAGAAGAGCAAAAGTAAGACATTTACTTTTAAAATGTGTATATTATTATGATTGTGCATTACGGTATGCCATTCTATTACAGACTCATAAACTAATTGGTAAAATGGAATTCTAGTCTTCTTTACAAAATTAACATTCGTCACGGGGGGACACTGAACATCTGTTGTTGCTCTTTGAGATAAGACATGTGTACTTGGTTGGGGCAGGTGTGGAGCCTTGTTGGAACATTCTAGAGGTACCCATAGAATAAAATATTTAATATACGTTTCACCGTGTGTCTATAAGTGATAACGGTAGAACGTGCCAGAGGTACCCAGTTACATAAAATAAATGATGCAATTTAATTGTAACATCTGTTTTACAGTTCTGTTTCACCCCTGTGTCAATAAACGATAATGTCTGATTATGTCATGTTAGATGGTTATCGGTCTATTATATATAAACGACTTGGACGGAATTACACATTACATTTTTGAATTCATTTTGCATTCCTGGAGCGTTATGCCTCACTTCAGATGAAATTGATGCACAACTTTCCGATCGACATAGAATTAGCAACGAAACACACGGTAAGATTTGTATATTATATATTCGTGCATAATTAGTGAAAAAAATCTACTAGTTTGCTCGCTAACGGGATATAATGCTATTTGTATGTACAA
This sequence comes from Polypterus bichir lapradei, assembly GCA_026402145.1. Classification (NCBI taxonomy): domain Eukaryota; kingdom Metazoa; phylum Chordata; class Cladistia; order Polypteriformes; family Polypteridae; genus Polypterus; species Polypterus bichir. The sequence goes on from JANRMT010028174.1 coordinate 7,397,762, forward strand.
AGATAATTTTAAAATACCGCCACTACATTTCTTGCCAGGATTTTCAGAACGTGAGAAATTGCTTGAATCTCGATTAACGAAAAAGTGCACCACAAAGCAACCAAGACGTGTGGCAACCACCTTAATAGCAACTGTGCAAGCACCTCGGCAGACCACAGGTACAAAAACAAAAAGCATTTATTGTTTAAGGAATTCTTTCGCTGTTAACACCGAACCTTGGGTTAATGGATTGGCTCTGTTTTTAAATACGATCAGAAAGAACACAAAAAAAAAAAAAAAAAAAAATGCAAACGGTTGTCGAGTTATCAGAAAAGGCAAATGAAATGTTTCAGGGGCTGTTTGGATAATAGGACAAGAAATCAAACAGCTTCTTCGGCTCTTAATGCACATGTTGAAATTGTAAGGGAATCTGAAAGACAGATGAAAAGATTCCGAGCTACAGAGCATAACTATGAATTCCGTTTTATCAATTTGGATAGAATTAAGTCATAAATGCATGCCATAAACATTGTCCATCAAGGTATTCAAGGTATTTTAGATGCATTATCCCTGGATATTGCGCCAAGTGATTTTGTTCAATTGTGTGTTATTTCCCTGAGTTTGCAAAACAATTTTTATTCCCAAAAAAATAATCTCGACAGTTTTGACTCTATACGCTTTTGTGTCTCAGATGCTGCAAAGTAATACAGAAATTATTACAGATTCATCTCTCTGATTTGTAGTAACCATTGTAAAAAACATGCAAGGTGGAGCAAGGATTAGAATTAATACGCTCTTCAGTAAAATTATTAACACTAAATGATGTCTATTAGTGGATTTCTCACATCGGGGTAATTTGTGTTTTGCAGTGAGTCTGTGTTGCTTACTCAGGCAAAAAGATATGCTTGATAGTGGAATTCTGCAAATAGTTAGACAAATGCATAAGATAAGCAGTTGAGATTTTCAGAAGACAAGAAAATATCTTTTTCAGATGTAAAAAAAATTGAGCATCTATTGGATGTTTCTATAAAGGTGCTATACATGCATGCGAGTACGTGGAAATATTTCACAACTGGTCCTATTCCGCCAAACTCTAAACTGATTTTTCTTCTATTACACAGCGAACATTATTTTGGCATTTTAGACATGAAGAAATTTGTCAGGGCTAATTATTATTGTGAAATCTGCCATGCAGCTTATTCTCACAAAGACCGTCATGATTGTGTTAGTATGTGTAGGGCGTACCATGATGCTTCTTGCTTTGAAGTAACAGGCTGTTTGATTAGATGCCCGATATGCAAAATCATCTGTCAATCAAACGAATGCCACGAGAAACACCAAAACAAACAAGCTTGTGAGATAAAAGAGTACTGCGCTTGTTGTTAGTGTTACACAGCCCTTACCCACGTTTGCAAGCTGAAGCTATGCCCTCATTTTAAAGAAACAATTACAAGCTGTGACAATCACTTATGTTATACGCAACCTTTATTAAAGAGACCGGTATCAAAAAAATATATATTTTATGATTTTGAATGTCGGCAAGACATGGGTATTCACAAACCAAATTACATTTACGCTTTACACATGGATGGTAAAATGAGCTGGGAGTTTGCCAGAAACGATTGTTTTGAAAGATTTATATCAACGTTTATACAGTACATAGAAAGTTTAAGAATTACACTTTTATTGCACACAATGCAAAATCCTATGACAGTTATTTTGTAATTAGTCAATTAATAGAAAAAATGAAAATTGATTTGTTAAGTCTTGGTGGAAAAATCATGTCACTAACTGTGAAAGGTTTAAACATCAAATTCATAGACTCTTTGAACTTTTTAGCATCAAAATTGTGTAAATTACCGGAGGTTTTGGGTTTTAAAAGGGGAAAAGGATACTTTCCTCATTTTTTTAACACTGTTGAAAATCAAAATTATGTAGGGCCTAGACCTGCCGTAGAATTTTATGGTGTGGAAAGTATGATGCCAGATGAGAAGACAGAATTTCTTTTATGGTATTCTAAACACAAGAATGACATATTTGATTTTCAAAAAGAATTAAAAATGTACTGTCGCTTAGAAGTAGAGATTCTAAGGTCGGCTTGTATCTTGTTCAGGCAAGAGGTTATGGAGATCACTAAAACGACACGCCTGTATTTAGACGAGCAGTTTCAGGTCAAATACAAAATATTGTCTATGATCCTTTTCAACATGTTACTTTAGCGAGCGTTTGTATGGCTATGTTTAGGCTTATTTTTTTGCGTGAGCAAACCATAGTTTTGCCATTACAAGACAGTTATCATCGCCAAAAAAAGAGATACTCGACCCCATCCATTCAATGGCTCATGTATTTAGAGTCTGAAGAAAAAATAGACATTCGGCATGTGCTAAAACCCGGAGGTGAAATGCGTATTGGAAAATATTATCTAGACGGATATGCAGAAATTAACAGTATAAAGATTAACAGAGCAAACGAATGGGAACCAGAACTCGGGTGTTGTTTAGGAGAATTAACAAACAAGTTACAATGAAAAAAGTATAACCTCCATTCAACTTAAAATAATTAAGGTAATGATTCACACAATATTTTCAATCTGAACCAATATAATTCTTTTTATCTTATTGAACCCACAATTTTTAAATTGAGGCAAATCATTTAGAGTGATTGGGTGCAATTCACTTGTTTTATACTGAAGTAAATCTATTTTTTAAGTTGTTACAATTTAAAATGGTTTATTGGTCATAACCTGTTTTTATGCTATTAGAAATATTATGAACATAACACATTCCAATGCTGTACTTTTTAAATTTATTTATCTAGTGCAAATACACAAGCATTTTGCAGTGTAAATCTTAAATATACAACAAAAAATTATTAAACGTTTCTACAGCTTTCTTGAAAGTATGTTTTATTACAAGTTCTTATACTTAAAAGTAACAGTTGAGAAACAGGGTTACTTACCAAAAATCCTCCATTATAAAAGTCTGCTGCTGAAAATGACCAGACCTGGATAGCCACGTCCACTCCACTCGGGAAAATGTTCTTCTTTTTTGGCAGTTGGAAAGCCAATATACAAATGGCCCGTCCCACACAGCACACGAACAACCTAAAATATTAGGTTAACTGAAATAGGTTTTTTATGTTTATTCCCTCCACCATAACTTACTTTGGTACAAACATATTTTTTTACTTTGATTGAGATCTGAAACCAAATATTTCAAGCTACAACACTAGATGACTAATCTTAAGTTGCTTGAAAGAGAAAATTCACATTGAATGAACAACATCAATGTTATACTTTTTTCAGTGTACCAACGAATGAATACATTGCAGAATTGTTAAGCAGTGGGCCCAAAAGTTATGACTACAAGTTATCCAGCGGTGAAACCTGTCTAAAAGTTAAAGGTATAACATTACATGTTAAGAACTGTGAAAAGGTGAATTTTGAAAGCTTAAAAGAACTTGTCTTTGACTATGCAGAATATATAAACGTGTCTTCACAACATAAAGATATTGAACTTGAAGATCTTGGTATTGTACGAGTAAAACGCAGCTGGCATATATAAACCAGAAAAATAAAAAAACCACAAAAAGTTGTGTATGACAAGCGTGTGTTAACTAAACATTTTGCGTCATTACCTTTTGGCTATTGATTCTGAGAAAAATAAATAAATAAATAAATAAATAATAATGGACATTTGTTTACAACACCCATTTTCCTGTATCTTAAGCAGGCCGAGCATCTGTGGAAAATCTTTTTTTGTGAAAACATTACTAGAATCGGGGACAAAAATGATGTCTCACCAACCAGAAAATATCCTCTATTGTTATTCCGTTTGGCAACCTCTCTATACAGAATTAATGAAAAAATTCATATGTATATAATTTATAGAAGGTCTCCCAGACTCCCTAAATGATGACTCATTGTTACCCTGTGATAAAATAAACTTAGGTGTAGTCGATGATCTCATGCAATCTGCCTGTAAAAGTAATGAGTTGGAATTGGCCTTCACAAAGTATGTTCATCATAGAAATTTGTGCATAATCTATATTGTTCAGAATATTGTTTGCCAGGGAAAACAAAGCCATACTATAGCATTAAATGCAAAATACATTGTTTTGTTTAAGAATCGCAGAGAAAAGCAACAGATATCAATATTGGCCCGTCAGATGTACCCCACAAGGTGGCGCTACTTTTTTGAGGCTTTTGAGGATGCCACTAAGCTGGCATTTGGCTTTCTACTGATCGATTTAAATACTAACACACCAGATGAGTTTCGTCTCAGAGCACTCATATAAAGTATCTATCTATCTATCTATCTATCTATCTATCTATCTATCTATCTATCTATCTATCTATCTATCTATCTACTCATTGCAGCGCCCAGTGGCTTATGTGTTTTAAAAACCCAAGGATAAAAAAATGTGATTTTATCCGCCTAGTGTCATTTTGTAAAAGACATCATCCTGATCACCATGTCATCCAGGATTAAATGAAATTTACAACTCATGCGATTGCTTATAAAGGCAAGACCAAAACAGAGAAAGTCCATTTTGTGTGCAGGTTCTGATGATTTAATTCTGGCTATTTGTGAAATTGCGCTCAATGCAATTATAAGTAACTTACCTTTAAATGCCACGCAGATTGGCATTTTTAAAAAGAAACACATTATTATAAAAAAATCTGAGCAATAAAAAGTTACTATTAAACGAAAGAAACGTATTATAAATCAGTCTGGTGGATTTATCGGTCAACTACTCAGCATAGCGATCCCATTACTCACTGGGCTAATTGTGAATCTGCAAAATGGAGCACACTGAGAAGATGTACCTTGTACCCGAAAAACAACTGGAGCAGATCAAAACATCCGCCAGTGAAGAAACAGATATGACAAAAAACACTATGCAAAAGCTTGATCATTAAATGAGGAGTATTTTACAAAATAGTGCCCTATCACCGAAATTAAAAAGTGGAACTGCACTTTCATTCTCTGCAACGATATCTGGGTCTCTTGAGACAATGCAAATCACAGAAGTCTACACTGACTCTGATTCTATCAGAAACTCAAACACCGTCAGAGATCACGTCATTGCACCCGACCACTGACAGGGATGATATTGTTATAAGAGACGTATTGAAATCTGTCTCTCAGAGACACCGGAAAAATGTGGAATTGCTAATTCAGAAAATGACACAAAACCCTTCCACAACGTTCTGGAATAAAAGAGGAGAATTTTTATATAAAGGCACACCTGTTATTGGTACAAATACAGTTGATCTGATCAAGTTTGCTACACAAACACAAACTTTAAACAATGCTGGAAAACCAAAAGGCTGGGATTAATGCTGTGGCCGAAATTAACATGCCCAGGTCCATTTTTTCGGGTTCGGGTTTTATTTCAAGAGATTAAAAATGGTGCCAATGCGATTCAGACCCAGGGCAAACAGGTTCGTCAGCCTGTATCACGTGATTTTCCAACAACGCTAGACCAGGGTCTATCAACAGAAACATCTGGCTCCCTAGCAGAAATGCCTAACTTGGTTAGACAAATAAAAAAACGTCAACTCTTTAGAAAACGTCAACTATTTAGAAAGCCCACATGGTTCATAGTATGAATAAAAGTGTTTTGAAAATAAATGTAGAAAAAACAGTGTTTTAATATGGCTGGTTTATTAGTCTGTATTATAACTGTTACAGGCCCCACTAGTGGGCCACAGCAACAGAAATGACAAAAGTAGCAAATCCCGAAGTGTACACGAACTTTGCCTCCACCAGAGGATGAGCTACATCAACCAGGTCTGGAACTGAACTCCACTGGCCCTCAATGGTGATGTAATCCAAGTCTTTGGCCCTGTGGAATAGGTAAAGTGGAGTAGCAATGAGAGCACACCGCTTTCAGTTCATTGTCCAAGTTGCGTCTGAGGGGTGGGACACAGTTTGTCCCTTTACTGCAACCCTGACGGAACCACTTCAGTGTGAAACACGTTCCTACCAATTACTGCTCATGCCACAGTCCGTTTTCCAATCGACAACAGGGACCCTGTGTTTACCATTTGACGATTTATTACAATAATAAGAAAAACTATTGTGGCCACTCTTATTTTTTGTTTTTTTTTTGAGTGCGCCACATGCTCCCCTAAAACGAAAGTGGCTCCTGACACTTGCTACTAAAGAACCAACTTAATTTTAACCAAAACCCCTGTTATAACTCTCAAAACAAATGCATAAGTACCCAATTCAAGTATACAATTAGAGGACATGGAACAATTATTTACAATATTTAAGCCCTTTTCAATACATTAGTTCTTTTGCCATTTGTTCAGCTCTTTAGTAGCAGTGAATGGGGTAAGGGATCGATATGTAAGTGGAGGGAATAACATGTGCAGGTTGCAATGGATAAAATGATGGCTCTAGTTGTTGGTAAGTGTAAGGAGTTGGTCGAGCCTCTACAGCACTAACAATTATGCATGGCTGGTATGTGGGTTGCCCTAGAATCTGGCCAGGCTTTCTCTCCCTGGTAGACCTCTGTAGGGTAGGCTGAGCATCTGGTTGGGTGAGTTGTGGAGATACTGTGTCTCTATGTATTAGTCCATGATCCGAGGCATGTCCTGATCCTCACCAGACTCTGGTTCTTCCCCTGATGACACTTTCCCATCTTGTCCCTCTTGCACCTCCTCAGTTACATTTTCCCTTTCCTGTCCTGATCTATCATTATCAGTTATTCCCTTCCTTTTGCCATTTGTCTGTGGCTTATTGATAATGCTTTGGCGGTGTGTAAAAGTCCTATCAGTTGGTACTACTCTTGATATTCGCAGCCAGTAGTGGGGTGCTTCCTCTACCTCAGAATCCTCTGTCTCATTCGATGTCTCTTCAACAGTCACTACTGGGTGGGTTGGCTTTATCTTTCCCTTTCGTGACTTTGCCAGTGTACTTGTGGCCTGTTCCTCTATGGGTAAGTAATTTACTTGGAGCAACAAATTTCGATGGAGAAGGTGTGTGTGGAACGATTTCCAGTTTCGGGGCTAACCTTGTAGACTGGGTTTTTACCAATCTGCTCCTTGACGAGATGGATCATCTCTTCCCAGTAGGGTTATAACTTGCAGGGGCCTCCTCTCTCAGCAAGTTTTCGCCCTGGTTGAAGGACTGCACCTCTGTTCCGACTGTCATAATACTTTTTGCCTCTTTGCACTTGACTGTTGACTGTGAGTGTTGGCTATCTTGTAGGCCTCGCTCATCTTTTCTTTCCATTTCTCAGCATACCCTTGTGGTGTGTTGGTCTCTTCCTCTGTTACTAGTCTAAAGAGAAGGTCAATGGGAAGACAAGGATGATGGCCATATAACAGGTAATATGGGGAGTATCCTGTTGCTTCATGCTTTGTGCAATTATATGCATGGACAACATGAGGCAGGTATTCCTACCAATTTTCTTTCTCCTTTTCTTCCAGTGTTCGCAGCATCTGGAACAGGGACCTATTGAACTGCTCTGCCGGGTTCCCTTGTGGATGGTATGGGGAGGTCCTCGAATGGTGTACCCCAGCCAACTGCCTGAGGGCTCTGAATAGTTCATTTTCGAATTCCCGCCCTTGGTCATGATGAAGTTTGGCTGGGTACCTGAACCGGGGGATAAAGTCATTAAAGATCTTGTCAGCGGCTGTTTTACCTGCTTTGTTTTTAGTGGGGTATGCCTGTGCAAACCTGGTGAAATGGTCGATTACAACCAGGATGTACTCATATCCACCCCTACTGGTCTCAAGGTGGAGAAAGTCAACACAGACAAGTTCAAGAGGTAAGCTTGATGTAAGACAACTCATTGGTGCTCTGTCATGGAAGGTGTTTTTTTTTTGTTTTATGAAACGACACTTCCTTGTGTCATATTCCTCAGTCTCTTTCCTCATAAAAGGCCAGTAGAATCATTGTCTTGCCAGACTCAAGACTCTTTCTGCACCAACATGCCCCATTCTATCATGTAGGTGTGTGAGTACTGTCTGTTTGTAAATGGCAAGAAGAACTAGTTGTTTGCGATTCGATGTCTTCCTGTAGAGGACCTCTCCTTCCATATACAGTCTGGACCATTCCCTCAACAGCTTTTTGGTAGGTGCATCTGATGTTCGACGACTTTCCTCCCTTAGCTCTGTGGTTACTGTTTTCAACTCAAGGATTTTTCTGATAACCAGATCTTTCCGCTGTTCAAGTCCAATTCCTGGGGACTGATCACTGGGAAAGGCTCAGAAGGGTCGAGTTGCTGAGAAGTTACAGTGCATCCTGAAAGTATTCACAGCGCATCACTTTTTCCACATTTTGTTATGTTACAGCCTTATTCCAAAATGGATTAAATTCATTTTTTTCCTCAGAATTCTACACACAACACCCCATAATGACAACGTGAAAAAGTTTACTTGAGGTTTTTGCAAATTTATTAAAAATAAAAAAACTGAGAAATCCCATGTACATAAGTATTCACAGCCTTTGCTCAATACTTTGTCGATGCATCTTTGGCAGCAATTCCAGCCTCAAGTCTTTTTTAATATGATGCCACAAGCTTGGCACACCTATCCTTGGCCAGTTTCGCCCATTCCTCTTTGCAGCACCTCTCAAGCTCCATCAGGTTGGATGGGAAGCGTCGGTGCACAGCCATTTTAAGATCTCTCCAGAGATGTTCAATCGGATTCAAGTCTGGGCTCTGGCTGGGCCACTCAAGGACATTCACAGAGTTGTCCTGAAGCCTCTCCTTTGATATCTTGGCTGTGTGCTTAGGGTCGTTGTCCTGCTGAAAGATGAACCGTCGCCCCAGTCTGAGGTCAAGAGCACTCTGGAGCAGGTTTTCATCCAGGATGTTTCTGTACATTGCTGCAGTCATCTTTCCCTTTATCCTGACTTGTCTACCAGTTCCTGCCGCTGAAAAACATCGCCACAGCATGATGCTGCCACCACCATGCTTCACTGTAGGGATGGTATAGGCCTGGTGATGAGCGGTGCCTGGTTTCCTCCAAACGTGACGCCTGGCATTCACACCAAAGAGTTCAATCTTTGTCTCATTAGACCTCCATTTTGTTTCTCATGGTCTGAGAGTCCTTCAGGTGCCTTTTGGCAAACTCCAGGCGGGCTGCCATGTGCCTTTTACTAAGGAGTGGCTTCCGTCTGGCCACTCTACCATACAGGCCTGATTGGTGGATTGCTGCAGAGATGGTTGTCCTTCTGGAAGGTTCTCCTCTCTCCACAGAGGACCTCTGGAGCTCTGAAAGAGTGACCATCGGGTTCTTGGTCACCTCCCTGACTGCCCTTCTCCCCCGATCACTCAGTTTAGATGGCCGGCCAGCCTTAGGAAGAGTCCTGGTGGTTTCGAACTTCTTCCACTTACGGATGATGGAGGCCACTGTGCTCATTGGGACCTTCAAAGCAGCAGAAATTTTTCTGTAACCTTCCCCAGATTTGTGACTCGAGACAATCCTGTCTCGGAGGTCTACAGACAATTCCTTTGACTTCATGCTTGGTTTGTGCTCTGACATGAACTGTCAACTGTGGGACCTACTATAGACAGGTGTGTGCCTTTCCAAATCATGTCCAGTGAACTGAATTTACCACAGGTGGACTCCAATTAAACATCTCAAGGATGATCAGGGGAAACAAGATGCACCTGGGCTCAATTTGGAGCTTCATGGCAAAGGCTGTTAATACTTATGTACATGGGACTTCTCAGTTTTTTATTTTTAATAAATTTGCAAAAACCTCAAGTAAACTTTTTTCACGTTGTCATTATGGGGTGTTGTGTGTAGAATTCTGTGGAAAAAAATGAATTTAATCCATTTTGGAATAAGGCTGTAACATAACAAAATGTGGAAAAAGTGATGCGCTGGGAATACTTTCCGGGCGCACTGTATATTGAGGGCTGCCACCCATGCCACATCAACTCGCTGGGCTGTCCTGGTCCCTTCCCAGGTGGCATGCACCACCTCTTCTGACAGTTGCTCCGAACACTGGATCATGAAGGCATCAATATCAAGGGGACAATGAGAGAGTGTGTCTGCATCTATGTTTAGCTTGCCTGTTACCTAATTTCAAAGTGGAAGTCCGCCAGCTGCCCTACCCAACGATGACCCACTGCATTCAGCTTGGCAGTGCTCATCACATACGTCAAGTGATTATTATCAGTATAAACAACAAAATAGGGGGCATAATACAGATAGTCCCTGAATTTGTCACACACTGCCCACTTCAAGGCCAGGAACTCAAGCTTTCCATTGTGGAGGTGGTAATTCTGCTCTGCTGATGTTAACGTGTGTGACCCAAAGCCGATCACTCTCATTTTGCCATTTTGGTCTTGATAAAGGACCACCCCAAGGCCCTGTTGAGAAGCATCCGTGTGAAGTATGAAGGGGTAGTCGAAATTTGGGTAGGCTAGCACTGGTGGGTTTGTTAGAATGTCTATGAGGCACTGAAGTATCTGTTGGTGCTATCTGTTCCACTCCACTGGGGTGCGTGAAGGTAGTTGGGGTCCCTTGGTCTTGCCATTTGAAGATTTGGGTTGTGTTACCCCCTGCTTAACCTGAAGCAGCTCATACAATGGTCTTGCAATGTGTGAAAAGTCCTGCACATATGCTTGGTAATAACTTAAGAAACCCAACAGCCTGCGGATATCCCCTACTGTTTGTGGGGTTTTCTCTGAGTGCCTGTACTGCCTCTATGTCCTTTGGATCCACCCTCACTCTATCTGCTGACACCAGTCGACCCACGTACCTGACTTCTTTACGAAAAAATTCACATTTTTCTGGCCTCAATTTAACCCTGTGTTGTTGTAGAGCTTTGAGTACTAGGCGCAGCACTTCAACATGCTCCTCAAAGGTCTTGGAACAGCACAGGACATCCTCTAGATAGGGTATACAGCACTCATCCCTAAGTGTGTCAAGCATTTCTTCCATGCTCCTTTGGATGGTGGCTGGTGCATTTGACAAACCAAAAGGTATTCTAACCCACTCATACAGGCCCCATGGAGTCTTAAAAGCGGTCAGATGCCTGCTTCCTTCAGCAATAAAGCCTTGATGATAGGATTTATCTTGGTCTAAGATGGAAAACCAACTATAGCCTCCAAGTGAATCAATCAAGTATACATGGAAGAGGGTGCCGATCTGGCACAGTCTTCTTGCTAAGCAGCCGATAATCAATACACAGACATAGTGATCCATCTTTCTTCCGCCCACACACACAATGGTTGCTGCATATGGTGAGTGAGATTTTACAATCCATCCTTTCACCAATAGCTCCTGTATGTATTCTTTTACTTCCCTATACAGTGGTTTCGGAATTGATACTGTCGTGGCGAAAAATTCGTCACCAGAAGGCTTTTTACCTGAAAATAAAGGCTATTAGGACTCGAGATAGACAGACAGAGTTTTAAGGCTTTATTGCAATAAATCAACAACACGGACTCAACCCAATTCGGCCGAATGAGATCGAGCCCCATACATTTCAGCAATTGAAGTTTTTATAACAATTTCTTATCATTTTGGCCTCGTTCGATTAGCTCATTCTGCACCTGGTTTTACTGTCCATTATTCCTCTTGGTGTCTGTTCGGCTTATTTTGATTGGTCTAAGACTGGGTGGATGGCTTCCTCTTACCATCTTTGGGCTTTTCTTATGTAATTTCCGATCTTTTCTGACCTCGCTCGAATGAGCTCTCTTGCCCATCTTCTCTGACTCCTTTCTACTCCTGTCCGGCGGAACCTTGAGTTTCCATGTGAACCCTTATCATCTCCTTACTTTCCTATCACTGGCCCCCTTGTGGTATTTCTATTTTTCTATGCTGTTCCCATTTTCTCTAACTGGCCAAGGCTTCAATTCCATATATGGGTTTCCTCTCATCATTTTCTTTCTTAAACCTTCCAAACTTTTTATAATAGTGACCAGAAGCTTAAGCTTTAATTAAAAAGAAATATAGTATGTGCTTTCATTTAATCATTGCTTGGCATGCTTGATTTGTCTTAATTTCTACACTAAAGTTAATTTCTAATATATTCTCCTAATATTTTTGCTAATGCCTGCATTTACTAAGATTTTCTCTTCATGCATTATGTCAGTGTGACCTTTTTCTGCTGATTCACCAATCCAGCTGGTCTTTCTCTGTGCCTTTCAGAGCCATCTTTATCGCTTCCTAGCCTTGAATCACAGGTGTTCTCAAACTCCTATCCTGTCTGAAGCTGGTTTCGGTGTGTCAATTTTCTGTTCTTTTCTTCTGGAAATTTTACTATAAGCCTAAAAATAATGCAATATAACTGATTTTTTAGTTAACTATTTGCTCGACCTATCTTATTTGCTTAACATTCTAATTTATGCTTAATCTAATGTTTTAGAAGCTTTTAATGACTTTTTATGGCTCTTTATGTTAATTTGCTATCCTCTTATGCTAATATAAAATTTTCCTTCTACATTCCTCCCTTTTGAGGCTTAATCAAGCCTCAACATCTAACCTGATTCCAAAAGAAAGGTTGGGGATTTTGGGTCAATTCTTCTTTGGAGCCCAATACAGACCCTTCACAGTTCTTCTTAATCTTCAACACCCATACCCCTCCTCTGGTGGCACAGGAGCCAAACATCTCCCCCATCAATCAACTAAGAGGAGTAAAAGACTTCCTGGCCCTACCCTAACAGTCAAAAATGTGCATAAGCAATCACAGTGCAGATAATATTTAAACATCATAGGAATATCATATAATCCATGGAAGTTACAAAATAGTGTGATTATAAAGCAGAAAATAATAATACTGTAGTAATAAAACAATTGTCCATAATAAGTGCTTTTGTTCTTTGGTTGTAAAGATATATTTGTCTGTGAAATGGCACTTTTTCTTCAACCCAGGTACTTTGCGCACCGTAGAGGGTCCTCTCCCTGGGGAGCGGTTACTAGCACATCACCTAAGGAGTTTCTTCTGAGCTTCATTTTGCAATATGTCACCCAGAACAAAAGTGATGTCCGACCTTGGGGAAGGCTGTGGTTCACAAATCTGTACGTTCATCTGTTTGATGGCAATCTTAATAATGAAAGATCTGGCTATTGGCAAAATACAGCAGAGCAATATTAACACAGATAGTAAAATTATCCCTGTTTTAATGAGCAAAGATTTCCAAGACCCTAGCCCAAAAATATCCCAGAAATTCTTATCTTGACCAGCATTTTCATAAACTTCTGTTCTAAGATTTTTAAGTTTATTCTTTGCTTGTGTAAAAGATCCTCCAGGGGCTGTGTTATTTGGAATGAACGTGCAACATTCATCCCCAAACATCTGACATACTCCTCCCTTTTCTGCCAAGAGCCAGTCTAAAGTTTGTCTATTCTGCCAAGTCATCCGACTTGTAGCATCTACCTGCTCACCAAGGGCTGTTAATGCATTATCAGTGTAATTAATGAACCTCTGCTGATTATAGTACAAATAGTTAATCCACTCTAGATTCTTATTCTGCGTTACCCAAATGAAAATTGACTCAAATCCTGCTTTAACTTCATTTCCTGCCTTGTATTGTTCAGGAATCCCCCTTGGCTGCCCAATTGCATCTAAATACACTCTAGGATCAGGTGTATATGCTCTTTTAATCCTTCCTTTTTTCTGGCAAATACCCTATATCCACTTCCTGTACTGCCATTACCATAGTATATATCCCTGACCAATTTGCTGGCAAGGTGTCAAGGAGTCCAAGTTTAGGGTCACATAACCACCATCTGTCTGCTAAGGGCCTATCCTGTAAGTCTACTGCCTTCATTACTATTGATGAGTGTTCTAAATTCCATGTTTTAGAACAGTTACCTCCAAACCGCCCTACTGGCACTGTCCCTTTTCGTGTATAGCATTCATACTTTTGGGCAGTTATCTTAGTGTACCTAGGAGGCTTTTGTCTTGTGGTGGGCCAGATTCCTGAATGTTTACAATTTAACATTTTGAGTCCTTCTTTGGTGAATTGTGATGATCCCTGTAATAATATACATCAAAATGGACAATATTCATTCCTCCTTGTAATGTACTGCCTACATGATTCAGAGGTATACGGAAATGGCACTATAATTATGGCTGGCCTAGCTTTAACACAAAACAAACACTCCTTCTTTGCTAGTTCTCTGGCTGTGTACATTGCCCATTGGTACCAGTCATTGCTTTGGGCTTCTTCCCTTAATTCTGAATTTTCACTGTCATTTATGCTGTTCCATTTAATCTTAATACTTCTGTTAGTCCTCCTTAAATGTGTATCATTTGCCCCAAATACTTGTATCTCTTTCTTTCCATGAAAGTCAGTATTATTGTGGGGTCCAGGCAATATCTGAATATTCAATTGTTGAGAGGGGGTTAAATTGTCCTTCCCCTGGGCTTGTTTGGTCTTTGATATGTCCACCAGCATCAGTATTCCCAGACTCAGCAGGACCAGAAGTGTCAGCAGCGAACGGATCTTCACACGTTGAGTTGGTGTCATCTGGATCAGGGAGCTCATTATCCGTTCTTTCATCATCGTCGTTGATGTCTGTGTCTCCCTTGGGATTGGACTGACTATTATGACTGGTACATTTTGGATTTCCCGCATGCTGAAGACTGACATCTCGATTGTCTGGCTGGTTTCCTGGGCTTGGTCTTCCTCTTTGTGCATTGCCTGAAGATTCCTCTGATATCACATAGGGGGTGTCTCGGGATCTAGTTCCTCCTCCGTCAGAAGCAGAGTCGTCATCTCCTTGTGATCCATGAGGTACCCTTGGGACTCGAGTGCAGTGATTTAAGTGGTACCAGGTTGTGCTGCCTTTTATTTGGACGGCTGTGGCTGTAGCTTGTGTCACCTCATATGGGCCCTCTCGTCTGGCTTGGTCCCATCTCCTTCGGTAAATCCTCAGGTAAACCTGGTCCCCAGGTCTGATCGGATGTACGGGTTCTTCTGGAACAGGCTGCCTTTTCTTTTCCTGTGAAAATATAACTTTATGGATAGTGGTTAGCTGCCTGATATAGCGCTGCATCTCAAGCTCAAGCTGCTCTAAAGAGGGACCCTTATGGGGTTCCCTCCACATAGGTGTAGGCATTGGTTGACCAGTAAGCATTTCATGCGGTGTTAGATGTGTCACTCTGTTAGTTTGCGAACGGTACATCATCAAAGCAATTGGCAAAGCATTTACCCAGTTAAGACCAGTGTCTGCGCAGACTTTAGCTATTTTATTTTTTAGGATCCCATTTGCTCTTTCCACCATTCCCTGTGATTGGGGGTGGTATACACAGC
Source organism: Polypterus bichir lapradei (assembly GCA_026402145.1). Lineage (NCBI taxonomy): Eukaryota > Metazoa > Chordata > Cladistia > Polypteriformes > Polypteridae > Polypterus > Polypterus bichir. The sequence continues at coordinate 7,412,978 of JANRMT010028174.1, forward strand.
CAAGCCTTTGTTTTATTCCCAGCATTTGCAGTACCTTTTTAATTGTTTTCTCAATGAAGGCTGACCCATTATTTGAACTGATCATTGATGGAATTCCAAACCTTGGTATGACTTCTCTTGTCAAGAATTTGATCACTGTTTTAGCACCTTGATTTGGTGAAGGGATCGCTTCTATCCACCTGCTGAATCTGTCAATGATCACTAATAGGTACCTTTTTCCAGAAATTGGAATATTCATATCTGCATAGTCCATCAGTAGGTGTTTGAAAGGTCCTTCTGGTACTGGAATGTGCCCTATAGGGGCAGTGATTCCTTTTTTGACATTTTTTCTTGCACAAATTTCACAATCTGACAGGTATTTATCAACAGCTGGCTGTAAATGGGGAGGCCAGAATCCATACTTTGAGATCTTATTCAGCACCTCCCCCCTTGCACAATGGTCAGAACCATACGCATCTCGAATAAGCATCTGTAAAAGTGAGGCTGGAGCCACAAATAATCCCTCTAAGTTGTGCCACGATCCTTGAGGTGACTTTTGTGCGCCTCTTTGTTCCCACAGTATTTTTTCTGTTATTCCGGCCCTATCCTGCATTTCAACTAGGTCTTTCTCTGTAGTATTTGTTTCAATAATGACCAATGGTGCCAGTACTGCCACAGAAGAGTTGGCAGCCTGACGAGCCACAGAATCTGCACAATCGTTACCTTTGGTCACATAGTCATTGCCCTTTTTTTGGGCTTGGCATTTAACAACTGCAAGTCGTTTAGGCAGCATCATTGCCATGATTAGTTGCACAATCTGATCACAGTGTTGGATGGGTGAACCATCACTCCTTTTGAACCCTCTCTGCTTCCATATAGCTCCAAAGAAATGACAGACACCATGTGCATAAGCCGAGTCAGTAAAAACAGTAACACTTCTTTTGTCCCCTAATCTGCATGCTTCAGTAAGGGCTTTGAGTTCAGCCAATTGTGCTGAACAGGGCTGATTGCATTTTTGCGTAAATAATGTTTGGAATTGTCCTCCGACATATTCCACAATCCCAAATCCTGCATGAAGACCTATATGATCTTTGAAACAAGAGCCATCAACAAAAAAACACATGGTCTGGAGCCTGTAGTGGATCGGACTGCAAGTCAGAACGCAGTTTTACAAAAGTTAGTGAATCTGCAATGCAATCATGAGGTTCTCCTTGTACTGGAACAAACTCAGTAATGTTTAAGGTATCGCATCTCTTAATGGTTACATCTGGATAGGTCAACAACAAGGAAGCAGCGATTAATCTGGCAGGGGTCATGACAAACCTCCCTTGGTTGATTAATTCACCTATCTTGTGAGGTGCCAGAATGTGCACTGGGTAGACCATTGTAATAGCAGATGCTTTGTCATATGCAAATTGAACTGCTGCCAACCCTTGGAAGCAGGGCGGATATCCCTGTGCTACACTGTCTAGTTTGGTGCTATAGTAAGCAACAGGTTGGTGTTTTCTCCCTGCACAAGCGTCCTGCATGAGAACAGCAGTTGCAAATCCAGAACACGGATTTCCCACATAGAGTAGGAATGGTTTGTCATAATTTGGCAAGGTAAGAGCTGGTGCTGACTGAAGTTCCTGCTTAATGGTATTAAAAGCTACATTTGCATCTATTGTCCAATCTAGCTTATTTCTGAGATCCTGCAGTCCTGCAGATTTCATGAGATCCCTCAAGGGATCTGTTTTCAACATATAGTCAGGAATCCATTCAGCACTGAATCCAGTCATACCTAAAAAGGTCATCATTTGCCCCACAGTGATTGGTTTAGGGGCCTTACTAATCCCTTCCAATTGTGAGGGGGCGATAGCTCGCCTGCCTCGTGAAATTATTCGACCTAAGTACTCCACACTTGATTGACAGTACTGTAACTTAGTTTTTGAAACTTTATGTCCTCCTGATGCTAACCCCTGTAACAACTTTATTGAATCCTCATGACATTGTTCTTGTGTTACTGAACAGAGCAGAATATCGTCCACGCATTGGATTACCACACTTTCCAACATCAAATCCCCTAGATCTGCCTTTAATGCCTGATTGAACACATGAGGTGAATGTTTGAACCCTTGTGGCATTCTGGTATAGGTGTACTGTGTTCCCCTATATGTAAAAGCAAATAAGAACTGACAAGCTTCTGCTAGTGGAATACTAAAGAAGGCTGAACACAAGTCAATGACAGTAAAATATTCTGCCTCATCTGGTACGTTAGTCAAAAGTGTATGCGGATTGGGAACCTCTGCTGGCCAATCCTCAATTACTACATTTACTGCTCTTAGATCATGAACAAGCCTCCATTTTGATTTGTCTGCTTTTTGAACTGGCAAGAGTGGGGTGTTACAAATACTCCTTGTTTCTTTTAACACAACTGCTGCCAATAATCCAGTTATTGTGCCCTGTATACCATCCTCAGCATCTGGCTTGAGTGGGTACTGAGGTTTCCACGGTGGGTGCTGTCCAGGTTTAATTTTCATCTCCACCGGGTTTGCTGATTTTACTAATCCTACATCAGTGTCATGGGCTGACCACAGCTCAGCCGGGACTGTGCATTCCATTTCCTGTCTGAGTGCAACTTGTAAATTGTCAAGTTTTAGTGCCTGTCTGCAGGCAGTTAACATCACCACTTTAGGAATTATTTTCACACAAACTGGGTAACAGACTTTTTTTTAAATAATCATTATCTGTGGATCGTTGGAGTGATGAATTAGTTGTCTCCTCCCATATCGCTGTCTCTGCCCTCTTAACCATGGGCCCCAAATCTTTACTGTCAAACCCTTTTGCCACTAGTAATGACACATGTGGCAAAGCATTAGGAATCTGAAACCACTTATCTATGAACTGATTATTTTCTATTCGAATGGCTGCTCCCTGTTTGCTAATTATGAAGTATTGAGAGTGGAGTGAGACGGGCGTGCAGCCGGTCTCAGAAAGCCATTTCTTTTCTAACTCTGCATTATTTTCAGTATCATAAATCATAGTGCAGTGGTATTCTAACCTAGGTTTTCTGGCCTGTGGCAATTGAGATGTTATAAGGTGTCCCCATTTTTCCCACAATTGGGTTATTGATTGAGTGAATGAATCTGAAGGCATATCGCCAAGTAAATAAACAGTTGCTTCTGGCACCCGTATTGTCATCTGGGTTGGAATACAACCCACATCTAAGTGTATCCCAGCCGGGGTACATGAAATAGTAAGATTCATTTTGCACAGTGCATCTCTTCCCAAAAGATTTATTGGTGATTGATCTGAGACAAGTATTGGAATTTTTACTACTTTATCCTGTAAGCATATCTGTACTGGAGCTGTCAATGGAATAAACTGAGCTTGTCCCGAGAATCCTACCGTCTTAACATGTTTTCCAGACAAGGGAAGGTGTGTCGCATCTTTCTTTTGGACACAGGTGTATGTGGCTCCAGTGTCTATCATTACTGAAATAGGCCTACCTTCTATTTCTATATTAGCAAGTGGCTCACCATCAGCACCTCCAGATAACATTGGGTACTGACCTTCCCAAGTTGGATTCTCTGGGCCTCCCTAAAAGTCTTGTGTGAACCCCATCCAAGGATTGGTGGGTCCCGACATAGTCTGCTGGTGTCCTCCAGTAAACTGATTCTGAGCTTGGGGGCTGCTATAGCTCATCTGGCCCTAGGGCTGGGAAGCATTACAATTTGGTTGATTTTGAGCTTGTGGTATACTGGATTGAAAAGTTGGATTATTCTGAGATAACTGATTAATACCTTGTTGCCATGGTCTAGTTCAGCAATATTTACTAATGTGGCCCTGCTGGCCGCACATCCAGCAAGCTCCAGGGGGTCCCATTTATGACCTAAAGTTTCCACCTCTGGAATATCTCTGTCTTCCCCGTCCTCCTCCTGCTTGCTGATATGGAACAGGATAAGTGAGCATAGGAACTGGCATTCCAGGGGTTTGTACTACCTGTGTGGGGACATAGGCAGGCTGCTGGGTCACCTGTACAGGGGCTGGCATTACTACAGGCTGTCCTACATACAGTTGGGCACATGCAAGCTGTTGGGACACCTGTATGGGAGTTGGTATTGGCACAGGTTGTCCTGCCTTTGGCTGCACAGAGGCAGCCTGCTGGGGAGCCATTGGCGCCATTACCTTACCGTCTTCAGCTGGACCCGTTTCTGGGGTGTGGATCACTGCCTGGACCTTCTTTTTATTTTTCTGCGTCAGTTCCCCCAACTGAAGCTGAGCTAGCTTTCTCAACACCTCCTTTTCCTGCTCGCTCAGCCTCTTTTCCTCCGCACTGTGTTTTTCCACCGCATAGGACACATGATCACAGAATTCTCTATATGACTTCGCTTCCAGGCCTATTGTGTCCTCCAGCTTCTCTCTCACCGGTCTAGGCAAGGCCTCAAGCACTGCCCTTCGGAACAGTACAGTCATTAAAAAATCCTTCTCGGGATCCTTTTCTGTTTCCATCCTCCACTTTCTCAGCTGTCTGTCCACAAAAGCAACAGGATTTTCTGAGTCACCAGTGGGGTCCCCCTTTAACATTTTTGGATCTATTTTTGTCGGGTATACTTCCCGCAAGGCCCTCCATAATGCTGGTCTATGAGGGTCAAAAAGATTTGCATCATATGTTGTGGTGCCCAGCACATCTAATAGTCTGGCTTGTTCAAACAGATCTGACATTGTACTACTGCCCCCTATTCTTGCTATTAGTGCTTTAATGTCCCCTATTGCCAGCAATTTTCCTGTTGTTCTTTCCTCAAATGCTCTAATTCATTTGCCCCCCCTCCTCCCCCTTCGTATATGCTGGGGAGTGCCCCCACCAGGTTCTCCAAGTCTTGTGTCATCCATGGTGTATATTGTGCCCTATCTCCCTTAATTAGTACAGGGTATTGCCCTCCTCGTAATCTAGCCCGTGGTTTCAATACTGTCCTGTTTCTTAATCTATTTGTGTATTCTTCTTGCCCAACACTAAGCACTTGATCCAATTCTTCCAGGCTCAAATCAATAACCTGTTTCTGCAGGCTGTCTACCTCATCACTCGGCTCTATTTTTCTTGGGGCTTTCCCTTTTTTCTGAGTCTCCTTTGAGGCCTGATCTTTCCTTCTTGCTCCCTGTTCTCTTCAAACTTTTTCATTTTTCACAGTTTTATCTGACATGCCCTCATCCCAATCCTCATTGTCCTCAGATTCATCCCCTGGTTTATCACACATGTGCTTCCAATGTTTGCAGCCTCTGCCTTCAGTCTCACCCTTGCCTTGGTGTTATCTCACTGCACCACCCTTCAATAGAGCCTCCGTCAATACTGCGAGTGCCAGTCTTGAGGTGTCGAAAAACTGACTTCTCGGATTTTATCTTCACCCTCACTGATTTTTTCTAATATTTCTTTTTTATTCCATTCTTCTGCAAAGCCTAATCTGTGATTTTCAAGTTCCCTCATTATGGTTCTATAATAAGTTTTCCCACAGTCTTTCAACATTTCACCCATACTCTGATATTCTTGTAAAGCCTTCTTTAAGTTATTATAGCCTGCGCTGTTTTTATTCTCAGTTTGCCGTTTCTCTTCTGAAACTGCACTTGCCTCCTCCCACCACACAAGGCTGTCATCTATTGTGCTGCTGCGTGTCTGATGCCTTCTTTGGGTTACTTTGAGCTCTCGCTCTTCTACTTCGTCTTGTCTTGTTCTCCCCTTTTCTCTTACTAACTCTTCTTCCTCTTCCTGCACTGTTATTTGTCCCATAAATTCCATTTTTCCTTCTATTAATGGGAACTCATATGATATGCCGGAAGGCGGTGCTGACGGGATCTTATTCTCTACTTCTCTGTCAATAAAGCACCGATTCATTCTTTCTGGTGTTGTACTTTTTTTTATTGCTTCCCCCATAAACATTTGCATTATGTTTAATTCCGCTTTTCTCTTCTCTTTTTTCACTGACATCTTTTGTTTTATAATTATTTATGTGATTTACATTTCCTCACACAGTCCCAGATTAAATGAGCCTTTTAAGGGCCAGCGGTTCTTAAGACCTTTTGTTCTCTTATACCATTTCTCACACAATTTTCCAATGAGTTCCTTATGGAGAGGAACTTTACGCCCTAAAATAGTTACAGGAAATTTGCTCACATCCATTTCAATTCCCTGCATCCGTGGGCTTCCTATCGCTAATTCTAAATTTGGTTCTTTACTCAAATTAGGCTTGATTTTACACAGGACACTTCTTACTGTGACTGCCGTATTTTCGTATTTGTGTCCGACCTCGGATGCTTCTGTTGTGATCTGCAGCGTATGCGACTCAAACTTTTCCATCGGTAGTGGTGGGAGAATTTCAATCACGGAACACGAGGGGAGTAGTCTACGCTCCTCTAGCCCCCCCATGTCCCCTGATTGGCCCAAAAAATTCTGGGCACCTTAACTAAGTTCAACACCAGGATCTATTAGTACTTTTCCTGTTATTCCTTGTCCTCTCTCAAATCCCCGATTTATTCCCTCCAGTAAGTGTGGTTCTAAATGTTCCTCAAAAGGAATTACAATAAAATGAAGTTTGTCAGCCTCCACTAGTTCCTCCAAAGTATCCCCTAACTTTCTTACTGTCCAATTTCTCTCAATCACAGTTCTCCAATCTATATAGGGCCACTCTTCCTGTACTTTGTCTAAATTTGATATTTCTGTAATAGCTCTTAGTAAAAAATCTTTTGCACCTTCTGATAATTCGCACGGGTGTCCTGCCGCGTTTATATAAAAAGTTTCTTTCCAATAGTGTGTATGCACACCATGAGTTATCTGTAAGATCCTATCGGCAATGTGTTCTTGTGCCATAAAATTTGCTTTTTAACCCTCCCACAATTTGTAACCTCGGTAATAAATCTGTACTCTATTTTTCTCCTGAGTCTCAAGCTGCCAGTATTCACACTGGACCCTTCCTGTTTTTGAATCCGTGATTTCTGCTATTTTCTCCCTTCTATCCTTAATAATTTGTAATATTCTGATCTCTATTCCACTCTCATGTATATATTCATCCACTTTTTGCATGGAAGAAATGCTTGTTTACAAAATCCCACTTACACCCTTTATGAGATTACTAGCAAAATACCCGCGCTTCGCAGCGGAGAAGTAGTGTGTTAAAGAAGCAATGAAAAAGAAAAGGAAACATTTTGAAAATAACGTAACATGATTGTCAATGTAATTGTTCTGTCACTGTTGTGAGTGATGAGTGTTGCTGTCATATATATATATATATACTAGCAAAATACCCGCGCTTCGCAGCGGAGAAGTAGTGTGTTAAAGAAACAATGAAAAAGAAAAGGAAACATTTTGAAAATAACGTAACATGATTGTCAATGTAATTGTTTTGTCACTGTTGTGAGTGATGAGTGTTGCTGTCATATATATATAT
>JANRMT010028174.1:7444148-7461584 GCA_026402145.1 Polypterus bichir lapradei
GTGAAGCACTTACAGAACTTCAGTCCCACAGGGCTGCTTGTCCCACGCAGGACTTAAAGATTATCTCACCTCAGCCCGGGAGTTTCACACAAAGGAGGTGACATCATTTGGGCTTCACTTCTTTGCTTCTCTTTACGTGTTGCACTTTCAATTCTCCATCATCACGTGGGTTTTCAGAAAACAGCCGTCCTTTTCGTTTGTAACCCAACCCTACCGTGTCCTGTCTTTATTGTGTTTCTTCGTAAATCACAAAGACGTTCAGATCAGAGTATTGAGCAACACTGCGTTGGCTCTGAATGAACAAGTGCTTGACGTGTGGCTGATTATAAGATACATGTTTATTTATGACATTTTATAAACATTTAAGTAACTCTGTGCTTTTTTCATACATACATCAGCATTTTCCTTTTCAAAAACAGGCTGTCAAACTTCCATTTCCTGTTCTAGTTTATAATGGCAGAGTTTGATGTTTTATATATACTGATGTCACACATGCACAAATAGGGGCAGCCAACGAGTCAGACGCAGTGTGAATACAGCAGCCGGGGGATTTGAAGTTCACTGCTAATGTCTACTCTCTTACTGTCCAGGAAAGCAGAAGACTTACCTTGTGAAACTCCATACGAGATCCATTCAGCGACCGCTTTAAGAAACAGTCCTCTTCCGGGTGCTGAAGATCCGACTCCACTTGATGACCTCACTTCCGCCTTCCTTCCGTCTTATCATCTCGTGCTCAACATTTCAACGTCATTGTCAATTGTCCATGTCATTTCCTGTCCGTCTCATATAAAAATCTCGAGATTGTTAAGGAGTAACATTTGACATTTTTATGAGAGAGGTCAGAGCTACGTGTGTTTTAGAGGGTTCCTGTTCATTGGCAGAGATGTCACGGCCATGTGCAATTCTCCTCACATGGGGGATGCTCTCCAATCAGAGTTCAAGACGATCAGATACAGTGCCAACGTTTGATGGCAGAGCGTACCTACCTTCTGCTTGGCCAAAGATACCTTGCTAACTTTTTATATTTTTGGCAAAGAGATCACAGCTACATTCTCGCCCCTGATAGCAAAACCAAAAATACTGAATATCAAGAGGCCCTCGGATATAAAGCTATTAATATCAATTCTTCTCAATACAAATTATTGTCCTGTTTCACAGCTGCTGGTGGGGGGGCAGTTAGTAATAAATAAATAGAAGAGAGGGCAGCAGATACTGACAGGTTCTGGATTTTAAAGGACCCTCGATGCGTAGAGTGACTTGGGCCCAGTTCAGGTTTTCTTGATCTGTTCGTATCCTTCTAGAAGGCCTTCTATAAATTAAAGATTTATGTCCTGTCCTCATATTAGAAACCTTTTCAAAGTACAAACAAACCAATTTCACATCCAAAGAACTGTTCCTACAATAGAGTGGCTCATTGTGAAGCAGTGGAGCTCGGAGGAGAGTGAAGTGCCGTTGTAGAGCCAGGATTTTGAGGAGTGCTGGGCACCCTGCTACTCTCATTTTGTTTAACACAGCAAGACCTCACAAACACACACACATGGCCATTCACAGTCTCTTTAATAAAGGTGAGTGTCACTGAGTGCCAGGGTCAATGTGGAGAATAACAGGTACAATACAGGACTGTACAGGAGTTCAGTGGGGTGCCAGCTCTCCTCAGAGCCCCCTCGCTGACTCGCACACTCACACACACACACAGCATCGTGGGGACAATTAGCCTAATGTGAGTGTCTGAGAAGTGGGAGGAGAGCTGGAGTACCTGAGATAACTCGCATGCGGACTCGGGGAGAACAGACCGACTCCACACAGATACACAGAGATAAAGTGAAGATTTGAACCCGGGGCTCTGGAGCTGAGAGGCAGCAGTGTTAGCCATCACACAGCCCACATTTCAGTACAGCCGTATATTTTTGTAGCTACACTTATTACCTGAAATTTAACACTTCTATATCGTGTTTCTGGTGTGCTGCATTGATTTTGTTTGTTTGCTGATGATAACGATATCTAAAGCGTTAATCCATGTAACCATCAAAACGGCATTTGTGTGTGGAATCTCATTTGCTTTGTTTCTTTTAAAAGTCGTTAAACAAATCAAACTCATATTATGTGATGTCATCTCTCTACTGTTAAATTCTGCTCTGTACTTGTAATATTTCTATTGTTCTATTGTATTGAGGATGACTTGTGTTCTGTTCTGTTCTGTGTATTGTATTGTGTTGTATTGTATTGACCCTCTTTGTTTTGATACCCACTACACACCCAGCCTACCTGTTAAGCGGGTCTCTCTCTGAACTGCCTTTCCTGAGGTTTCTTCCATTTTTTCCTTACAAACTTTTTTTTTTGGGAGTTTTTCTTGTCTTCTTAGAGAGTCAAGGCTGGGGGGCTGTCAAGAGGCAGGGCCTGTTAAAGCCCGTTGCGGCAGTTCTTGTGTAATTTTGGGCTAAACAAAAAATAAATTGTATTGGAACTGTGCTAATAAAATGCACCAGAGAAACCGATACGTACAATGCATTTGTACAAGTGCCATAAACATTTACTGTACATTACATTTACTTATTTCACTGACACCCTTATCCAAGGCAACTATCATAAAATAGGTGACATTTCTTTTGGTTTTCCAAGTGGAGCACAGGTTGTTCGAGGGACTCTTTCATTGCCACACAGCGTCGGTAATGGGATTGAAACCCACAACCTTAGGGTTTGAGGTCCAAAGCCTTCACCACAACACCACACTGCCTGCCTTATATGGTCGATAAACTAAATAATTTGTCTAAGGAACATCTCACACCATTCAGTTCATTAGCGATATGCAGCTATCACCCTTCTACCTCTGGATTACCTGCACCTCACAGTTACACGCATGCTGATTTATGAAGATTTACACATTGAGCCGCCGTCCACATTGGCCTTGGGGCAGAAATCAGTGCTGGAAGGTGCGTCAGAGGATCGCTGGGCTGTAATCACAAACACTCACTGCGTAAACAGCGACAATGTGGCCGAGCACACGGGTACACCTGCTGCCACATCATCTGGAGTAAACTCATTCTTCATATCCAAATTTCTGTTTCTGAACCTGCTCTACTGACAAGCTGCTCTCCTGTCCGTGGGAAAAGCATTTGAAAATATCAGTAGCCTCGGACACCAAAGATTAAAAAAGTTACAACACCTGAGATTGAACAGCCAGGGGAGGACGGCCAGTTAGCCGAGGTCTCCTGAGTTGTGATCATGTCCGTTCTAACTGACTGTGAACCCCCAATGGTTTATGGTTTCCATTAATGCTACAGACAGGAGGTTTTGTTTTCTTCTCCTCCGTTGTTAACTGGAAAGATCTCGACAACAGTAATAATGAACAGATATTGTTCAGATCCACTTATGTTTAATTGTTCAGACTGAATTTGTTCAGTTACACTTTGTGTTTGTCTGCTTTGTTTTCTATTTATATTTGTTACGTATGGGTAGAGCCTGAAACTGGATTAAGCTGGCATTACCCGGGTAAAGCTTGAATTATCCAAAGAGATTATCTAGGTAAAGTTAGAAAGTCAGATTTTATTCCAGCTTTACCCAGGTCTGCTGGATAATGCGAGCTTTGCCCCGGTAATCCTAGGTTTGACGAATTTTTGGGCTTTACCCGTAACATACATGTATACCATATGATGTAGCTTATTTTACCTGTAATCGTGTTATGTTACTCTGAGCTTGTGCTGAGTGAATGAACTGAACGACGGTGTGCCGGGAGGTCAGCCATTGTCTGTCCGATCTCCAGTAACACAGAGAGTCTTCAGGTAACTAAACAGGCCTCTCTGATTTTGGCAGGCTGATAGTTCAGAGCAGCATGGTGGCGCAGTGGGTTAGCGCTGCTGCCTCTCAGTAAGGAGATCTGAGTTCGCTTCCCGGGTCCTCACTGAATGGAGTTTGCATGTTCTCCCCATGTCTGCGTGGATTTCCTCCCACAGTCCAAAGACATGCAGGTAAGGTAAATTGGTGGTCCTAAATTGTCCCTAGTGTGTGCCCTGCGGTGGGCTTGTGCCCTGCCTGGGGTTTGTTCCTGCCTTGCCCCCTGTGTTGGCTGGGATTGGCTCCAGCAGACCCCTGTGACCTTGTGTTACGATATAGCAGGTTGGATAATGGGTGGCTGATCGCTCCAAGGTTCAGGTGTCGTATGGCTAAGGGCTCACTGGAGAGTGAACGCTTGTTTTGGCTCACAGCTTCATATTATTAGAAGATGGAGGTGAAGATAGTTTCATTTTTAGTTAAATGCTCAGGCCTTGTGCATACAAGCATATCACATTACAACTTTGTCACATTCCACTGTTGATGACATCGCTCTTTCTGTATTTACTTCCTCATTGGCTCGAATGGCTGTTTAATTGTTTTTTTTTGATAAGTGCTGGCATATTAATAAAGCTGCTGAGGATGAACTGGCAGGATTGAATTTCAAAAGCAGGTAAGGACTTGAGAGTTTTGTAGCAACGATTATTTGAAAGAGAGATATTTGCAATGAGATATTTTATGCTGATGCACACAGTACTGCAGTGGAGCTGGCTGTTAGTTTGATGGTGGATTTGTAAATTTACAGAATAAAGAGTGTGCTGGTGTTACTGGTAATCAAGAAGGCATTGTCACCAACAAGTGCTGATGGCTGTGACACGATTCTGGTGACCGTGAGGTGCACGTGTGCAAACTTTACAAAGACAAAAAGAGCAAAGGGAAGTGGTGCTTTGATTTTAGTCTGTTGAAAAGTGTTTCTGTTCTGCTATTATTATTATTATTATTATTATTATTATTATTATTATTATTATTATTATTATTATTAATTTCTTTAGCATTTTAGCCATGAGGTTGTGGGGCCCCTGGGTTTGACGAGGTTCACCCTGGGTTCCTCAAGGCTCTGGACGTTGTAGGGTTGTCCTGGTTGACACGTCTCTGCAACATCGCATGGACATCAGGGGCAGTGCCTCTGGATTGACAAACCGGGGTGGTGGTCCTTCTTTTTAAGAAGGGTGACCGGAGGATGTGCTCACACTCCTCAGCCTCCCCGGTAAGGTCTATCCAGGGGTGCTGGAGAAGAGAGTTCGGTCGACGGTCAAATCTCGGATTCAAGAGGAATAATTCGGATTCCGTCCTGGCTATGGAACACTGGACCAGCTCTACAGCCTGGCCAGGATCCTGGAGGGGGCATGGGAGTTTGCCCAACCAGTCCACATGTGTTTTGTGGATCTGGAGAAGGCATTTGACCGTGTCCATCAAAGCATCCTGTGGGGTGTGCTCCAAGAGTACGTGTGTACAAGGCTCATTGTTATGGAGGAGCAGGAGCTTGGTCCGCATTGCCGGTAATAAGTCAAACTCGTTTCCTGTTGAGGCTGGACTGCTCCAGGGCTGCCCATTGTCACCGATTCTGTTCATAAATTTTATGGACAGAATTTCTAGGCGCAGCTAAGGAGCCGAGGAGGTCTGGTTTGGTGACCTCAGAATCTCATCTCTGCTTTTTGCAGATGATGTGGTTCTGCTGGCTTCATCGAACAATGACCTTCAGCTCTCACTGGAGCAGTTCGCAGCCGAGTGTGAAGTGGCGGGGATGAGAGTCAGCACCTCTAAATCCGAGGCCATGGTTCTCAGCTGGAAAAAGGTGGAATGCTCTCTCCGGGTTGGGAACACATTACTGCCTCGAGTGGAGGAGTTCAAGTATCTCGGGGTCTTGTTCATGAGTGAGGGAAGAATGGAGCGTGAGATCGACAGACGGATCAGTGCGGCATCTGCAGTAATGCGAGCTCTGCAACGGTCCATCGTGGTGAAGAGAGAGCTGAGCCAAAAGGCAAGGCTTTCGATTTACCAGTCGATCTACGTTCCTACCCTCACCTATGGCCACGAGCTTTGGGTAGTGACTGAGAGAGCAAGATCACGGATACAAGAGGGTGAAATGAGTTTGCTCCGCAGCGTGGCTGGACCTTCCCTTAGAGATAGGGTGAGGAGTTCAGTTATCCGGGAGAGACTCGGAGTAGAGTCGCTGCTCCTCTGCATTGAGAGGAGTCAGTTGAGGTGGTTCGGGCATCTGGTTAGGATGCCCCCTGGACGCCTCCCTGGGGAGGTGTTCTGGGCATGTCCCACTGGCAGAAGGCCACGGGGCAGACCCAGGACACGCTGGAGGGATATCTCCCGGATGGTCTGGGAACGCCGAGGTAATGGAGGTCTGGGCTTCACTGCTTAGGCTGCTGCCCCTACGACCTGACCTTGGATAAGCAGTGGATAATGGATGGATGGATGGAAGTTCTTTAGCATTTGCCTTTATGCAAGGTGACTTACAAGGAAAGTTATAATGTATACAAGAATCATTAGAAAGTGCAAACATCAAAAGCAATAGAGATGATAAAAAATCAAGCAGGAGAGAGTCTCCCTACTACTACTACAACCACATAATTATACCTGCAACTAGACAACTAGACTGAGACACGCACTTCAGTTTCCTGAATTCTTTGTCAGTACAAGAGCAGCTGTCCTATAGAAGGGAAAGTAAGTCATGTGATGGTCACCAGGAATGGGCTGGCATCTTGCCAGGATGGTTTAAAGTTCCTTACTTGGCCAGGAGGCAAGTATAATGGAAGGACAGTTGGAGACCACTTGCATGGACTATAGGTGTCTGCATGGATACCTGCAGGGCATGCTGGGAATTCTAGCCTAATAACTCAGCCCTGTGGTGTTTCATGGATGCCACCAGGGGGAGCTGCAGGGACAAATCATCCCCATTTCAAGTGTAGCAGAGGTACCACTGGAAGGACTCCATTTCCCAGCAGCCCCAAAGGGGACTGCCCTCATTGGATGTTTGAAACGGGTGCAGGGGCTGCTGGGAACAAGAAGGACCAGCGGAAAACTTGAAAAGTGGCAGGTGAAGCAGCAAGAAGAAGGTCTGTGCTTCTGTGTGTCCTGCGTGTCCCATCCCACGTAACCACCGTGAAGTCATTTGTACCCAGCATCGTTTCCTGCTAGGATGAACAGACTGTCTTATGCCTGCCTGTCGTATGTATTGTGGTGGAACAGCCATTGTGCATCCGCAACTCTCACCCTTCACCGCTCAGAACTACTGGTAGGACTGTTTAATTCATTTATTATGGAAGCTGGATCATCATCATCCTCTTTACGGCATACCATTTCATCCATTTCTGACGCATTGGAACAGTGATAAGGACGTTGAATTCAGTGTTTATTGTCAGAGTTGATTGTTGTGTGTAATATTTGTATCGCCGAAGGGGAGGTTGTCTGATTTTTATTGTTAATGTATGATTTTACACTTAATGGATAATGGATGGATGGATAATGGATATTTCACACATTCATTTGGTTTGTGTCTCTGTCTGTGAGAGTGTGTGAGTTGGGCCAAGGCTGAGTGCGCTCCTGAAATCCCCACTGAAAAAATAAATAAATCACCGTCCTATTGACAGTTTAAATCTGAGCAGCACCAGACGCTACACAAGGAACCTTTGTCTGTCCCGGAGGTACCACCTAGGGTCACACAGGAAGTGCTTCCAGGTCTGGCATCAAAGAAGACACCCAGACTCATCCAGGTGAGCCAGAGTCATGTGAGTGTGGATGAAGTTTACCTGGAGGAGGAAAAAGAAAGGAAGAAAAGTCAAGAAAATAAGAGGGATTGTGCCTGTGTGGTAGAAGGACATCAGCCATACCTGCAGGTATTTGTTAAAGTCAGTCATTAAGTGAACTGACACTTGGGTTGATGTTGGTCTGTTGAAGGGTCTGGGGGCTTGCTGGCACCCCCTACATCTAAATATGAGAAAATGAGACTCAGTTGAATTAGCCAAAGGGAGCTCCTTCCACAGGTTAAGAGTGAGAAAGTCCAGTCCAGTCGCCTTTTAGTTTTAGTAAAGCCATGGAAATCAATGGCGCTGTTGTTTAATGTATTTTCATAGATTTGAAGCTGCTAAACGTTAATCATGAACACGTGTGTTGAACAGTCAGAAGTGAACGACTATTAAAGTGGAGTAAAATCTTCAAAATGATCAACACAGCCAAGTCGTGACCCTCGGTTTGCATTAAATGGCGTGACGAGTGTGACGAGGCTGTCTTCATCGTATCAAGTGAAAGCGAGCGTCTGTCTGTTTGTGAGGCGGAGTGCCTGAGGCCTTTAGTGCTAATCACGCAGAATCTTCTTTGTGCCCTTTGAGTTCACTCTTTTAATCTTTTTATGGCTAATTGTTAAGACGACTCTCCCTTTTTTGTTTCTTTTACAATCTGTAGTAACGGCTGACATCTTGCTAATCCTGTAGAAGCTGAAATTACAAAACAAAGTTGTAAATGTGGCTCCTTTTTATTTTTTGCTTTCAGATTCCCCTAAAGACACAGTTATAGTTTTTATTATTAATTGTTTTCTTTTTTGGAAAGAGGATGAAAAGAAAGGTTATGATCTAAACACTGGAAGAAACTGAACTCGAACAGCGTGACAGTAAAATGTTAGAGCAGGCTGCTTGTTTGACAAAACATGGAAACACGGTGACTGGTCGTCTAAAGAGTTTTAAAGATTCTACTGGTGATTCGTGTGAAATTATCCAACCTAAAATTTAAAGTCTGTTGAGTTGTGTCTTCCGCAGTGCGTAACGCATACAGAGCTGCCAACCTGCAATTATATCACTTCTGATTTTTAATTACATTTATATTAAAATAATTGTCACTTATCTACTGCTACCTAAAGTAAAGCAGTTAGTTGATGACGTAACTGAAGGAGTATCATTTGGCTTAATTCATAAATGCGTCCGAGTGTCATCAGCAAACAAGCAGACGTTAATGTTGTGTTTATGAGTCACATGACATAATGGTGACAATGAAGAAAACGAAGTAAAAGATCTGCTCTTAAATAAGTACAAGTATAACTACTGGCGCTGTAGTGCAATCTGTGCTTTGTATTCACCTGAAGTCGCTGCATTTTAGCATTAAACGTGGGCGAGTGCCGCGAGCGGGCGATACAGAAGTGAATTGAAGAGACCTGAGTAAGGGGCCTCCTGAAGTGCTGTCGGAGGGGCACCCTCTTCTTCATCATCTGTGTCTTTGTCACGTCCACTCTGTTAGCAGACAAAACTTTGTGTGTCATCTGGAGGGCAGTGGCGCCGTGTCCTACAAGTAACACGTGGTGTGGTGGCACTACGGTACATCTGCTCCGTCTGTAGTCTAGGGTATTACTAAAGACAGTCATGCAGCATTGACTGGCAGTACTACAGCAGGTGGAATTGTGTCTGCCATTTCAGAAGTCTTATCTTTCTTCATTAATAGTCGGTGACTTTAACTTTCATATCGACAATCAGTGTGACCAAAAAGTAAAAGAATTCATGAACCTCCTGGACTCTTTTGATTTGAGACGCTCGTTAATCAACCTACACATAAAGCAGGTCATACGTTAGACTTAGTGATTGCTAAAGGACTTAAAGTTGATATAAAGCAGGTCATTGATATTCGTCTATCAGACCATTTTCTTCTATTTTTTAATATTGAAATAATGATAGAAAACACCCTTGAGAAGCATATTGTTAAAAAACGCTTCTTTGACTCAGCAGCAGCTTTAAAACTTACAAACATTCTAAGCAATCAGTCCGTTTATAGTGCCAACTATAATAGCGAGGATAATGTAAATAGTAAGGTGGAAAGATTTAATTCTAAAGTGAGAGCTGCTGTTGACATAGTCACACCTGAAAAGACAGTGAAAAAATCTTCTAGTATTGTTATTCCATGGAAGACCCAAAGAGTGTCTGATTTAAAGAGAACATGTCGTAGAGCTGAGCGTAAATGGAGGAGAACTAAACTAACTATCCATTATGAAATATTAAAAGTTAAAATAACAGAATACAATAACACTGTCCGTCTTGAGAGGCGCTGCTATTTCTCTAAGATTATAAATAACAATGCTAGTAATCCCAGAGTCTTATTTTCAACAATTGATCGTCTGCTAAACCAGGTAACTCAAAGGAATGCCCCCAGAATAATTCCAGTGAAACCTGTGAGAACATTGCTGTATTTTTCAATCAAAAAATTAATGATATTAGAGATAACATAGTATATCTCCCCAACACTGCAGAACCTCCAAAGCCCCGGTACTCCATTATAAACAAATTAAATGCTTTCACTAGGACAGATTTACCTAAATTACATAGTATAATCTCTCAGCTGAAACCCTCCACCTGCGTCCTTGACCCAATACCATCAAGGCTTTTCAAAGAAATATCAGGCGTGCTAATTGACAATATTCTTGACATAGTAAATTCGTCATTAGATACGGGGGTCTTCCCAGACTGTCCTAAGACTGCTGTAGTTAAACCCCTACTTAAGAAACATAATCTCGACCCCTCTGCTTTTGAAAATTTTAGACCCATCTCTAACCTGCCTTTCTTAAGTAAAATTCTGGTGAAGGCAGTCATTATGCAGTTAAATGACCACCTCAATAAACCTGCTATTCCTGATAAATTTCAGTCGGGTTTTAGAACAAATCACAGCACAGAAACTGCACTCGTTAAAGTAGTAAATGACCTGCGGGTGAATGCAGACAGAGGCCATTTATCTGTTCTCATCCTCTTAGATCCGAGTGCTGCATTTGACACCATTGATCACAATATTCTTAGAAATTGCCTTAGTCAATGGGTGGGCCTCTCTGGCAGGGTCTTAAATTGGTTTGAATCCTACCTGACAGGGAGAAAACTTTTTGTTAGTTGTGGTAATTACAACTCAAAGACACATGATATCCGATATGGTGTTCCACAAGGCTCTATCCTGGGTCCGCTGCTCTTCTCAATCTACATGCTTCCGTTAGGTCAGATTATCTCAGGGCACAACGTGAGCTACCACAGCTATGCTGATGACACACAGCTGTACTTATCAGTAGCACCTGATGACCCCGACTCTCTCGATTCACTAACACAATGTCTTACTGGTATTTCTGAATGGATGAATAGTCATTTTCTCAAACTAAATAAAGAGAAAACTGAAATTTTAGTAATTGGCAATAATGGATTCAATGAGGTTATCAGAAATAAACTTGATGCATTAGGATTAAAAGTTAAGATGGAAGTAAAAAACTTAGAGGTAACTGTTGACTGTAATCTAAATTTTAAATCGCATATTCATCAGATCACTAGGACAGCATGTTTTCACTTAAGAAACATAGCAAAAGTTAAACCTCTTATATCTTTGAAAGATGCTGAGAAATTAATTCACGCGTTTGTTTTCAGTCGACTAGATTACTGTAATGCACTCCTCTCAGGACTACCCAAAAAAGACATAAATCACTTGCAACGAGTGCAGAATGCAGCTGCTAGAATCCTAACTAGGAAAAGAAAATCCGAGCACATCACCCCAGTCTGAGTGTCACTACACTGGTTACCTGTGTCATTCAGGATTGACTTTAAAATTCTTCTTATTGTTTATAAAGCCTTTAATAATCTCGCTCCATCTTATATATCAGA
The DNA here is from genome assembly GCA_026402145.1 of Polypterus bichir lapradei. Taxonomy (NCBI): domain Eukaryota; kingdom Metazoa; phylum Chordata; class Cladistia; order Polypteriformes; family Polypteridae; genus Polypterus; species Polypterus bichir. The sequence goes on from JANRMT010028174.1 coordinate 7,455,596, forward strand.
ATGTCTGACACCTTATATTCCAAATCGTAACCTCAGATCCTCAAATGAGTGTCTCCTTAGAATTCCAAAAGCTAAACTTAAAAGAAGTGGTGAGGCAGGCAGCCTTCTGCTATTATGCACTCAAAATCTGGAATAGCCTGCCAATAGGAATTCGCCAGGCTGATACAGTGGAGCACTTTAAAACACTGCTGAAAACACATTACTTTAACATGGCCTTTTTATAACTTCAATTTAACTTAATCCTGATACTCTGTATGTTCAATTCATCATAATAACTATTCACAGTGGCTCCAAAATCCGTACTGACCCCTACTCTCTCTTCTGTTTCTTCTTCCGGTTTCTTTGTGGTGGCGGCCTGCGCCACCTCCACCTACTCAAAGCATCATGATGCACCAACATTGATGGACTGAAAGGCAGAAGTCTACGTGACCATCATCATCAAGTCCTTCCATGAAAACCCTAAATACAAAGAGGACTTTTTGATTTATGTTAGGTAGATTGCCCAGAGGGGACTGGTCAGGCGGTCTCTTGGTCTGGAATCCCTACAGATTTTATTTTTTTTCTTCAGCCTCTGGAGTTTTTTTTTTTGTTTTTTCTGTCCACCCTGGCCATCAGACTTTACTTATTCTATGTTAATGAATGTTGACTTATGTTTATTTTTTATTGTGTCTTTTATTTTTCTATTCATTTTGTAAAGCACTTTGAGCTACATTTTTTTGTATGAAAATGTGCTATATAAATAAATGTTATTGTTGTTGTTGTTGTTCATAAAACTGATTTTTTATTTGTATCTTCACCTGTTAATTTGCAGCTGTCATCAGAATGTGTCTTGTTCTCTTATAAATGTTGGCTCTTTCCATGTAAAGTTGCAGCCATTAACCCTAATGTCCTAATTTACGACTTTGTCATTTGAGACAGACGTGATCAGTTCCTCGTGACTCTGATTCCTTGGGTTTTGAGAGCTCAGTGCTTGAAGTTTGCTCTTTGGTTGAATTTTCGTGTATCAGGGTGCTGCAACTCACCCCTCGCTCGACTAATATGTCATTTAAAAGTAATAATGTCAGGCAAAGAGGAGAAAGACGCTGACTAAGCAGTAATCTGGATGCACATTGAGCACTGGAGAAGCTTAAGCTAAAGTAGTTTTTTCACTTGTAATGTATAGTTCTTTACTGTCTGATAAATATTAATATATTTTTCCTTGTTCAGGTTTAAGGTTCTATGAATGTCAAATCCTGGAAAGCTGTCCTTTAGGAGCCTGCAGCTTTGGTTCTGAAGTCAGCAATTATCATCCCGTGAAAGAACACATGAACGGTAAATGACTGATCAATATTAAAGTGTGACGTCTGGACAGATACCTGTGACGTCCTCCCTGTACTCTTCCCTGCTCCCCTGCACTTACTCAGTCAGTCTTTTCAGCTGCTTTGGTTTGTCTTCATGTTTTCTAAGCTACTTACATGGCACTTAGTCTTTTCTTTTCTTCTTTTTTTAAGGTACAGATGGCGCACATTTGGAGAACACTCTCTTTTTTTGTCTTTTTATTACCAGCAGTTCATGCTCAAGGTGAGTGACGAATGTAATTATATCAAAACGTATCTGCTAAGCGGCTATGGGTATCTGGTGCCTGAGGAGCTCCATAGGCGGCTAACCCAATGCAGGCATTGCAGGTGACCTCAAAACACACGGTAGAGCTGATGATGAATCACAAACTGGACGGCCATTTATGTCATTCCTGACAGTGTCCGCTCTTGTAGGAAGTGGTCATCATGTAGCGGTGCTACTGGGGATTGAAACTTCAACTCCCAGCAGTCCCTGCAGTGGCTCTGATTGGTCGACTGCTGAGCGTGCAGGGGCTGCTGGGGACAAGGAGGCCAGCGTGACATTTAAAAGGAGGCCAGTTTAACAGAGAGGAGGAAGTCCTTTGTGTTTCGTGTCTGGAGTGACCTGTCTGTTTGCCTTCCCGTTTTACTACCCGTGGATTCTTGATTTGTCCTCATTCGTCTCCTGTTTTGGGTGTATGGACTGTCTGGTGTCTTCCTGCTGCATGAGGACTGTCTGAGAATTTGTTGTCATCCTGTGAAGAAAGGAGCGCTCCTGATCCCATTCACACGTCATCATCTCATCAGGAAATACCGGTAGGACTGGCCTTTACATTCACATACAGCGAGCCGATCTCGGGACTTTCTACCACTATCATTTCATTCCATCAGTTGCCGTTTTCATGGACTTTATCGCGTGTGGTTTTTGTTAGTAATTTGTGGTTGCGTAATTTGTATTTATTGCATAATCGCTGGAAGGGAACTGGGTTGGGATCGTTGTAGTTTGCCTATATTTTGTTCATTGTTGTTTAATACATTCTTCAATTTCTGTTTTATTACTGGTTGCTTTTTCGTCACTGTGAGGGAGTGTGTGCGAGTCGGGCCAAGGCTGGGTGCATTCCTGGGATCCCCACCTAACAAATAAACAAATCATCGTCCCATTGACGGTGTGAATCTTAGCTGGGTTTTTTAGTCTGCTACAATCATATGTGGTGTCTGATTGGTCTGCTGGTGATAGACTGGGCTTTATAACCATTGACTATCATACAGTAGATTAGTTCCCAATATCCCAAATTCACATTCAATGTTGAAAAAAGTGTTGCACCATCCAGCAATTCTCGAATGTCAGCTAATGAGACTGATAAGGCATCATGGTAGTCCTTATGATTTACGTCAATGAACCTCTGAGATTAGGAGTGATACTAAGTGGCAGTCACCTTGGCCACGTCCATCTTCAGTAGCTTGGAGCTTCAGCTTCCCCTGTAGGACAGGAGCAGGTCCAGGTCTCCTTGTCATTGACTCTTACCTCAAGTGAGATCAGTCATCCATAACAAATCACAACGTGCCCACGAGTTAATGTTTTTATGAGATGGAAAAATCATCAGCTTTGACAAATGCACTCTTATTAAAAATAAAATGATAAATGTTTAGAAGAGGCATGTGAAAAATAATCAATCTCATCTCTGAAATCTGGAAAAAGTGATCTCAGACTACAATTAAAGTGCTAACCTGTTCAACTGGTCCGACTCTGGCATGTCGCTCGTTTCCTTGAACTTGTTTAACTCCCACAGTCTTTCTCCTTTAGTTGACTCTGCTCATGTTGTTTTGTCAAATCCACATTGTAGGTTTTAGTTAAGTGATTGTGAAACCAGGTGATGACTTTTAACAGGGTGACACCTGTTGTTGGATAATTTTGTTCGTTTAATGACGTAAATGTATTTATTCAGGTGCCCTAATATTAGATTTTTGCTTGACCTGAACATCTGTGGTATCAAATGTTTGTAATAATAGAAGAAATCTGGAAATGAAAGGAATTAATGATAAGGTCTACTTTGCAGTCATAGACTTAGAAGAAGCATTTGATCGAGAGTCAACGTACATCTGGGCAAATTCAGTGTTACAAAGAGAAAGCAGAGAAATGGAGAGTTTGAATTAAACGATGATTGGCATCATCATGCGATTTTATACTGGTGATGGAGATATTAAGAAGGAAGTATCAGAAATTAGTAGATAAGGGTTAGGGTTAGAACAGTTAGCCAATGGTTTAGCCATAAAGGCAAATTTGGACAATGAACTCCGGAGGACAGTGTTAACATTTGCAAAAACACTTGGAACAGAAAAGGTTAAAAGTAAGTTATGGTAGGCGGTGAAGGGGGGATGAAAGAATAAGAGTCACCAGCAGAAGACACATAGACGTAAAAACAAATGAAACACGACAAACATCTGGGCTCAGTGTTTGAGGCTAAAGGGTGAGAGTTAGCGTAAAATAGATAAAATAACAGGAAGCGGGAGGAGATAAAAATAATCAGATATTGCCAGGAACACTCAAGTGTGAGTTGTGAAAGTGAGAAGCCCAACCAGTGTGGCTGTATGGCTGAGAAATTTGAGTAACCTAAAAGCAGAAAGACAAGCTCCTCATACAGCAGAAATACATAGGCTGAGATGGCTGCTAGGGGTCTCCTTAAGAAAAAGAAAAGCAAATAAGGAAGGCCACACCATGGCAAGGGTCATGTGTGTTATGGAGAACGTTATGGAAAGCAGAATGAGGAGCTTTGGGCACATTTGACATGACAGGGAGGACAACCCATCTGGAAAAGCCAAGCAACTGTCAGTAGAAATTAAGGAGGTCAAGAGGAAGGCAGAGCCTTAGGTGGCGAGATATGGTGGCAATAGATTGGGAGGTGAAGGATCTGAGGGCAGAGTCCTCTGCAGGCAGGGATAAGTGGAGACAAAGAATCTGGATGTGAAACAACAAGTAATTGAAATGGAGCCACGGTGGACATCTGCGTTTAATTCTTCCATATTATATTGTTAGATAAGCTGCAAATAGTACAGCTGTGGCCAAAAGGTTTGAGAATGACACAAGTATTGGTTTGCTGCTTCAGTGTTTTTAGATCTTTGTGTCAGATGTTTCTGTGGTCTACTGAAGTAGAATTACAAGCAGTTCAGAAGTTTCATTGGCTTTTATTGACAATGACATGTAGTTTATGCACAGAGTCCATATTTGCACTGTTGGCCCTTCTTTCTTGTTCATGACCTCTTCCTTTCGCCCTGGCATGTTGTCAATCAACTTCTGGCCCAAATCCTGACTGATGGCAGCCGCCCCTTCTTCCATAACCAGAATTGGTGGGATTTTGTTTGTCAACCCACCTCTAGAGGAGTGACCACAAGTTCTCAATGGGATGAAGGTCTGGGGAGTTTCCTGGCCTTGGACCCCAAATTTCGATGTTTTGTTCCCCGAGCCACTTAGTTCTCACTTTTGCCTTTGTCCATCATGTTCACCACCAAACTATTCCTGGATGATTGGAAGAATTTGCTCTCAGAGGATGTTTTGTTCCCATTCTTTATTCATAGCTGAGTTCTTAGGCAAAATTGTGAGTGAGCCTTGCACTGCCTTGGTTGAGAAGCAACCGCTTGTGACATGAATGGTCTCAGGATGCTTTACTGTTGGCACAGTGACACAGGACTGATGGTAGCGCCGCTCACCTTTTATTTTTCCATATACCCCAAACAATCAGAAAAGGGATTCATCAGAGTGAATGACTTTAGCCCAGCAGTCCCAGGATATCAGTCTGTCCCTGATGTTTTTCTTGGTGGCTTCTTTGCTGCCCTTCTTGAGACCCACCAGGCCATCCTCCAAAAGTCTTTGCCTCACTCACACCTGCCTGCTGCCATTCATGACTGAGCAAGCTCTGCCCTGGTGGTGCCCACAGCTGAGTCCACTTTAGGAGACGGTCCTGGTGCTTGCTGGACTTTCTTGGGCACCCTGAAGCCTTCTTCACAACAATTGCACCTCTCTATTCTAACTCAATCAGCATAACAGAGTGTCCCATTTGACACTCTCACCTGTGTTAACTGAAATGATGTCAGCAGGTCCTTTTCTGGCAGCACTGATATGCAATGGAAATGTTTTTTTGGGATGAAGTTCATTTTCATGACAAAGAGGGACTTTTCAATGAATTGCCATTCATCTGATGACGCCTCAGAACATTCTGGAGTAGATGCCAATTGCCATCATAACAACCCAGGCAACAAACTTTGTGAAAAACATTCTCAAAACTTTTGGCCATGACTGTATATACAAAAGGTTAACTAACGTAATTTACTGTAAATGTTTAGTTCAGATGTCATAGACCCTAATGTGTTGGCCCAGACAAGAACAAAATCCCAACTGCCTTGCCCAGTTAAATGAAAGAAACCTGCACTTAACAGACAGGACGGCTATCAGTGCACATTTGTGCTTGAAAAATATAAAACTAAAGAGCAGAGTGGCAAAATAAAAATAAATCTGGAACACAAACGGTTATAGCATGCAAAGCAGATACATTGGCTTAATATTAATATAGCAGAAATTATGATCACAGAACTGGTAAACATATTTGGAATAACATATCAAGGCTTGTTGTGTGTCTTTTGGCTTTATAAATATTGAAAACATAACTCCACATACACCC
>JANRMT010028174.1:7461984-7473359 GCA_026402145.1 Polypterus bichir lapradei
TGGTAGCTGGCCCGGACACAGACAGGTGGACATGTTGAAGTCACCCAACACATGTTTATTTTCCATCAGACACAAGTGCACAAACCCCAAAGTCCCCATAAGTCACCAAAGTCCTTGCCAACACAATAATGCCTCACTTTCTCTTCAGGCCGCCTCTTTGCCTCCTCCAGAGACCACGTCCTCTTCCACCCGACTCTGGCCCGTATATGAAGGGAGGCGGCCCCTTTTATGCTCCCCCGGATGTGCTCCAGGTTTGTCCCGGCAATCTTACACCGACACGCCCCAGTGTGGCGGAAGTGCTGGCTGCATCCCTGGAAGCATTCCGGGTGTCCCTGCTCCTCTTCCCCCCCAGCAATTCTAGGTGTGGCAAAAGTGCTGAGGTCCAAGGCTCCAAAGGCATAGGGGCGCCCCCTTGTGGTGACCACGGGCCCCTACAGGGTTGAGCTTCAAACCCCAAAGGCCCCCAAAGGTACCAGGGCGGTCGCCCCCACATGGTCTGGGGAAGGCGTAAGCCCTCCTCTGGTCCTCCTGGGTGTCCCAGCCGGGTTGCCCCCCTGCCATCTCCGACAGTATATATATATATATATATATATATAGTGGCCACCAGAGGGAACTCCAGCCGCCCAACCCTGACACAAACAGATGCACACACAAGCCTTTCCACACAACACACCTTTATTATAGTGGGGAAGTGCTTTTCTTTCACTCAAGTACAATGTAACACAGTCCTTTCTTTTCTTCCTTCGACCTCTTCCTCCTGACTCTGGGTGTTATTACTCCTCCAGGTGACTCGGTAACTGGATCTGGATTCATTGCCTGGTGTGGTGAAAGTCCACTGTAGCACAGCACCCCCTGGCGGCATCCATGGGACCCAGCTGGGCTGCAGTGAACTCCCATGAAACTTTGCGAGAATTTGAGGTGCCAATGCAACCCAGGGGGACTGCTATCTAGCGTTCCAGGGGAAACAGTGTCGGGCATATCTGCTCCCCAGGGCCTTCCAATATATTGGCCTCCTGGCCTGCAAAGGGTCTCGGCTGTCTGTCACAATCTTAATATATATAATTCCCATTTTTCTCATCCACAATTACGTATTTTACCTTTCAAAACCCTATTTAGATATACTTCTAAGTTTGTCATTTATAGTACACTGTATACTTAATTCAAACAGATTAAAGCTCTTTGCAATCCAAACTTTGATAGTAAAACTGTAACTAAACATTCTTTAACTGAAGTCTACATGGAGACCAATGGGTTTTAAAAGTCCTTCAGTCTTCAGCAGTGAAAATGCACATATATGTATTAGACGTTTCACTGCTCAGAATACACATTTTAAAATTAAAAGAGGAATTAGCGTGAATAAAACAAGAATGAGGGGTGTCTTTTAAAATGAAGTTGTTTTTTTTCATGTGTTCCCATGTGGCCTTCAGTTTTTTGATGTTAATTTATTGAGCTGAATAGTCTTCTCGTAATACAAGCTGTGTCTTAATTTAGGACTTCATGTTTCAGTACACTGAGCTCGAATGTCAAACGAAAACAAATGTAGAGATATTCATGCAAACAGCTGTAAAAGTCCGGCACCACAGTGCTGCTGGTCATCTGCTGTGGAATGCACATTGAAGAGCATGTGAACATGGACTTGGCCGGCCTGTCCACTGGTACCGTGAGTGCTGTGCAGTGTGGAGGCAGGACCTCTGTGATTTTCCCAGTTGACTCTGGGGTTCATCAGCGGTGTGTTCTGCTCCTACTCTGTTCAATGCTTGTATGGACTGGGTGTTGGGCAAGGTCGTGGGGTCCAGTGGCTGTGGTGCATCTGTTGGTGAAGAAATTAATGGATTTTGACTTTGCTGACGATGCTGTGATCTTCACTGAGTCAATGGAGGCTCTGATCGGGGCACTCGAGAGACTGAGTGAGGAGTCTGAGGGTCTGGGCTTGTTCTGATAAAAACCAAGAGCCAGGCCTTAAATGACCTCTTGGGCACGGCCATCAGTGGTGTGTCTGTCTGTGGAGAGAGTGGCGACCTTGTTGAGAGGTTTACTTACCTTGACATTCACATCTCTAGTGACTCTTCCTATGTAGTCAGTAGACGGATTGGGACAGCATGTGGGGTCATGAGGTCGCTGGAAAGGGGTGTGTGGCACTCCTGATATCAGCAAAAGGATGAAGGTCCAAGTCTTTAGAGACCTGGTGCTTCCTATTTGTGAGACATGGACACTATCCAGTGATCTGAGATGAAGACTGGTCTCCTTTGATACTGTGTCCCTGTAGAGAGTCCTTGGGTAACGCTGGTTTGACTTTGTGTTGCACATGGAGTCCCGAATGAGGCACATGACCTGCATTGTGAGGGACCGTCAGTTACGGCACTACGGCCATGTGACGCGTTTAGCCGAGGGTGATCTGGCTCTTAAGATCCTCATTGTTGAGGAGCCACACAGCTGGACAAGGCCAAGGGGGCACCCGCATAAAACCTGGCTGCGGCAGATACAGGGTCATTTCCGGAGGTTGGGACTGGACCACGTGTCTGCTTGGGGGGTTGCTGACTGGGATCCAGAGCTGTTTCATCATATGGTGGGTGTGGCAACACGCTGTACCAGTGCAGGCTCCCCAACTTGACCTGACCTGAACATGGACTTGAACATCTCATTCAAGTCCCATAATCCTCCAATGACCAGGCAAGTTATGCTATGCTTGGCAACTGATGGTCAGAAGTCACATGGAAAAACAGTGAGAATTTCTACCTACGTGAAAAGCCAGCACTTTACTTCATTAGCAACTGGAAAGGCAAAATAATTTTAAAAACTAGGAGGCTCTGCCCCCGCTCGCTTTGTTCGCCCACCCACGGGTTTGGTTTATCGGATATAAAATTTAAAGAGATTGTTATTTTCATGGGAATTGTTACATAGGCATTATTTTCACTTTTACTTTTATAAAAACAATGCTTGTCTTTTATTTCCGGCCCCACGCGTGGTTTCATTTTTCTCGCAGGATGTATAAGGTCGCTTGTGTTGTAAGGGGGGGCAGCTGAACACACGATAAGGAGAAGCGGTCGGATCATCTTCTGTTTTGCTGCTGCTGGCAAGCTGTGTGTTCTGCTTGTCGTATCTCGTTGTTTTAAGAGCCCGGAGCACATGATGTCTGTCTGCCAAAAGCATTTGCATCAACTGCTTGGTTAGATGTCTGTGAAGTTATTTTAAATGTTGTCTCACTGCCTTGTCTCGTGTGACGTTAAATTGAGAAGTCATGTTTCATCTCCCTAGTCTCTCTCCCCGGGATTTTTTTTTTATAATAGAGAGATACAAACAACTAAGTGGCACAAACATAACAACACGCCAACTTCACACAGAGTGTTACCAAATCAGAGTTCTTTGATGTGACTCTGGTTCAAAGCTAAATGTCACACTTGCTGAGTCTAAACTCTCATGAACTGAAAAGCAAAAAAAAAAAGAAATTTTTCTAACTAGCCAGGATGGATTTCCCAATCCTAACAATAGAATCTGAAGTTCAATCTTTTGAGAGAAATGGATTTCATTCCTTTGTTATCACCTTGGCCTATTTGTGTCCATCAGCTTTCTACTTCCCTGGTATATTTTTAAGTTCTTCACACAGAATAAAAACTCAAACCCGCTGTTGTGTAAAATGCCAGTGTCGTGGCAGTGTGTTTGACACCAACAGCTCCCTTTGGTTCTTTCCGTTTTCTAATTGCAAGCAGGATGTTGGGTTAGAACTTCCTAGATTCATGTAAAATGTCCTGGCCAGAAAAGGAGGTCTCTCACTGTTACCCCCAAGTGTGCTTCATGGATTCTGATGAGCACTTCCTGTCTCAGCTGCTGTGGAACAATGAAGCCTTTCTTCTGTTTTCTGTAACTCGTGTCCTCTATGATGGTCCAATATGGCCGTCTGACTGCAGGCACTGAAGACCTCTCAATAAATCCATTTCTTGTTGTGCTCCTTAATGTTTGTATTTCATGGTAGGCTGTTGTTGCTCTCTTCAACATGTCTAACTTTTCTTCTAACGTGTGAAGCAGAGTTGTTATCCAATTTTTTTCCTGGTCTTCCTTCACCATGTCTCCTGTTGTGTTCTCTGAGGCACATCCAGCTTATCACATCAACTACAGCAAAGTCCTTTAGCTGTTTTTAGGAGTAACTTTCAGGTCCTACCTCAGTAATCTTAGAGTCATTGGAGCCTGGTGGAGCGGCTTTAGTGCTCTTCACTCGTATCCACCTGACCTTCTGTCCTGTAGGACGACTGCACCAGAACCTTCTGGACTTGTGTCTATGGAGACCGTCGTTGGCCTTTAACATCAAACAAACTCCACCGGGGCTCCTGGTCATTAACTCCGTGAACTCTTCATACATCTTCATGTGTGTTTCCTCCCACTGCCATGTTGTGCCTTCCTCAGGTAGTTCTCTTGATGGAGCACTGACTTCCAGAAGTTTCTGTGTCAATTTGGCCAAATACTGCATGCCTGAAAATGTGTGTTTTGCGATGTAGGTTGCTGTGCAGCGGCTTTTACTTTTATCATTATTTGATATCAAACTAAGAACACTGAGGAGTCCTATGGACTTTATTTTTTACACTGGATTTTTGCTTTCTTTGAATTTCAGATTTTGCTCTTTTGTCCTGGGTGGTATGGTGGCACAGTGGTACTGCTGCTGCATCGCAGTGATGATACAAGGGTTTGTGACCCCAGACCTCCCTGTTTGGGGTTGGCATGTTGTCCCAGTGGATTTGTGGGGTTCCTCCTGGTACTCCAGTTTACTCTTACAGTCCAAAGACATGCAGGTTAGATGAACTGGCATCCTAAATTGGCCCATGTGTGTCTATGTGTGTGTGTTTGTCCTGCAATGAGCTGGCGACCTGTGCAGGGTTTGCTCTTGCCTTGCACCCTGTGCTTGCTTAGGAATGGCTCCAGCAGAACCCTGGTGAGCCTGTTCAGAACTAAGCTTGTTAGAAAATGTTTGACTGACCGGCTCTCTTGCTCATTTCTGTAACTCCACTGCACTTCTGTATTTCTGGTCTTTAAAGTCACAGCTCACAGGTTTCTTGTCCTAGGGTGCCATCTTGTGACCAGTGTATGCAACTGGCTTGGTGCTGGAAGTTTGCAGCCTTTCTCTGATATTTAGTGAATTGTATGAGAGGCCAATCAGGCCGTAAAGCATATATTATTGTGTGTAATCTATTGGTTTATGAGTATTTACTGTCAGTTTACATGCATACTCATAATTCATTGGTTTGCATGAGGACAATACTGCTTTCCTTAATATGAACTGCTAGTCGTCCCCTGTGGCTCCGCCCGTGTAGTAGTGAAACAGGACTAACTTTAAAAACCAATAAACAAACAGGTATCGCTAGCTAAGCAGGGGCGAGGTGCGCTCCAAAATATGACGAGAGGTAAACCGACTCAAATGGAGGCTGGCCGGCTCCCCTCTCGTGATGTCACGCTTCCCCCTCTCCTTGGCCCATAGCCTCAGTCTCGGATTAGCATGAATTATTCGCTCCTGCAAGTGAACTATGATACTTAGTGCAATACGAGAAGACACAAAATCAACCGGAATGTTAAAGCAAGTTATAGAAAAAAACCCGATCTGAATCTGTTAAGCAGTTCTCTCATTCGCTAGCTAAGCAGATGTAAGATACGCCCTGAGGCTGGTGCATGAGTGAGGAGGTCCCCGTCCTGCTGCAGGTCTCTTGGATTTGTTCAAAAATATCAATACCGCAAGCGAACTCTTATACTTAGCATGATGAGAGAAGTCACAAAGTCAACCGGAAGGGTCAAGCAAATTATAGAAAAAAAACATTTAAATTTGTTAAGTAGTTCTCTCATGAAATGTGGATAGACAAACAGACAGACAGTGGATTTTATATATAGAGAGAGAGATATGAAAAAACAGACAAAATAAATAAGCAAACAAACAAGAATTAAAATAACAACAATATTAAGCCTAACTTACAATGTCAGCTACACACAGGTTTTTAGTCTCGAATGGTTCCAACAATAAATGAGTCCAGTGCTCTGGGCAGAAGGGCAAGGAGGAGACAGATTTGACCTTGGCATTTACATGGGCATGAATGTTAAATAGATTTGAGGCTGTGGGACTCTTCAATTGTTGGATCATCCACATCCCTGTGAAAATCAAAGGTGGCTTCGGAAGACTTTAATCAGGTGACAGAACAACACAACAGAAATCAGAAAAAGAAGAAGAGGAAGAAGAAGAGAGTTAGTCAGTCATTCAGTCAGTCATTTGTCCAACCCGCTATGTCCTAACACAGGGTCACGGGGGTCTGCTAGAGCCAATCCCAGCCAACACAGGGCACAAGGCAGGAATAAACCCCCGGGCAGAACGCCCGCCCACCGCAGAAGAAGACATTACATTTATTTAGTGCTTTTCTAACTACTCAAAGTGCTTTACATAGAGAGTGGGGAGCCACTTTAACCTTCACCAATGTGCAGAACCCACCTGGACAATGTCACATCTGACATTTTTGTGCCAGTCCGCTCACCACACTTTAGCTATTAGGCGGTGAAGGGATGAGAGTGATAGTTTACCATTTGTTTACAGGTATTGATTAAGGGGTCAGATTTACCAGGCCATGCTGGACAATTAAGCCAGAGCACTAGGATACACCAGCTCTTTATAAAGGATTGTCAGGGAACTTTTATGACCTCAGAGAGTCAGGAGCGCAGTTTTACATCTCATCTTATGGGTTCCATACACAGACCACAGGATAAGGGCCCCCTGATGGCCTCAGCAACTCCTCTTGCAGCAGAAACCCAAGCTTTTCCTAGATGGACTCTAATTCAAGTACTGGCCGGGCCTCAATGTGCTTAGCGTTGGGTCAAAAACAGAAAACATTTTTTAAGTATATGATATTTCAGGCTACGCAGAAAAGGCCTTATAAAAAAAACAAAATAAGAAAGTGTTTATTTAGATTTGTTTTAATGTTCCACCACATTAGCCTGGCACGTCTCTGTTAGTGGAGCATTGCAGATTGCATTTGCAGTACCTGCTCACCCTGCGTCCTGTCCTGGTGTTGTTCTTGCCTTGTGCCCGGTGGCAGCTGACTTGGGCTCCAGCTTCACCACAACCATGCATTCAATAAATGGATTCTGCTATTCTAAGGAAGTAAAAGCTGACCATTGAGGCACATTTCTATTAAAATACAGACAAGTCTTCAGAAAACATGGAGAAGTTCAATGGCTTCAGTGAACTAAAACATCTGCTCTGAAATATTTAAAGAGATAAATGCATTTTAAAATAATTGTATTGTAAGCCTGAGACTTTTGCTGAATCATAGTTGACCTTAGGATAAGAGCTGAGGAAATGTGATTTAAAAGCATTTGTCTAAAAAGGTGTATTTTTCATGTATTTTATGTCATATGAGATTCAAACAAAAGAAAAGGAGAAGAACTGAGTTTGACTACAGAAGGGCCAAAGGCGGTTAAGAATGAGGGGTGAGTGGAGCAGAGAGGAGCACTGAGATACGAACGAGAAAAAGACAGACAGAGAATTACCGCTGTCTCCTGAGCTCTCACCCCTGAGAAAGAGAGAAGAATAACCAGGGTGTCCCCCAAGACCCAACTCTAGACAGTTCTTGAACCCGAGTAGCCACCCGTACTTAAGACTGCACAAGTGTTTCTTTTATTTGTCATCGGATTTTGCATTCCTTGTTTGTTGTTGTCTTCCTGTTACAAGTCTGTGGGTGATGTGGGTGAAAACCTCATTGGATAATAAGCCTGGCCTTGAACTTGATTGGTCCCATACCAACAATTCTTGCATATTTTATTCTCAGTCCTCTGCTGTGGCCCTGCTAGCCAGTAGACTGTTGGTCTACAGTGAAATTCAATGGCAGCCCATTAAGCCGCTCTTTAATATAAACCTCCACCGTTGATGCTACTGACTGGAGTTTTTGATTTCCTCTCCTCTATTATCAATTGGGCAAAGTTCAATAATTAATTAGTGGACCGATCTAGTTGTTTTCCATTGATGTTAATCAGTTTCTAATTTGCTTTCCTGTCTGTCTTAACAAATCTGTGTCTTTATGTGTACTCATTCTGTACTTAGTCATTTGTAAAGATTACACTTGCATTTTACCTGAGGGCGAGTCATATACCTCTGCACCAGACAAAAATAAACTGAATTGAATTGAGTTGAAATAATCTCTAAAATTCCATCCATCCATCCTCTTCCGCTTATCCGAGGTCGGGTCACGGGGGCAGCAGCTTGAGCAGAGAGGCCCAGACTTCCCTCTTCCCGGCCACTTCTTCCAGCTCTTCTGGGAGAATCCCAAGGCATTCCCAGGCCAGCCGGGAGACAAAGTCCCTCCAGCGTGTCCTGGGTCTTCCCCGGGGCCTCCTCCAGTTGGACGTGCCCAGAACACCTCACCAGGGAGGCGTCCAGGAGGCATCCTGATCAAATGCCCGAGCCACCTCATCTGACTCCTCTCGATATGGAGGAGCAGTGGCTCTACTCTGAGCCCCTCCTGGATGACTGAGCTTTTCACCCTATCTTTAAGGGAAAGCCCAGACTCCCTGCGGAGGAAACTCATTTCAGCCACTTGTATTCGCGATCTCGTTCTTTCGGTCACTACCCACAGCTCATGACCATAGGTGAGGGTAGGAGCATAGATCGACTGGTAAATTGAGAGCTTTGCCTTACGACTCAGCTCCTTTTTCACCACGACAGACCGATGCAGAGCCCGCATCACTGTGGACGCTGCACCGATCCGCCTGTCGACCTCACGGTCCATTCTTCCCTCACTCGTGAACAAGACTCCGAGATACTTGAACTCCTCCATTTGGGGCAGGATCTCTCCCCCAGTACCCCATACTCTCGGAGTACACCCTATAGGATTCCCTGAGGGACACAGTCGAACACCTTTTCCAAGTCCACAAAACACATGTAGACTGGTTGAGCAAACTCCCATGCACCCTCCAGGACTCTGCTAAGGGTGTAGAGCTGGTCCACTGTTCCGCGACCAGGACGAAAACCACACTGTTCCTCCTGAATCCGAGGTTCGACTATCTGACGGACCCTCCTCACCAGAACCCCCGAATAGACTTTTCCAGGGAGGCTGAGGAGTGTGATCCCTCTGTAGTTTGAACACACCCTCCGGTCCCCCTTTTTAAAGAGGGGGACCACCACCTCGGTCTGCCAATCCACAGGCACTGTCCCCGATGTCCATGCGATGTTGCAGAGACATGTCAACCAAGACAGTCCTACAACATCCAGAGCCTTGAGAAACTCCGGGCCTATCTCATCCACCCCTGGGGCCCTGCCACCAAGGAGTTTTTTGACCACCTCGGTGACCTCAGCCCCAGAGATGGGAGAGCCCACCTCCGAGTCCCCAGACTCTGCTTCCTCATTGGAAGGCATGTTAGTGAGATTGAGGAGGTCTTCGAAGTACTCCCCCCACCGACCCACAACGTCCCGAGTCGAGGTCAGCAGCGCACCATCCCCACCATATACGGTGTTGACACTGCACTGCTTCCCCCTCCTGAGACGCCGGACGGTGGACCAGAATCACTTTGAAGCCGTCTGAAAGTCGTTCTCCATGGCCTCTCCAAACTCCTCCCATGCCCGAGTTTTTGCCTCAGCAACCACCGAAGCCGCATTATGCTTGGCCTGTCTGTACCTATCAGCTGCCTCCAGAGACCAACAGGACAAAAAGGTCCTATAGGACTCCTTCTTCAGCTTGACGGCATCCCTCACCGCTGGTGTCCACCAACGGGTTCAGGGATTGCCGCCAGGACAGGCACCGACCACCTTACGGCCACAGCTCCGGTCAGCCGCCTCAACAATAGAGGCACGGAACATGGCCCATTCGGACTCAATGTCCCCCACCTCCCTCGGGACGTGGTTGAAGTTCTGCCGGAGGTGGGACTCTGCCAGACATTCCCCCAGACCCTCACAACACGTTTGGGCCTACCAGGCCTGACCAGCATCCTTCCCCACCATCGAAGCCAACTCACCACCAGGTGGTGATCAGTTGACAGCTCCGCCCCTTTCTTCACCCGAGTGTCCAAGACATATGTCCGCAAGTCCGACGACACGACCACAAAGTCGATCATCGAACTGAGGCCTAGGGTGTCCTGGTGCCAAGTGCACATATGAACACCCCTATGCTTGAACATGGTGTTCGTTATGGACAATCCATGACGACCACAGAAGCCCAATAACAAAACACTGCTCAGGTTCAGATCGGGGGTGCCATTCCTCCCAATCACACCCTTCCAGGTCTCACTGTCATTGCCCACATGAGCATTGAAGTCTCCCAGCAGTACGAGGGAGGCACCAAAAGGTATGCCCTCTAGCACCTCCTCCAGGGACTCCAAAAACGGTGGATACTCCAAACTGCTGTTCGGCGCATACGCACAAACAACAGTCAGGACCCTTCCCCCCACCTGAAGGCGGAGGGAGGCCACCCTCTCGTCCACCGGGGTAAACCCCAATGCACAGGCTCCAAGTCGGGGGGCAATAAGTATGCCCACACCTGCTCTGCACCTCTCACCGGGGGAAACTCCAGAGTGGTAGAGAGTCCAGCCCCTCTCAAGGAGATTGGTTCCAGAGTCCAAGCTGTGCGTCGCGGTGAGTCCACTATATCTTGCCGGAACCTCTCGACCTTGCGCACTAGCTCAGGCTCCTTCCCCTTCAGAGAGGTGACATTCCACGTCCCAAGAGCCAGTTTCTGTAGCCGAGGATTAGACCGCCAAGGTCCCCGCCTCCGGCCACCACCCAACTCACACTGCACCTGACCTCCTTGGCCCCTCCCATAGGTGGTGAGCCCATGGGGAGGAGGACCCACGTTACCTCTTCGGGCTGTGCCCGGCCGAGCCCCATGGGTGCAGGCCCGGCCACCAGGCGCTCGCCATCGAGCCCCACCTCCAGGCCTGGCTCCAGAGGGGGGCCCTGGTGACCCGCGTCCGGGCAAGGGAAAACGTCGTCCAAGGTTTTTATTCTTCATCGGAGGTTTGTTGAACCGTTCTTTGTCTCAAACCTCACCTAGGACCAGTTTGCCTTGGGTGGCCCTACCAGGGGCATAAAGCCCCGGACAACATAGCTCCTAGGATCATTGAGACACGCAAACCCCTCCACCACGATAAGGTGACGGTTCAAGAAGGGGTCTTCATCATCAGCAGTGAATAATTTTTTTTGCAATGTAACCAATAAATGCACGTGAGGTAAACTCCGTTTTTGAAATTCTCTTGATTTAAACTTCAAAGCCTTACAATATTTATATACTTCTGACATATCACCTGTGTCCATATATTCGATCTCTATTTGACTTTTCATTATTTCTCTGAGTAATAATTTCTATTTCTTTGCGCTAATGCAATGTTTACTTTCTTTTTTTTGACAGTCGTTTTTTTTGTGGTTT
>JANRMT010028174.1:7482406-7494789 GCA_026402145.1 Polypterus bichir lapradei
CCCTTTTTCTCTCCAATCTGCAGTCGTTTCCCAGGACAGTCCTCAGGCGCCTCACCACCAGATCCACCACAAACCCAAGAGAGCTCTCTCTGGAAGCCCCGGGTTTCTGTATCCTTCAGTGCCGCCATATATTCAGTGAACACCTTATGTGTTTGCTGTCCATCCTGCCCTTTTCCTTAAAGCACAGGACTCCCGTCATCCCATACTGGGTCGAGCGTTGTCCCCTCGCAGTCCAGGCAGGGACTTCCTGTCTCCAGTCCATCCTTCCTACCCTCTTTAGCAGACTACGGCAAACTTCTTTCTGTAGCTGATTTCTGTACCAAAGTGTAGCTCAATGTGCTGAAGAAATAGTAGAAAAAAAAATGACAATTACAACAAAAATTGTATTGATAGAAGAATTCTTAATCAAAGTGAACATAAATGAAAGTACAGCTCCACTACTTTGTCCATCTTTAATGGCCACGATGGTAATTGTCTCCATCTGATGTGATTACATTTTATGATTCACAGTTATGACCAGTGCCTTCTGACTGACCACATATGAGCCCCTCAAACCTGACCGACAGACTGTCCTCAAGCTGATGGTCATCCATGTTAAATTCTGAGGTTGTAGTCGGTTTGTCTCCTGAACAGAGTCCTGAGAGAGACTTGCACACTAAAATACAAATCACATTAGGACCACACCTAAGAGTTCTTATGCCTGGCATCAGCCATGGCAGCCTGGCACCTGGTTTCTACTCAGAAGTGGGCAAGTGTCACGTACCCTGTGTGAATATGTAAGCACCAAGGAAGACAGGAATGATTAGACCCTGCGTGGGTTTATAAAGTCGACTGGCACTCTGTGGGTGATTGGTGGGCCCTTCAAACAAACATCAGCTACAGTCTGAGAAATCACTTTGACTTTATGGCTCTTGTGTACTTCATGAAAGGGCCATTGTGGTTCACCCTCGGCTCTGTCTGCCTGACTCTTCTAAACGGTGACCAAGGAGCAGACTGAGAGAAGCTGGAGTCTTTTATTCACTTGATTTTGTGACATTTATGTGGTCCAAAGGAGAGTCTGAAAATGTAGGTCTGTCCTAATAGATGCCATCGTAGTCCTCCATTGCTTTCTTTCTAGTTTAGTTGCATACCAAATATTTTTGCTCAACCACATAAACACCTTAGACCTAAAACTGTCCTGAAGACTCTTTATTGTTGGTTTTGGTGTCTCGTCTTTTGTTTCTGTCAGTCCTCCATGTTGAAACTGATTTGCTGTGGTGCTGCCTTCAGACATCACCACGTTTAGTCCAGGTGGTCCTGTGTGCTTTAGTCCTGACACCTTGAAACTGCGTTTACTTACTTTATAAAGACTCACTTCATATATTACTGGACATGAGTGCAAATTTATTTTATGTATGTGTGTACTGTATATCCATCCATCCATTTTCCAACCCGCTATATCCTAACTACAGGGTCACGGGGGTCTGCTGGAGCCAATCCCAGCTAACACAGGGCAGGATGCCAGACCACTGCAATATATATATATATATATATATATATATATATATATATGTACCCTGTATATATACTGCTCAAAAAAATGAAAGGAAGACTTTGTAATGAGAGTATAGCATCAAGTCAATGAAACTTGTGGGCTCTTGATCTGGTCAGTTAAGTAGCAGGGAGTCAGTGTCATTACTGGTAGCATGAGGCCATACCTGGACCCAACAGAGCTGGCACATGTAGTCCAGCTTCTCCAGGATGGCACATCAATACATGCCTGTCACTGCCAGAAGGTTTGCTGTGTCTCAGGAGGAGCAATGACACAGCCTACAAAATGACCTCCAGCAGGCAGACAGGCAGGCCACTGGTGTGAATGTCTCTGACCAAACAATCAGAAACAGACTTCATGATGGTGACCTGAGGGCCTGACATCCTCTAATGGGCCCTGTACTCATTGCTCGCCCAGCTCTGTGGAGCTTGATTGGCATTTGCCATAGAATACCAGAACTGGCAGGTCCACCACTGGCGGATGCCCTGTGCTTTTCACAGATGACAGCAGGTTCACCCTGAGCACATGTGACAGACGTGAAAGGGCCTGGAGAAACTGTGGAGAACGTAATGCTGCCTGTTACATTGTTCAGCATAAGCGGTTTGGTGGTGGATCAGTGATGGTCAGTCTGCGGAGGAAGGCATATCCATGGAGGGACACACAGACATCTACAGGCTAGACAACAGCGAGCACCTTGACTATCATTAGGTGTCGGGATGAAATCCTTGGACACATTGTCAGACCCTATGCTGGTTCCTCCTGGTACACAATAATGCCCGGCCTCATGTGGCGAGAGGATGAAGGAATAGATAGCATTGACTGCCGCCCTCCACCCCTTATGCCCACTCTCCTGACACCTCTGGGTGGGACGTTATGTTTCAGCCTATGCGACACCTCAGCCTGTCCAGGAGCTTAGTGATGCCCTAGTCCAGATCTGGGAGAAGATCCCACAGGACACCATCCGCCATCTCTTTAAGACGTCAGGCACTGCATACAAACTACGGAGTTGCTGCAATGAAATTTCAGCAAAATGGACTTGCCTGCCTGCCGTACCATTTTCTGAATTCAGCCCTCTCTCTGTCGGTTGATCATTTCATTTCACACATCACCATATCAGTCCATAGCAGCAGAGAGAGCCAGCAGGAGATCTGATGTGTTTTCAAAGTGCTCCTTTAATTTCTTTCAGCAGTTTCTGTATTCACTACTGCTGTATATGATGTGGTTGGTGATGGAGGGAGTAGCTCAGACAAGTAAGAATTTCTCTGCCCTCTGTACACCTGACAAGTAAGGTCCTCCTAACCCCATATCATAAAGTGTGCTATTAATTAGAATTTCTTTGTGTTTGATTGACTGTATGACTGAAACACCAAGAGAACTGACAGTGTCCGTCAGTCGAGTTCAAGTTGGGGTTCAAGGACAGACGCCTCCTTACCATCGTTCAGTGCCCACCTCCCCTGACCCAACAAGTCTGGTTGTGGTTTTCCAGGCGTCTGACAGATTAGTTGCAATTAAAAACCAAATGACCTCCTTCAAAGTTTGATACTTTACTGCACTGAATTGGCATGGCAGCTCCTTCTGATTGGAACCATCACTGAGCTAAAGGCTGCCTTCACTTCACTGGTCGTTCTACACTCATAGGTCATCACACATGAAGAGATGAAACTGTTTTAGTTTTTCTGTTTTGTTTTTAATGTAAGCTAAAGCTCCTATAAAAAGCTGGGTACCCTCAAAAGAGTTTAGTAGGTTTAAAAGTTGAGGGGCATCTCATGAAAATGAAACCAAATCTCTCAGAAGCTAAAGTCCGTCACAGTGGTCTGGATTGTGTACCCCCAATTTGTTGCTTATTTTGCCATCCCAGGGGTCTTTGAGGGCTCTTGTCAACTTGAGGGATACTAAACCATACAGAGAGAGCTCAGTTTATATCTTGGGTTTTCCATATTTAAAAAGTCCCAACTACTTTGACATCTTCTCCTAAATGTGTGTCTGAGGCCAGTTCTAGAAGACTCTAGAAGAGTACTGTGGGAGTGACTGGATGTCTTTAACTCTGTGGTGTAGTAATCCACTAACCTGAAATGGTCCAAGATTAGCCACAGAAGCAGAATCAAATTCCCATGTTTCTGTCCAAAGATGGTGCAACTGAAGGCAGCCTGAGCTCCAACTCTAGTGGCCGACTTTGGCCTACACCATGCCAAAATGCTTTTAGCGTCAAAAGTTTTAAAAATAAGCAAAGTTCACAAAAAACAGTCCAAGATCTGCCTGAGGATGGCTAATTTGTAAATTTCCAATTAGCTGAAGAAGGGGGAAGCAAAGGATCTTTATAAAAGGAGATTTCATTTATAAAAATTAGATAATAAGACAAAATTCTCAAAAGAATTTTCAACAAAGCAATCCTAATCAAACTAGTCTGAAAATACTAACCAGAATGCCCAAAACAAAAGCAGATTAGTCAAAAATGCCAGTAAATACAAAGAATTGGCAACAACAACAAAAAGAAAACCCCTTAGCGATTTGGTGAGGAGCAGAGACATCGAGGAGTAGACCTGCGGAGCGTCTAACTGATACGGACGCCTCCCTGTGTAGGCACGACCAGCTGGAAGGAGACCTTGGGGTCAACTCAGGCCTCGCTGGGAGGAATATGGCCTGGGAACGCCTTGGGATCCCACAGCATGTGCTGGCAAGTGTGGCTGGGGAAAGAGAGACGTATGAGTCTCACTGCTAAGACTGTTGGCCCCTGTGTCCTGGTCTCGATTAACACTGTAGAAAATGAATGAATGAATGAAAAACCACCAAGCACTTACCGTAGAGGAACTACAATTCCCATAATGGAAAATGGCAAATATCATCCTGTTATATAAAAAGGGTGGCAGGGCAGATCAGAGCCACTATAGGCCAGTAAGCTTAACATGCATCACAGGAAAATTAATGGAAGGAATTATTAAGTACAAGATTGAGCAACACATGGCAAGGACAGGACAGGAGAGTCAGCGTGGGGTCAGAAGAGGGAGGTCGTGTTTTACTAACAGGCTGGAATTCTATGAGGAGGCAACAAAAGGATACGATCAAAGTGGAGCAGATGAGATTATTGATCTGGACTTTCAGAAAGCATTTGATAAGGTGCCACATGAGAGGTTGGGCATCAAGTTAAAAGAAGTGGGAGTTCAGGGTGATGTTTTTAGATGGGTGCAGAATTGGCTCAGACACAGGAAGCAGAGGGTGATGGTGTGAGGAACGTCATCAGAACTGGCCGATGTTAAGAGTGGTGACCAGCAGGGGGCAGTGCTAGGGCCGCTGCTATTTTTAATATAAATAAATGAGTTAGTTAGGAATATAAGGAACAAGTTGGTTAAGTTTGCTGATGATACCAAGATAGGTGAATTAGCAGATAATTTGGAATCCGTTATATCGTCACAGAAGGACTTGGACAGCAGACAGGCTTGGGCAGATTTGTGGCAGATGAAATTTAATGTCAGTAAATGTAAAGAATTACACATAGGAAGTAAAAATATTAGGTTTGAATACACAATGGGCGGTCAGAAAATCGAGAGTCCACCTTATGAGAAGGATTTAGGAGTCATAGTGGACTCTAAGCTATCAACTGGCAGACAGTGTTCAGCAGCCATTAAGAAGGCTAACAGACTGTCAGGTTATATAGCGCCTTGATGTGTGGAGTACAAGTCACAGGAGGTTCTGCTCAACCTTTATAACACACTGGTGAGGCCTCATCTGGAGTCCTGTGTGCAGTTTTGGTCTCCAAGCTACAAAAAGGACATAAAAGCACAAGAGAAGGTCCAGAAAAGAGCGACTAGGCTGATTACGAGGGGCTACAGGGGTTGAGTTAGGAGGGAAGATTAAAAGAGCTGAGCCTTTACAGTTTAAGCAAAAGAAGATTAAGAGGAGACCTGATTGAAGTGTTTACAATTATGAAGGGAATTAGCCCAGTGGATCGAGACGGTGACTTTAAAATGAGTTCATCAAGAACACAGGGACACAGTTGGAAACTTGTTAAGAGTAAATTTCACACAAACATTAGGAAGTTTTTCTTTACACAAAGAATGATAGACACTTGGAATAAGCTACCAAGTAGTGTGGTAGACAGTAAGACGTTAGGGACTTTCAAAACTTGATATGATTTAGAAGAATGAAGTATACAGGACTGGCGAGCTTTGTTGGGCTGAATGGTCTGTTCTCGTCTACAGTGTTCTAATGTTCTAATGAGCCTTTATAGGGCTGGGAGGTGTTGCTCCATGGTGGCAGAGAGGTGGCCCCATGTCTTTGGAAACCACCCATAAACACAAAGGCCCAGAATAAATAATAATAATTAAAAATAACTCATAAAAAATGTAATTATGCAACTGATTAACATCATTTATTAAATATTAATTATTTTAAGCCAGGGTAGTGATTCTGTCTTACTTAAGCATAATATGTTTGATGCCCATGACTGTGCCCACCTCTTTCTTTGTACTCATCACCAGCTGTCTTCTCCCCTGTAGACTGACGTCTTCTCTGATGACTTTAACTTAAGTGACAATGAACTCAGGGCTCATCGGTGAGGCCTGTTAAGTGCCAGCTTGTTAGTTTATTTTTAAACTTGTTATGGAAGAGGAAGGCTCAGGTCCATCAAACATTCAGAATACGGCCCAAGGAGGTAAAAGTTGTGAACTGAAACTAAATTTATAAGTGGGGATAGATAAGCAGAAAATCCGAACTGTGAGCTCAGTTCAACTCCTCGGAGCTCAACCTGTGGATCAAGCTGTCAGATTAAAGCAGTGCTATGGCAGACGCTGATATTTAAAGTGACAATGCCAGTCTGTCTTTCAGTTACCACTCACTCTCTTTGAATAAGCTGTTTCCAAAATGGGAGAGCAAATGTTATTAGCCACAGACCAGGGGTCTCATGCATAACGCCGTGCGTAGAACTCACACTCCTAACAGGACGTAAGGCACAAAAGCCGAAATGTGCTTACGCACAGAAAAATCCAGATGTATAAATCTGTGTGTTCGCCAACGTCCATGTTCTTCCGCTACATAAATCCCAGTCAGCGTGAAAAGTAACGCTCGTGCACAACTCCTCCCAGAATTACACCTCTTTGAATATGCAAATTAATATAAATCGCCCTTAAGCTCAGCGTTCTGTGAAAAGACAATGGGAAAAGCAAGAGGGGAAATAGAAGAATTTCAGCGAATAACAAGTGGAGGCAAAGGAAAAACATACTATTTGTTGGTTTAAACAGTGGCATAAACAACAAAAGGAAGCTGATCGAGTGACATAGTGTCGGAGAAACTCGAAAGCTCACGTTCACAAAGTCGCACAGTGACAAAATAAAAAAGAAGTCACATATCAAAGTCGCTGTGAAAAGGCGAGTTGTAGCCCACCGTATGAGTGTCATATGAAAGCTTATTAGGGTACAAAGAAAAAAAAAGGCACACAGTGGGGAAAAAGCACGAAATGTCAACTTCAATCTCAAAATGTCCACTTTAATCACGTAGTTTATTTTGTCATTAAAGTATAACATCATAAACTTCATCTTAAAATCATTTAACTAGTTTCTCAAATCCCATCGTAATTAAAGTAGCATGTTAAATGCTTTGTTTTGTATTTGATCTTCTATGTGCACTATGTCTGTGAATCACTACTTGCTTCTTAAACCGGCTCTCTTCCTCCAACTGGACACAAAATCCATTACATTCGTGATATTACAGCTCTCTGAATAACTAAAATACTGAGATGTATATGTGATATCATTTTCATGATGATAGGAGTTAAAGCACGTTATTAAACATGGGAACGTGGTGGCACGGTGATTGTGTGTGACCATCGATGAAATAATTTATTGCAGCAGTACTCAGGGGCGGCTATAGGCTCGTGGTGGTCCTGGGCAGAAAAAAAATCAGTGGCTCCTTCTCCCGCCAATGTCAATAAGTTATCTTATGCATGGCGGATGGCCACGTCCGTTATGGACACTGTATAGCCGCCTCGTGCTCATGACACAAGTGTTTAACTTTTGCCGAAATTTGCCGCTGCGTTTTTAGCTGTGTCATTATTTTCTTTCTAATTTATATTCAATATATTTTGGTGTGGCGGCCCCTGAGATTTGGCGGCCCTGTGCAGGTACACACATGATATCCGATATGGTGTTCCACAAGGCTCTATCCTGGGTCCGCTGCTCTTCTCAATCTACATGCTTCCGTTAGGTCAGATTATCTCAGGGCACAACGTGAGCTACCACAGCTATGCTGATGACACACAGCTGTACTTATCAATAGCACCTGATGACCCCGATTCTCTTGATTCACTAACACAATGTCTGACTTGTATCTCAGAATGGATGAATAGTAACTTTCTCAAGTTAAATAAAGAGAAAACTGAAATCTTAGTGATTAGCAATAATGGATACAATGAGGCTATTAGAAATAAACTGGATACATTAGGATTAAAAGTCAAGACGGAGATAAAAAGCTTAGGGGTAATTGTTGACTGTAATCTGAATTTTAAATCGCATATTCATCAGATCACTAGGACAGCATTTTTTCACTTAAGAAACATAAGTAAAGTTAGACCTCTTATATCACTGAAAGATGCTGAGAAATTAGTTCACGCGTTTGTTTTCCGTCGACTAGATTACTGTAACGCACTCCTCTCAGGACTACCTAAAAAAGACATAAATCATTTGTAACAAGTGCAGAATGCAGCTGCTAGAATCCTAACTAGGAAAAGAAAATCCGAACACATTACTCCAGTTTTAATGTCACTACACTGGTTACCTGTGTCATTCAGGATTGACTTTAAAATTCTGCTTATGGTTTATAAAGCCTTAAATAATCTCGCTCTATCTTATATATCGGAATGTCTGACACCTTATATTCCAGATCGTAACCTCAGATCCTCAAATGAGTGTCTCTTTAGAATTCCAAGAACAAAACTTAAAAGAAGTGGTGAGGCAGGTGGCCTTCTGCTGCTATGCACCTAAAATCTGGAATAGCCTGCCAATAGGAATTCGTCAGGCTGATACAGTGGAGCACTTTAAAACACTGCTGAAAACGCATTACTTTAACATGGCCTTTCTATAACTTCAATTTAACTTAATTTAACTTAATCCTGATACTATGTATGCTCAATTTCCTCATAATAACTATTCAGGGTAGCTCTAAAATCCGTACTGACCCCTACTCTCTCTTCTGTTTCTTTTTTCCGGTTTCTTTGTGGTGGTGGCCTGCGCCACCTCCACCTACTCAAAGCATCATGATGCTCCAACAATGATGGATGGATTAAAAGGCAGAATTCTACATGACCATCATCATCAAGCCCTTCCATGAGAACCCTAAATCCAAAGAGGACTGTTTCATTTATGTTAGGTAGAATGCCCAGAGGGGACTGGGCGGTCTCGTGGTCTGGAATCCCTGCAGATTTTATTTTTTCTCCAGTCGTCTGGAGTTTTTTGTTTTTTCTGTCACCCCTGGCCATTGGAACTTACTCCTATTCAGTGTTAATTAATGTTGATTTATTTTGTTTTCTTATTGTGTCTTTTATTTTGCTATTCTTTATTATGTAAAGCACTTTGAGCTACTGTTTGTATGAAAATGTGCTATAGAAATAAATGTTGTTGTTGTCGTTGTTGTGCACAGTTTGCACACGCCTAAGGCCGCCCCTGCAGTACTGTCTCTTTCAAACGTACTAACCTCCAATTCCTGTCCTTCCTTTTCTTTCTCCAAATACCCAATCGCAACATAATCAGCTCTGTAACAGACGTTAAGTCATCTGTAAGCATATAACGCTGATTCTTCAAAACTTTTAAGGAACATTGAAATATCTTCATAGTACGTGTTTAATTATTCTATCCTTCACGCCAGTCCCAGTGAAGCCTACAGTGCGAGCGGAGCGCCAGATCCTTGCTAGCGTAGTGACACCATGTCCCTTAATTATTAACAATATGGATTATTTAAATAAAGTTAAAGTTTTATCTGTATAATATAATAAACATATTTTGCTGCATTTCAACTTAATAATGATATCGTCATCATATGTAAATACACGCTTTATAAAGTTGCTCAGGTTGTGTAATATTATAACGGAAGTGCAAGTTTACAGTGAGGTGATTGTACTTATAAGTACAAACAGTTCTCAAGAGCACTTGAGTGTGTTTAGAGTTCTTGGGATGAAACTCTTTGTCCGTACAGGGAAGGCTTTGAAGCGTTTGACGTATGAGAGTAGTTAAATAGACAGCATGAATGAGGCAGCGTGTGCTTGATGCTGTATACCGATAATTCTCTCTCCGATCAGCTGCTCCGAGTGGTACAGTGAGAGGAATATGGAAAAAGATGATCCGCTGTGGCAACCTATAACGGGAGCAGCTAAAAGAAGAAGAAGGTGCAGTGAGAGTAACAACGCTAAAGCAACTATGGTATTTGGAATAGTGTGGCCATTCTGTGGACCATTATATTGTTACAGGTTAATTACAATCAGATACATTAAACTAATATACCATATGCGGTTAATTTCAGTGTATTTATAAAGCTGTGTCAGGAAAAGAAAGGGTAACCACACAGGAACAGTAGAACTGCTTTGATACTGGGTGCCGCCAGTCTGCAAAACCGAGCGGAGAACGACAGGGTATGAGGTACCGTGGAAATGTGTGTAGCTTTATGCCAAGTTTAGGTTTTATACATCGCGATTTGAACATGGAAACGTTCTTACGCAACATTTCTGTGCATATGCACCGTTTATACATGAGGCCCAGGAGATGTGTGTGGGATTCACAAGACAGGAATAAAAGGAACAGGCTTATAAAGAGTCTGTGGAAAAGCAAGGGGCTTAACTGTTATTGTAGTCCATCACAAATTGCCAGGACCCATTAGATTGAACACAATAATTCATCTGAAGCCGAAATGTTATGAATGAGAATTGAATCAAATTGAAACACGCAAAGCTAAATTTGAACCTAAAGCACTAAACCAGCACTTGTTTTCAAATCCGTAATCTTGGACAAAGGCTACAGGTGTTGCACGTCTTCATGTCTCCAATTGTGGGAGGTGGTCATTAGTAACCATGCGGTGCTACCCTGTGACCCATCAACTGGCCACTAAAATCAAAAATGGTGACATTCCAAACTTAAGGATAAATAAACAAAATGAAAGTCTTTCTCAAATAAAAATGTTAAATAAAGCACACACAGAGGGAAATGAAGCCCGTGAATTATGCTTTTAAAATGTTAATGTGATTCAGCAAAAAAAATCTAAGGCAAATAAAAGGCTCAAAAAGCAAGAGGTTTCCACGTTCTGAACAAGCGCAAGCTCAACGAGACGCACCAGTAAAGGGCTGGCTGACACTAAAACTGCATGGCCATCTGAGGTGAGTAGCCAGGCCGTGGTCACCTACTGGATGCCATGTTGTTAACAATGCTTTTACTTTAGCCAGCCAGTAAATGACTCCTCATGCCTTGAGAGCCCTGATACATTTAAAGCACAGATGTTTCTGATTTTATCTTTGAAATTCTCTTGTCTTTAATTTTTTCACTACTTGTATGTTTCCTGTCATCTGATTACAGATCTGACTGGACCTGCTGAAGATTCAGGCAAACAATTAGGCCCAGTGATAGGAGTAGTGTCAGTGGTGGGGTTAATAGTGCTTACTGTTCCTGTTATCATTCTAATGAGGATGAAGAGGAAGAAGAAGATGAGTATGACACCGAATGGTATGTTAAACTTAATAAGTATGAACATACAGGCAGCCATTTTCAATATGTTCATCATCATCATTATACATTTATCAAACTTGTGCCCAAGATGTCCTCATTTTTGAAGTTTCTCTCTTTGGAATCAGCTTCACATTTATTGGCCAAGCCTGGACACATAGTCTGGACTTTGACTTTTTTTTCTGATGGCTCCCCACGTCTAATTTCACGACAGACGCAGACACAATCGATGAGTACACACCCGAGACAAATACAAGACATGCAGTGTAAACGTATGCTTACAAAGTGCAAGGCAGTGCAAGAAATACTGAAATGAACCCACATTAGCCCACATATAGGAATATTGTGAGAGAGGAGGGCGTTGGGGTGGGGTGTCCAGACTGAGCAGGGGCAGTCAAATGAACCATTGGTAAACCTGATGGCCTGTGGACAGAAACTGTCATTAAATCTGCTTGTTTTGGTGTAGTTTAGTGTGTAACGCCGGGCAGATGGGAGAAGTTCAAAGAGGTGCTGGTTGGTCAGTTATGATTTTCCCTGCCCGCTTCATGACTCGGGAACAGCACAGGTCCTGTAAGGTGGGAAGACTGGTGCCAGTGATCTTTTTGGCAGAGCTGGCTATTCATTGTCTCTGTTTCTTATCGTGTTTATTTGCTGATCCACACCAACATGTGATGGATGAGCTGAGAACAGACTCCAAACCTTCGTGTGCAGAACTGCATCTGCAGCTCCTGTGGTAGATTGAACTCTGTCAGCCGTCGTAGAAAGTCCATCCAGTGCTGTGACTTTGTCATGATGTAGTTCATGTTGGTCTTCCATGTCAAGTTCTGTGTGATTATGAAGCCCAGTGACGTGAAGGTTTTCACAACTGGAGCCTTATTGTTAAGTTTAGAGAGGGGAGGTGATATTGGTGGGCCCCTCCTGAAGTCCACAGTTTTGGGCGTGTTGAGTTGCATGTGTGAGGTAAAGTTAGCCCATGCCCGGAGTGTCTGCCAGCCCTGATCCATGTTATTACAGCCTAAAAGAGGCCCACCTGCAGCCACTAGAGACCACCAGAGACTGTGTATCCTGCCACTTCTGTGAGGCCAAAATGAGGAGTTTGTAATCCTTGCACGTCCGCTCTTTTTCTGACAGGTTGAACAGCTCAGTGCCGGACTGCATTC
>JANRMT010028174.1:7494799-7505391 GCA_026402145.1 Polypterus bichir lapradei
GATTCCTGGTCCCTTTGGTTGACTCCCAAGCGCACGTGTGTGACAAATGACACACGGATGGAAGTATTGAGTGTGCTTACTGAAACGTATTTAATACTTAGTAGAGAAGCCTTTGTTGGTGATGACAGCTTCAAGACATTTCCTGGATGGAGATACGAGTCACACGCATTGCTCAGGCATGACTTTGGCCCATTCTTCCACACAAACTGTTGAAGAAAAAGCATTTTTATCTGACCCGGAAGTGTTCCTAGTCACGTGGACAGAGAAGGCGAAACACTTCTGGGTCAAGGACTATAAAGGACTGTGGGAAATCCTCAGATGATGAGCTGAGCTGGGTGGAAGGGTGGCAACGCATCTGTGAGTGGAGGATTGTTTATTAGTGATTATTGGTTATTGTTTTATGAGTATTGTGGAGAGGATGGTCCTTTGTGCACTTTGTGTTAAAAAAGTAAACTGTTTGGATTTTTACCTGGTGTCTGGAATCTTGGACAAGGGTTCAAGGGAGCGATAGCACCCCCAATCTGTCACACGTCTTTAAATCTTGATGATTCCAGGGGTCTCTTCTATGAACTCTGATCTTCAGTTCTTTCCATAGATTTTTAATTGGGTTCAAGTCGGGTGGTTGACTGGATCATTCTAACAGCTTTATTTTATTTATTCTCTGAAACCAGTTGAGAGTTTCCTTGACTGTGTGTTTGGGATCATTGTCTTGCTGAAATTTCCAGCATCCTGGTAGATGGCACAAGATTCTTCTCAAGAATGTCCTGGTACATTTCTGCACTCATCCTTCCTTCAATTCTGTGATGTCTGCCAGTACCATATGCTGACAAACAGCCCCACACGTGATGTTCCCACCTACAAACTTCACTTCATTTGGTGAAAATTTCATGTCAGTAGCCCCATCAGAAATATACTTACTGAGAAAAACGTTGACGTATTCAATACTTGTTTTCCCCGCTGTAAGGATTTGCATGAATCTGAAACATTCATAAAGTGGTGTTGTCTTTGTCCACCAGAGCCCTTTTAGAAGGGACGTTATGAAATCAGCCTCTTCTGTTTTCTAAAGGCTGACTGTAATCTTGTTCTTTTATTCTTTTTCTTGCCCCCTGCAGGTTAACTTGTGCCACTTTATGTGCTCAGACTTCAGTGTTTGAACCAAAGATTTTAAATGAGAGGCTGACGTGCAAACAAACATGTGTTTCGTTTCGTTTCGGACCAGCCTGAAGTCCCCACTGAATGACTAAAGTGGGAGCTGAAAGAGACGACCATTGTAAAGGACTTCGGCCACATGAGGCGCCTCACCAAAAAGACTCGGACTGCTCATCACTCACCTCCATTCTAAAGAGCTTCGTCTCCGTTGTGCACGTTGTTAGCTGCTCCCATCCCTCAAGTCAAAGTGAAAGCATGATTCAATAAAATGTGAACCTTTCATTTATAAATCTGTGCCACCACTAACTGATGCTGTCTACTCGCCACCTCCTGGCCTGCTTATGCTTTATCATGTCACATTAATGGCACTTATGTTGTCTGCTCCATGTCATGTTTATATCAAATTATTTCTGTATATACTGTAGTAAATAGTTTGCATTGAGATTATTATTGACTTAAATGGTCAGTTGTTTTTTCTTATGTGGGAAACGTTTATTCTTCACATGCTTTGGACTTCAGGACCTGCCATAGTTTGCTGCGTGACATTACTAATAAAAGTGCATCTTTTAAAATGAAAAAGGAAGAAGCTGGAGAGAGTAACAGAAAGTAGATGACCACAATCAGCATCGCAGCCCATTTCTCGTGTTGGGATTTACGTACACACGCGTGGATTAAAGTGGAAAGAGGAGAAGGGAAGAAGACATGGGCCATCCCACCTGTGGATCTGTCTCAGTGGCGTCTCCAGTGTCAAGGACAGAATAAATAAATGTGAGTGAGTCACATGGATTGGTCTGGAGCTCCTATGGAGTGGCCTGTGACGGGACTTTAATTCTGCTTTACCAAGTCGTAATGAAGGATCAGACAGATTAAGATGGCATTTATTGGGTAACATCGATGGCCGAGTATGTGGGTCATGGTCTGGTGTGGGTCTGTTTCTTCTTTGAGGTAGGATGTTACATTACTGGCTCTATCAAAAGGAAAAGAACGGATTAAATTACAAGTGTGTATGTTACATAATCTTTGATTTTATGAAATGTCTAAGTATAACAAGATCAAACTGTGACTTTCATGGTTCAATTCTGGATATTCTCTTTAGGGTAAGGGATCTTATTTTGCTGACTGTAAATTGAATAATGTAAAATAAAGCAGTTTCCTTATTAGAAACATTATTTGTGCCTCCAAGTGTCTGTTTTTTAAAAATAAAAGGTCTGCTGTCCTCATCTCACCTGAAGTGGAGTCTCGGGGCTTGGGATTTAAAAACTTGTAATGGAGTTTAGTGGAGCGCAGCTTAGACGACCGTTAGAGATTAAAAGTGAGGCGATGAAACAAGGGAGACAACAAAGGGTTAACAGATCACTAATGATCTACCGGATATTTTCTACTAGCAACAGAAGTTCACTTTGTGAAACCTCACAAGTGTTCAGCCGTAGACTAACGCTAAGCCAGTGATTCTTAAACTGTGGGGCAGGACCCCCTGGGGGGGCGCGAAGATGTGAAAAAAAGAAAACAAGAATCGAAAATATGAAAAATACATCTATTGAAACCAAAACAAATGAACTTAAACTACATTCTGATACTAGAAAAATAAATATAGAGTTAGATAAATGTTGATAAAAGTTAAGTAGGTATAATAAAATATGAGTCTGTGATATATCATTAATTAAAAAAGAACAAATTAATATTAGTGGGCTCCTTTCAAAAAAACCTTGGGGGGCACGATTAAAACTGTTATGAAAACTCCGGTCGCAAATACGTAAAGGTTGAGATACGCTGCGCTAAGCAATGGCAGACTGAGGTTCATAGGGCCATCTTCTCTCAAGCAATCACTCAAAGAGACCACCAGGATTTGACCGACCGCCATGCTAATGGTCCCAGTATTTCTCTGGCCCTTCCCATCATGTGTCCGCAGCACCAGTAATAACAGAGAAAGGAGGGGCTGGGGGCGGAGCTTAAACGACACCCCAACTGCAAGCATTAAACAGTATATAAACCAAAGACAAATGCATATGGGGGTCCTAGCTCTTATTACTTTCAGTAATTGTTTGATAACGGACACTTTTAGTGCAGTAGAAGCTGTGCCATTCAATGATGATCTGTTCATAACGAAGATAACGAGTTGTAGCGAGCCTACATAACACTACAAACAGGTTGGCTTTCTGGAGTGGCCGTCACTGTGTTATATGGCCAGGAGGTCATCTAAGAAAGATCCCTTCAGGTGTGATTGTGGATAACCAAGTTCTGGTAGGACCCCGCCTGGTAAGGATTCCAGCTGCCTAGTGCAGACATCATGTTGCTATCTAAGCAGGAGATGGATGTTTCTGTGGGAAACTTTTCTTTTTAAGGGGAATGGCGGACTGAGGAAAGGAGGGAAGAATTGGATTACCTAGACTTATGGTACGTTAGCTTGATGTGCTTTGTGTGCAGTGATCTCTTGCTGGTATGAGGTGACAGAGACAGCTGGGGAGGCGACCCGGCTGGGACGCCCAGGAGGACTGGAGGAGGGCTTGCGCCTTCCCCAGAACATGTGGGGGAGACCGCCCTGGTTGCTTTGGGGACCACGGGTAGGGAGCCTTGAAGTTCAATCCTGTAGGGGCCCGTGGTCACCGCCAGTGGGCGCCCCCGTGCCTTTGGAGCCCTGGACCTCAGCACTTCCGCCACACCAGGGCATGTCGGTGGCAGATTGCCGGGAGACACCAGGAGCACATCCAGGTGTGGATAAAAGGGGCCGCCTCCCTTCATTCAAGGCTGGAGTCGGGTGAGGAGTGGACAAAGCAGGAGAAGAGAAAGTGGAGGCGGCCCAAAGAGAAAGGCGACAGTGTGTGAGAGGCCTGGACTTTTGGGGACTTGTGGGGTTTGTGGTGCACTCTGAACTCTAAATATTGTAAATAAACGTGTGGTGGTGGATTACAACATGTCTGCCTGTCTGTGTCCGGGGCACTTTAAATCTTAAACAGCACATCTACTCTCTCTGACTTGAGTTTGTGTCTTCAGTTTCAAGGTATAAATTCCCTGTTCTTACTGAAGATTCCTGAAAAGCAGAAGGCATTGCAGGTGAACTGAAAAACAATCTGCTGGCGTCATCGTTCAGGCATTTGTCAAAGGAGAAGATAAACTGGAAAATCAGAGCCGACAGCAGCTTGTCATCACTGAGGGTGTCATTTGTGTCACTCCCTGATGATCTGCAGTTTCTGAGCAGTTAGCACAGCAGCTCTGGGGAGGACAAGGCACAGGTGAGGACACCAGGCATTAAAACACATCCTGTGTGCGACAGGCTTTGGGGTCTTTAATGGGGCGCCTGAGGGGTTGAAATGGTAAACTGGTACTGTGATAGAGATGGTGTTGTGCGTTATATCGGGGTTTAAGAAAGTGCTGCACTACCATTTTTAAAAACATGCTACGATATCGGTGTTATTCACATATTGTTACCATCTGAGAACACGTCTGAATTTGCTTAACGCTGCCATTATTTAAAGTCAGAAAGTCATGAACGGCTATGGCAAGCCAAATGATCTGTTAGAGATATCTAATAAAACTTGTAAAGATATCTCTCTGACTTGAGTTTGTGTCTTCAGTTTCAATTAGGGGCGGACTGCCATTAGGGCATTTGGGCAGTGCCCGGTGGGCCGCAGACTCTGGTCTGGTCATGGGCCGGCTGTTTCATGACGTACAGTGGGAGCCACGTCAAACAGCCGCCTGGAGCATGAGAGGTCCATGACAGGACCATGACAGGACCATGACAGGATCATGCACGATCCATGCACGGAATGTGATCCCACGCGATGACGCAGTTAACGATGCCCCGCCCCATAAACGCCCCCATGCGCTTTCTAAAAAGATGGTTGCAATGCTGTATAATCCCGCCAGATGGAGCATTGACTGCTTCAGTTAACTGCAGAGTCCAGGAAGCCCTATACCGTATCTTTAATATACTGTACAGGCAGTTCTTGTATTGTCAACATACTGTAGTTTCATAAATAGATGACGTGGTAAAAAAAACAACAACAAACCGATTAATAAAACAGATTTGTTAAATCACTCAATACACAACTCATGATGATACGGAAGTGTATTAGGGCCACGGTGAAAAAAAAATACGGACACAGTGAAGAAAAAAAAATCAAAATGTCGAGATTAAAGTCGACATGTTGACTTTATTCTCGACATTTCCACTTTATTCTCGCCATTTACGTCGAGATTAAAGTCGACATGTTGACTTTATTCTCGACATTTCCACTTTATTCTCGCCATTTATGTCGAGATTAAAGTCGACATTTCCACTTTATTCTAGTAGTTTATTTTGTCAGTAGAATGTCGCAAACTAAACTTCATCTTAAAATGAATGTTTAATTTACTAGATTTTCTCAAACCCCCGTCATAAGTTAATGTAGCACATTAAATGCTTTTTTATTAAGTGTTCCCCGACCCAGTTTTTAATCTCCATGCGCTTCTTAAACTGACTTCCTCTTGCACACAGACAGCAGACAGCGATCGCCGCACATTGACTTCATGATATTCCTGCTCTATTAACATTCAGAATACTAACATACAGTGCATGATATCTTCTTCACGATGAAATGCATTAAAGCATGTATTAAACATGGGTGGCGGGGGGCACGGTGGCGTGGCTGTAGTGCTGCTCCCTTGCATTACGGGGTCCCCAGGTTTATATTCAGTGTAGTGAACTTTATGACAGGTGTGACGAGGCTCCAAAAAACTGGATATATGAATGGGTATCGCACAGGTTTAACTTAAATATTGTGTAAATATTGTGCTCGTGATGTGGTGGTCGGAGACACGAAAGCAGAATTCAGTGGATGTTCTTCTGAGCGGGCATCCTTTATTGCATGCGCGCTGTCTCTATCTGACGTACTAAACCTCCAGTTCCTATCATTGCTTTTTCTTTCTGCACATAACCAATCACCACACGATAAACGTCTTTGTGAAATTAAAACAAGTTATAAACTTAGACCTCAGAGTTTTCAGAACTTAAAATGTATTAAAGCATGTGGGGGCACGGTGGCGTGATGGTTGCGCTGCTGCTTCGCAGCAAGGGGGTCCCGGGTGTTCCCTGCCTTGAGTTTGCATGTTTTTTTCTGGTGGGTCTACTCGGCGTGCTTCAGTTTCCTTTCAAAGACATGTAGGTTGTGGGGTTTTGTTATGTATTATTGACCCTGCTACTTTATATGTTCCACGTATTCACTCTGCGATGTGTTGGCACCGCATTCAGGATTTACTCCTGCCTCACACAAGATGCTTGCTGGGATGGGCGCAACCCTGAATGGATGGCATAATTAAACATGTACAGTATAATGAAGATTTTTTTTTAATTTCTGAAAACTCCATCCCAGCAAGCACCATGCCCCCACATGCTTTAATAATTTAAAGTTCTGAAAACTCCGAGGTCTAAGTTTATAACTTGTTTTAATTTCAAAAAGACGTTTATCGTGTGGTGATTGGTTATGTGCAGAAAGAAAAAGCAAGGATAGGGACTGGAGGTTTAGTACGTCAGATAGAGACAGCACGCATGCAATAAAGAAAGCCCGCTCAGAAGAACATCCATTGAATTCT
Organism: Polypterus bichir lapradei; assembly: GCA_026402145.1. Lineage (NCBI taxonomy): Eukaryota > Metazoa > Chordata > Cladistia > Polypteriformes > Polypteridae > Polypterus > Polypterus bichir. Next base: position 7,501,517 of record JANRMT010028174.1, read on the forward strand.
GCGTTCGTGTCTCCGACCACCACATCACGAGCCCAATACTTAAGTTAAACCTGTGCGATACCCATTCATATATCCAGTTTTTTGGAGCCTCGTCACACCTGCCATAAAGTTCACTACACTGAACATACAACTGGGGACCCCTTAATGCAAGGGAGCAGCTCTACAGCCACGCCACTGTGCCCCCCGCCACCCATGTTTAATACATGCTTTAATGCATTTCATCGTGAAGAAGATATCAAGCATTTCTCTTAGTATTCTGAATGTTCTTAGAGCAGGATTATCATGAAGTCGATGTGCGGCGATCGCTGTCTGCGCCTCTCAGTGCAAGAGGAAGTCAGTTTAAGAAGCGCATAGAGATTAACAACTGGGTCGAGGAACACTTAATATAAAGCATTTAATGTGCTACATTAATTAATTACGGGGTTTGAGAAAATCTAGTAAATTAAACATTCATTTTAAGATGAAGTTTAGTTTGCAACATTCTACTGACAAAATAAACTATTAGAATAAAGTGGAAATGTCGACTTTAATCTCGACGTAAATGTCGAGAATAAAGTGGAAATGTCGAGAAAACTAGTTAGTAAAATATTTTTTAAGACATCCTTAATAATCCTTAAAGACAAACGCCCTCTGCCAGACATCTGCCAGATGAAAAAGATGACGTCGCATAGATGTCTCCGCGACGTGTGTGTGCTATCTGGGTTAACAATCCTTAAAGACACGGTACGTCTGTAATTTATCTATACCGATCATTGTAGGTACGGAATACAAATGCAGGCTATGTACAGTATTTTACATTACGGTGTATTTTACCTAGTTCCATTTAATATACTGATGAATTATATTTTGCTGCAAAGCGTCTTTTTGATTAAAAGAGGAGTGACATTGTGAGTTTGTGACACTGACAGTAAGCTGTAATGTTAACTCCAGACTTGGTAAACAGACCATTAAGTTATCTAAAGTTACATCTGACCGGTGCTGGTGCTGCCAGTGATTTTCAAAACGGCCAATAAAAAACTAAACTGGGAAATAATCTGTAAACTACCCCAAACAAATTTTATAAAAGTAAATAAATAAATAAAGTCACCACTTACCGCGAATAGTCCATTAACACTAGAATTACCAGAGCCTACGAAAAAACTCTTAGATCCGTCCCACCTTAAATCGCTTCTTAAAACCGTTCTCACCTCTCCGCCAGCGTCTTTTGTTAATCTAAATGTGTTGATAAAGAAAAGTTGCAAGTAGCCGGCTATTCCATCCCCCCATCGACTTAGAAAGTGCACAAACTTCTCCCAGCTCATGCCTTGATTGATTATCTGGGAGTGAAGTGGAGTTTTAGAGTGGAAATAATAGATCATTATTTGAAATACATGTATTTCACGTGTGTTCCGTTTCTACAGTAATCCGTGTAAACACATTTTTAAAACAGAAACGTTTTTCATATTGTAGTAGTAAATGACAAAATGTAGGCATCAACTATATAATTTATGAAGCCTGAAGTCCAAATATCAAATTAACAGCTTCACAAAAGGTACATATATAACAGAACAAGTATGCTTTTATTCAAAAATATAACTGCAGGAAAAAAGCCGCATTAACATGCCACATTGACACTTATATATTTCAACTGCTATGGTAGTGTAATGGTATCAACTCCTGACTTGTAACCAAAAGGTTATGAGTTCGATCCTGCACGATTCTCTTTTGAAAAGTAAACTGCTCTTATTCTTACTATTTTAAAATAAAAACATACATTTGATTTCAGTGTGTAACAGCCAGTGTAATTTATGATACTTGTAAAGGTTAGTTTTTTTTTTTTATTCACTTTTCATTCTCTCAGTCGTGTTCAAGATCCTTCCCTACCTCCACCCCCAATCTGATGACGCGCTATAGCTCTGCAGCGTAATTGTGACTGCATTTTCGTACCAATGCTTTTGCGAACTGCTGTGCCTGCGTGCACTTTTCGTGGAATTACACGTCTATTTTTTTGAGCATACCCGGGGCGCTCAAACACAGGAACATCTGTTGTTTACAAGTATAACAAAACAAGTGCACTTTTATTCTAGACTATAAGTGAAGAAAAAATAAAGCAAGTTACAGTAGGCGGTTGATACGACAGCTTGCGTGGGGCAATGCTAAGAACTGCTGATTTCCGATCCGTGCTATATAAAATCATCCCATTCAGATATTAACAATTCCCACACACCCTTCCAACATTTACGGCATGTGTACTTGTTGCAGTTTACACACCTCTCTGTGCTATGGTTCCTATTACACTGAATGAGCACCTGACACTGTACTTTCTTCCCTATATAAATAACATTCGAGCTATAGCGCGTCTCCAAATAAATCACATTTGAGCTATAGCACGTCTTTATGTGAAAACAGCATTGTCAGATGGGGGGTATGGAGGAATATTTCGGACAAAATTAAATAAATAGATAAATGCGTAAATAAATAAAAGTACTGTGAAATGTGAGCATAAATAAATGTATCATGAAATGAAACCTTAATAAATAAATGTATCATGAAATGAGAGCATAAATAAATAAGTGTGTCACGAAACATGTTTTTTGTTGCTTATTTATTTATTTCATTTTGTCCGTAACATTCCTGCAAACCGTCATGAAATACGACTTGAAATAAAACTATCACTTTCACTCGTCAAAGTTGAGAGGGTGGGCTCTAACACGCCCTCTACTTACTGATTGGTGAATCGATAGCACAAGAATTAATTAGAAAAATGCTTAGTACTGCCGATGAAATGGATTCTGCCGAAGATATTACGTATTTCAGAGAGAGAATTGAAGATTTATCGGAAGAAATTACAATGTTAGCGGCCCTTTTAGACTCCGATATAGGTAAAACTATTTTTGAAATTATGGAAGAACAGGTGGAACGGACTCTACTGCACTCCAGTTCAGGTGACGCAGTTCCCTTCTCTGGACGTCCATCCTTTGACATTCCAGCTGAGTCAATAGAACACCTTCTGTTATGCGGTTTAAAAGTACGACAGATTGCAGATCTATATGGTGTATCGGGGGAGACGATCACAAGGCGAATGAGCCAGTTTGATATACGGTAAGCTGCAACGGCTGTAATAGTTTAGGTACTTTGACAAGGAATGCCCAAAGCAGCTCCAACTAATATTTTGAACTGAGTATTTGACCCTTGTTTTACGGGTATAAAGTCAGGTGCATATTCGCAGCTACTTTTTCAAACAACTCTAGTGGCAAAGTTGTTCTATTGACTCAGCTGGAATGTCAAAGGATGGACGTCCAGAGAAGGGAACTGCATCACCTGAACTGGAGTGTAGTAGAGTCTGTTCCACCTGTTCTTCGATAATTTCAAAAATAGTTTCATCTATATCGGAGTCTAAAAGGGCCGCAAACATTGTAATTTCTTCCGATAAATCTTCAATTCTCTCTCTGAAATACGTAATATCTTCGGCAGAATCCATTTCATCGGCAGTAGTAAGCATTTTTCTAATTAATTCTTGTGCTATCGATTCACCAATCAGTAACTAGAGGGCGTGTTAGAGCCCACCCTCTCAACTTTGACGAGTGAAAGTGACAGTTTTATTTCAAGTCGTATTTCATGACGGTTTGCAGGAATGTTACGGACAAAATGAAATAAATAAATAAGCAACAAAAAACATGTTTCGTGACACACTTATTTATTTATGCTCTCATTTCATGATACATTTATTTATTAAGGTTTCATTTCATGATACATTTATTTATGCTTACATTTCACAGTACTTTTATTTATTTGCGCATTTATTTATTTATTTAATTTTGTACGAAATAGTCCTCCATGGGGGGGGGATCGTGAACGCGACTGAGAGAATGGAACTGAATTAAAAAAAAAGCTAA
>JANRMT010028174.1:7512046-7523948 GCA_026402145.1 Polypterus bichir lapradei
CCTTCGATGAAATTGTTGTAGCAGTACTGTCTCTTTCAAATGTACTATCTTCCAATTCCTGTCCTTACTTTTCTTTCTCCAAATACCCAATCACCACACAATCAGCTCTGTAATAGACGTTAAGCCATCAATAAGCTTACAACGCCAATTCTTCAAAACTTTTAAGGAACATTGAAATATCTTCATAGTACGTGTTTAATTAATCTATCCATCTATCCATCCAGTGTCACGTCAGCACCAGCAAATATACAGCACAAGGCAGGGACAATTCGTGAACTTGCTAGCACTGCGGCACCGTGTCCTCACATGTTTAATTATTAACAATACAGATAATTTAAATGAAGTTAAAGGTTTCTCTGTATAATGTAATAAACATATTTTGCTGCATTTCATCTTAATAATGATATCGTCATCATATGTAAATACGCGCTTTATAAAGTGGCACAGGTTGTGTAATATTATAACTGTAGTGCAAGTTTACAGTGAGGTGATTGTACTTATAAGTCCAAACAGTTCTACAAGGAGCAATTGATTGAGTGAGTTTATAGTTCTTGGGATGAAACTGTTTGTGAACCGCGAGGTCCGTACAGGAAAGGCTTTGAAATGTTTTGCCGTGGCTGAGACAGCGTGGGCTTGATGCTGTATACTGGTAATTCTCTTTCCGATCAGCTGCTGCTGTGATTCACACTCAGATACAGTGATATAAATACTCCGAGTGGTGCAGTGAGAGTAATATGGAAAAAGATGATCCGCTGTGGCAACACCTAACGGGAGCAGCTGAAAGAAGAATAAGAAGGTGCAGTGAGAGTTCCCTGGACCATTATATTGTTACAGGTTAATTACAATCAGATGCATTACACTAATGAACAATATGCGGTTAGTTTCAGTGTATTTATAAAGCCGTGTAAGGGATGTGAATCTGAAAAAGAGAGGGTAACCACACAGGAACAGTAGCATTGCTTTGACGCTGGGTGCCGCCAGTCTGCAAAACCGAGCGGAGAACTTGTGCACGACAAGGTATGAGATACTGTGGAAAAGTGCGTGGCTTTACGGCAAGTGTAGGTTTTATACATCGCGATTTGAATGTGGAAACGTTCTTACGCAACATTTCTGTGCGTACACACTGTCACTTGTGTCACTCACTGATGGGCTGCAGTTTCTGAGCAGTTAGCACAGCAGCTCTAGACGGGACAAGTCGCAGGTGAGGACACCGAGCATTAAAACACATCCTGTGTGCGACAGGCTTTGGGGTCTTTAATGGAGAGCCTGTGTGGTTGAAAGGTAAACTGGTCCTGTGACAGAGATGGTGTTGTGTGGTATAATGGTGATTAAAAAAGTGCTGCGCTACCATTTTTAAAAACATGCTACAATATCGGTATTGTTCAAATATTATTACCATCTGCAAACACGTCTGAATTTGCTTCATGCTGCCATTATTTAAAGTTAGAAAGTCATGAATGGCTATGGCAAGCCAAATGATCTTTTAGAGATATCTTTAAAACATTTACTATAATGTTTCCATATGTTTAGACATATCGTATATGTCTCTAAATGGTCATTTGGCTTGCCATAATGACACTCATCCTCCAAAACTTGTTGATAAACATTGCAGTCGAAGTGAGACTTGGCAGAGCTTAAGGGGAAATGTAAAAGGTGAACCAGAAGACACGGCTCGTCACGCCACGCATCGAGTCCCATCAGATTGTATCTCAATATCTTCCAGTAGTTCACAACTCTTCAGGTGTTAAATGCTACTTACATTTCAAGATGCGTTTATTTCGTGAGTTTAATCAGCGTGAGACCCCGGGTGGTCAGTGCGGCGCATGCGCGGTTCCATTGTTGCACGTGATCTTTAATAGCGCCTAACTCTTTGACTTAAATGAAGACAGGACCAATGCTTGGACTGTCTGTCTGGATTGTTATTTTCAATTTCAGTCCTGCTCCCTCTGTGCCCGCAGGTTGTCTTCTCTCTGATGGACTCCTCCATTCATTAAACAGGCTGTCAGTTCCCAGTTTGTATGTTTTGTTCTGTTACTACAGAAATGACAAACTGCATTTGCTAACTGATTAGTGGATGAGGCGACTGTTTACAGTAAAGAATTCACAGCCTTTATCTTGTTATTTTGTATTTTGTCAACATTCAAGTTTCCCGATGATAATAATAATAATAATAATAATAACACATTTTATTCATACAGCACATTTTACAAGTGCATAAGACAGAATGCTCGTTAGCATGAGACTTCATTTGCTCCCGTGTCCACTCTGCTGTTCATTAATCATCAGGTAGTTTGTGAACATTTCCAGTTTACTTGTTATTTGCTTCAGTGCTGCTGTTGTGGTATTGAGGACCCAAAGCTGCTATTGGTAACCAAATTAAAATGTACGTCACACTCCAGCACCTCTGTCTGGGTGTTGTGTGTTTGAAACAAGAGAATGAATTCAGTTTGTAGCCCCACTTGTTTGTCTTTATTTTGTATTTTCTAGTGATTTGCCTTTTGAATGTGGACAGCAGAAGCCACAGCATTAGCAGTGTGCTCAGGTCAGACGTCTCCTGCTTGACGTCAGGTCACCGACACCAGTAAAACAATTACTTCGTTTTGGGTTGTTGCCGGGCCCCCTATGTCCTCTTATCTTGTTCACATGGCTGAACCCCACCTTTTAAAAATCATTACAACATCTCACTCAGCTTGACAATTTACAGCCCTGTGTATCCTTGGTGGTTTCCATCTTGAATGCTTTTCGGCTCAGATTCTTCCAGGTGTCTAATATTGAAGTCAATAATTCTAAATAAACAACAAGTCTATAAAAGAATGTTGAAATTCTACTGTCATTTGAAATTCCAATTAAATCTTCATTTTTAAACCCCTTTAGTCACATTGATGTGTATACAGTACAGGATCTGAGAATTGCGAGGACAGAGAATTGATAACGAGAATTCTTATGCTGTCTTTCTGCTAATATAATACTATGTTACATATTGTGACAGACGGTTGTGGGCTTTTCCTGGCCGGGAGGCCAATATACTGGAAGGACTGGTCGAGCAGATGTGCACAGGACACCTCCAGAGTGTTAGAGGGCAGCCCCCCTGGGTTGTTGTGGCTCCACACACTCTTGCAGGGAATGCTGGGAGTTGGAGTTCGCTGCAGCCCTGTTGGGTTCTGTGGGGATTTCCACCACACCTGGGATTTCTTCCAGATAACGCTAATGAGCCACCTGAAGTGCTCCCCGGTGCAGCCACCTCACTTCACTCAGAGTCCCAGAGTCGGGAGGAAGGGAGGAGGAGGAGAAGAGGAAGAAAAAGAGAGAGAGAGAGAGAAAGAAGGAAGGAAGGAGAAGAGAAACATAGTGCTGTATGCTGTAGACTGTGCTGCTGAGGGGAGCGACAGAGAAGAGCTTCCCCCCTATCAGTAAACGTGTGTGTTGCTGAACTTGTGTCGTGGTGTTTGGGGAGCCGTAAAGCCCCTGGAGCTCACATGTGGCATCCCAGATGGGACTGACTGGGGAAAAGCAAGTGGCTGGTTTAATAGGCAGTGGGAAGGAAGAGGAGGGTCCAACGGGGAACAGGAGGAAGTGAGGTCATTAGGAGGGCGTGGTCTGGATGCAGAAGTAGAACCTGGCTGGGGTTTAGGTGGTCTTTCCTTCTGGTGATCTGTAGAGTGGGAAAAAAAGACATTAGTGTACTTTGTCAACCCCTGTCCTGGAGTTTTACCCTTTGACTGCCTCCCATGCACACAGCTGTGACAATATATATTTATTTATATATATGAGCCGTCCCCCACGGCTCCATCCACATAGTAGTGAAACTGGACAAACTTTAAAAATCCATAAACAAACAGGTAAGGTACGCTCCTAAACGTGGAGAGAGGTAGACCGTTTCGAACGGAGGCTGGCGCGTGAGTGAGGCCCTAAAAAAATTGGTACTGCAAACGAACTCTGATTCTTAGCACGATGAGAGAAGTCACAAAATCAACCAGAATGTTCAAGCAAATTCTGGAAAAAAAAACGATCTAAGTCCATGAAGTAGTTCTCTCGTGAAAAGCGGACAGACAGACAGACAGACATTGGATTTTATATATAGAGAGATATACTGTATTTATTTATATATGTATATATTTAAGTAATGATGTATTTTTATTTCCTGCTAATCTAAGTTCTTTATAATTTCATAGTCATGTGAGTTAAGAGATGAAGCTCACCATCTAATTGAGAGCCTTTGAAGTGATTCTGGTTACTCAGCATATGGCGTCCACACCCAGAACAGAACAAAGAAAGGAAAAAGGAACATCAAACAGCAACGTTACTGCACCTAATGAGAACAAGGCTGAAATGAATAAAAGTAAAACAGCACAGTCGCTGAAGTCCAGTCTGTCCAGGCCACTTCGCCCAGTTCAGGGTCACTGGGGCGTCAGGGTCTAAATGGCAGTGCCAGACACAGGGCCTGGACCACCCAGCAGTGGACATGCAGACTGCGCATGGACTGAACAAAGGACTTGAACCCCTGGACCGTGGATCTGTGGAGTGATGCAGCCCTGCCACACTGCCTCCTGGGTATGACGACAGTTTCACATGTTTCAGGCCATTTAAATACATGAGTATAAAGAGAATTGTAAGATACAACATAATAAAGTTAAATAAAAGACAAACCCTGCTCAAGTGGAATTAAATCATAATTATTCATACTTTACTTTGCAGTACACTATAGTAACAAAAGTGTACATTTTTAAATGAATGAAATATGCATATTATAACTATAAGTGAAGAAGTATCTATGTACTCAATAACTAAACAAATTCCCATTCACACACTTCAGTATTTCATAGTGGACATGCGGTGGTCTGCGCATTTGTGTCATATTTTAGACAATTCCTCCTGTGGCCCTGAAGTGCAACACACAAACAAACTGGAAATGCAAAATCAAATCGGAAACAACAAATGCAAATGGAGCAGCACGCAAACAAAGCAAGCTCATTTATTAACACCTGAAAACAAAGAATTGCTTTTGGTTTTATTTCATTTTTAATGTAAGCTAATGAGACATGTGGATCCCCAGAAGAGTCTGTTGGGCTTAAAGGTTGAGGGGCCCGCTTGAAAATTAAACCAACTGACTCTCAGAAACTGACCCCAATTGAGCTGGTAGGACTCCTGGGCAGTTTGTGCCATATTGCCACCCTGGGTTCTTTGAGGGCCACTGTGAACTCCGGACACCCTTGATTATACAGAGAGATGTCTAACAGTGGGGTCGTTCTTATCAACAACATGGCAACACTCATGAAAAGGAATAACAAACAAAAAGCACAATAAGAATTCCTCAAATTAAGCGGAACAAATCAGGACACATTCAAGTTTCATCATAAATAGTAATAACAAAACTAAATTCAATGTACCACGGACTACCTGACCAACAGGCAACAGTTTGAGAGGCTGAGGGACTGTGTGTCAGAAATGGCGGGGTGCAATGTCGGCGCACCCAGGGAACTGTCCTGTCTCTCTTCCTGTTCACCCCTCTATACAATGGACCTCCAGCACAATACCAGCACACTTGCCATCTGCAGAAATGTTTAGTTGACTCATCCATCATAGGCTGCATTTGTAATGGAGGTGAGTCAGAGTGCAGGAAGGTGGTGGAGGACTTCATCTTGTGGTGCTGGGACAACAACTTGCAAGTCAACATCAGCAAGACAAAAGATCTGGCGGTGGACTTCTGGTGTGCCATGAAGCCTCTGTGACCATTCAGGGGGAGGACGTGGATGTAGTGAAGAGCTACAAGAACCTGGGGGTCCATAGAGACAACAAAATGGACTGGTCTGACCACACAGTGGCACAGTATAAAATGGACCAGAGGAGACTGGACTTGCTAAGGAGACTTTGATCTATTGATGTGTGCAGAAAGCTGCTGGAAATATTCTACCAGTCCATAGTAGCCAGTGTGGTGTTCTGCACTGTGGTCTCCTGGGAAAGCAACCTGAGATCAAAAGAAGCACAACAACCTGAGCAAACTTATCAGGAAAGCCTGTGGAAGCTGTTGTGGGAAAGAGGATGGGGGCAACATTGGATGCCATCATGAAAAATCCCCTCCATCCTCTCCAGGAGGCTCTCTCTTGAAGCACCTTTAGCCCCTGACTCGTTCCACCACAGTGTGCTAAGAAGTGCCTCTGGGGGTCTTTTGTGCCCACTGCTATCAGGCAATTCAATGCTTCCTGGTGTGGTATTCAATAAGTTGATTAATTGATTGATTGATTGGATATGTTATTTGTCCTGCTATTCTGTATTGTTGTTTTTTTATGTTTCTGCCTCTGCATGTATTTGAATTTCCTCTCAGAATAAATAAAGTTTGTCTAAACTAGTCTAATTACCAGAATATCAGGACCTAAAGCACTTTGAGCTACATTTTTTTGTACGAAAATGTGCTATATAAATAAATGTTGTTGTTGTTGTTGTAATCCAGCACTTGTTCACAGTTGAAATCTGTAATCTTGGACAAAGGACTACTGCTGCTGAAAGTCTTCATGATTCAAATTACGGCTCTTTATGGAAGGTGGTCTCTAGCTACCGTGCAATGCTTCTTAGTGACCTATTAATTACCTACTGCAATTCAGAATGGTGGTGTGACACACTTAAGGACAAACAAACAAACAACATTAAAGTCTTTCTCAAATGATAATGTTAAATAAAACACACACATACACACACACACGGGGAAATATAACATATAAATTCTGCTTTTGAAAATTATATTTAATGACTCAGACAAAAAAGAAAAAAAAAACATATTACTAAGAAAAACACCGAAGTTCAGACGCTCTTAACAACCGAAAGTGAAATGAGGAGCTCTGACACTAAAGCTAGACGAGTGACTGAAGGGGGCCGCCAGGCTGGGGTCCCCTACAGTATGTCATGTTTCTGCCTTTATATTTTAAATGCTCAAAAATGTTCATTTTCTCACTACTTGTTTGTTTCTTGTGTTTGATTTACAGAACTGATTGCAAGTGAGAAACAGACAGAAAGTTTCACAGGCCTGCTGATAGGTCTGTCAGTGCTGGGGGTGATGGTTGTCGCACTGATTTTAACTACCATTTACATTTTGTAAACCAAGTACTTGCGCTGTTACTTAGATTAGAGATTAGATTAGAGCGCGTGAGCTTATTCAGCGCTGCAAGAACAATGCACATGTTGATCTTTTTTTCTTTCAGTACATGTGCCTTCCCTGTTTATTTATATATCTAGTGACTTCTCTGCCTGTTTGTCTGTCTCTCTATTACGCAGTGCTCTGTCTGTCTGTGTGTTATGGATCTTAAAAATAACACTTGTTCATGTTAATCACAGTCTCAATTGTTAAAAAATATTTTAAAAGGAGCATCCCACATGAAAATATAATGATCTCAATAACTGACAGTGCAAACCACTTTATGAATTTTATGTCTGTTTGAGGTTAAAAACACTTTCTCCCCAGCAGGGAATTGAACTCTGGTCTCTGAGGCATGGCAAAGCTGCTGTGCTGTTAATCAGTAAATCTTAACACTAAGCCACAGAAGCTATTGCATTAGTTTGCTTCTTTTTGTGAAAGTGTTTATTTGATGTTTGGACTTCATGCTTCACACATTTCATGGTTTATGCCTACATTTTGTAACATTTATTACTAAAATATGAAAAAGTTTCTGTTTTAACATTGTGTTTACACAGATTACTGTAGAAACGGAACACACATGAAATGCATGTGTTCAAAATATCGATCTATTATTTCCACTCTAAAACTCCACTTCACTCCCAGATAATCAATCAAGGCTTGAGCTGGGAGAAGTTTGTGCACGTTCTAAGTCGGTGGGGGGATGGAATAGCCAGCTGCTTGCAGATTGTCTTTATCAGCACATTTTCAGGACAAAAGACGCTGGCGGAGAGGTGCAAACGGATTTAAAGTGGGCCGGATCTACGAGTTTTTTCATAGACTCTGTTAATTCTAGTGTTAAGCTGTTACAGACGTGGTTGTGTCTTCAACACGCTTGGGCCAGGTCAAGTCCTCTGTGATGCGGACACCGAGGTAGTTGAGACTGTTAATTCTAAGGCTGTTTTGGTGCCTCTGCTGTTTTCTGCACAATCAGCTCATTTGCCTTGCTGACTTTTTGTCCTTACACCGGTGGGACAGAGCTGTCACTTTATCCAGGTTAGCCTCCTCATTGTTGTTAAAGATCAGGCCCACCACAGCTGTGTCATCAGCAAGCTTGACAAAGATGTCATTGGTGTAGAGCAGTGTTTCCCAAACTCACTCCTGGGGAACCCCTGTGGCTGGTTTTTGTTCCAACCAGCTTTTGTTTTTAAGTGGACTCCTGGGCTAATTAAGTGAACTGTAATTTCCCAAGTTCTAATAATAATAATAAAAATAATACATTTCATTTATATTGCACTTTATATTTTAGAAATATCAAAGTGCTGCAGAGGTAAAAAAAAAATAAAACAAGAAAATCTATTTATACTTTAACAAAATAAAAAGATGAGTTTTTATATTCCGTTTAAAACCATCAGTCGAATGTGGGGCTCTCAGGTAGTCAGGGAGGGCGTTCCAGGGTTCCAGATGAAAAAGCCCTATCACCCATACTGTGAAGCTTGGTTCTAGGGACTTGGAGAGTGTTAGTGTGTACAGAGCGAAGGGTGCGTGAGGAGGTATGAGGGGTAAGGAGTTCCTGTAAGTAAAGGGGGGCATGTCCATAAATGCACTGATGGGTGAGGAGAACAACCTTATACTCTATTCTGAGTGGGACAGGGGGCCAGTGAAGGGTTTTCAAGATTGGGGTGATATGGTCATGCTTTCGCACCCTCATCAGGATCCTGGCAGCGCAATTCTGAATATGCTGGAGTCTCTGAATACTCTTGCCAGGAATCCCGATGAGGAGCACATTACAGTAATCCAGCCTGGAGGAGATAAAGGCATGGACGAGCTTCTCTGCATCTTCCAGGGTGAGAGTTGGTCAGAGTTTAGCGATGTTCTTGAAGTGGTAGAAAGAGGACTTACAGAGGTGTTTGATGTGGGTGTCAAAGGTGAGTTGAGGGTTCATTGTAACACCCAAATTGGTGACAGAAGTGGAAAGGGGAATGTTTTGGCCAGCGAAAGTGATACTGGTGATGGTAGAAGAGCGGAGATGGTGTGATGTGCCAACTAAGATGGCTTCTGTTTTGGATCTGTTTAGCTGAAGAAAAATGAGCCTCATCCACGCCTCTATCTCCTCTAGGCAGGTAGTCAATGTAGATATTGGCAGAGGAGCAGTAGAGGAGGTAGGGTTAGTCCTGAGGTAAAGCTGAGTGTCATCGGCATAACAGTGAAAAGATAAACTATGTCTGCTAATGACATTTCCAAGGGGGAGCATGTAGATGGTAAAAAGGATGGGGCCTAGCACAGAGCCCTGTGGGACACCACAGGTGACGTTGTGGGTACGAGAGTTTGCGCTGCCCAGGGCGACATGCTCAATTCTGCCGGTCAGGTAAGATGTGAACCAATTGTGAACATTTCCTGAGAGTCCAATGGTGTATTTCAGGCGGTGAAGGAGAATGTTGTGGTCTATTGTGTCAAAAGCAGCTGTCAGGTCAAGGAGGATGAGTAAAGAAGGGGAACCAGTATCTGCTGTTATCAGAAGATCATTGGTGACCCTGACCAGGGCTGTTTCGGTGCTATGGCCAGGGCGGAAACCAGACTGAAACTTTTCAAACAGATTATTCAGTTTGAGGTAATCATGAAGGTGTGGTGCAACTATTTTTTCCAGAACTTTAGAGAGAAATGGAAGATTGGAGATGGGCCTATAATTGGAGCGAACTTCAGAATCCAGGGTGGGTTTTTTCAGTAGAGGTCTGATGACAGCAGTTTTTAGTGAAGAAGGAATATGGCCAGCCAAGAGAGACTGGTTTATGATCCTGGTGATAAGTGGAGAGACAGCAGAAACGTTGGCCCTCAGCAAAGCTGAGGGGAAAGGGTCCAGGGAACTGGTAGACAGTTTCATTTTTCTGATGACGTCCTCCACCTCTTCCCGTGAGGCAACAGAAAAGGAGCAAAGGGGCTGGACAGTCTCAGACAGTAGGTCGACAGTTGTGGGCAGGATATCCATGGTGGAGAGGTGTAAGCGGATGATATCAACTTTTTGTTTGAAGAAATTGATGTGCATATTGCACCTCTCATCGGTGGCCTCAGAGTGGGCAGGTGAAGGAGGTTTGAGAAGGTGATTTATTGTTGAAAAAAGTTTTTTGGGGTTTCTGGAGCTGTTGCTGATGATAGTGGAATAGAACCTGGACCGTGCAACCTTCAGAGCTTCTGCATACGCCCTCTTGTGTTCCCTATAAGCCTGTTTGTGGACAGTCAGCCCAGAGGCCTTGAACCGCCGCTCAAGGACACGGCCAGCCGTCTTCATTTCTCGCAGTTCGCAGGTGTACCAAGGTGCTGAGCACGAGAATGAGACCGACCTGGATGTTAAGGTGGCGTGGAAGTCCAGGAGACTGCTCAGGGACTGGTTGTAAAAGTCCACAAGGTCAGCAACAGAGAGGGAGCTGGTAGGGTCAGAGGAGAGAAGTTTAAGGTCCAGGGCCAAGGCATCCACATTGATGTTCTTCAGATTTTTGAAATGGATCTGTCATTTTAGTTTGATATGGGGGGAAAGAAAGGGCAGCTCCATTGACACTACTTTGTGGTCTGAAATACCAAGATCATATACCTGTAGGTTACTGATTAAGGCAGAATTTGAAATGAACAGGTCAAGTGTGTGACCCGTGGAATGTGTGGGGACATCAACATGTTGTTGTAGATTGAGAGAATCTAGTAGCTCAAGGAAATCAGCAGTGAGATAACCTGTGGGATTGTCAACATGAATATTTATATCTCCTAGAATTATGATGTTGGCAGAGGTAGCACAGAGTGTTGTGAGCAGATCAGTCATTTCAGGGATGAAGGCAGAGTTGGGTTTTGGAGGTCGGTAGATAAGGAGAACAGTCATGGGAAAAGGAGGCTTACATTTAAATGCAAGGCACTCACAGGAAGATGTTGCAGGAATATGTTACATATTTTGGTCTCGTCCGATGTGAGAGATGGACGTCTGAAGTGGAGCTCCGCTAGCAGCGGTGTTATTTTTCATATTATTTGCTTATTATCCTGAGATATCCTGCATTTATTCAACCCGAGAGGGACTGCTACAGTATATTTAAGCATATATAAACATGGCCAACAAGAAGGGGGGTTTGAAAGAATCGAAAACTAAAGCTACACCCAAGCTACGATCAGCAAGCCTTAGTTCAAGATACGGCCTTTCAGAGACAGACCTGGATCAGATGGGCGAAAGTACAGACTCCTCGGGACCACGGTCCGCTACATCGTCGCCGGCTGAGAGCGAAAAGGGGAGCGAAGGTGCAATCGTGAGTGCAGATTTGGATAGCTCACCGATCGGAGAAGATCACCTGAAACTGGAAAGGTCCGCGGCTTCAATTACGCAATTACGCGAGACGGGAGCAGCGGGGACACCGGCTTCAGCAAAGTCTGCTGCTTCATCTACGCTAGTAGTAAATGCTAGTAATCCCAGAGTCCTATTTTCTACAATTGATCGTCTGCTAAACCCAGGTAACACAAAGGAATGCCCCCATAATACTTCCAGCGAAACCTGTGAGAACATTGCTATATTTTTCAATCAAAAAATTAATGATATTAGAAATAATATAGTATATCTCCCCAACACTGTGGAACCTCCTAAGCCCCAGTACTCCGTTATAAACAAATTCAATTCTTTCACCAGGATAGATTTACCTGATTTACATAGAATAATCTCTCAAATGAAACCCTCCACCTGCGTCCTTGACCCAATACCAACAAGGTTTTTCAAGGAAGTATCAGACGCGCTTATTGATAATATCCTTGACATAGTAAACTCGTCATTAG
>JANRMT010028174.1:7540653-7552254 GCA_026402145.1 Polypterus bichir lapradei
ATAAGGAAAAGGTGGAGGTTTTTAAATGGGAAGAGAGGAAGTGAAGTCAAAAGGGGTCGAGCTCATGTAGGTTTTCTGTCATTGGTGCAAGCCTGGATGTGACATCACAGGGGCCGGAGCCGGCAAAGTCTTCTTCCATTGGCTCGGTCCCGGAAGTGTTGTCAAGAGGACCAGGTGGAATCTCCTGTGAATGGTCTGCAGGCAAGGGAGAAAAAGAGTCAGTGCACTCTGCCACATCCCGGTATGTCTCGGAACTGTCCTTACTCAAGCCCTTTAGCTGCCTCCCATGCGCACGTGTGTGACACTATATACATAACATCTAAAGTCTGTATGTCTGTCTTTTCATGAGTGAACTACTTAACGGATTTAGATCAGGTTTTTTTTTCTATAATTTGCTTGAACATTCTGGTTGATTTTACGACTTCTCTCCTCGCGCTAAGTATCATAGTTTGTTTGAAGAACTGACTTATTCACGCTAATCCGCGACATCTTGGAACTGCCCTTACTCAAGCCCTTTAGCTGCCTCCCATACGCACATGTGTGATAAGCCCCCCCCCCCCCTCAGCCCAGACCCATTGGGTCGGGCGACCCTGACCGTGAGGTCGTGAACCCAAGAGAGGGCATCAGCGTTGGTGCGAAGAGTGCCCCGACGGTAAACAAGCAAAAACTTGTATGGCTGGTGACCCGCGGATTCGACTCCTTGTGCAGGGCCATCCACTGTAAAGGTGCATGGTCCGTGACAAGGGTGAATTCCTGGCCCAGCAGGTAGTACCTCAGCTGAGTAATCGCCAATTTAACCGTCAAAGCCTCTCTCTCCATTGCCGCATACCTGGTCTCCCGGTCAGTATCTGGCTCAGGAACATAATGGGGTGATCCACACCACTGACGTTTTGGCTCAGCACTGCCACCAGGTCTGTGTCTGAAGCGTCCGTCTGGAGGATGAAAGGTAAGGAAAAGATAGGAGCTTTCAAAATAGGTGCGGACGTAAGGGCCTGCTTCAAGTCACTAAATGCAGCACCTGTCTTATCAGTCCATACGACAATGTTTGGGGCCCTCTTCTTTGTCAAATCAGTCAAGGGCACCGCTCTTTCTGAGAACTGGGATACAAACCGGCGGTAGTATCCCGCTAACACAAGAAAGGCTTGGACCTGCCGCTTGGTTCGCGAACGGGGCCATTTCAAAATGGCATCTACTTTGGAGCACTGTGGTTTCACAGTACCCCGACCCACCAGATAGCCTAAATATTTGGCTTTGCTCAATCCGAAGAAACATTTCTTGGGATTGATCCAAAGCCCGGCCTCACCAAGTGTCCGCAATACCACTTTTACCTGCTGTAGGTGTTCCTTCCATGTGCTGGAATAGATGACCACGTCATCCAGGTAGGCAGCACTGTACGAGTTATAAGGCCTGAGCACTTTGTCCACCAGATGCTGGAAGGTAACTGGAGCCCCGTGTAACCCAAATGGAAGGACACGATACTGCCAGTGTCCGCTAGGGGTGCTAAACGCGGTCTTAACCTTCACGGAGTCCATTAAAGGAACCTGCCAGTACCCCTTTGTCATGTCCAGTGTGGTCAAATATTGAGCTTGTCCAAGCCTCTCGAGGAGGACATTCACTCACGCCATTGGATAAGCATCGAATTGGGAGACTTGATTAAGCCGACGGAAGTCATTGCAAAACCTCCAACTCCCGTCAGGCTTAGCGACTAATACAATGGGGCTGGATCAGGGGCTATGACTTTCCTCGATTACACCTAGCTCCAGCATGTGTTTGATCTCAAGCTCCACTTCAACCCTTTTTGCCTCGGGAAGCCAATACGGACGTTCTTGGGCTATAATCCCGGGTTCTGTCACAATGTCGTGCTCAACCAGAGTGGTCCATCCGGGGCTTTCACTCACTACCTCCAGGACAGACATGATAACTCCTGTCGTTGTCTGGGACTTAAATCCACACCGAAGTTAAGGCTAGCCGTGTGAGCAAAGAGTGAGCGGGGCTGACCAGAGGAGGGATCGGGATCCCTGTCCTTCCACGGTTTCAACAGGTTTACATGATAAACCCGCTCCCTTGGGCGACGATTGGGTTGACTCACCAAATATTCGACGAGTCCTTTCCTTTCCTTAACTTCGTAGGGACCTTGCCAATGGGCAAGTAACTTAGAGTGGGAGGAAGGAGCCAGGACCATGACCCGATCTCCCGGGTGGAACTCCTGCAGAGATGTGCCGCGGTTGTAGTAACGGACCTGTGCTGATTGAGCCTCTTCCATGTGCTTTTTAAGGAGGGGCAGAATCTTTCCAAATCTATCGTGTAATTGCGCTATATATTCCAATATGTTTGTAGAGGGAAGAGCCTCTTCTTCCCATCCTTCTTTTTAGATGTCTAATATGCCCTGGGGTTGTCGCCCATACAGTAATTCAAAAGGGAACAACCCCGTGGAGGCTTGAGGGACTGCCCGATAGGCAAAAAGGACGAGGGGGAGGAGCTGATCCCAGTTCCTTCCATCCTCACTGACCACCTTACGCAGCATTTGTTTGAGAGTTTGGTTGAACCTCTCCACCAAACCGTTGGTTTGAGGGTGATATACCGCGGTCTTTAAATGCTTTATTTTCAGTAACTTGGCAGTCTCCTTGAACGTCTCCGAGGTAAAGGGCGTCCCCTGGTCTGTCAAGACTTCTTTGGGGATGCCCACACGTGAAAAGACCCCTAGTAATTCCCGTGCGATGGCTTTGGAAGTGGCTGAGTGCATCAGAACAACTTTGGGGTATTTGGTAACGTAATCCACGAGGAATAAAATGTAATTGTGTCCTCAGGCTGAGGGCTCTAGGGGTCCAACTAAATCGATCCCAATTCTGTGGAAGGGAACATCAATCAGGGAAATAGGAATGAGAGGAGCACGGTCCGCCCTAGAAATCTGTCGCAATTGACACTCGGGGCAAGAAGTGCAAAAGCGACGAACCTCCTCATTGATTCCTGGCCACTAGAAGCGGAGCTTGATCCGCTCCAGGGTTTTCTCGGTGCCCAGATGGCCACCTAGGAGGTCTGTGGAATTAGCAGTAGCCGTCTTTCCTGCCCATCATGCACTGCTACCCAATAGAGAAGGTCATTTTCCAACACAAAGTGAGGACCCTGTGGCATCGGCTGGTTAGTGCGCTGGCCGTTGATTAGGACCACTGCATTTTTTGCAAACTTCAGGGAATCGTCACTCCACTGCTCCCTTTTAAATGAAGCCAGCGTCTCTCTAATTTGAAAATGCAAGAGGGAGAGTGGGTCGATGTCGACCTCAAGGAGTGTGGTTGCCTCCCGTCCCGCTGCGGTGCTGGTGGATGACGTGTTGGCATGCGACGGTCCGGGAGTCGCCACGCCACTCAGGGCGGCTGCTTCGTCTCTCTCTGCCGGCTGATTACATGGCGTGGAGGCAGCTTGAGACGGCTCATCCCCGTCCATAACTAGGCCCAAGTTAACCCCAGGAGTGGTATGTGTCTTGCCGCTTTTAATATTAGACCAGTCCCACCCTAGTATCACCGGGTGTGTGGGATTCGAATGGACGGCCACGGTTAGTTTTTGTACCGATCCCCCGTAACTGATGACACAAGCGGTGGAGCTGTACCAACGGATGTCTCTGTGGACACAGGTTATACTGATCTTAATCTTTAACCACTGTCGTGGCAGCACAAACCGGCGGGCAACAATGGTAATGTTGCTACTGGAATCAAATAAGGCTGTGGTCTTGTGTCCGTTGCCGATCATCACGCCAGTATGTGGGACTGCCAACGGGTTAGCCAGAGCACATTAACCCCTCCTTGCCCTCCACCTGCATTCCTCCTTGCCTCCAAGCGGTTTGCACGTCCGCGGCTCCGGGGACGCCGATACAAGCTTTGGGTTGTACAAGGGGGTCTAGGTCTTGGGACGTACTCCGGATGAGTTCGACAAAGGGACGGTTCTGCTCCCCTAGAGTGTGAGGTCGCCCTTTGTGTCTCCAGAAGCTCTATGAGCTCTGCCATGTTTTTAAACTGCTTGCCCCAGACTGGCTGGGTGAAGCCATGGGGACGCGCAAGCTACCTGCTCTATTATGTGGTAGGGCTTGTTCTCAAACAGCAGTAGCCACTGCCCTACCATTGTCCAGAAGGACCAGGCTTGTTTGTGGGTCGGCCACTCTGGGTCCAACCTCCAATTTTTTAATTTTTCCACCTGCCAGTCTGGGGCACCTCACCTGGTTTCACAGGGAGGCAGGCACTCTCCTCCGAGAGAGCATAGTAAGCAGCCCACCACTGTGAGCCCCTCCCGCACACTCCCTGGCCTTTCTAGGTTGCCTAGTTAAGCGTGTCAGGAGCGGAGCCCGTACCGGGTCTCGCCGAAACACAGGACACACTCCCCACCTGAAAACTCGGCCCCAGTACGCTTCCACCTGGGTATATTTTAGGTCCTGTCCCCTTCTCCTCTGGGAATTCTCCATCCTGCCGACTACGCCAGTGTCACAAAACTCACAATGAGACATAGCAAGGTTTGGGGCAGCCACCCGTATAATTTGGTATCCTGGCTGCAAAGCGTCTTTTAAATGTTAGCACTGCTGTGTACAAAACCGAGTCCAATACAGAACTGAGGGCATAGGGAAAAGGTAGAGGCTTTTAAAGGGGAAGACAGGAAGTGAAGTCAAAGGGGTCAGGCTCATGGAGGTCTTCTGTCATTGGTGCGAGCCCGGACGTGACATCACAGAGGCCAGAGCCAACAAGGTCTCCTTCCATTGGCTTGGTCCCGGAAGTGACGTCAAGAGGACCAGGTGGAATCTCCCGTGAATGGTCTGCAGGCAAGGGAGAAAAAGAGTCAGTGCACTCTGCCACATCCCGGTATGTCTCGGAACTGTCCTTACTCAAGCACTTTAGCTGCCTCCCATGCGCACGTGTGTGACACTATATACATAAAATCTAAAGTCTGTCTGTCTGTATGTCTGTCTTTTCATGAGTGAACTACTTAACGGATTTAGATCAGGTTTTTTTCTATAATTTGCTTGAACATTCTGGTTGATTTTACGACTTCTCTCCTCGCGCTAAGTATCATACAGTAGTTTGTTTGAAGAACTGACTTATTCACGCTAATCCGAGACAAAAGCTGTGGGCTGAGGGGAGGGGGAAGCGTGACATCAGGAGGGGGGAGCCTCCTCACTCCCGTGCCAGCCTCCGATCGAGTCGGTTTACCTCTCGTCATGCTCTACAAATAGTTTTGTGTGCGCATTGCACTGCTTTCATGCACATCTTGTCCTGGGTCCATGTGGCTAATACATTGGTCTCTCAATTGAACTCTGTTGGCTTCATAAGTGCACCAGATGGAGGAGATGCAAGAATTGTACCAGCCTTATGTGTGCGCCATGCCAGCTTCACAAGCGTAACACGCTGTTTTTAAGTGTGTACTGTATCAGGTCAGCAAACTCAACATACTGGCTATCTGTACGCTCCATGTCACAGTTGTGTGTGTGAACTCTTATCGGTTCTGCATCCCAACTCAACTGGTTGTTCATGTTCATGTTATTATGTATTGAAGTGAGTTCTCACCCAGATGAATTTCCTGGAAAACTCCACTTTATATTGTGAATACGCCGTGCCTCACACGCATGCCAATAACACATGAACTCAACAAGACCAGAAGTCAAGAGAAATGCCTACAGGAATTACATATGAAGACAAACAGCACCATCTACTGACATGAGCTAATACTAGGCAATATATTACATCGTTCCCACTAAATAACATAATCCTTTCGATAGGCTGGCTGGCGAGTTCTTCTTTTAGGACCCTCCAGTTCAATCTCTGAAGGCCCCGCGATAGGAGTGACCTCAGTGGGCTAACTTCTAACCACTTTGAAAAGGTTTCAACAAGAGAAAATGTCCTTGATAAGGTCCAGAGAAATCAATGCCTCCCATGGGTGACTAACAGTTTAGCTTCTGCCAAGATCCTTCATATTTACCATAGCAGGGTGACCTTTATGTTGAGCAGCGAGCACTGAGGTTTGTGCCCTCTGCTCAGTTTTTACTGTTTATCGCCATGACAGACAGTCCCTGTATGAAGACAGCTCAAGCTGACGCCTATCAAATGGCTTCAAGTCCTCTCCTGATTTTGTTCTGCCACCCAGCACACGGGCCAACATTTGATCTGCTGCCGTCATGCAGGGGATATCAGATACCAGCGCGGGGGGTCTGGAGACAGAGTCCAGCATTAGGACACTGGAGGAATTTCAAAGCCCGGAGACCTGAGGGGTAAACCTCTTAATGCATCCACATGAGTGATTTCTTTTCCTGTGCGATATTCAAGTTCACAGTCATAATGACCACCTGAGCGTGCGAGGTGAAGTGACTTGTGGTGTCGGCCCGTTTCCTTTAATCAGCCCCAGTGATGGTTTGTGTTCTGTGATGGTCGTGACACTCCTACCATACAGGTGGGTACTCAGGAAATCTGTTTACTCCTGCAATGACAGCCAAAGCTTCTTTATCAATCTGTGTGTAAGGTCTCTCTGCCGCTGACTATGTGACTCAGAGCAGCTCCTCTTCCATCACAGGTGAGATGAAGCAGTTTCTCCAACGCACTCAAATCCAATCTGATGATGGCAGCTATTTCACTTCATTACAGACTCTCTCACGGGTGCCTGACCATCTCCAGATGGCATTGCTATCCAGCAGTCTGTGAAATGGCTCTGCTCCGCCATGGTGGATTTATCTTTTAGAAATGAATGATAAAAGTTCAGCAGCCCCAGAAATGCTTGCAGCTCCTCTTTATTACTTGGCGTTGGAGCGTCATGGGTCACTTTAACCTTTGTGGCAGTCGGATGAATTCCTTCAGCGTCGACTCTGAACCCCTCGGGACTCCACACTTGGCACGTCAAACAAATTTGTCTTTTTTTTAACATCAAGCCTACATTAACCTGGGGGATTGCCAACCAGGATGCCAAGCTGTTTCGTCGCATGGTGGGTATGGCAAAGCACTTTACCGGTGCCAGCTCCCCGACCTGACCTACATCAGCAAATCATTGTAGTAGTAAATGAAGCTCTTCAGCTAAGGCTTGCATGGTCTCTGCTCCAATTAAAATATCCTCAAAATAAGGAACCATTCCTGTGAGACTTGAGAGGATGTCACCCATCAATTTCTGAAAAGTCCCAGGAGTAACACAAGCCCCATAGTGCAGGTGAGTAGCTCTGAATGCCCCTTTATGTGTAATTAGGGTCTGTGCATCTGCAGCTGTATCATCCACTGGCAGATGTTGATCCGCTTGTGCCAGGCCCTTCCTTTGGCTAATGCAGTGAGGATTTGAGTGATGGATGGTATTTGGTGTGGGTGCTCCTCTAATGGCTTCTTAATTGTGTGTTTGTAGTCAGCACATATTCAGACCTCGCCATTTGGTTTTAATACACGAGCAATGGGGGTGAGTTACCGAAACTAGTGGACCTGCTTCACCAGACCATCGAGCTCTGTTTCTAGTTTTGGGTGGACAGCAAAACCCAACAGGATTCAGTTTTAAACGTTTAGGTGCTACAACAGACAGGAGATTGCTGCACCCTGGCATTCCGCCAAACCCTCTTCAGACACACAACTACAATCCTGGAGGACTGCCAATGCTGGGTCTGTGGCAAGGCTGCGTATTCCTGCTAACTGAACACCTAGGGGTTTAAACTGGCCTTGAGCTGAGCAGACTGGCCTTTTGTCCTTTAACAATAATAAGGCGTAAATGACCGCTGACCTTATTGTAATAGACCTTGACAGAGCAGGCACCCAACATGGTGACATTGTTATAATCCACAAGTTGAGGGGTACAATAGCAGGAGTATTCACTGGCCATAGGGTGTCCTCTGAGATGAATGAATACTCCCCTACTGAGTCCACTTCCATCCTGCATTGACCTCCATGTCCTGTGACAGCAGCATAAGTCTTGTGTCTGGTGGTACAAGTGCCCCCACTATCCAAAATGAGGTTTTGGTTCATCTGAAAAGGTGTTTCTGATGTTGCTGTAGCAGAGGTCCAGTATTTTCTTTCCCCTAGTGGGGAAGGTCCCAAACTAATGCAGTTTAGGCATGTTTTTCCGGAGATTGCAATGGTTAAAATCTCCCAGAATAATAACAGTGACGTCAGGATATGAGTTTTCATGCTCGTTGATCATATCATGTAGCTCCTTCAGTGCAACCTCCTCTTTAGCAGGGGGGGATATACACGGCACTCACAATGATGCATTGAAGTTCTCTGGTCAGGTAAAATGGCCTTAACTTCAAAGTCAGATATTCCACATTTTCAGAACAGGATTTAGAAATGGTCTTACAGTCGGTACACGATTGTTTGACGAGGACGGCCATTCCTCCTCCATGAGTCTTAACACTGTTCGCAGCGCCTCGGTCCTCCCTGAAGACTGTGTAGCCATCTGGTGTTATTGCCTCATCGGGTGCTCTCTTGCCCAGCCAGGTTTCACAGAAGCAATCCTGAATGTTCCTCTTTGTGGAAATCCGAGTGTGGAGCTCGACCATTTTATTTTCCAGAGACTGAACGTTTGCAAACAATATGACCGGGAGGCTTAGCCTTCCATTTCTAACCAAACGCCAGAGCCTTCGGTCAACTCCTCCTCATCTGCCGTGCCTCTGCTTTGGCCTGTTCTCAGAAGAGCTCCCTATCAGGGGCCGGCCTGGCGTTGAGTCAGCATAACGTGCTAGCTAAGGGTGAAAAGTTTGATATGGTTACACACACTCAGTTGTAATAATGTCGCCCGATCATAAAGAACGTTTGCAGAGTGTGTCTTAACTCGACACAAAAAAGTAAGAAGGAGAAAAGAAAAAAGAAATAACTTGACTCGGAGAGCTCCACAACGTCGCCCTCAAGGGAGTGCCATTGTTGTTCAGGAAGAGGATTTCTGCTATGATTCCTAATAAAATGTGGTTTGTTCTTCATGTAAGTCACAATTCTAGACTAACCCAATCTGAGTAAACTAACATCATACATACACCTGTGCCTGTCAGGTCTTTATTGAGCACATGAAGTCATCATTCACAGTGAGCCTTTGGTTTTGAAAACATGTTGATCATCCTTTGGAAAAACTAACTTCCACCAAATGTTTCCAGTAGTTGCAATGTTGAGGATGGGGTTTTTGGACCATTCCTCTTGTTTTAGTTCATCGATATTTCTGGCTCTTCTTCATTGCACAGCCCTCCCTCAGGTCCTGCCACAGCATCTCAATCCAGTTAAGGTCAGGACTCTGCCTTTGCTGTTCTTCTTCATCAGCCATTCTTTAGTTGACTTGCCTGTGTGCTTTGAGTCATTGTCTTACTGCATCAGCCAGCCTCTCTTAAACTGGATATCATGGTCTGCTTGTGACACCCCATGTAGTGGGAATTGGGGGACACCAGCCTACACTCTAGGTGTCTAGTATGCAGGATCGAGCATTAAGAGGATGGTAGTGTAAGACAGGGAGACACGGACACAAAAGGCTTGGGTTTTAGGAAAATAAAGTGAGGTTTTAATTACAGGTGCACTATTACTCACCTGTACCGCCACATCATATAATACGGGAGGCTCCCGTCCAATTCTCTGTAGGTACTCGGTTACCTTTCGGATGGGCGCCTCAGCCATTTATCCCAGATCCCTGACGATCTTCTGAATTGCCGCCAGCATCTGAAAAATACCTCGTACGGGCTTGATTAATTTCTCAAGTTCCTGCAAGTCTAAAGTGTTAATTAATTCGGCCGGAGGTATACTTACTTCCTTCTTCTCCTTACCTGCTGGCCGGGAGCCAATGAGCCCGTCCGCTGTTGGCACGTGCTCTGACGGGACTCGCGGAGGCTGCTGGGTAGTGGAGTTCTTTTGGGAGGTCCGGGCAGCCATCTTTGAGTGACTGCGATCTGCCTGTATCAATTTGTCAGCGGATCGATCAGGCATTTCCTGGCCCTCCTTACCTTTCCGTGGGTTGAGCGGTGCTTTGCTCACCTCCCCCTTCCCTTTCAGAATGTCCAACTCCGTCTTTTCCAGGGTAAGGCTGTAAGCAGTAGGACGTGGACTTCCTCCTTCACGCAATACTTTGGGTTGAGTCACGTGTCCCTCGTCAGCAGCCGACATGCGGAAGTCCTTCTGGCTTGTCTGCTGGACTGAGAACGGGGCCTCTTCATCTGTTTTTTTGTTCGCATCCCGCAGGACCTCCGGAAGATCTTCCTTGAGGTATGTGCAAGGAACAAAGTGTGTTATTTTAAAGATGTTATTCACAGAATCCTCGGCACATACCTCTTGGTAGTCGTTGTTCTCCGAAGGCTTTACTCGTGCAGCAGCTCATCCCGAGCGTCCTCTGTGACGAGCGTGGTCCCTCCGCTGACGCTGATGCTCTGCTTGCCCTTTTTCTTCCCCATTACGGACTTGGAAAACAGGTTTTCTGGCGATGTTGTGGTGTGTCTGAACGCCATCTTCTCAGGGTTCTCTGCCCACAGACATTTTAGGTACAGGTCCTCTGCAAATGACGCTAGAGAATCCTGCCGGCTATGCCACTGTGACAGATAGGGGGCACTATCGCTCCCTTGAACCCTTGTCCAATATGCCAGACACAAGATAAAAGTCCAAAAGATGACTTTATTCATATGCAACAGTGCACAAAGCACCCTCCTCTCCACTATACTCATTAATAAACACACAATAACTACAATAATACAATCCTCCACTCCCAGACGCGTTGCCACCCTTCCACCCAGCTCAGCTCGCCATCTGGGAGCTCCCACAGTCCTTTTATATTCCCTGATCTGGAAGTGTTCCAATCCCCAGTCCATGTGACTCCTATAACTTCCGGGTCAAATCAAAAGTCAAAATTCTTCACCCCGGAAGCACGTCATTCCCCTTGTCCATGTGACTCGGATGTACTTCCGGGGCATATGGCAAATAAACATCGTTCCTCCCTGCAGCGTCTCCTAGTGGCCCCCATGGTATCCAGCAGGGCTGTGCGTAAAGACTCCAATGTCCATGATGCCCTGCTGGTCCCTGGGGCACCTTCATACTGCAGGGAGGGCTCCACCTGGCGGCTTGGGGGTATTGGCCGGGATGAATGGCCAGCCATACACCACTATATATATATATGTATATATATATATATATATATATATATATATACAAATGGGCAGCACGGTGGAGCAGTGGTAGCGCTGCTTCCTCGCAGTTAGGAGACTCGGGTTCACTTCCCGGGTCTTCCCTGCGTGGAGTTTACATGTTCTCCCCGTATCTGCGTGGGTTTCCTCCAGGTACTCCGGTTTCCTCCCACGGTCCAAAGACATGCAGTTTAGGTGGATTGGTGTTTCTAAATTGTCCCTGGTGTGTGGGTGTGTGTCCTGCAGTGGGTTGGCGCCCTGCAGATCCCTGTGACCCTATGTTTGGATTCAATGGGTTGGAAAATGGATGGGTGGATATATATAAATACTAGCAGAATACCCGCGCTTCGCAGCGGAGAAGTACTGTGTTAAAGAAGTTATGAAAAAGAAAAGGAAAATTTTAAAAAATAACGTAACTTGATTGTTAATGTAATTGTTTTGTCATTGATATGAGTGTTGTTGTCATATCTATCTATATATATATATATATATATATATATATATATATATATAAATATATA
>JANRMT010028174.1:7561107-7592710 GCA_026402145.1 Polypterus bichir lapradei
ATAGATAGATAGATAGATAGATAGATAGATAGATAGATAGATAGATATGCAGTGTTTTATCTTTTAAACACAAGCTTAACTTGAAAGGCATTGAAACCTGAAGTGCTCTGCCATGAAGTGAAGTTAAGGACACTCCTTGGTTATTTTCACTTGTCCTGATCTTGTCATTTCATTTCTTTTTAACTGAAACAATGTCAGCCTAATTAAGGTGATGTGACATTGTTTGAAAGAAACACATTGGACAAGTGGAGAAGCGATCAGCGAGGTGTTCGTTGGTGGACGCCATTCAGACAGTTTGGAGTGAACACTTGATGGCAAATGACTGTTATGACGAGACGACAAGAAGCATCTTAATAAAGACCTGCCAATGGTGCCAATCACTGGAGGACATTGTAGGGTATAAAATGCTGTTGAATGGAAAAGTCTATTTAGAGGGAATAAATGAAACACACAAGCCTTTACTCTCTGGCTCTAAAGTCCCATCTCTGTGTTTTCAGCTGATTTTAAGATAACGTTCTCAAATACTGCTACAGCAGGTCTATCCAGTCCTAGACATGGCGCAAGCCCATTGTAGTGTCATTTCACACTCACACCCTATGTGTGTCAAACTGAGAGTCACCAGTTAGCCAACTGGAAGGACCCAGAAAACAAACTACACAGACACAAAGAGAACATGGGGACTCAGAACCCCACAAACTATGACTGGGTGGAGGATTTGAATGTGTGTGCCAGCGTGTAGCCCTTAAGTGTGGGTGAGGGTGGCTCTGTGTATCCTGTGATGGACAGAAGTCCCCCTGCAATGTTGACAAACACATTTTAGCTAAAGTATTTTTTTCTCTATAGGCCTGCAATGGAAAATTGATTTAAAAACTAATAAGTGAATACCATTTGAATGAGTTCATTTTCAACTTTTGCGTTAAGTTCAGCTCACACACCAAAACAAAAGCAGGTGTGGCTGTAAATCCCCTTACAGCTTTAATGTTCTAATGTGCTGAGATTTGAATACTTGAAGGGCACATGAAGAGAAGGTCCACGCTTGACTAGCAGTGCTATCCTATCAGAGAGGGGCCACGTGTCGACTGTTGTTTAAATCGCTGGTAAGATGTCCCCTGTAACCTGAGCCCCCTGCCCCACTGCTTGTGTCACTCGCTCTGTCCTTCGAGATGAAGGCCTGAGGCGTTGATCATTTGGCCAACTTGGTGAAGCACTTACAGAACTTCAGTCCCACAGGGCTGCTTGTCCCACGTACTGTAGGACTCAAAGATTATCTCACCTCAGCCCAGGAGTTTCACACAAAGGAGGTGACATCATTTGGGCTTCACTTCTTTGCTTTTCTTTATGTGTTGCACTTTCAATTCTCCATCATCACGTGGGTTGTCATTCAGAAAACAGCCGTCCTTTTTGTTTGTAACCCAACCCTACCGTGTCCTGTCTTAATTGTGTTTCTTCCTAAATCACAAAGACGTTCAGATCAGAGTATTGAGAAACACTGCGTTGGCTCTGAATGAACGAGTGCTTGACGTGTGGCTGATTATAAGATACATGTTTATTTATGACATTTTATAATCATTTAAGTAACTCTGTGCTTTTTTCACGCATACATCAGCTTTTTCCTTTTCAAAAACAGGCTGTCAAACTTCCATTTCCTGTTCTTCTCTCCTCAGCCTGGAATCACTGGATAGTTTATAATGGCAGAGTTTGATGTTTTATATATACTGATGTCACACATGCACAAATAGGGGCAGCCAACGAGTCAGACGCAGTGTGAATACAGCAGCCGGGGGATTTGACGTTCACTGCTAATGTCTACTCTCTTACCATCCAGGAAAGCAGAAGATTAGAAGACTTACCTTGTGAAACTCCATACGAGATCCATTCAACGACCGCTTTAAGAAACAGTCCTCTTCCGGGTGCTGAAGATCCGACTCCACTTGATGACCTCACTTCCGCCTTCCTTCCATCATATCATCTCCTGCTCAACATTTCAACGTCATTGTCAATTGTCCATGTCATTTCCTGTCCATCTCATATAAAAATCTCAAGATTGTTAAGGAATAACGTTTGACATTTTTGAGAGAGAGATCACAGCTATGTGTGTTTTAGAGGGTACCTGTTCATTGGCAGAGATGTCACGGCCACGTGCTCTTCTCCCCACATGGGGACACTCTCCGATCAGAGCTCAAGACGATCAGATAGAGTGCCAACGTTTGATGGCAGAGCGTACCTACCTTCTGCTTGGCCAAAGATACCTTGCTAACTTTTTACATTTTTGGCAAAGAGATCACAGCTAAATTCTCGCCCCTGATAGCAAAACCAAAAAAACTGAATATCAAAAGGCCCTCGGATACGAAGCTATTAATATCAATTCTTCTCAATACAAATTATTGTCCTGTTTCACAGCTGCTGATGGGGGGGGAGGGCGCAGTTAGTAATAAATAAATAGAAGAGAGGGCAGCAGATACTGGCAGGTTCAGGATTTTAAAGGACCCTCGATGCGTAGAGTGACTTGGGCTCAGTTCAGGTTTTCTTGATCTGTTCGTATCCTTCTAGAAGGCCTTCTATAAATTAAAGATTTATGTTCTGTCCTCATATTAGAAACCTTTTCAAAGTACAAACAAACCAATTTCACATTCAAAGAACTGTTCCTACAATAGAGTGGCTCATTGTGAAGCAGTGGAGCTCGGAGGAGAGTGAAGTGCCGTTGTAGAGCCAGGATTTTGAGGGGTGCTGGGCACCCTGCTACTCTCATTTTGTTTAACACAACAAGACCTCACAAACACACACACATGGCCATTCACAGTCTCTTTAATAAAGGTGAGTGTCACTGAGTGCCAGGATCAATGTGGAGAATAACTGGTACAATGCAGGACTGTACAGGAGTTCAGTGGGGTGCCAGCTCTCCTCAGAACCGACTCGCACACACACACACAGCGTTGTGGGGACAATTAGCCTAATGTGAGTGTCTGAGAAGTGGGAGGAGAGCTGGAGTACCTGAGATAAATCGCAGGCGGACTCGGGGAGAACAGACCGACTCCACACAGATACAGGGAGATAAAGCGCAGATTTGAACCCGGGGCTCTGGAGCTGAGAGGCAGCAGTGTTAGCCATCACACAGCCCACATTTCACTACAGCCGTCTATTCTTGTAGCTACACTTATTACCTGAAATTTAACACTTCTATATTGTGTTTCCGGTGTGCTGCTTTGATTTTGTTTGTTTGCTGATGATAACGATATCTAAAGCGTTAATTCATGTAACCATCAACACTGCATTTGTGTGTGGAATCTCATTTGCTTTGTTTCTTTTAAAAGTCGTTAAACAAATTCAAATCATATTATGTGATGTCATCTCTCTACTGTTAAATTCTGCTCCGTACTTGTAATATTTCTATTGTTCTATTGTATTGAGGATGACTTGTGTTCTGTTCTGTGTATTGTATTTTATTGTATTGTATTGACCCTCTTTGTTTTGATACCCACTACACACCCAGCCTACCTGTTAAGGGGTCTCTCTCTGAATTGCCTTTCCTGAGGTTTCTTCCATTTTTACCTTACAAGGTTTTTTTTGGGACTTTTTCTTGTCTTCTTAGAGAGTCGAGGCTGAGGGGCTGTCACGAGGCAGGGCCTGTTAAAGCCCGTTGCGGCAGTTCTTGTGTGATTTTTCGCTAAACAAAAAATTGGGAACTGTGCTAATAAAATGCACCAGAGAAACCGATACGTACAATGCATTTGCACAAGCGCCATAAACATTTACATTACATTTACTTCTTTGATTGACACCCTTATCCATGGCAACTATCATGCAATAGGTGACATTTCTTTTGGTTTTCCAAGTGGAGCACAAGTTGCTCGAGGGACTTTTTCATTGTCACACAGCGTCGGTAAAGGGATTGAAACCCACAACCTTAGGGTTTGAGGTCCAAAGCCTTCACCACAACACCACACTGCCTGCCTTATATGGTCGATAAACTAAATAATTTGTCTAAGGAACATCTCACACCATTCAATTCATTAGTGATATGCAGCTATCACCCTTCTACCTCTGGATTACCTGCACCTCACAGCTACACGCATGCTGATTTATGAAGATTTACACGTTGAGCCGCCGTCCACATTGGCCTCGGGGCAGGAATCAGTGGTGGAAGGTGCGTCAGAGGATCGCTGGGCCGTAATCACAAACACTCACTCAGCGCCGTTATCCTGCGTAAACAGTGACAATGTGACTGCGCACACGGGTACACCTGCCGCCACACCTGAACATCATCTGGAGTAAACTCATTCTTTATATCCAAATTTCTGTTTCTGTACCTGCTCTACTGACAAGCTGTTCTCCTGTTCGTGGGAAAATCATTTGAAAATATCAGAAGCCTTGGACACCAAAGATTAAAAAATATTGTGCACAACATTTGAGAACACCTGAGATTGACCAGCCTGGGAGGACGGCCAGTTATCCTAGGTCTCCTGAGTTGTGATCATATCCATTTTAACTGACTGTGGACCCCCAATGGTTTATGGTTTCCATTAATGCTACAGACTGGAGGTTTTGTTTTCTTCTCCTCCATTGTTAACTGGAAAGATCTCGACAACAGTAATAATGAATAGATATTGTTCAGATTCATTTATGTTTAATTGTTCAGTTACATTATGTGTTTGTCTACTTTGTTTTCTATTTGTATATGTTATGTATGGGTAGAGTCTGAAACTGGATTAAGCTGGCATTACCCGGGTAAAGCTTGAATTATCCAAAGAGATTATCTAGGTAAAGTTAGAAACTGAGATTTTATTCCAGTTTTACCCAGGTCTGCTGGATAATGCGAGCTTTGCTCTGGTAATGCTAGGTTTGACCAATTTTTGGACTTTACCCGTAGCATACAGTACATGTATACCGTATAATGTAGCTTATTTTACCTATAATTGTGTTACGTTACTCTGAGCTTGTGCTGAGTGAATGAACTGAACGACGGTGTACCATTGTCTGTCCGCTCTCCAGTGACACCGTGAGTCTTCGGGTAACTAAACAGGCCTCTCTGATTTTGGTAGGCTGATCATTCAGAGCGTGGGTTTCCTCCCACAGTCCATAGACATGCAGGTTAGGTGCATTGGCGATTCTAAATTGTCCCAGGTGTGTGCCCTGCGGTGGGCTGGCGCCCTGCCCGGTGTTTGTTCCTGACTTTCCCCCTGTGTTGGTTGGGATTGGCTCCAGCAGACCCCTGTAGTTAGGATATAGCAGGTTGGATAATGGGTGGCTGATCACTCCAAGGTTCAGGTGTCGTATAGCTAAGGGCTCACTGGAGAGTGAACGCTTGTTTTGGCTCACAGCTTCATATTATTAGAAGATGGAGGTGAAGATAGTTTCATTTTTAGTTAAATGCTCAGGCCTTGTGCATGCAAGCATATCACGTTACAACTTTGTCACATTCCACTGTTGATGTCATCACTCTTTTCTGCATTTACTGCCTCATTGGCTCAAACGGCTGTTTATTTGTTTTTTTTCATAAGTGCTGGCACATTAATAAAGCTGCTGAGGGTGAACTGGCAGGATTGAATTTTAGAAGCAGGTAAGGACTTGAAAGTTTTGTAGCAATGATTACTTGAAAGAGAGATATTTGCAATGAGATATTTTATGCTGATGCACACAGTACTGCAGTGGAGCTGGCTGTTAGTTTGATGGTGGATTTGTAAATTTACAGAATAAAGAGTGTGCTGGTGCTACTGGTAATCAAGAAGGCATTGTCACCAACAAGTGCAGATGGCAGCTCATCTGTGACACGATTCTGGTGACCGAGAGGTGCACGTGTGCAAACTTTACAAGGACAAGAAGAGCAAAGGGAAGTGGTGCTTTTGATTTTAGTCTGTTGAAAAGTGTTTCTGTTCTGCTATTATTATTATTATTATTAATATTATTATTATTATTAATAATAATAATTTCTTTAGCATTTTAGCTTCGAGGTTGCGGGGCCCCTGGGGTAGACGAGGTTCACCCTGGGTTCCTCAAGGCTCTGGATGTTGTAGGGTTATCCTGGTTGACACGTCTCTGCAACATCGCATGGACATCAGGGGCAGTGCCTCTGGATTGGTAAACTGGGGTGGTGGTCCCCCTTTTTAAGAAGGGTGACTGGAGGATGTGCTCACACTCCTCGGCCTCCCCGGTAAGGTCTTTTTAGGTGTGCTGGAGAAGAGAGTTCGGTCGATGGTCGAATCTCGGATTCAAGAGGAATAATTCGGATTTCGTCCTGGCTGTGGAATACTGGACCAACTCTGCACCCTGGCCAGGATCCTGGAGGGGGCATGGGAGTTTGTCCAACCAGTTCACATGTGTTTTGTGGATCTGGAGAAGGCATTCGACCGTGTCCCTGTGGGGTGTGCTCCAAGAGTACGGGGTACAAGGCTTGTTGTTACGGAGGAGCAGGAGCTTGGTCTGCATTACCGGTAATAAGTCGGACTCGTTTCCTGTTGAGGTTGGACTCCGCCAGGGCTGCCTTTTGTCACCGATTCTGTTCATAAATTTTGTGGACAGAATTTCTAGGCGCAGCTAAGGAGCAGAGGAGGTCTGGTTTGGTGACCTCAGAATCTCATCTCTGCTATTTGCGGATGACGTGGTTCTGTTGGCTTCATCGGACAGTGACCTCCAGGTCTCAGTGGAGCGGTTCGCAGCCGAGTGTGAAGCGGTGGGGATGAGAGTCAGCACCTCTAAATCCGAGGTCATGGTTCTCAGCCAGAAAAGGGTGGAATGCTCTCTCTGAGTTGGGGACACATTACTGCCTCGAGTGGAAGAGTTCAAATATCTTGGGGTCTTGTTCTCGAGTGAGGGATTAATGGAGCGGGAGGTCGACAGACGGATTAGTGCGGCATCCGCAGTAATGCGGGCTCAGCAACGTCCCGTCGTAGTGAAGAGAGAGCTGAGCCAAAAGGTGAGGCTTTCGATTTACCAGTCGATCTACATTCCTACCCTCACCTATGGCCATGAGCTTTGGGTAGTGACCTTTCGGAAAGATCGCGGATAAAAGAGGATGAAATGAATTTGATCCGCAGGGTGGCTGGACTTTCCCTTAGAGATAGGGTGAGGAGTTCAGTTATCCGGGGGAGACTCGGAGTAGAGTCGCTGCTCCTCTGCATTGAGATCGGTGTGGCATCCGTAGTAATGTGGGCTCAGCAATGGCCCGTCGTGGTGAAGAGAGAGCTGAGCCAAAAGGCGAGGCTTTCGATTTACCAGTCGATCTACATTCCTACCCTCACCTATGGCCATGAGCTTTGGGTAGTGACTGAAAGAGCAAGATCGCAGATACAATCGGCCAAAATGAGTTTCCTCCGCAGGGTGTCGGGACTTTCCCTTAAAGATAGGGTGAGGAGTTCAGTCATCTGGGAGGAGCTCAGAAGTTGTGCCGCTGCTCCTCTGCATTGAGAGGAGTCAGTTGAGATGGTTCTGGCACCCCTGGGGGGGGGTTGAGTGTTCCAGGCATGTCCCACTGACAGAAGGCCATGTGGCAGACCCACGACACTCTGGAGGGATTATACTGTATCTCCCAACTGGCCTGGGAAAGCCTCGGGGTCCTCCCAGAGGATCTGGAGGAGGTGGCTGGGGAGAGGGAGGTCTGGGCTTCCCTGCTTCGGCTGCTGCCCCCGCAACAAGACAAGCAGTAAAGGGCACAGTCAGCACATGTAACGTCAGGCGCTCTCAGTCTCCTGTAGCAAGCCAAACAATATACCAATGAGGTTGAATCTCTGCTAAACCAAACACTTTTAAAACCCATTTCTGCTGACCAAAAGTGACAACAGAACCTCAAAACACATCAACAACCACATGGCGTGATGTTTCCATTCAGTTTCAGACAGAAACCCCTCATTTAAAACTTGTCAACTTATACAAGAGACGGAGAGCATTGAGAAGCGCCTTACCTTAAATAGCGTCATCCAGCTTTTGCCAGGAGTCTGCTGTACGTCACATATGCGTCCTGTGTGTGTTACATTAATTAAAGCCAAACAACAGACAAATAGGAACTATATACAACAGAAGAATTTCAGTATGTAAAAAAAAATAGTTTTGAGAATGTTCACAATAAAACAAACTAACTCAGCCACAACTGGGAATTGTAGCCTAATGACTCAGCCCTGTGGTGTTTCATGGGTGCCACCAGGGGGAGCTGCAGGGACAAATCATCCCCATTTTAAGTGTAGCGGTGGTACCACTGGAAGGACTCCATTTCTCAGCAGCCCCAAAGGGGATTGCCCTCATTTGATGTCTGAAACGGGTGCAGGGGCTGCTGGGGACAAGAAGAACCAGCGGAAAACTTGAAATGTGGCTGGTGAAGCAGCAAGAAGGTCTTTGCTTCTGTGTGTCCTGTGTGTCCCGTCCCACGTAACCACCGTGAATTAATTTGTACCCAGGATTGTTTCCTGTTAGGATGAACAGACTGTCTCATGCCTGCCTGTTGTGTGTGTTGTGGTGGAGCAGTCATTGTGCACCCGCAACTCTCACCCCTCACCGCTCAGAACTACTGGTAGGACTGTTTAATTCGTTTATTATGGAAGCTGGATCATCATCATCCTCTTTATGCAATACCATTTCATCCATTTCTACCGCATTGGAACAGTGATAAGGACGTTGAATTGAGAGTTTATTGTCAGAGTT
Source organism: Polypterus bichir lapradei (assembly GCA_026402145.1). NCBI lineage: Eukaryota > Metazoa > Chordata > Cladistia > Polypteriformes > Polypteridae > Polypterus > Polypterus bichir. The sequence goes on from JANRMT010028174.1 coordinate 7,569,736, forward strand.
GATTGTTGTGTGTAATATTTGTATCGCCGAAGGGGAAGGGGAGGTTGTCTGATTTTGATTATCAATGTTTGATTTTACACTTAATATATTTCACACATTCGTTTGGTTTGTGTCTCTGTCTGTGAGAGTGTGTGAGGCGGGCCAAGGCTGAGTGCGCTTGCTGACACCCCCTACATTTAAATATGAGACAATGGGACTCAGTTGAATTAGCCAAAGGGAGCTCCTTCCACAGGTTCAGAGTGAGAAAGTATGTCCAGTCACCTTTTAGTTTTAGTAAAACCATGAAATCAATGGCGCTGTTGTTTAATGTATTTTCATAGATTTGAAGCCGCTAAATGTTAATCATGAACATGTGTGTTGAATAGTCAGAAGTGAACGATTATTAAAGTGGAATAAAATCTTCAAAATGATCAACACAGCCAAGTCATGACCCTCGGTTTGCATTAAATGGTGTGACGAGTGTGACGAGTCTGTCTTGATCGTATCAAGTGAAAGCGAGCGTCTGTCTGTCTAATTGTTAAGACGACTCTCCCTTTTTTGTTTCGTTTATAATCTGTAGTAACGGCTGACATCTTGCTAATCCTGTTGAAGCTGGAATTACAAAACAAAGTTGTAAATGTGGCTCCTTTTTATGTTTTGCTTTCAGATTCCCCTAAAGACACAGTTACAGCTTTTACTATTAATTGTATTTTTTTTGGAAAAAGGATGAAAAGAAAGGTTATGACCTAAACACTGGAAGAAACTGAACTTGAACAGCATGACAGTAAAATGTTAGAGCAGGCTGCTTGTTTGACAAAACATGGAAACACGGTGACTGGTCGTCTAAAGAGTTTTACCTGTTAATAGATAGATAGATAGATAATTTATTAATCCCAAGGGGGAATTCACATAATCCAGAACCAGTATACTGATACAAAAAACAATATTAAATTAAAGAGTAATAAAAATGCATGTAAAAACAGACAATAACTTTGTATAATGTTAGCGTTTACCCCCTGGGTGGAACTGAAGAGTCGCATAGTGTGGGGTCTCCTCAGTCTGTCAGTGGAGCAGGACGGTTCTGTAGCTGTCATCAGAATGTGTCTTGTTCTCTTATAAATGTTGGCTCTTTCTATGTAAAGTTGCAGCCATTAACCCTAATGTCCTAATTTACGACTTTGTCATTTGAGACAGACGTGATCAGTTCCTCATGACTCTGGTTACTTGGGTTTTGAGAGCAGCAGCTCAGTGCTTGAAGTTTGCTCTTTAGTTGAATTTTCATGTATCAGGGCGCTGCAACTCACCCCTCACTCGGCTAATATGTCATTTAAAAGTAATAATGTCAGGCAAAGAGGAGAAAGACGCTGATAAAACAGTAATCTGGATAATAATAACAGTACATTTAATTTATATAGCGCCTTTCCCATGCTCAAGGCACTTACAGAATATAAGAAAGAACGGCAGGGTATACAGTATGTAGCATTGTACAAACCACTTTGAGCACTGGAGAAGCTTAAGCTAAAGGAGTTTTTTCACATGTAATGTATAGTTCTTTACTGTCTAATAAATATTAATATATTTTTCCATGTTCAGGTTTAAGGTTCTATGAATGTCAAATCCTGGAAAGCTGTCCTCTAGGAGCCTGCAGCTTTGGTTCTGAAGTCAGCAATTATCGTCCTGTGAGGAACACATGAACGGTAAATAACTGATCAATATTAAAGTGTGACGTCTGGACAGATACCTGTGACATGTCCTCCCTGTACTCATCCCTGCTCCCCTGCACTTGCTCAGTCAGTCTTTTCAGCTGCTTTGGTTTGTCTTCATGTTTTCTAAGCTACTTACATGGCACTTAGTCTTTACTTTTCTTCTTTTTTTAAGGTACAGATGGCGCACATTTGGAGAACACTCTCTTTTTTTGTCTTTTTATTACCAGCAGTTCATGCTCAAGGTGAGTGATGAATGTAATTATATCAAAACGTATCTGCTAACGGCTCTGGGTATCTGGTGCCTGAGGAGCTCCATAGGCGGCTAACTCAATGCAGGCATTGCAGGTGACCTCAAAACACACGGTAGAGCTGATGATGAATCACAACCTGGACGGCCATTTATGTCATTCCTGACAGTGTCCGCTCTTGTAGGAAGTGGTCATCATGTAGCGGTGCTACTGGGGATTGAAACTTCAACTCCAAGCAGTCCCTGCAGTGGCTCTGATTGGTCGACTGCTGAGCGTGCAGGGGCTGCTGGGGACAAGGAGGCCAGCGTGACATTTAAAAGGAGGCCAGTTTAACAGAGAGGAGGAAGTCCTTTGTGTTTCGTGTCTGGAGTTACCTGTCTGTTTGCCTTCCCGTTTTACTACCCGTGGATTCTTGTTTTGTCCTCAACCGTCTCCTTTTTTGGGTGTATGGACTGTCTGGTGTCTTCCTGCTGCATGAGGACTGTCTGAGGATTTGTTGTCGTCCTGTGAAGAAAGGAGCGCTCCTGATCCCATTCACATGTCATCATCTCATCAGGAAATACCGGTAGGACTGGCCTTTACATTCACATACAGCGAGCCGATCTCAGGACTTTCTACCACTATCATTTCATTCCATCAGTTGCCGTTTTCATGGACTTTATCGCGTGTGGTTTCTGTTAGTAATTTGTGGTTGCGTAATTTGTATTTATTGCATAATCACTGGAAGGGAACTGGGTTGGGATCGTTGTAGTTTGCCTATATTTTGTTCATTGTTGTTTAATACATTATTCAATTTCTGTTTTATTACTGATTGCATTTTCATCACTGTGAGGGAGTGTGTGCGAGTCGGGCCAAGGCTGGGTGCGTTCCTGGGATCCCCACCTAACAAATAAACAAATCATCGTCCCATTGACAGTGTGAATCTTAGCTGGATTTTTTAGTCTGCTACAATCATATGTGGTGTCTGATTGGTCTGCTGGTGATAGACTGGGCTTTATAACCATTGACTATCATACAGTAGATTAGTTCCCAATATCCCAAATTCACATTCAATGTTGAAAAAAGTGTTGCACCGTCCAGAAATTCTCAAATGTCAGCTAATGAGGCTGATAAGGCATCATGGTAGTCCTTATGATTTACGTCAATGAACCTCTGAGATTAGGAGTGATACTAAGTGGCAGTCACCTTGGCCACGTCCATCTTCAGTAGCTTGGAGCTTGAGCGTCCCCTGTAGAACAGAAGCAGGTCCAGGTCTCCTTGTCATTGACTCTTACCTCAAGTGAGATCAGTCATCCATAACAAATCACAACGTGCCCACGAGTTAATGTTTTTATGGGCCAGAAAAATCAACAGCTTTGACAAATGCACTCTTATTAAAAATAAAATGATAAATGTTTAGAAGAGTCATGTGAAAAATAATCAATCTCATCTCTGAAATCTGGAAAAAATGATCTCAGACTACAATTAAAGTACTAACCTGTTCAACTGGTCTGACTCTGGCATGTCGCTCGTTTCCTTGAACTTGTTTAATTCCCACAGTCTTTCTCCTTTAGTTTCCTCTGCTCATGTTGTTTTGTCAAATCCACATTGTAGGTTTTAGTTAAGTGAATGTGAAACCAGGTGATGACTTTTAACAGGGTGACACCTGTTGTTGGATAATTTTGTTCATTTAATGACATAAATGTATTTATTCAGGTGCCCTAATATTAGATTTTTGCTTAAGACCTGAACATCCGTGGTATCAAATGTTTGTAATAATAGAAGAAATCTGGAAATGTAAGGAATTAATGGTAAGGTCTACTTTACAGTCATAGACTTATTGAGTGAGAGTCAACGTACATCTGGGCAAATTCAGTGGTACAAAGAGAAAACTGAGAAATGGAGAGTTTGAATTAAATGAAGATAGGCATCATCACACAGAACATGAGATTCTATACTGGTGATGGAGATATTAAGAAGGAAGCATCAGAAATCAATAGATAAGGGTTAGGGTTAGAACAGTTAGCCAATGGTTTAGCCATAAAGGCAAATTTGGACAATGAACTCCAGAGAACAGTGTTAACATTTGCAAAAACACCTGGAACACAAAAGGTTAAAACTAAGTTATGGTAGGCAGTGAAGGAGGGGATGAAAGAACAAGAGTCACAAGGAGAAGAAACGTAGACATAAAAATAATTGAAACACGGCAAACATCTGGGCTCAGTGTTCAAGGCTAAAGGGTTTTGTGAGAGTTAGCGTAAAATAGATAAAATAACAGGAAGTGGGAGGAGATGAAAATAATCAGATATTGCCAGGAACACTCAAGTGTGAGTTGTAAAAGAAAGAAGCCCAACCAGTGTGGCTGTATGGCTGAGAAATTTGGGCCACCTGAAAGCAAAAAGACGAGCTCCTCATTCAGCAGAAATACATAGGCTGAGATGGCTGTTAGGAGTCTCCTTAAGAAAAAGAAAAGCAAATAAGGAAGGCCACACCATGGCAAGGGTCATGTGTGTTATGGAGAACGTTATGGAAAGCAGAATGAGGAGCTTTGCGCACATTTGACATGACAGGGAGGACAACCCATCTGGAAAAGCCAAGCAACTGTCAGTAGAAATTAAGGAGGTCAAGAGGAAGGCAGAGCCTTAGGTGGCGAGATATGGTGGCAAAAGATTGGGAGGTGAAGGATCTGAGGGCAGAGGCCTCTGCAGGGAGGGATAAGTGGAGACAAAGAATCTGGATGTGAAACAACAAGTAATTGAAATGGAGCCACGGTGGACATCTGCATTTAATTCTTCCATATTATATTGTTAGATAAGCTGCAAATAGTACAGCTGTGGCCAAAAGGTTTGAGAATGACACAAGTATTGGTTTGCTGCTTCAGTGTTTTTAGATCTTTGTGTCAGATGTTTCTGTGGTCTACTGAAGTAGAATTACAAGCAGTTCAGAAGTTTCATTGGCTTTTATTGACAATGACATGTAGTTTATGCACAGAGTCCATATTTGCACTGTTGGAACTTCTTTCTTGTTCATGACCTCTTCCTTTCGCCCTGGCATGTTGTCAATCAACTCCTGGCCCAAATCCTGATTGATGGCAGCCGCCCCATCTTCCATAACCAGAATTGGTGGGATTTTGTTTGTCAACCCGCCTCTAGAGAAGTGACCACAAGTTCTAAATGGGATGAAGGTCTTGGGAGTTTCCTGGCCTTGGACCCCAAATTTCGATGTTTTGTTCCCCGAACGACTTAGTTCTCACTTTTGCCTTATGGCCTGGTGCTCCATCATGTTCACCACCAAACTGTTCTTGGATGGTTGGAAGAAATTGCTCTCAGAGGATGTTTTGTTCCCATTCTTTATTCATAGCTGAGTTCTTAGGCAAAATTGTGAGTGAGCCTTGCACTGCCTTGGTTGAGAAGCAACCGCTTGTGACATGAATGGTCTCAGGATGCTTTACTGTTGGCACAGTGACACAGGACTGATGGTAGCACCGCTCACCTTTTATTTTCCCGGATACCCCAAACAATCAGAAAGTGAATGACTTTATCCCAGCAGTACCAGGATATCAGTCTGTCCCTGATGTTTTTCTTGGTGGCTTCTTTGCTGCCCTTCTTGACCCACCAGGCCATCCTGCAAAAATCTTCGCCTCACTCACACCTGCCTGCTGCCATTCATGACTGAGTAAGCTCTGCCCTGGTGGTGCCCGCAGCTGAGTCCACTTTAGGAGACGGTCCTGGTGCTTGCTGGACTTTCTTGGCCGCCCTGAAGCCTTCTTCACAACAATTGCACCTCTCTATTCTAACTCAATCAGCATAATAGAGTGTCCCATTTGACACTCTCACCTGTGTTAACGAGAGGATCACTGAAATGATGTCAGCAGGTCATTTTCTGGCAGGACTGATATGCAGCGGGAATGTTTTTTTTGGGATGAAGTTCATTTTCATAGCAAAGAGGGACTTTTCAATGAATTGCCATTCATCTGATGACTCCTCAGTACATTCTGGAGTAGATGCCAATTGCCATCATAACAACTGAGGCAGCAAACTTTGTGAAAATTAATATTTGTGTCATTCTCAAAACTTTTGGCCATGACTGTATATACAAAATGCTAACTGATGTAATTTACTGTAAATGTTTAGTTCAGATGTCATAGACCCTAATGTGTTGGCCCTGACAAGAACAAAATCCCAACTGCCTTGCCCAGTTAAATGAACGAAACCTGCACTTAACAGACAGGACGGCTATCAGTCCACATTTGTGCTTGAAAAATATAAAACTAAAGAGCAGAGTGGCAAAATAAAAATACATCTGGAACACAAATGGTTATGGCATGCATACCAGATACATTGGCTTAATATTAATTTAGCAGAAATTATGATCACAGAACTGGTAAACATATCTGGAATAACATATCAAGGCTTGTGGTGTTTATTAGAAAAATGCTTCTGTCTTTTGGCTTTATAAATATTGAAAACATAACTCCACATACACCCACGTATTTATATTATTTATATATATATTGTGGTAGCCGGCCCGGACAGAGACAGGCGGACATGTTGAAGTCACTCAACACATGTTTGTTTTCCATCAGATACAAGTGCACAAACCCCAAAGTCCCCATAAGTCACCAAAGTCCTGGCCAACACAATAATGCCTCACTTTCTCTTCAGGCCGCCTCTTTGCCTCCTCCAGAGACCTCGTCCTCTTCCACCCGACTCTAACCCGTATATGAAGGGAAGCAGCCCCTTTAATGCTCCCCCGGATGTGCTCCAGGTTTGTCCTGGCAATCTCCCACCGACACGCCCCACGGTGGCATAAGTGCTGGCTGCATTCCCGGAAGCATTCTGGGTGTCCCTGCTCCTCTTCCCCCCAGCACTTCTGGGTGTGGCGGAAGTGCTGAGGTCCAGGGCTCCAAAGGCATAGGGGCGCCCCCTGGCGGTGACCACAGGCCCCTACAGGGTTGAGCTTCAAAGCCAAAGGTACCAGGGCGGTCGCTCACGCATGGTCTGGGGAAGGTGTAAGGCCTCCTCTGGCCATCCTGGGTGTCCCAGCCGGGTCGCCCCCCCCCAGCCATCTCCGACACTATATATATATATATAGTGGCTACCAGAGGGCACTCCAGCCGCCCAACCCTGACACAGACAGATGCACACACAAACCTTTCCACACAACACACCTTTATTATAGTGGGGATGTGCTTTTCTTTCGCTCAAGTACAATGTAACACAGTCCTTTCTTTTCTTCCTTCGACCTCTTCCTCCTAACTCTGGGTGTTATTACTCCTCCAGGTGACTCGGTAACTGGATCTGGAATCATTGCCTGGTGTGGTGAAAGTCCACTGTAGCACAGCACCCCCTGGCGGCATCCATGGGACCCAGCAGGGCTGCAGTGAACTCCCTTGAAACTCTGCGAGAATCTGAGGTGCCAATGCAACCCAGGGGGACTGCTATCCAGCGTTCCAGGGGAAACAGTGTCGGGCATATCTGCTCCCCAGGGCCTTCCAATATATTGGCCTCCTGGCCTGCAAAGGGTCTCGGCTGTCTGTCACAATCTATATATATATAATTCCCATTTTTGTCATCCACAATTACATATTTTACCATTCAAAATCCTATTTAGATATACTTCTAAGTTTGTCATTTATAGTACACTGTCTATTTAATTCAAACAGATCAAAGCTCTTTGCAATTCAAACTTTGATAGTAAAACTGTAACTAAACATTCTTTAACTGAAAACTACACGGAGACCAATGGGTTTTAAAAGTTCTTCGGTTTTCAGCAGTGAAAATGCACATACATGTATTAGACGTTTCACTGCTCAGGATACACATTTTAAAAATGAAAAGAGGAATTAGCGTGAATAAAACAAGAATGAGGGGTGTCTTTTAAAATAAAATTGTTTTTTCATGTGCGCCCATGTGGCCTTCATTTTTTGATGTTAATTTATTGAGCTGAATATTCTTCTCGTAATACAAGCTGTGTCTTAATTTAGGACTTCATGTTTCAGTACACTGATCTTGAATGTCAAACGAAAACAAATGTAGAGATATTCATGCAAACAGCTCTAAAAGTCCGGCACCACAGTGCTGCTGGTCATCTGCTGTGGAATGCACATTGAAGAGCATGTGAACATGGACTTGGCCGGCCTGTCCACTGGTACTGTGAGTGCTGTGTAGAGTGGAGGCAGGACCTCTGTGATTTTCCCAGTTGATTCTGGGGTTCATCAGCGGTGTGTTCTGCTCCTACTCTGTTCATTGCTTGTATGGACTGGGTGTTGGGCAAGGTCGTGGGGTCCAGCGGCTGTGGTGCATCTGTTGGTGAAGAAATTCATGGATTTTGACTTTGCTACGATGCTGTGATCTTCACTGAGTCAATGGAGGCTCTGATCGGGACGCTCGAGAGACTGAGTGAGGAGTCTGAGTGTCTGGGTGTGTGAGTGTCCTGATAAAAACCAAAGAGCCAGGCCTTTAATGACCTCTTGGGCACGGCCATCAACAGTGTGTCTGTCTGCGGAGATAGTGGTGACCTTGTTGAGAGGTTTACTTACCTTGGCACTGACATTCATGTCTCTGGTGACTCTTCCTATGAAGTCAGTAGATGGATTGGGAGACCATGGGGGGTCATGAGGTCGCTGGAAAGGGGTGTGTGGCGCACCTGATATCTATGCAAAAGGATGAAGGTCCAAGTCTTTAGAGACCTGGTGCTTCCTGTTTGTGAGACATGGACGCTATCCAGTGATCTGAGATGAAGACTGGTCTCCTTTGATACTGTGTCTCTTCAGAGAATCCTTGGGTAACGCTGGTCTGACTTTGTGTTGCTCATGGAGTCCCGAATGAGGCACATTACCTGCATTGTGAGGGAGCGTCAGTTACGGCACTACGATCATGTGGTGCAATTCCCAGAGGGTGATCTGACTCATAAGATCCTCATTGTTGAGGACCCATGCAGCTGGACAAGGCCAAGGGGACACCCACATAAAACCTGGCTGCTGCAAATAGAGGTCATTTCCGGAGGTTGAGACTAGACAACGTGTCTGCTTGGGGGGTTGCTGACCGGGATCCTGAGCTGTTTCATTGTATGGTGGGTGTGGCAACAGGCTGTACCAGTGCAGGCTCCCCAACTTGACCTGACCTGACCTGAACATGGACTTGAACATCTCATTCAAGTCCCATAGTCCTCCAATGACCAGGCGAGTTATGCTTGGCAACTGATGGTCAGGAGTCACATGGAAAAACAATGAGAATTTCTACCTATGTGAAAAGCTAGCACTTTACTTCTTTAGCAACTGGAAAGGCAAATCAGAAATTAATTTTAAAAACTAGGGGGCTCCACCTCCTGCTCACTTAGCTCGCCCACCCCCGGGTTTGGTTTACCAGATATACAATTTAAAGAGATTGTTATTTTCATGGGAATTGTTACATATGCATTATTTTCACTTTTACTTTTGTAAAAACAATACTTGTCCTTTATTTCGGTCCCACGCGTGGTTTCATCTTTCTCGCAGGACGTATAACGCTGCTCGTGTTGTAAGGGGGGGCAGCTGAACACACGATAAGGAGAAGCGGTCGGATCATCTTCTGTTTTGCTGCTGCTGGCAAGCTGTGTGTTCTGCTTGTCGTATCTCGTTGTTTTAAGAGCCCGGAGCACATGATGTCTGTCTGACAAAAGCATTTGCATCAACTGCTTGGTTAGATGTCTGTGAAGTTGTTTTAATATATATCGCTCCTGCAAGTGAACTATGACGCGAGAAGACGCAAAATCAACAGAATGTTAAAGTAAGTTACAGAAAAAAACCCGATCTGAATCTGTTAAGTAGTTCGCTCATTCGCTAGGTAAGCAGATGTAAGATACGCCCGAGGCTGGTGCGTGAGTGAGGAGGTCGCACAAATAAATCGATACCGCCAGCAAACTCTTATACTTAGCATTATGAGAGAAGTCACAAAGTCAACTGGAAGGGTCAAGCAAATTATAGAAACAAAACACACCTAAATCTGTTAAGCAGTTCTCTCGTTCGCTAGCTAAGCGGATGTAAGATACGTCCCAAGGTTGGTGCGTGAGTGAGGAGGTCCCCGCCCCGCTGCAAGTCTCTTGGATTCGCACAAAAAAATCGATACCACAAGCGAACTCTTATACTGAGCATGATGAGAGAAGTCGCAAAGTCAAATGGAATGGTCAAGCAAATTATAGAAAAAAAAGATTTAAATTTGTTAAGTAGTTCTCTCGTGAAAAGCGGACAGACATACAGACAGACAGTGGATTTTATATATATAGAGAAAGATATGAATAAACAGACAAAATAAATAAGCAAACAAACAAGAATTAAAGCAACAATATTAAGCCTAACTTACAATGTCAGCTACACACAGGTTTTTAGTCTCGAATGGTTACAACAATAAATGAGTCCAGTGCTCTGGGCAGAAGGGCAAGGAGGAGATGGATTTGATGATAGAGAAAGTAACCTTGTAAAAGTTCAAGGCCCAAAGATGGATGAGCTCAGCCTTGGCATTTACATGGGCATGAATGTTAAATAGATTTGAGGCTGTATGACTCTTCAATGGTTGGATCATCCACATCCCTCTGAAAATCAAAGGTGGCTGCGGAAGACTTTGACCAGGTGACAGGACAACACAACAGAAATCAGAAAAAGAAGAAAAGGAAGAAGAAGACATTATATTTATTTAGTGCTATTCTAACTACTCAAAGTGCTTTACATAGAGAGTGGGGAGCCACCTTAACCTTCACCAATGTGCCGAACCCACCTGGGCAATGTCACATCTGACATTTTTGTGCCAATCCACTCACCACACATGTAGGTGGTGAATGGATGAGAGAGATAGTTTACCAATTGTTTACAGGTAATGATTAAGGAGTTGGATTTTCCAGGCCATGCTGGACAATTAAGCCAGAGCACTGGGATACACCCGCTCTTTACAAAGGATTGTCAGGGAACATTTATGATCACAGAGAGTCAGGAGCTCAGTTTTACATCTCATCTTAAGGATGGCACCATTTTTACAGCATAGTGCCGTCATCACTGCGCTGAGGCATTGAGTTCCATACACAGACCACAGGGTAAGCGCCCCCTGATAGCCTCAGCAACACTTCTTCCAAAAGAAACCCAATCTTTTCCTAGATGTACTCCAAATCAAATACTGGCCAGGTCTCAATGTGCTTAGCATTGGGTCAAAAACAGAAAAACGTGTCACACAACATTTTTTAAGTATATGATTTTTCAGGCTACGCAGACAAGGCCTTATGAAAGACCAAAACAAGAAAGTGTTTATTTAGATTTGTTTTAATGTTCCACCACATTAGCCTGGACGACCGATCTTGTTGTTTTCCATTGATTTTAATCAGTTTCTGCTTTGCTTTCCTGTCTGTCTTAACAAATTTGTGTCTTTATGTGTATTCATTCTGTACTTAGTCATTTGTAAAGATTACACTTGCATTTCACCTGAGGGCGAGTCATATACATCTGCACCAGAAAAAAATAAACTGAATTGAATTGAGTTGTAATAATCTTTAAAACTCATATTACACGTATCCCTGGTCCAGTAAATATCAAATACCAGCAGTCCAAATACTGACACTGAGCAGGGCCACAGCACGGAGCCTGCAGAAACATCAAATCAGCTTGACACAGAGGAGAATGAGTGGGACCAGGGAGTCAGGTCAGTCGTGTCCAGCAAGTCCAGCAGGGCCACACTGACACTTTGTTAAACTCTGTAGGTCAGCAGTGATGAGGACAGCAGCAGAGTGAGAGGTCAGCCATCAGCGGCATGGAGGAGGTCATTCACAGAGGAACTGGGTCATCACTCACAAAAGCCAAGCAACCTCTGTAACCAGCGGTCAACTTTCATTCCCAGTTGCTGTTGGTGTGGGGTCTGCATATAGGACGGATTGGCACTGCATCTTTGGGTGCTATGGACCTTCCCCCATATAATAATGTTATAGCTTTCCACAACCTCTTAATTGGATTAGACAGGTTTATGTCATGTTAGTTTGATGGGCCACTTGTGCAGGAATGTCCAGTTGCCATGAGGTTTTCCTGCACCAAGGGTAGAACCAGCTTGACAAAAGGCAAAGCATGGGCCTGAGAAAAAGACAGACCTACATTTGTGGCAGAATAAGTCCGACATATGCATGTGGAAAAACTGTGGCCAATAGAGGGGATGAGACACACAAGTGTGCTGAGAGCTCTGGAAGGTCTAAAGGTTGAAACAGGTTGATTGCTTAGATCTGCTTCTGCAATGACTGCAGCATATCTTTGATTTAAAAATGAATTTAAAATTAAAAGTAACAACCCAGATGCTACATTTTAATATTAATGTTAGTTATAATTAAAAAAATTGGTCAATACTTATAAAAATAAAAAAATTAAAGGAAGAGTGAAGCAGAACCTGTAGAAGGCACCTGGAAGTGGTGACCTCTCAGTTTACGGGGTTTTCTGATTTTTGGCCAAGAAAGGGAATGGTGGAGGCAAAAACATCACCTTAACACTAGAGGGCACACTGTGCAAGAAGTGAACATAATAAGACTACAACAGAGCAGACAGCGGCGCAGCCATGACACCCATGTTTTTGAGAGGAAACTGAAGATGAGCATTTCAGCGAGACAAAGGGGGCATTGGAGTTTACAACATGTCTAGAAGGGACCCCTGGATGGGATTGAAACTTGTCTCAGTAGAAGAAAAATGGTCAACTAGCTGGACATAAAGAGAAAGTGATAAGCAGACTTGGAGGGGAGGGCTGAGCTACCTTATAGATTTGCGCTTGTTCAACTCTGCGATGGTGGATCCAGAGCAGCAGCACATTTTTTTTTTATTCTACCTTCATTTGCATTTTAAGTTCTTCTCACCAACCTCTTGAATATCCATCCATCCATCCATCCATTATCCAATCCGCTGAATCCGAACACAGGGTCACGGGGGTCTGCTGGAGCCAATCCCAGCCAACACAGGGCACAAGGCAGGAACCAATCCTGGGCAGGGTGCCAACCCAGCGCAGGACACACACAAACACACCCACACACCAAACACACACTAGGGCCAATTTAGAATCGGCAATCCACCTAACCTGCATGTCTTTGGACTGTGGGAGGAAACCCACGCAGACACGGGGAGAACATGCAAACTCCACGCAGGAAGGACCTGGGAAGCGAACCCAGACGGGTCTCCTAACTACGAGGCAGCAGCACTACCACTGCACCACCGTGCTGCCCACCTCTTGAATATTTTTAGTTAAAAGTTACTTTGTTTAGTCAATTTTGGTGTATTTTAGAGTTTAGTGATGCTATAAGAGCGCCCCCTGTCATTTCCACTGTGGGAGACTCTTCTCGGTTGCCTTCCAAAGCAGTTTTTATATCAATTGTTTTAAATCTATAACTCTTCCTCTTCCCTCGCTGACTTGAGTTTGTTTCTTTCATTTCAGCTGACAACTGCCTTACTGCCATCATTGGGGAGACAGTGCAGTTTAATTGCTCCATTAAAGAGTCCTTAAAGGCAGAAGACATTTCAGTCGAGTGGACAGCAAGTGAAGGTGACATTGTTCATTCATTTGTCAAAGGAAAATATGAAGATCCGGACGCCCGGTTCAAAGGCCGAACGCAGCTCTTCACATCTGAACTGTCACGTGGTAACTTCTCACTACAGCTGTCAGACGTGTCAGTCGCTGATGAAGGGCAGTTTGAGTGCAGTTACAGTAAAGCTGAGAAGACAAGAATTAGTGTGTCTTATCCGTGCCTTCTAGTCACAGGTGAGCAGACTGAGCATTTAAACACATCCTGTGTTCTGCAGGCTTTGTGATCTTTGATGGAGTGCCTTGTATCTGTGTGTGTTGCTAAAATGTTAAAATGGTCTTAAGGGGGAGAATTTATGGAGTGAAAGACAAAATAAAAGAACAAGATGAGCTCCTGTGTAGTGATGTTGCACAGTATGTGTCTAATAAAAAGCACCGTGTTATCAAAGTTTTCAAACAGTACCACACAAGAATGACACAAATGTAGTTAATGTCACTACATGAACATGTGACTTGATTTGCTTTCTGCTGCTCTTATTGAATGAAGGTAAATGCAGCTTCTTTAACAAAGTCATGCAAGGCATGGAGCTGCGGCTGACTCTCCATTGATGCAGAAAACCAAACAATAAGAGATGAGCGTGGAGTTCATTCCGTGTCTACAGAGAGCCAATAAGACTCGTCATCACAGTTTGTCAATAAGCAGTACAGTCATAGTGAGATATGATTATAATTTACTTATGAGGCAAATAAAAAAGGGTGAACCGGATCAGATTTGAGCTCCTGTTAGCAAACAGCTTGTCTCGCCACACATGGAGTCGTGCCAGTGTGATCCCTCTGCTCATCCCTGTGTCTTCCAGGAGTTGAGAACTTGATATGTGTGAAATGAGATTTACAGTAAAAACGAGACGAGCTCAGATGAAATCGTGTCATGCAGCTCACATTTCCCCACGCACTCATTGGATGAGACGTTCACCTCTTTAAGTTTATTCCGCTGACTCAAGTGCTAAGTAAATTCAACAATAATATTTAACAGAACATCGAGATTTGAGTTGAGGAAACATATCCATCCATTATCCAACCCGTTATATTCTAACTACAGGGTCACGGGGGTCTGCTGGAGCCAATCCCAGCCAACACAGGGCGCAAGGCAGGAAACAAACCCCAGGCAGGGCGCCAGCCCACCACAGGAAGAAACATAGACATAGAATATTTATTTGTTTAATTAACTAACATCTATTTGAAAGTATTTACTCTTTAAAGCTGAAACATTTTTTTATGTAAATGTTCACAAATGGTTTACATTTTATCCACACAGAATTTTAATTTCAGTAAATTTTAAAAGGAGTACGCAATCAATTGCCATATTTTTCCAGTAAGCATAATTTGATATTCTTATGTGTTAAAACATAAAAGTCGCAAAAGTGGAAAAAACACAATAAACCTAACATTATAGTTTTTTTATATTATTTTAATGTATAAAACATTCCCACAACCTTTTTCTACACAAATAACAGTAATACAAGTGTACCATGTTATTTTAACTTTATTTTCCCTTTAGAAGAGTCTTTCACAGCTCACTGACCCTGCAGTTTATTTCTCCAGGGTTATTTTTTGTTTGCTTATCGCACCGTTGACTGGCCTACTGCTCCAAAGACATCCTTTCCATTATTGTGAGCCTCCAAAACATCAAGCAGTTGTTAGCATTAACTTCTGTAAGATCAATAGCTATAGTACAAATTTACCTTATAAATTTACCCTTTGATACTTCAGCTATTCCAAACAAACATAATAAAAATATTTCAATACAAATTAAAATCTATTTGGGCATAAGAAATGTCAACACTGGCAAAAAAGAACAACCACAATTCTATACAGTGGATGATTTATTTTGACGTTTCAAAAAATGTTAAGGAACTCAATATGTGTGTAAAGATTTGGTCTTGTTAGTGATGGTGAAATGTTTCAGATGTCCTGTAACACAAGGCCTGAAACATCAGTTAAATGTCTGCATGTTACAGTATATCACCGTAATTAGCTTAACAAAATTCTATCTAAAATATTTTTATTAACACTTGAATTGAGTAGCATCCACTCGCAGAGCCGCAGCACCAGACGTCACCGCAGTTAAAGACCCAGAAGTTACGTCACCGTCATTGCAGGACTGACGTCGTAAACTGACTTTCGGAAGGTTTCGGCAGGTCTCGGCAAAGCCCGGAAAGTAACGTCAGGTCAAGGAACCGTTCAGAAATTAAGCGATAAAAATGAGATGTAAAAACAGAACATCAAACCAAATAATACGCATCATTGTGAAGTTCAGAGGGTTTCTTCCATCACGTCCTGTAACACATCAAACTAAACAATACGGATCGTTTCTGTGAAATATTAATATTAACATTTACGTTGTGTTCGGGTCTGTGGGAACCATTTAACAAGTCGATAACATTAAAATCATCCAGATCTGTGTTCATTGAAAATAGTTTTTCATTTACATTCATGAAGTATACAATATAATTACAATGTTTGCACCACGTTAGAGTTTAGTAAAATGTTAATAATAAAAGTGATTACATTTTTTAAAATGTACTGTGCATGTGTGCAATATTGTTGTGAACCAATTTAGAATGAACATTTAATTAAATCTTTATCCGTATTGTTTAGTTTGATGTGTGACACGACGTGATCGCAGAAACCCTCTGAACTTCACAATGATGCATATTATTTGGTTTGATGTACTGTTTTTACTTCTCATTTTTATCGCTTAATTGCTGAACGGGTCTTTGACCCGACGTTATTTTCCAGGCTTCACTTCCGGGTCTGTAACTGCGGGTCTACAACTGTGGTGACGTCTGGTGCTGTGGCTCTGCAAGTAGATATTATTACTTGAATCACCTACAGGGCCTCTGTATTGATGGCTGAAATGGAAACAGAAGCAAAAAAACAGTAAGCCATACTTTTTTAAAAGATTTATCACTAAATATGTATACACACAAAAAACAAAACACTCTTCTTAAATTTCAATGAATAAAAGAGTGGATGAACAAAATTCACAACTTTTCATTGGCACATTAACTGGTTTGAAAAACAAATAACTTCTGAGCTGCGTAAGTTTGAGACCATCATCCACCTCCAAAAACATTTTCCGGAGTTCTTTGGGATACCTTTGATTCACTGATAACTCTTCTAAGTTACTGAGATCATCTACAGCTTCAACTCCCTCACCCACATCTGTGGCATCTGCATCAGGAGCTCCATCAGGCTCTACCACACATATTTTAAGAGCAAACCGATGTCAGTCAGCACCCTAACCTGTACAAGTTTGGGTCTGAAGACTGTAGAATGAAGAGAAGATCTCTTTTATCGGGTGCACCGGTGTGGGTGCGTTCTCTCATTTATTTTCTTAATTCTTTATGATGCTCTTCACTCAGCCTTGTCCTACTATAGCATTTCACTACTGCAATTAATGTTTTTGCAAAAAAAAAAAAAAAACTGGAGCTGTTGTGAAATGTGATTTTTCAGTACGTAAGATGAGTGCTGTAGTTTTAGCCAGGCATTGATTTTTTGATAGGCTTCTTCACTTTCATGACCGCAGGACTTCTTTTCTGTTGCTAAATGCTGCTGTACTCACACAAGAGGCGGCTGAACTTTGAGGACCTTCATATCTCCACCCGTTGATTTTTGGAAAGCGTAGGTTAACAGGGATAAGTGAACTATGGAGGCCTGTTTTCGGTAAAATATTTTCTTTCTGTTTTAGTTTGTACAGCTGCTTCATGAAATGCTCACACTATGAAATAAGCAAAACTCACCCTGGTGAGAGGAAAACCCTTGACAGCCAAGTGGTTGAGTTAAACTTGAGGCCTCCTCATCCCATGTCCTGTTGATCAGTCTGGTGTGTTTAATGAGGTAAATTGTGGTCACGGACTGTAGGGGATGAAGTAGCAGATAACAGACGTGCCTCATTATACATTCAGTTGTTTTTAATGTGTTTCTGTCTCTGCAGCTCATTTCACTAAACCAGTTGTAAACAGAACACCTTCAGGGTTAAACAACACTGAAGACAAATTCATCTGTACGTCTGATGGAGGATATCCCAAGCCAAAGGTCCACTGGGCAGTGAATAATGTGTCAGTGGTGGACTTGAGCCGAATAAACACAACGCTGAGCAAAGACAGCAGGGGACTCTACAGTGTGACCAGCGTCCTGACTGTGAATGTGACAGTAAACGAGTCTGTGACCTGCACCATCGAGAATGAGAAACTCAAGGAGAATAAGACATCGGCTGAACCAGAGAGTAAGTTCCCCTTGTATTTAAGTAGAGAAACAGCCATAGTAAAGGCAACCTGATGTGTCACACGTGTGTCATCTGTCCTTCTATTATTGTGAAGCACTTCAAGAATAGTTCACTGCAGTAGATATCTAAGAGTTCAAAAGTCACAAAAGTCGAGTTGTTCAGAGAAGCTTACATTTACAGACAGAAAATGAATATTCAAACAGCTTCTTCCACTGTATGTACAGCAGCACATTTTAGTTAGATGCTTCTAGAAGCAGCCATACCCAATACCTTTTAGCTTTGCTCCCTGCCCCACCATAACCTGTCGTTTATGGGGGAGGAGCGAACACTTTAGATTCGTCAAAAATTTCGATCTTCGGTTAATCTCACTGTCTCCCCTGATACCTAAAACATTGATGTCTCAATGATGGGTGTGTGTCTGTCTGGGTGTGTCACAGTTTTCTTCAGGATGGTCAAGAGTTAAAACAGCTGGACAGAAAAATACCAAACTGAAAACGTCAGCCTGTGATGAGATGACAATGTGCTGATTAGTTTTTGAGCCAAATCATGCAAGACAAACAGGCACGCTCGAGGGTCTGTTAAATGAATTTTTTGATAATATCTCAAGAGTTATGGCAAACACCGCAATTCTGCAATTAATTATTCATTCTTCTCGTCAATTGCTATCGTAATGATCTATTTTTTTTTAAAGTTTTATTAATTTTATTGCAATCCATACAAATCAATCATTTTTACAAAAAGTAAAATTGAGTTAAGAACAAATCAATCCCCACCCCTGAGAGAGAGAGCAAGGCAAACAGTGTGAAATTTAAGGCTTGTAAACATACCTAAATTAATAAATTTGATAAGCCAATAGAGATGAATGCAGAAGACAAAGAAATACAGAAATAATTGCTTCCTCTGTGCTTTATGAGCTTATTTTAAAATATTACTGATTAGATCCTGCCATGTTTTGAAAAAAGTATGTACAGATCCTCTAACTGAGTATTTGATTTTTTCCAATTTCAAATATTATAACACATCGGTTTCCCACTGACTTAAAAGAGGAGAGTTTGGGTTCTTCGAGTTTAGCAGAATAAGTCTGCGTGCCAAAAGTGTAGTGAATGCAATCAGAGTTTGTTTGTCTTTCTCCACTTTAAGCCCCTCTGGAAGAACACCAAACACAGCTGTTAATGGGTTAGGAGGGATTGTGAGTCCAAGGCTATCTGAGAGGTAATTAAAAATTTTCGTCCAGAATAATGTTAATTTGGTGCAAGCCCAGAACATGTGACCCAGTGAGGCAGTGTTCACATGTTGGATCTTGCCCTGGAAACATTTTGGAGAGTTTTAGTCGAGACAGATGTGCTCGATATATAATTTTAAGTTGTATAATTGTATGCTTTGCGCATATGGAGCTCGAGTAAATTCTCTGTATTGCTATTTTCATTCCTTTTTTGATATATTAATTTAGAGATCTTTTTCCCAGTGTCCTTTTGGATCTTTGAAAGGGAGGGATTGTAAAATGTTTTTATATATTGTAGAGATTGAGCAATATTTTTTCCAGCATGGATGAGGGTGCAAGATGAGGAAAATCGGGAAGGTTCTGTTTAACAAAGTTCCTGATTTAAAGATAGTGAAAGAAATGTGTAGCTGGAATGTTAAATTTGGAATGTAATTGTTCATAGGATGCAAAGACGTTGTCTATATGAAGATCTCTAAGCAAGTTAATTCCAAATTTTTTCCAGATATTAAAAACTGCATATGTTTGCGAAGGTTGAAAGAGGTGGTTCTCTTGCAGAGGTGCGACAGATAGAAGCTTCTCCATCTTAAAATGCTTTCTACATTGGTTCATAGTCTAAGTGAGTGAAGCACAATTGGGTTATTAGTATATTGCCGATAACGTGTGTTTATTGGAGCACAGAGCAGGGAATATAAAGAAGTACTGCAGGATTTTAGTTCTATTGCGGGCCAAGCCTGTGTATGTTCTTCTATTTGTGTCCCGGTTCTTTTCGCCTGAATATTTGCTGCCCAGTAATAAAACTGGAAGTTAGGTAGAGCCATACCGCCTTCTGCCTTTTGTCTTTGTAGGGTTACTCTTTGGATACGTGGATGTTTTGAGTTCCAAATAAATGAGGTTATTGTTGAATCTAATTGCTTAAAAATGTTTTATTAATGTATATTGGAATGTTTTGAAATAAAAAAGGAGCTTAGGAAGAATATTCATCTTAACAGTGTTAATTCTTCCAGCTAGAGTGAGATGAAGAGTTGACCATCTATGCAAGTCTTGCTTAATTTTTTCCATGCAGACGGCAAAATTTTGTTGATAAAGAGTTTTGTGTTTACTTGTGATGTTTACCCCTAGGTATTTAAACTGTTCTGCAATGATAAAAGGTAGGGTGTCTAATCTAATATTATATGCTTGAGAATTCACTGGAAAAAGTACATTTTTATTCAGATTAATTCTGAGACCAGATTTCTTTTGAAATTCTGTGAGTACAGGCACAGAATTTTCTTGGTCTGATATATACAGTACCATAACATCTGCATATAATGAAATTTTCTGTTCCAGTCCTTCTCTGATAATCCCCTTTATCTGATCAGTATTACGACAATGTATTGCCAGTGGTTCAATGGCAATTGCAAACAGTAGCGGTGACAAGGGGCATCCTTGTCTCGTACCACGTTCTAGTTTAAAGTAGTCTGAGCAAATGTTGTTGATGCAAACTGAAGCTTCTGGGTTAGTGTACAGTAATTTGATCCATGCACAAATGTTCGGGCCAAACCCAAACTTCTCCAATGTAGTAAAAAGGTATTTCCATTCAATCATGTTGAATGCTTTTTCTGCATCTAATGATAATAATATTTCTGGGGTGTTTGATTTATTTGGTGAATATATTACATTAAACAGGCGTCGAAGATTGGAAGATAAGTGTTGACCCTTGATAAATCCAGTCTGATCTTGTGATGTTACCGAAGGGAGCACTTTCTCCATCCTTCTAGCTATGATTTTAGAGAGTATTTTAACGTCATTATTCAGAAGTGAAATTGGTCTGTGTGATGCACATTGTAATAAGTTCTTATTTTGTTTTGGAAAAATGCTGATTAGTGCTTGGCGAAAAGTTTGAGGAAGAGTTTGATTGTCTCTATCTTCTGTAAATGTTGCTAATAGGAGGGGAGCTAGCTGAGTGGAGAATTTCTTATAAAATTCTGCAGGGTAGCCATCAGGGCCTGCTGCTTTCCCGCCGTGGAGTGACTTTATAGCATCTAGTAATTCTGATAACACCAGAGGTTTATCAAGTTCCTCCACACTAAGAGTGTCTATTTGTGGTATCTGTAATGTATCCAGAAATGCATTAGATTGTGCATTATCTTCTTTAAACTCAGTACTATATAAGGATTTATAGTAGTCTCTGAATGTGTGCATTATATTTTTGTGGTCGATGATTTTATCTCCGTTCCTGTTGGTGATTACAGGGATTGAGTTGCGGACTTCTTGCTTGTGAATTTGTTGAGCTAAAAGCTTATTAGCTTTCTCTCGTGTTCATAGTTATGATGTCTGGATTTCTAAATTAATTGTTCAGTTTCTTTAGTTGTCAAGAGCTTTAGTTCTGAATGCAGAGCCTGCCTTTTCCTATGTAGAGCCTCACTTGGAAGCCTGGCATGTTCTTCATCTATTCTAGTAATTTAGCTTTTTATCTCTGCTACTTTCTTGGTTTCTAATTTATTTCTGTGGGAAAGATATGAGATAATCTGTCCTCTTAAGAAGGCCTTAAGAGTTTCCCAGAGTATTCCTGCAGAAATCTCTGAGGATGTATTTGTCTCTAGGAAGATACTGATTTGTTTGGATATAAATTCTGTACAATTCTCATCTGCTAATAGAAGTGGGTTGAGATGCCATCTGTGAGGTGAGTGTGTGGGGCTTAGTAACTTTAGCTCCAAGATCAGAGGTGCATGGTCAGAAATAACAATAGCATCGTATTTGCAAGATTTAATCATAGGCAAGAAATTATTATCTATAAAGAAATAATCAATCCTTAAGTAGCAATGATGTACTGGTGAGTAGAAAGAATATGTTCTTGAGTTTGGGTTTAAAAAACTTCAGGGGTCTGATAAGTTGTGATCAGTTATAAATTTTGTAATTATCTTTGCGGTGTTAGATGTCGTTCCCCCTGTGGTAGAAGTCCTATCTAAGAGAGGATTTAAAACACAATTAAAGTCCCCAGCCATTATAATTTTATGAGTGTTCAGATTGGGAATGGATGCAAATAAATTTTGTATAAATTCCTTATCATCAACATTAGGTGCATAAACATTTATCAAAATCATTTTACAGTTAGATAAGTCTCCCATGACCATTACATATCTCCCTTCAGGATCCAATACTACATCTGATGCTACAAATGAGACTGTTCAATGTATGAGAATTCCCACACCTCTAGTTTTCTTTGTAAGGTGGAATGGAACATTTGGCCAGTCCAGTCTTTTTGCAGCCGGAACTGATCCTTGCTTAGTAAGTGGGTCTCCTGTAAAAATACTATTTTAGCGTTTAGACCTGTTAGGTGAGAGAGTACTTTCTCTTTAATTCGTGATTTAGGCCTTTAACATTCCAGCTCACAAAGTTAACTGTCCCATCATGGAGAAACTGATTCTGAGTTTTTGATGTCATTTTATAGTCTTAACTGGAAGTGAGACAGCTTCGGCCTTAATTTCCTATTTCCCCAAGAGTTATTGCCATGTAGCCTATTATTACATTGGTAGTTATAATTAAAAAGATTAAAAGGATAGATTAGATATAGATATAGCCTGCTCTCTTTCTCTCCCACCCTTTTGGCCTCCCCACGTAAGGCTAGACCCCACTTCACACAGTCCCAGTCCTCTGACATACCCAGAGACAGAGCACGTCCAAAGCAAAACAAGCCCCCATGCAGCGGCGTTTTAGGGTTAAAAAATAGAGATATCTATTACTAATATAGTCTAAAAAACTGTGCAATTAGAATATACAATACAATACAATACAGTTTATTTTTGTATAGCCCAAAATCACACAGGAAGTGCCGCAATGGGCTTTAACAGGCCCTGCCTCTTGACAGCCCCCCAGCCTTGACTCTCTGAAGACAAGGAAAAACTCCCAAAAAAAACCTTGTAGGGAAAAAATGGAAGAAACCTTGGGAGAGGCAGTTCAGAGAGAGACCCCCTTCCAGGTAGGTTGGGCGTGCAGTGGGTGTCAAAAGAAGGGGGTCAATACAATACACAGAACAGAACAAATCCTTAATACAGCATAAAAAT
>JANRMT010028174.1:7592810-7603309 GCA_026402145.1 Polypterus bichir lapradei
GCTATATATGTATATAGGAAGGGATGGCTGGCAGCCCAACCAGTCCAAGATGCCCAAGAAACAGAAGGATGGGGAAGGCAGCTTCTTTAGGGTACTGCCTCACCCAGAATGCTAGATGGTTTGCCGCCAGGACTGAGGAGCCCCATGGCTTGTGGTTTCATCGACAGGAGCGGGAGTTGGGAGCAGGACAGCGCTTGCAAGGAGGAGTGGAGGAGGCAGTAGCCTAAGAAAGAAAGTGAGGATAAATGGGAAAAAAAAAGGTTTCAATTTGCTAAGGAGCATAAAGATTGGACTCTGGAGCAATGGAAAAATGTCATGTAGTCTGATGAGTCCAGAGTTTCCCTGTTCCAGAGTGATGAGTGCTTCAGAATGGAAGAGAGGTGGATGAAGTGATGCAACCATCATGTCTAGTGCCTACTGTACAAGACTGTGAGGGCAGAGTTATGATCTGGGATTGCTTCATCAATGTCATGTGCCCAAAAAATGAGGTCAGCTGACTACCTAAATAGGCTGAATGACAATGTTTTCCATCAATGGATTTTTTTTCTTCCCCGATGGCATGGGCATATTCCAAGATGACACTCTCAGGATTCATCTGGCTGAAATAGTTAAAGATTGATTCAGGGTGCACGAGACATCATTTTCACACATGGATTGGCCACCACAGAGTCCAAATATTAACCTAATTGATAATTTTTTGGGATGTGTTGGAGAAGACTTTACACAGCAGTCTGACTTTCCCATCATCAACAAAAGATCTTGGCGAAAAAATGAATGCAACTATCTAATCTAATCTAACAATCTAATGAGGGTAGGGACCTGCTTGGCCTGATGTGGCCACAAAGTAGGAGAAGTTGTTTCAAATGAAGAGAGGGATGAGAACAATTTTTTTTTTTTTAGAATTGTGTGTAGTCTAAAATGTGCAAGGAAAAAAAATAAAATGCCAAGAAGACTAATTGTGTGAAATAATTGTTATAGCATGATTTTATACAATTTGAGCATGGCTCTTAATTTGTCTTTTATTTTAACTATATTTATCTACAGTGTGTTTCAGGTTTGTTTAAAGTGGCACATTTAAATTTGACTAAAAATGTGAAAATATCAAACCTTTCCTTCATATCCCGGTGGCAGTGAGGTAGAGCTGTCAGCGCACAGATGCAGTGGCCGCAGTTCAAATCCTCTGCCCTGCTATTGGCCGCTGAAGTTTGTGTGGACTCCCCAAGTCTTTTCCACTGCCCTCCAGTTTTCAATGCCTCACTGAGAAGGGGGTGCTGACAAGGCAAAGGTTTTCTTTCTTTTGAATTTTCTTGCTTTATGGCCATTTCAGTGTGTGTTCAGACCATAGTGTGTGTGTGTATATTTATTTATTTACTTATTCGTCTACTTATTTATGTATTTATGGGGCCAAATAAAGTCCAAAAGTTTGTTTTCCTCCTATAGACATGGAGGTTTAGACAGTCTGAGATTCCAAACTGGAATTCCCTGTGGGTGTGTGTGATTTGGCCCTGGGCACTGGTCTATGGCTGGTTTATGCCTACAAGTTTTTTTGCAGGCTCTGGTAATTTTAGTGTTAATCCTGATGCTTTGTATATTTAATTAATTATCATTATTATTCATGGTGGCTCCAAAATCCGTACTAACCCCTACTCTCTCTTTTTCCGATTTTCTGTGTTGTTGTGATCTGCTCCACCATCACCTGATCAAAGCACTGTGATGTCCTACATTGATGGATTGAAGGCCAGAAGTCCACATGACCGTCATCATCAAGTCCTTCTATGAGAACCCTGAATACCCTGAGGACTGATTGAGGTCACTGATGTTTGGTAGAATGCCTAGAGGGGGCTGGTTGGTCTCGTGGCCTGGAACTCCTACAGATTTTATTTTTTCTCCAGCCATCTGGAGTTTTTTTCTGTCCTCCCTGGCCATCGGACCTTACTCTTATTCTATGTTAATTAGTGTTGTCTTATTTTAATTCTTACTTTGTCTTTTTTTTCTCTTTCTTCATCATGTAAGGCACTTTGAGCCACATTATTTGTATGAAAATGTGCTCTAGAAATAAATGTTGTTGTTGTTATTGTTGCACACCATCACACTCCTCGTGTCGTGATTCTGTGCTCACAGCTTGCTGTTGCACTGTAGTAAAAACACAGAAATGTGACTAATGGGGTTCAGATATGTGGATTTAGCTAAAACTTCAAGTTATATCAAATAATTTCAGCATTCTTTTAAAATAAACATGCGGACTCAAAACAGTGAATTAGTGCTGACTGTAAATTCTCAACAGGAAGTCAGCTTCGACGTCTTCTTTTTCTTATCCTGTACTTTGCCATTACAGACCCATTTCACTGATTCACCCCAACAGACTGGTAAGAGGTCCCTCCATTAAAGATCACAAAGCTTGTAGCACCCAGGATGTATTTAAGAGTCAGGATTCCTCACCTGTAACTTGAAGCACCACAAGTGATGTGTTTTTTGGCTCCCCAGTTGCGCTGTAACTACATTTATATGTCTGTTCATCGTCTTGTGACACATTTGACAGCCTCAGTGAGAAGTTATCACGTGACAGTCCAGATCTGAAGAGCTGTGTTCGGCCTTTGAACTGGGCATCCTGACGTGACAGATTATCCTTTCCTTCGACAAAAGAATGAACCATGTGATTGTTACTTGTTGTCCATTCAACTGAAATGTTTTCTGTCTTTAAGGACTGCTTAGTGTTAAGGTAGCAGGGAATCTGCACCGTCTCCCCAATGATGGCAATAAGGCAGCGGTCTGCTGAAATTAAAGAAACAAACTGAATTGAGGGGGAGATAACCTGTGTTGTATTTAGTAGACTGACTTAAAAACTGCCATATGAGAACCAAGCATAATAAAAAATAAAAAAGGACAACTTGTAGCACAAGTATCTTGGTATCATCTGCAAACTTAACCAGCTTGTTCCTTATATTCCTATCTAAATCATTTATATATATTATAAATAGCAGCGGCCCTAGCACTGCCCCCTGCTGGTCACCACTCTTAACATCGGCCAGTTCTGATGAGGTACCTCACACCATCACCCTCTGCTTCCTGTGTCTGAGCCAATTCTGCACCCATCTAAAAACATCACCCTGAACTCCCATTTCTTTTAGTTTGATGCCCACCCTCTCATGTGGCACCTTATCAAATGCTTTCTGAAAGTCCAGATAAATAATATCATCTGCTCCACTTTGATTGTATCCTTTTGTTGCCTCCTCATAGAATTCCAGCCTGTCAGTAAAACACGACCTCCCTCTTCTGAGCCCATGCTGACTGTTCAGAATAACTCCTGTCCTTGCCATGTGTTGCTCAATCTTATCCTTAATAATTCCTTCCATTCATTTTCCTGTGATGCACATTAAGCTTACTGGCCTATAGTTGCTCTGATCTGCCCTGTCACCCTTTTTATATAATGGGATGATATTTGACATTTTCTAGTCCTTCGGAATCTCCCCATAAGGCAGCTTTAAGTTCCATCGAGGGGTCATCTCTAGCCTTGCTGTAAACCCCTTGTACTCCTTTGTTTTTATACAACCTTCAGCTTTAGTTCCCCTCAAAGGTCCAGGGCCTTCATGCATAACGCCATGTGTAGAATTCACACTATAACATACTGTAGAGCACAGTCACTGTGTGATTCTGCTGAATGAACAGCACCCTTTTTTTTTGATCACACTCACACTGTACAGAATTTCACAACAGCATTTTCATCAGTTTTTACATCTCACACTCTTGATACGTCAAAGAAATCAAGAACACACTCTTAAATACTTAAACACTTTATAATACACAGTTGTGCACAATATGAGGCACCTGTCATCCCATCTAGTTGCCAAGCAAAAAAAGCAAAAGTATTTAACCTCATCCTTGATCTCCTACATAAGGGTTATCTTTAGTAGCAACAGTAAAATCATTTTTAGATAGATAGATAGATACTTTATTAATCCCAAGGGGAAATTCACATAATCCATATAATAATATATAATAATATAATAATTTTGCCATGGTAGAATTCCTGAAAACACAGATAATGAGAAAGTGAGTTGTCAAGATGTGAGCAGACTTTGCAAATACTTTTGTCAATTGTCAGAAAATCTCTGTTCTCCTCATGTCCACTATTTACTGGCACCCGACTTCAAAGCAGTGGGAGACCCCTTAGGACAGCCCCATTCTTTCTCACCATTTTATTGTGCTTTGCCATTTAACGTCAGGAACACTCAATATGTACCAAGTGTTCGTAGTTGTGCATGTGCTCTTAGATCTGGAGTTCTTAACATTTTTAAGAAAGAAGCTCGCTTTTGTTTTTAAAATTTCTTACAACCCGCCACCCAGAAAAATGACAGCTCAACAAAAAAAGACAACTCTCTTTAACATTGAAATAAGTGAAAAAGGATGTGTCTTTTTTACTGTTGCTTTCATAATAAATTCAGATGCTTACCTTCATGTTTACAACAGCAAGACTCATTGCAGCTACAATGTGATCCCCAAGTTTAGAAGCCCCTTTTAAACTTTACATGGATATAAAACCAGCCGCGCTGTGCTGGCTTCATCAGGAGGCATGTTCACTCTAAAAGCAATCTTTTTTATAAGACCCTTAAGCTCATGAGGTCTTTTAACTCTCTTAAATAAGCAATTAAAGAATGCTGTTGAGCTGAAGATATCCCAGAAAGATCTTTACACTGGCTTTGTCCTGTCTGCTTTAAAGTATGCTGGTGTTTCTCTGGAATAAAGCCTGTGGCCTTGAGTCTAAGCACCCTGAATATCTGGTTAAGCACAGGGGATAGCCACAAAGCCCCAACCCACAGACACAGCAGAACCCAACACAATTCCAGTGTCAAATAAAGGATTTTTATTTGACAAAACACCTTCTTCATAAAAACACCAGGAAAAATACACCACTCACAATTCTCATAGTCCTTCATTTATCCTACCCAGGATGCCCTTCCTTCCTTCCTGGCACCTACAATATCACATAGCTGAGGTTCAGACCTTTCAAGAGCATGTGCTTA
The DNA here is from genome assembly GCA_026402145.1 of Polypterus bichir lapradei. Lineage (NCBI taxonomy): Eukaryota > Metazoa > Chordata > Cladistia > Polypteriformes > Polypteridae > Polypterus > Polypterus bichir. The sequence goes on from JANRMT010028174.1 coordinate 7,597,832, forward strand.
ACATAAGATTTGTATGTTGTCAATTATATGTAAATGCAGCCTGTGTGTAATTAGAATAATCTTATGAAGCTATTGTTTAACAAAGAAGCTTTAGTGTAATGGCGACTTGGCGCAAGAGAATAGAAATTGTAACACACATGCGCATGGCAGCGAAAAGCCTCAAAGGGAGGTAATTCCACATCAGACTAGGGGATGGCAGAGTGCACTAATCCTTACACTTTTTCATCAGCAAGCCAACCACGGGAAATTTCACCTGGACCCGTTGACGACACATCCAGTTCATGCCTCAATGACATCACTTCCCCTGCCTGACTTTAAAGCCACCATGTTTCCCTGTCTGTTTGTTCTTGTTCTGGACTGAAGTCTGTAAACTTTGAACCACAACCTTCACATTTGGCAGCCAATTTCAAGTAAATCTCTTTCTGTATTCGTTTGAATCATTTCACAACATTGACTCATGTGTTATGCTCTTAGACAAAGAAAATCTACAAAAGTGCTTCTATTACTCACTTACTCTTGTGTAACAAGAACTTAGCATAGGCTTTTTATGCTTTTAATTATGCTTATAAAGCATCAGTATAGTGCTTATTTTTATATACAGTATGCAAATTGCTAGAATCTGAAGAGCCTTTGTGAGCAAGAGCACGGCTGGACCGTGATTGCGGATTTTCTTTACCATCCCCTGACATTCCAAACTAAACTGCTGCTATGCAAAATAGGATTTTTTTTGCAATGTTAGGTGTATTGTTTTATTTAAAATCTTTTATCTTTTATAACTATGTTCTGTACGTTATATAGTTTTGTTTGCTTGAGATTATCGTGGTTAATTGAAGAACAGGACCAAGTTTACAGCATACCAGAAAAAACAAAAAAAAAAAAAAAAAAACAAAAAAAAGCTGAAAGGTACAGAGCTCAAGTTCAGTGGGACCACTGCTTTAATATCGGTGATGGCCAGAGCAGCCTTCTACAATATGACATCTATAATATCGTTAAATATAAGTAACAAAGAGAAAGAAAGAAATATGATACTTGAGCAGCACTGATGCAGACTCTGCCTCTCTCCTCCATCTTCAAGCTCACTTTAGTCAATTCTCATCTCTTTATCTTTCATTCATATCTCAATGCTCCTCTTTTTTCACCCCTCATTCTTAAGTGCCTTCTGTAATCATCTTCAGTTCTTAACCATTCTCTTTATTTGAAATCATTATATAACAAATAAACTACACAAACAGTTAGATTAACCCTTTTTAATTACATTTAATGTTAATTGTAGATAGAGAGCAACAAAACTGCTGGCCTTTTGAATTGCATAGACAGAGAGTGTTAAAAAAGCTCTATCTAAAATCCGTTAGGACTACTATTCTAAAATAAAAGATGTCAACAGTAATAATCCGATTTCAAATTTTCTCTCTAAAATACTTCAAAAAGTAGTCACCAATCAGCTACAGTCACACTTTATGCATCACAATTTATTTAAGAAATTCCAGTCTGGTTTCCGCACTGGTCATAGTACAGAAACAGCTCTAACGAGTGTTAGACGACATTCTGATATCCTCTGATGAAGGAAACTCCACTGTAATTATGTTGTTAGACTTAAGCGCAGCGTTTGACTCCACTGACCATTCTATTTGAGTACCACAGGCTGGAAAATAACGTTGGGCTTACAGGCAGTGTGCTCACCTGGTTTAGTTCTTATTTATCAAACCAATTACAATATGTACAGAAATGTGCTGCCAGGACTCCATCATTATACACAGAAGTGAGATATGGTGTCCTGCAAGGCTCAGTACTGGGACTGTCACTGTTGTCACTTGACATGCTTCCACTGGGATCTCTCATTAGGAAACATCATGTTAATTTCCACTTGTATGCAGATGACACCCAGTAATACATTTCTTTTACGAAAAAAAAATATGATTCTCTGATGTTGTCCTTAATCAGATGTGTCAGCAAGTTAAAGGAGTGGATGGATGAGAACTCATGAGAGATGTTAAATTCTTGGAGGGAATGATGTTGATCGCACCAGTATTTTTTTTTTATTTAAGTCAGTTTTGGAATCCCTATTGGAATCCCTATCCCTATGTTTTACTGAATAAGCACACAATCTAGGGATTACCATTAACAAGAGCATGTTGTTTAAAGCACATTACAAAACTGTCCAAAGCATGTTTTTCCATCTTTAAAATGTTGGAAGATTAAGACGTTTTCTGAATATGCAAGATACTGAGAAATTAATTCATGCATTCATTTCTAGTATGATTTACTACTGCAATGCTGTGATCACTGGATGATCAAATTTCTTTATACAGCCTCCAGTTAATCCAATATGCTGCTTCAAAAATTATTAAAAGAACAACAAAATATGAACACACGTGATTTAAGAACTCCAGTTCTTAAATTCTTACACTGTCTACCAGTTAAGTTTAAGGCAGATTTCAAAATCCTCCTTTTAACATATAAAGCCTTAAATGGCTGAGGTCCGGCTTACTTGTTTGAACTTATCATGACTTACAAACCTGAGCGTACAATAAGATCTTAATATGCTGGCTTGCTTATGTTTCTAAAGAGTAATAAAATAACAGTGGCAGGGCTCCTACTAATGCAATAGCAATCACAGATAAAGGTTCCAAGACCATACAATTGTCATAAGTGCAGGGACAGTACATGGGGAATGTTTCACCGGGTCTTTCTACTTCTTGAAGACCAGCCTCTCCTTTATTTTCTGTGGCAAGATCTGGAAAAGAAGTGCACCCAGACATCTAATAGTGGTGTGTTATAATATATGGGGCTACATATAGCCCATGCTGCACTAAATATGCTCTCTAAAGACCATTGAAGGACAACCTAGCTGGCAACAAGGACCTGGTTGGAGCTGAGAACTACAGCTATGCTGATTCAGACAGTAGTTCTGCTGACAACATTACCTGTGGCAAGACCATTCTGGACTTATCTCAGCCTATCAGATTGATTCAAGGTCTGGGATGCCTACATCAGTCCCCGGCTCATTGGCCCGTCTACTGTACAGTAAAGATAGAGGTATCAGAGAAGCTCCACAAGTCAACATGCTGTGGCAATATATCAATTAGCCACATTCCTGTACACAACTGGACTAACTGCAAGTCATTGGATGACCCAATTATGGCCACATATCGAGCATTACACAGGGTGGCAGCTCTACCCATGTCTGAGGAACACACATGAAAATGGAACTTGCTGTCCTCAACAGATCACAGTGTGATGGTTTCCCTGAAGAAGTCAGTGCTCTGGGGCCTAACAAACATTTCCCTTTTAACAGTCATTTAACTTCACTTGCTCCAACACTAGGTCCTTCCTTGGATCTGAGTCGACTAAGTGGCAACACTCCTCAAAGCCACTGCACAATCTGAAGAAACTCATGATTCAAGACTACCGCAATCACCTTTTACATGCTGGCCCAGAATGAATTTTTGGAGAACTAAAAAGAGCCTACTGGATACCATGAGGTTGCCAGGCTATAAAGAAGCACCAGAGAAATTGTGTGGAGTATAGGAATTGGCACCATAAACATGTCATGCCAAAAATGGCTGATCTTCGCTCAGCCTGGCTATGGAAATTAGCATCCTCCATTCTGGTCAATCAGGATTGACTGTTTTGGCCCTTACACAGTCAAAATTGACAGAAGCCATAAGAAACTGTGGGGGATAATATTCAAATGCCTTACCCCAAGGTGTGTCCATCTGGACCTGCTATGCAGTATGGATGCAGATGCCTTTTTGCTTGGAGCCTGATGCTTTGTGTCAAGGAGAGGAAAGCCTTATGAATTCCTGTGTGATCAGGGCACCAATTTTAGAGGAGATGATCAGGCATTTACTTCAATAGAACCAGACTTGAGAAAGCATCTAGCTAACCGAAAAATGTCTTTCAAGTTCTATCCACCTCATGTTCCACACTTTGGTGGAGTGTAGGAGAGGGAAATTAAATCTGTTAAGGCTTCTCTACAAGTTGTTCTCTAGGAATATGTCATGTCAGAAGAGGGTCTGATGACTGTGCTGATGGAGATTGAGGATATTATAAACTCCAAGCTGCTGGGGTAGTTGTCTTTGGACACAGCAGATCCAAACCCTATCATGCCAAACCTGCTGCTGATGGGGTGGTGGGATGCGCCTCTCTCTCAAGCTGTGTATCAATCCAGTGGACTTCTGGGATGCTGCCACGATAGACATAGCCAAGATGTTGTCAATCACTTTTGGAGTCAATTGTTTTACTCTTATTTGCCAAATCTCCAACTCCAACATAGGTGGCAGAACACTAACCTGGATCTTAAGATTGGACAGGTAGTCACACAGGCTATCAAAATCTTACCAAGTAATGATGGCAGGATAAGAGCTGTAGAAGTGGACATTAAAGGGAATATGTACATTTGTCCAGTGACTAAACCAATATTATTATAGTTTTGCCTTTTTACATAGCTTTTATTTCTATATTTTTTCTAACCTTACTTGGAAATTCAGTTTAGTTTTAGTTTTCCTTCATCGTGTATTTTTAGTTTAAATTTTGTTTTTATTTTACAAAGAAAGTACAGTGAAATTACACCTTTTATTGGCTATCTAAATAGATTACAAATGCAAGCTTTTGAGGCAACTAAGGCCCCTTCATCAGACAAGGTGTAACAAAGAAATTGAACAATAATCTGGCTTATATTGGGACAGCAAAGTGATTTTATTCTTTCATCTTAACAACCTTTTTATTAAAATGTTAGCAAAATGAATACACCTGAGATGAATTAACCCTGAAAGAAGAGATCAACGAAGTAATAAAATGTAGAGATAAGATAACATTCACTACAGAAAGTCCTGTAAGGTGTTTTTTGAAGTGCATTGTCTGTAAGTTAGGCCTCTGATGTGGTCAGTTGGTCACTCAGTCTGTTAGTCCACATATCTGGTCATAAAACTCTTGTCTCTATTCAGACCATTTTTAGAGTATTGAATTAAAGCATGTTTGTATTCCCATTCTCTCCACTCCTGTTGGGTCTTGAAATTCCCTATAAGCACACTGACCCTCAGATCCTTTATGCAGTGGCCATTACTGTTAAAGTGTTCTGCCACCGGAAGATCAATACTGTTATGATTGATATGAAATCTATGTGAGTTCATTCGCTGGCGCAGTGTCTGACCAGTTTCCTTGACATACAGTCCAGTGTTGGGGCACCTTATGCACATGATTAGGTAGACCACAGATTTACTTGTGAATAGATGCTTTATTTTATGCTTCTGCTGACAATGTGGTATAACTACCTGATCTGTTGTGGAGATATGTGCACAGGTGCTACGCCTGTTCTGTAGGCAGGGAGATGTGCCATTTGCTGCTGAGCCACACATAGAGTTTCGGACAATCATTTGTTTGAGGTTTGGTGGTTGTCTTTATGCAAGGATGGGAGGTTCTAGGAATATATCCTTCAGTTTATTGTCTTTCTGTACCATGGGTTGAAGCTCTTTCATA
>JANRMT010028174.1:7604223-7625172 GCA_026402145.1 Polypterus bichir lapradei
ATAGATAGATAGATAGATAGATAGATAGATAGATAGATAGATAGATAAGAGTATGGAGGGGCACAAAACGACAGAGACAGCATCTGAGATTAAGAACAATATCTGCATTATCTAAACCTGTTTATCCAGAGCAAGATTGCAGAAAACCTGGAGCCTACTGCAGCAGGTTTGGATGCAAAGAAAGGAAAAATCCCTGGTATGTAATATGTGTGATAAGGCTGATGTTAAGAACAAATAGAATATGATGATTTCAACTATCTACTGTATTTTGAGAGAGAGAGAGAGAGAAAGAGAAACATTGAAAAAATGGGGACAGATATTTTAAAACATAATTCTGCTACTGGATTATTTTCATAATATCAGGTATTTTCAGCTGTGAATATGAACTAAAAAAGATAAATTAATAAATATAGCATAAATACAAAAACACATTAGTATGTTTAGCTTTTCATCACTTGGCAGACTCTCTTCGCCTACCAACCTGTAGTTCAGTAGAGACATTGCCAACTCAGGAATTTTACAAGGTTTGTATCGCTTCGTTGTTAAACAACATTTTTAAAGCAAAAGTGATTGGTCAGTAACAATATGCTGATCTTGTATGATGACATTGTCAGTCTCTCGATCTGTGTCGTTTTATTTTCAGAAATTGGGAGTGGTCTCCCATAGACTTTCTCGTGTACTCAGATATGAGGATGGATATTTGAGGAGTAAACCGCAAGACAATGACTATATTATGTACATTTAAGAACCATCAACAACAAATCAAATCAAATTAATATATTATTATAATAAAAGTAAAGTTGAATAAATCGGACTCTGCAGCTGCATGAATAAAAAAAAATTGAGTATGTGTTCCGGTAAAGTACCACTTCTGGTTGATGGATTTGGCCCAAAAGTTAGTGCAGATCTACAATTTTGGTTTAACAACCATATGCTGAATTTCATCCATCTATCTATCACAAAGATAATTACAAAAAATTGGTATTTTTGGGCTCGGGGAGGTCTATAACTTCAAGATTCATCAAAATCTTGAGGTCAGATTTTTTTCATGATTGCTATACTTTCTCTGTACTTTGTATATTAGAAAGTAAAAACGATTTCTCATGTGTAAAGTGGCAGGCGAATTACTGTCAACAAAACGCAGACACCTGAGAAATAAACTGAAACATTACTCCAGCACATTCCGATTTCAGGCGTTTGAATTACATCTTGATATACAACAAATGCAAAGAAAGGTGGCACGTAAATCATTTTCTATTCCACACGATTTATGTGTGTATTCAGTGCACTCTGTCACCGCAAATGTTGTTTGAAAATCCGCCCTCCGTCACCAGCCACCGTTCACTGGATAAATGCAGTATATGAGGGCAGCTTGTGGTGGATGACTTGCTGTTTTAGAGTTAAAAGTTACAAGAGTTAAGACTAAAAGCAAGAATATTCATTCAAAAATGAAAACTAAAATATTTTTAGTAAATGATTATTTTATTTCAGTTAGTCTTTCCAGATACTTTAATAGTTTTGGTTAGTTTTAGCTTTTCATTTTGGTTTTGTTAATTATTTTATTTCAGTTTTATTCAGTTTTATTTCAGATTTCAGTTTTTCATTAACTATAATAACCTTTGACTGAACTGATTGAACTCCTGAAAATGCCTGAAAATTAGGACATAATTGTTGATAATTCAGCAGGGACGTTGGTGGATTTCAAATGTACTGTGCAATTTTGCGTGGTGGCTGTGTTGAATTCCCTGCTTCACGTTTGAGCTTGGCAAGACATGCTCAGTGGATTTATTGCGCATTCAGAGCATTTTTTTGTTCCGTATGCCCAGCGTGCTCACAGACTGCATGATTGTTTTCTGCTGAGTGATGGATTTTTAACCTAATTGTGTGTTGTGTGTTGCTAACAAAGTAAGTTTTCTGTCACCTTTAATAATGAACTTGTTTAGTGTACTTTAAGTTTATAGACAACACTTTAACTTCTAACAGAATTTACTTCTCATATATGTAAATTTGCCATGACAACTAAGTTTCTGTTGAGGAATGAGCAGGTTATTAAAATTATTCACTGACGACATTCAAGGGCAGTACGCTGTACTTTACTTTGTCCTAAGACACACATTTCGACATGTTTTGAGCTTACAGAATTGTATTAAAATATAAGGAGTTTTTCTTACGTATGCAAACAGCATCCTGGGCCACACTCAGTGCATCTATTCAGAAATTGGAGGTAACAGTGCTATCTATTGGTTGGCTTGATGAATAGCATTACAGGTTTAAAGGAACTGAAAGTTTGTCGGCTGTAATTACAGTATATTGTCACTGATGATATTCTGATTGTTTATTTTTGAGTATCCGCTGATTGGTACTTGTGCACTTGCTGTGTTTATTTTTTTATTTCAGTCTATATATCACACACACTATGTACTGTGACTGCTGCTGCAGGGGGACACGGCCGTCCTTTAGAAACCCCCTCTTAAGCAGTTTTTCAGTGGGAAAAAAAGCTCTCCTCTTCGCGAGATCAGCTGCCGGCTTGCTGGCTTGAAGATTTAAAAGACCGAGCCATGGCCATCCTGAGGTCTCACTCTCCTGTCTCTCTTCCCCCAGACTCCTTCTGCCCTGGCTGCTGCTACCGAGCTGCTGTACCGCCTAGATGATGAAGACTTTGTGTTCTCTTGAGCAGGAATTGGGGTCGATGCGTCAAGTTTGACAGCTGTTCTTTGCAAGGCCAGATCACATCTGAAAGAGACTTATATTTGCATCTGGTAGAACAGCAATAAAGCCTTTGGTACTCTCCTGTGACAACTTTCTGACCCAAGCTTGACAGTACGCACATAAAGCTATTAAAGAGATGGCTGCAGAACCTGAAAGGACAACTCTGTGGTGTGGTAGCCATTCTTTCTAATTGAAGTATTAGGCCAAACTGGTGCATGATCAGCCCAGTAACATACAACTGCCGCTCACAGCACTAATATTTGTTATAGATTTTTTTGGGATTAATAACAATAATTATCACAGATCATATTGCATTTCTGTGTGGGATAATAAACAGTAACATACTGTAAGTAGCTTTAACAAATCATGCTGCTTATCATTGCTTTTTCAATGTTTCTTACAAGAAAAAGGCGGCTTGCCCTTGCGCTCAGGTCCAAAAGGAAGAAAAGGGAACTTGAGCCCATGAAGGGAATGGGGAAGGGTCCTGAACCTCTGCAGCCCCCAAAAGCTCTGGGCATGTCCCTACTGCTGACTGAGTTTGTGTCTTCTTTCTTCTCCTTTGTTGTCAGCTTGCCATGGTTTAACAATTAATTAATGGACAGATGTTGCTGGTCTCCATTTATATTAATCACTTTTCACTTGTTTTTTGTGTGTCTACATGCGTACTAATTCTGTGGTAAATATTTTATTAAATCCTTAATTGCTTTGCACCTGGGAACTTGTCAGTGCTCTGCTTCTGCACACATTTAAGAGCAACAACCACAAGTAAGTGTAGTAGAATTGAACTATTATTTTTCTCTATTTTTTTTGTGTGCATACTCAGGTCACAAGATGGCGATGTTGGGCAAGAAATCAATGAGTTGGGAATGCAAAGCAATAAAGCAAAGAATTGCAGATGAGGCATAGAAAGAGTAAGAGAGCAAAATCTGAAATTATAAGAAATCAAATGTAATAAAGTACACAGGTCATGTCCTCAGTGCATGTGATCTGGAGCCACATAATTAGGGCAGAGAGGAGGCTCTGAGGCTAAGGATCTGCACTGCTTTCTGGAAGGACTGCCAGTTCAAATCCTGCTGGTGCCAGAAGGGATGCTACTCTGTTGGGCGCTTGAGCAGGGCCCTAAACCTGAAAAGCTGCTCCGGGGTGTAGAACAAGGGCAGACCCTGCACTCTGACCTCCAAATGGCATGCAAAAGGACAATTTCCCTTCGCGGATTAATAAAGTATATCAAATGAAATGAAATGAAAAAAAAGCAAATAATGTAAAATGTAAAAGCCATTTCGCAGCTACCAACACCGCAAAGACTAACGGGAGGTACAGAGGTTTTGGGCATGATACCACATTTGGCCAAATTTATACTGAGCCTGATGAAAGTCATGGTCCATTGAGAAATCTATTTGAGAAAGACATGACATGGCATTGGGAGAAACCACAAATGAAGAAGTATGGAAAGCTCCAACAGCCATCACTAATAACACCACGTTGTTAAAAAGACAGAAACACTGCCCACAGATTCAAAAAGGCTTTGGTGCAGCCATTCAACAAGAAGAAAGGCCAGCTGGATATGGATGAAGAGCACTAAAGCCACTAGGCCAGGATCCAAGGACACTTCAGAAGATGTTTGTAGGACCACTGAGGTATGAGCTAAGAGTCCCCTATAAACCAGGACATGCCTCAAAAGAAGAGAATGGGAGATATGGTGGAGAACAGCCTAGAAGTAAACTGGGTTCACATGTCAGAGGAAATGTTAGACACATTGAAGAGAGCAACAACAAACTACCATGAAATGCAAAACATTAAAGAACACAAAAAAAAAAATGGATGGTCCAAGGAGAGGGCATCAATGCATGTATTTATAAAGCCATAATGGACATTCATAGAAGGGATTATTCATTCATCCATTATCCAACCCGCTATATCCTAACTACAGTGTCCCGGGGTCTGCTGGAGCCAATCCCAGCCAACACAGGGTGCAAGGCAGGAAACAAATCACGGGAAGGGCGCCAGCCACTTACACACACACACCAAGCACACACTAGGGACAATTTAGGATCGCCAGTGCACCTAACCTAGAAGAGATTAGAAAGGCAGTTAGGGTGGAAAATGGGGTCCATGAAACACACTTAAAAATAGTCAAGCACAGAGCAAGAGCTGGAAACATCTCATGCTGGCTAGGAATTCTGAACCAAATTGAGGAGGTTGTATCCCAGTGTCCTGCTTGTAATTCAAACAAGAACTGCAATCCAAAAGAGTCTCTGGTGCCACACCACACACACTACCAGGATGACACTGGGAGAAAACACACTGGAATTTAGGATTGCCAATGCACCTAACTTGCATGTCTTTGGACTGTGGGAGGAAACCCACGCAGACACGGGGAGAACATGCAAACTCCACGCAGGGAGGACCCGGGAAGCGAACCCAGGTCTCCTTACTGAGAGGCAGCAGCACCACCACTGTGCCACCGTCCCACCCTGCTTCAAAAGGTGGGGCATAATATGCAGAATATGGATGTGGTTTATGGATTATCCTGAAGGTGATGTGTTGGAAGCAGGAAAAATGGGCAAGCACAATGATCTGAGCAACTCTGACAAAAGCCACATTGTAATGGGTACACAAATGGCTCAGTGATCTCCAAAACAGCAGGACTTGTTGTTGTTTCCAGCTTTCAGTGTTTAGTACCTAACAAAAAGTTTTTCAAGGAAGGACCACCGCTGAACACAGGCTCATGGGCACTGAAAGCTCATTGATGCCCATCTGGTCTGATCCCACAAGTACAAATTGCTGAAAAATGCAATGCTGGCCATAAAAGAAAGGTGTTGTGTGTGGGGCTGTGCATCTGCAGACCAGTCAGAGTGCCCATGCCAACCCCTGTCCACTGTCAAAAGTGGCTTCAATGGGCATGTGAATGGCAGAACTGGAAGAAGTTGAACTGGACTAATGAATCACATTTTCTTTAAGGTCATCTGGACTGACGTGTGTGTGCTTTGTTTACACATGGCAGAGATGGCAGCAGGATGCACTATGGGAAGAAGGCAAGCCGGTGGAGGTAGTGTGATGCTCTGGTCAATATTTTGGTAGAAAACCTTGAGCCCTGGCATTATTGTGGATTGTTGCAGACCATGTACACACCTTCATGGCAATGGCATTCCCTGATGACAGTGGCTTCTCTCAGGAAGATAATGTGCCCTGCCACACTGAAAAATGTGTTCAGGAATGATTTGAAAACATGACAAAGAGTTCAAAGTGTTGACATGGCCTCCAAATCCCCCTGATCTTAATCCAATCATTCATCTGTGGTATGTGCTGGACAAACAAGTGCGATCCATGGAGGTCCCACCTTATGCTGCTAACATCCTGGTGCAGATGACACAGGACACCAACAGAGGGCTCATGGAGTCCATACCTTAATGGGCCAGAGCTGTATTGGTGGCACGAGAGGAACCTACACAATACTCGGCAGGTGGCTTTAATGTTGGGGCTGATGGGTGTATAATGGAAAAGACAAAGAAAGAGAAAAGAAAATGAAGAAAAGCACGTGGTGTGTCCAAATAAAGTAACCTGCAGTCAAGTTGTTTGTAGATTAAAACATAACAAAGATGACTGAATGTGAGTGTGACGCAGAGAGTGGATACAAGTGTCTTGGGTCATTATTATGTATTTTTAATAAAACAATGTTCATGACCAAAAATAAGGCATATATTATTTAAGAAACAGTATTTTGAAGCAGATTGTACTTCTACTTTTTCATTCACAACCAGCTACTTAACGCTCGGATAAAGAGTGCTGCTGATATTGTAGCTCTACAAAAACTTACAAAGAACCCATCAAACATTATCGTATCACAGAAACCTTGAGGATAAACCTAAATGAAGGAAAACCAGACTTATGGCAGACAGTGAAATTCTTAGATGTTATAAGACTAAATATTAACACTCTAGTCTGAGTTGAAAGGCAATTCCACCTCTCCAGAATTACAAAAAAAAAACAATTATTTTCAACCATTAATTGTCTAATAAATCCAACTCCTTCATGACGGTGGATCAGCTAGATGTTGGTGGCTGCGTATGAAGCTCTTGCTCTGGTGGTTGTCCCTTCTGTTATTTATCATGCGGATGCGAATGTGGAGTCCGTAAACAAAATGCATAAACTCGAATTAGCTGAGTAATAACTCAGATTAAACTGTCCACATGAACTTTTGATCCAATTCTGACAGGATTTCTTAAAAGACGTCTCTGACTGCTTACCTGACTCCTGTCGAACATGTCTGCTTGTGGTGTGTTACACAGTTTTGAGTCTGCCTGAAAAATATTATGAGGAAGACAATTGTGTGGCACACCAAGTAGCGCAATGTCCACTTTGTCCTAGAATGGTGGCCATCTCCCTGGGGGTAGGAACTGATGTCACTTCCTGAGTCTTTTCTCCAACCCTAACCCTTCTGCCTTCCTCTGCTTCACACACTGGCCTGTCATGTTTGGCTGAAACTCCATGCGAAGTCTAAAAGGAACCTTTTTTTTTCTTTTTATACAGCCGACAGTCTTCTTTACTTCGCTATTTGTTTTTTTCACCATTGGGCGTTTAGCAGGAATACTTGTGGTACCCTAACCCTTTATCTATTTTCTGTGTTTTGTTTACACTACATATTAGAAGCTGCAATAGTTTCTGAATGTTTCTTGTAAATGCTTTGAAAACTGCCATTTTTAAAACCCTACTTAAGAAAAATAATCTAGATTGATTTGTTTTAGGCAATTTTAGATTTATTTCTATTTAAAATACACTTTTAAGAGCAAAATGTAGGGAAAATGAATTTTCTAGGAAGTTGAATGATTATTTGAATGACAGTTCTATTGTCGAAAACTACCAATCAGGTTTTAGAACTAATCATAGTAGATAAACTGATTTGTTTAAATGACATAAGACTTAAATGGTTTATCTACTGGTTGACTTTGTAAATGTATTGTTGGAGCATAAGAGTTCACAATAAAAATACTGAATGGATAAATATGTGTGCATGCAGAGCATTAGGATGACTTTCAAGGGGAGTGAATACTTTTGTATGCCATTGTATTGGAGGAGCCAAAGAAGAAAAGTCAAAACCGCACTGTTAGATGGAAAGAAGAAAAGCTCAGTTGTGTTGATCTGCCTACACATGCAAGCCCTGAGACTGTATACATATGTGTGTGTGTGCGTATGTGCACGCGGAGACTTGTTTTTAATATATAAAGCCAAAGGACTCATTGATTTTTCTAATAAACACAACAAGTCATGATATGTAATTTTGAATACATGTGCCAGATCTATGATAATAATTTCTGCTTAATTATTGTTAAAACAACGTATTTGGCATGTATGCTATAACAATTTGTGCTCCAGATTTGTTTTTGCTATGCTACTCTGCCCTTTAGTTTTATATTTTTCAGTCACACATGTGGACCAATAGCCTTCCTGTCTGTTAAAAGCAGGTTTCTTTAGTTCAACTGGTGTCACACACATGCACATGGGAGGCAGCTAATGGACTCAACAGAAGAACATTCCCAGTCAGACCAGGGGTTGGCAGAGTGCATTAATCCTTTCTCTTATCTTCCCACAGACCAAACACAGGAAATTCCGCCTGGCTCTCAGGACGGCGTCACTTCCGGTTCCTCCTCAGAAGACATCACTTCCAGCCCACCTCCTAATGACGTAATTTCCACAGCCCGATGGCCTCATTTCTAGTTCTGGTCCCAAGATCCTCCTCTTTTCAACTATATATTTCCTAACCTGTATCTGTAAAGATCTTTGCAACAACCTTTTCCTTGCATCAACAGCCATTTCTCAATTATATGGGAGGCTGCCCCAAACCTCTTTTGTGTGTCAAGGCTTGATTCTTACCACACTGGGTAAAGCAACTGGGATTTTGTTCTTGGCAGGGCTGACTCATTAGGGTCTATGAAACCCGAACTAAATTTTTAAATTGTGTCAATTAGAATTTTGTATATCTGCAACTTATCTAACAATATAATATAGAAGAACTGAATGCAGGGGTCCACTGTGGCTCCATTCCACAAGAGCCCACAAGCACGTTGCTTATTCAGGTGAGATAAACTTGTATGCAATGAAGAAAGGTTATGAAGACGAAGCATCCATGGTGAGGGAGTAGCAGGCTGCTGGTCTTCTCTTCATTAGGAGAGTAAATCTGCAGGCTCCCTCCAAGTGTTTTGTGTCATATGGCCATATTTGCTTGCAATGTGGATAGCCAAACCAGCTAGCCAGCCATTCTCCGTCCTTAACTACACAATACAGAGTTGAATGCCACTGCACGACTCAACAAGCTAAACATTCACTTTATATTTACATCAAGTTAATGTTAATTAAAACCTCAAAATCCACTCCAAAGACTAAGTCCATTTAAATATCAAGTTTGTATATTCAACGTTGACTACGTACATTTCAATTTATTGATTTACACTCTGCTGTATAATAATTATTTCCTCCTCACTTAATTATGTTTCCCTACTGTTAGAGACAGGTCATCCACTTATCCCTCCCTGCAGAGGCCTCTGCTCTCAGACCCTTCACCTCCCAATCTTTTGCCACCATGTCTCACCACCTAAGCCTTTGCCTTCCTCTTGACCTCCTTTATGTTCTACTGACAGCTGTTCTGCTTTTCCAGATGGGTTGTTCTCCCTGCCATAACTTTCCATAATGGTCTCCATAACACACATGACCCTTGCCAGGTAGTGGCCTTCCTTATTTGCTTTTCTTTTTCTTAAGGAGACTCCTAACAGCCATCTCAGCCTATGTATTTCTGCTGTATGAGGAGCTCGTCTTTCTGCTTTCAGGTGGCCCGAATTTCTCAGCCATACAGCCACACTGGTTGGGCTTCTTTCTTTTACAACTCACACTTGAGTGTTCCTGGCAATATCTGATTATTTTTATCTCCTCCCACTTCCTGTTATTTTATCTATTTTACGCTAACTCTCACTCTTTAGCCTCGAACACTGAGCCCAGATGTTTGTTGTGTTTCACTTATTTTTAAATCTACGTTTTTCTCCTTGTGACTCTTATTCTTTCAACCCTTACCCCCCCACCTCACCGCCTACCATAACTTACTTTTAACCTTTTGTGTTCCAAGGCTTTTTGTCCTCCGGAGTTCATTGTCCAAATTTGCCTTTATGGCTAAACCATTGGCTAACTGTTCTAACCCTAACCCTTATCTATTGATTTCTGATGCTTCCTTCTTAATATCTCCATCACCAGTATAGAATCACATGTTCTGTGTGATGATGCCAATCTTCACTTAATTCAAACTCTCCATTTCTCAGTTTTCTCTTTGTACCACTGAATTTGCCCAGATGTACGTTGACTCTCGATCAATAAGTCTATGACTGTAAAGTAGGCCTTGCCATTAATTCCTTTCATTTACATATTTCTTCTATTATTACAAACATTTGATACCAAGGATGTTCAGGTCTGAAGCAAAAATCTAATATTAGGGCACCTGAATAAATACATTTATGTCATTAAATGAACAAAATTTGTCAACAATAGGTGTCTCCCTGTTAAAAGTCATCACCTGGTTTCACAATCACTTAACTTAAACCTACAATGTGGATTTGACAAAACAACATGAGCAGAGGAAACTAAAGGAGAAAGACTGTGGGAATTAAACAAGTTCAAGGAAACGAGTGACATGCCAGAGTCAGACCAGTTGAACAGGTTAGCACTTTAATTGTAGTCTGAGATCACTTTTTCCAGATTTCAGAGATGAGATTGATTATTTTTCACATGCCTCTTCTAAACATTTATCTTTTTATTTTTAGTAAGAGTGCATTTGTCAAAGCTGTTGATTTTTCTTTCTCATAAAAACATTAACTAGAGGGCATGTTGTGATTTGTTATGGATGACTGATCTCACTTGAGGTAAGAGTCAATGACAAGGAGACCTGGACCAGTTTCTGTCCTACATGAGAAGCTCAAGCTCCAGGCTACTGAAGATGGATGTGGCCAAGATGACTGCCACTTAGTATCACTCCTAATCTCAGAGGTTCATTGACTTAAATGATAAGGACTACCATAATGCCTTATCAGCCTTATTAGCTGACATTTGAGAATTGCTGGATGGTGCAACACTTTTTTCAACATTGAATGTGAATTTGGGATATTGGGAACTGCTCTATGACAGTCAATGGTTATAAAGCCCAGTCTATCACCAGCAGATCAGTCAGACACTGTATATGATGACCAACTCCTACAAGAGCGGACACCGTCAGGAATGACATAAATGGCCGTCCAGGTTGTGATTCATCATCAGCTCTACCGTGTGTTTTGAGGTCACCTGCAATGCCCTGCATTGGGTTAGCCAACTATGGAGCTCCTCAGGCACCAGATACCCATAGCCGCTTAGCAGATACGTTTTGATATAATTACATTCGTCACTCACCTTGGACATGAACTGCTGGTAATAAAAAGATAAAAAAAGAGAGTGTTCTCCAAATGTGCGCCATCTGTACCTTAAAAAAAGAAGAAACGTAAAGACTAAGTGCCATGTAAGTAGCTTAGAAAACATGAAGACAAACCAAAGCAGCTGAAAAGACTGACTGAGCAAGTGCAAGGGAGCAGGGACAAGTACAGGGAGGACACGTCACAGGTATCTGTCCAGACGTCACACTTTAATATTGATCAGTTATTTACCGTTCATGTGTTCCTTCACGAGACGATAATTGCTGACTTCAGAACCAAAGCTGCAGGCTCCTAAAGGACAGCTTTCCAGGATTTGACATTCATAGAACCTTAAACCTGAACATGGAAAAATATATTAATATTTATTAGAAAGTAAAGAACTATACATTACAAGTGAAAAAACTCCTTTAGCTTAAGCTTCTCCAGTGCTCAAAGTGCATCCAGATTACTGCTTAGTCAGCGTCTTTCTCCTCTTTGCCTGACATCATTACTTTTAAATGACATATTAGTCGAGCGAGGGGTGATATATAACTGAAGACATTCATGCAGTATTTACTGGCAGTACTACAGCCGGTGCAATTGTGTCTGTCATTTCAGATTTCTTATCTTTCTTCACTTGTTAATCTGTAGCTGTCATCAGAATGTGTCTTGTTCTCTTATAAATGTTGGCTCTTTCCATATAAAGTTGCAGCAGTCGTGATCAGTTCCTCGTGACTCTGATTCCTTGGGTTTTGAGGTTTCAGTGCTTGAAGTTTGCTCTTTGGTTGAATTTTCATGTATCGGATGCTCCATAACCTAGACTACAGATGGAGCAGATGTACCATAGTGCCACCACACCACGTGTTACTTGTAGGACAAGGCGCCACTGCCCTCCTGATGTCACACAAAGCTTTGTCTGCTAACAGCGTGGACGTGACAAAGACACAGATGATGAAGAAGAGGGTGCCCCTCCGACAACACTTCAGTGCTCAGGAGGCCCCTTACTCAGGTCTCTTCAATTCACTTCTGTATCGCCCGCTCACGGTGCTAAAAGGCAGCGACTTCAGGTGAATACAAAGCACAGATTGCACTACAGCACCAGTTGTTATACTTGTACTTATTTAAGAGCAGATCTTTTACTTCGTTTTCTTCATTGTCACCATTATGTCATGTGACTCATAAACACAACATTAACGTCCGCTTGTTTGCTGATGACACTCGGGCACATTTATGAATTAAGCCAAATGATACTCCTTCAGTTACACCATCGACTAACTGCTTTACTTTAGGTAGATAGGTGACAATTATCTTAATTTAAATGTAATTAAAAATCAGAAGTGATATAATTGCAGGTTGGCAGCTCTGTATGCGTTACGCACTGCTGAAGACACAACTCAACAGACTTTAAATTTCAGGTTGGATGAATTCACACGGATCACCAGCAGAATCTTTAAAACTCTTTAGATGACCAGTCACCGTGTTTCCATGTTTTGTCAAACAAGCAGCCTGCTCTAACATTTTACTGTCACGCTGTTCGAGTTCAGTTTCTTCCAGTGTTTAGGTCATAACCTTTCTTTTCATCCTTTTTCCAAAAAAGGAAACAATTAATAGTAAAAACTATAACTGTGTCTTTAGGGGAATCTGAAAGCAAAACATAAAAAGGAGCCACATCTACAACTTTGTTTTGTAATTCCAGCTTCAACAGGATTAGCAAGATGTCAGCCGTTACTACAGATTGTAAAAGAAACAAAAAAGGGAGAGTTTTCTTAACAATTAGGCATAAAAAGACAAAGAGTGAACTCAAACCAATGGGCACAAAGAAGATTCTGTGTGATCAGCACTAAAGGCCTCAGGCACTCCACCTCACAAACAGACAGACGCTCGCTTTCACTTGATACGATGAAGACAGACTCGTCACACTCGTCACACCACCAAGGGTCACGACTTGGCTGTGTTGATCATTTTGAAGATTTTACTCCACTTTAATAGTCGTTCACTTCTGACTGTTCAACACACGTGTTCATGATTAACATTTAGCGGCTTCAAATCTATGAAAATACATTAAACAACAGCGCCATTGATTTCCATGGCTTTACTAAAACTAAAAGGTGACTGGACATACTTTCTCACTCTGAACCCCTTGAAGGAGCTCCCTTTGGCTAATTCAACTGAGTCCCATTTTCTCATATTTAGATGTAGGGGGTGCCAGCAAGCCCTCAGACCCTTCAAAAGACCAACATCAACCCAAGTGTCAGTTCACTTAATGACTGACTTTAACAAATACCTGCAGGTATGGCTGATGTCCTACTACCTACCACACAGGCACAATCCCTCGTATTTTCTTGACTTTTCTTCCTTACTTTTTCCTCCTCCAGGCTAGCTTCATCCTCACCACTTGACTGTGGCTTACCTGGATGAGGCTGGGTGTCTTCTTTGATGCCAGACCCGGGAGCACTTCCTGTGTGACCCTACTACAGGTAGATGGTACCTCCGGGACAGACGAAGGTTCCTTGTGTAGCGGTCCGGTGCCACTCAGATTCATACCGTCACTCGGACGGTGATTTATTTATTTTTTCAGTGGGGATTTGAGGAGCGCACTCAGCCTTGGCTCGACTCACACACTCTCACAGACAGAGACACAAACCAAACGAATGTGTGAAATATATTAAGTGTAAAATCAAACATTAACAATAAAAATCAGACAACCTCCCCTTCCCCTTCGGAGATACAAATATTACACACAACAATCAACTCTGCCAATAAACACTCAATTCAACGCCCTTATCACTGTTCCAATGCGTAAGAAATGGATGAAATGGTATGGCGTAGAGAGGATGATGATGATCCCAGGAACAGCTTCCATAATAAATGAATTAAACAGTCCTACCAGTAGTTCTGAGCAGTGAGGGGTGAAAGTTGTGGACACACAATGACTGTTCCACCACAACACACACGACAGGCAGGCATAAGACAGTCTGTTCATCCTAGCAGGAAACGATCCTGGGTACAAATGACTTCATGGTGGTTACATGGGATGGGACACGCAGGACACACAGAAGCACAGACCATCTTCTTGCTGCTTCAACTGCCACTTTTCAAGTTTTCCGCTGGCCCTTCTTGTCCCCAGCAGCCCCTGTGCCTGTTTCAGACATCAAACGAGGGCAATCCCCTTTGGGGCTACTGGGAATTGGAGTCCTTCCAGTGGTACCACTGCTACACTTGAAATGGGGATGATTTGTCCCTGCAGCACCCCCTGGTGGCACCCATGAAACACCACAGGGCTGAGTTATTAGGCTACAATTAACAGCATGCCCTGCAGGTATCCATGCAGACACCTATTGTGTTAGGGAAGCAAATAGTCCATACAAGTGGTCTCCAACTGTCCTTCCATTATACTTGCCTCCTGGCCAGGTAAGGAACTTTAAACCAACCCAGCAGGACACCAGCCCATTCCTGGCGACCATCACACGGCTTACTTTCCCTTCTATAGGATAGCTGCTCTTGTACTGACAACGAATTCAAGGAAACTGAAGTGCGTGTCTCAGTCTAGTTGTCTAGTTGCAGGTATATTATATGGTTGTAGTAGTAGTAGGGCGACTCTCTCTTGCTTGGTTTTTTATCATCTCTATTGCTTTTGATGTTTGCACTTTCTAATGATTCTTGTATACATTATAACTTTCCTTGTAAGTCACCTTGCATAAAGGCAAATGCTAAAGAACTTCCATCCATCCATCCATCCATTATCCACCACTTATCCGAGGTCAGGTTGTGGTGGAAGCAGCCTAAGCAGGGAAGCCCAGACCTCCCTCTCCCCGGCCACCTCCTCCAGCTCCTCTGGGAGGACCCCGAGGCGTTCCCAGTCCAACCAGGAGATATAATCCCTACATCGTGTCTTGGGTCTGCCCCGTGGCCTTTTCCCAGTGGGACATGCCTGGAACACCCCCCACCGGGGAGGCATCCAGGGGGCATCCTAACCAGATGCCCGAACCACCTCAACTGACTCCTCTCAATGCGGAGAAGCAGCGACTCTACTCCAAGTCTCTCCTGGATAATTGAACTCCTCACCCTATCTCTAAGGGAAAGTCCAGCCACCCTGCGGAGAAAACTCATTTCGGCCACTTGTATCCACGATCTTGTTCTTTCGGTCACTACCCAAAGCTCGTGGCCATAGGTGAGGGTAGGAATGTAGATCGACTGGTAAATCGACAGCCTCGCCTTTTGGCTCAGCTCTCTCTTCACCACGACGGGCTGTTGCAGAGATCGCATTACTACGGATGTCACACCGATCCGTCTGTCAACCTCCCGCTCCATTCTTCCCTCACTCGTGAACAAAACCCCGAGATACTTGAACTCCTCCATTCAAGGCAGTAATGTGTTGCCAACTCGGAGACAGCATTCCACCTTTTTCTGGCTGAGAACCATGGCCTCGGATTTAGAGGTGCTGACTCTCATCCCCGCCACTTCACATTCGGCTGTGAACCACTCCAGTGAGAGATGGAGGTCACTGTTCGATGACGCCAACAGAACCACGTCATCCGCAAATAGCCAAGACGAGATTCTGAGGTCACCAAACCAGACCTCCTCTGCTCCTTAGCTGTGCCTAGAAATTCTGGCCATAAAACCTATGAAGAGAATCGGTGACAAAGGGCAGCCCTGGCGCAGTCCAGCCTCAACATGAAACGAGTCCGACTTATTACTGGCAATGCAGACCAAGCTCCTGCTCCTCCATAACAACAAGCCTTGTACCCTGTACTCTTGGAGCACACCCCACAGGATGCCTCAAGGGACACGGTCGAATGCCTTCTGCAAATCCACAAAACACATGTGGACTAGTTGGGCAAACTCCCAAGCCCCCTCCAGAATCCTGGCCAGGGTGTAGAGCTGGTCCAGTGTTCCACGGCCGGGACAGAATCCACATTGTTCCTCTTGAATCCGAGATTCAACTATTGACCAATCTCTCTTCTCCAGCACACCTGAAAAGACCTTACCAGGGAGGCTGAGGAGTGTGAGCACATCCTCCAGTCACCCTTCTTAAAAAGGGGGACCACCACCTTAGTTTACCAATCCAGAGGCACTGCCCCCAATGTCCATGCGATGTTGCAGAGACGTGTCAACCAGGACAGCCCCACAACATCTGGAGCCTTGAGGAACCCAGGGTGAACCTCGTCAAACCCAGGGGCCCCGCAACCTCGGAGCTAAAATGCTAAAGAAATTCTTAATAATAATAATAATAATAATAATAATAATAATAAAGCAGAGCAGAAACACTTTTCAACAGACTAAAATCAAAAGCACCACTTCCCTTTGCTCTTCTTGTCATTGTAAAGTCTGCACACGCACACCTCTCAGTCACCAGAATTGTGTCACAGCCATCAGCATTTGTTGGTGACAATGCCTTCTTGATTACCAGTAACACCAGCACACTCTTTATTCTGTAAATTTACAAATCCACCATCAAACTAACAGCCAACTCCACTGCAGGACTGTGTGCATCAGCATAAAATATCTCATTGCAAATATCTCTCTTTCAAATAATCATTGCTGTAAAACTTGATTTAAAACAGAAACTCAGATCTCAACTCCTTACCTGCTTCTGAAATCCAATCCTGCCAGTTCACCCTCAGCAGCTTTATTAATATGCCAGCACTTATCAAAAAAAAAAAAAAATGAAACAACCATTTGAGCCAATGAGGCAGTAAATACAGAAAAGAGCGATGACATCAACAGTGGAATGTGACAGAGTTGTAATGTGATATGCTTGTATGCACAAGGCCTGAGCATTTAACTAAAAATGAAACTATCTTCACCTCCATCTTCTAATAATATGAGGCTGTGAGCCAAAACAAGCGTTCACTCTCCAGTGAGCCCTTAGCCATACAACACCTGAACCTTGGAGCGATCAGCCACCCATTATCCAACCTGCTATATCGTAACACAAGGTCACAGGGGTCTGCTGGAGCCAATCCCAGCCAACACAGGGGGCAGGAACAAACCCCAGGCTGGGCAAAAGCCCACCGCAGGGCACACACTAGGGACAATTTAGGACCACCAATTTACCTTACCTGCATGTCTTTGGACTGTGGGAGGAAACCCATGCAGACATGGGGAGAACATGCAAACTCCATTCAGTGAGGACCCGGGAAGCGAATTCAGATCTCCTTACTGAGAGGCAGCAGTGCTAACCCACTGCACCACCATGCCACTCTGAGCGATCAGCCTGCCAAAATCAGAGAGGCCTGTTTAGTTACCCGAACACTCTTAGTGTCACTGGAGAGTGGACCTCAGAGTGACGTAACACGATTACAGGTAAAATAAGGTACATCATACGGTATACATGTATGTTACGGGTAAAGCCCAAAAATTGGTCAAACCTAGCATTACCGGAGCAAAGCTCGCATTATCCAGCAGACCTGGGTAAAGCTGGAATAAAATCTGAGTTTCTAACTTTACCTAGATAATCTCTTTGGATAATTCAAGCTTTACCCGGGTAATGCCAGCTTAATCCAGTTTCAGGCTCTACCCATATGTAACATATACAAATAGAAAACAAAGTAGACAAACACATAGTGTAACTGAACAATTAAACATAAATGGATCTGAACAATATCTGTTCATTATTACTGTTGTCGAGATCTTTCCAGTTAACAATGGAGGAGAAGAAAACAAAACTTCCAGTCTGTAGCATTAATGGAAACTACAAACCACTGGGGGTCCACAGTCAGTTAAAATGGACATGATCACAACTCAGGAGACCTCGGCTAACTGGCCGTGTGCGCAGTCACATTGTCACTGTTTACGCAGGATAACGGCACTGAGTGAGTGTTTGTGATTACGGCCCAGCGATCCTCTGACACAGCTTCCAGCACTGATTCCTGCCCCGAGGCCAATGTGGACGGCGGCTCAACGTGTAAATCTTCATAAATCAGCATGCGTGTAGCTGTGAGGTGCAGGTAATCCAGAGGTAGAAGGGTGATAGCTGCATATCACTAATGAACTGAATGGTGTGAGATGTTCCTTATGTAAATTATTTAGTTTATCAACCATATAAGGCAGGCAGTGTGGTGTTGTGGTGAAGGCTCTGGACCTCAAACCCTAAGGTTGTGGGTTTCAATCCCATTACCGACGCTGTGCGACAATGAAAAAGTCCCTCGAGCAACCTGTGCTCCACTTGGAAAACCAAAAAAAATGTCACCTATTGCATGATAGTTGCCTTGGATAAGGGTGTCAGTCAAAAAGTAAATGTAATGTAAATGTTTATGGCGCTTGTGCAATTGCATTGTACATATCGGTTTCTCTGGTGTATTTTATTAGCACAGTTCCAATACAATTTATTTTTTGTTTAGCCCAAAATCACACAAGATGTACCTCAATGGGCTTTAACAGGCCCTGCCTCTTGACAGCCCCCCAGCCTTGACTCTCTAAGAAGACAAGAAAAAGTCCAAAAAAAAACTTGTAAGGAATAAATGGAAGAAACCTCAGGAAAGGCAGTTCAGAGAGAGACCCCTTAACAGGTAGGCTGGGCGTGTAGTGGGTATCAAAACAAAGAGAGTCAATACAATACAATAAATTACAATACACAGAACAGAAGAGAACACAAGTCATCCTCAATAAAATAGAACAATAGAAATATTACAAGTACGGAGCAGAATTTAACAGTAGAGAGAGGACATCACATAATATGAGTTTAATTTGTTTAACGACTTTTAAAAGAAACAAAGCAAATGAGATTCCACACACACATGCAGTGTTGATGGTTACATGGATTAACGCTTTAGATATCGTTATCATCAGCAAACAAACAAAATCAAAGCAGCACACCAGAAACATGATATAGAAGTGTTAAATTTCAGGTAATAAGTGTAGCTACAAGAATAGATGGCTGTACTGAAATGTGGGCTGTGTGATGGCTAACACTGCTGCCTCTCAGCTCCAGAGCCCTGGGTTCAAATCTTCTCTTTATCTCCCTGTATCTGTGTGGAGTCGGTCTGTTCTCCCCGAGTCCGCCTGCGATTTATCTCAGGTACTCCAGCTCTCTTCCCACTTCTCAGACACTCACATTAGGCTAATTTTTCCCACGATGCTGTGTGTGTGTGTGTGTGAGTGTGCGAGTCAGCGAGGGGGCCCTGAGGAGAGCTGGCACCCCACTGAACTCCTGTACAGTCCTGTATTGTACCAGTTATTCTCCACATTGACCCTGGCACTCAGTGACACTCACCTTTATTAAAGAGACTGTGAATGGCCCATGTGTGTGTGTTTGTGAGGTCTTGTTGTGTTAAACAAAATGAGAGTAGCAGGGTGCCCAGCACTCCTCAGAATCCTGGCTCTACAATGGCACTTCACTCTCCTCCAAGCTCCACTGCTTCACAATGAGCCACTCTATTTTCTGGGAACAGTTGTTTGGGTGTGAAATTGGTTTGTTTGTACTTTGAAAAGGTTTCTAATATGAGGACAGAACATAAATCTTTAATTTATAGAAGGCCTTCTAGAAGGATACGAACAGATCAAGAAAACCTGAACTGAGCCCAAGTCACTCTACGCATCAAGGGTCCTTTAAAATCCAGAACCTGTCAGTATCTGCTGCCCTCTCTTCTATTTATTTATTACTAACTGCCCCCCCAGCAGCTGTGAAACAGGACAATAATTTTTATTGAGAAGAATTGATATTAATAGCTTCATATCTGAGGGCCTCTTGATATTCAGTATTTTTGGTTTTGCTATCAGGGGCGAGAATGTAGCTGTGATCTCTTTGCCAAAAATATAAAAAGTTAGCAAGGTATCTTTGGCCAAGCAGAAGGTAGGTACGCTCTGTCATCAAACGTTGGCACTGTATCTGATCGTCTTGAACTCTGATTGGAGAGCATCCCCCGTGTGAGGAGAATTGCACATGGCCGTGACATCTCTGCCAATGAACAGGAACCCTCTAAAACACACGTAGCTCTGACCTCTCTCATAAAAATGTCAAACGTTACTCCTTAACAATCTCAAGATTTTTATATGAGACGGACAGGAAATGACATGGACAATTGACAATGACATTGAAATGTTGAGCCAGAGATGATAATATGGAAGGAAGGCGTAAGTGAGGTCATCAAGTGGAGTCGGATCTTCAGCACCCGGAAGAGGACTGTTTCTTAAATCGGTCGTTGAATGGATCTCGTGTGGAGTTTCACAAGGTAAGTCTTCTAATCTTCTGCTTTCCTGGACAGTAAGAGAATAGACATTAGCAGTGAATGTCAAATCCCCCGGCTGCTGTATTCACGCTGCATCTGACTCGTTGGCTGCCCCTATTTGTGCATGTGTGACATCAGTATATATAAAACATCAAACTCTGCCATTATAAACTATCCAGTGATTCCAGGCTGAGGAGAGAAGAACAGGAAATGGAAGTTTGACAGCCTGTTTTTGAAAAGGAAAATGCTGATGTATGTATGAAAAAAGCACAGAGTTACTTAAATGATTATAAAATGTCATAAATAAACATCTATCTTATAATCAGCCACACGTCAAGCACTCGTTCATTCAGAGCCAACGCAGTGTTGCTCAATACTCTGGTCTGAACGTCTTTGTGATTTGGGAAGAAACACAATAAAGACAGGACACGGTAGGGTTGGGCTACAAACGAAAAGGACGTCTGTTTTCTGAAAACCCACGTGATGATGGAGAATTGAAAGTGCAACACGTAAAGAAAAGCAAAGAAGTGAAGCCCAAATGATGTCACCTCCTTTGTGTGAAACTCCTGGGCTGAGGTGAGATAATCTTTGAGTCCTACAGTACGTGGGACAAGCAGCCCTGTGGGACTGAAGTTCTGTAAGTGCTTCAC
>JANRMT010028174.1:7632833-7647634 GCA_026402145.1 Polypterus bichir lapradei
CTGCATACGAGTGAAAATTAACATGATGTTTCCTAATGAGAGATCCCAGTGGAAGCATGTAAAGTGAAAACAGTAAAGGTCCCAGTACTGAGCCCTGCGGAACACCATATTGAACTTCTGTGTATAATGATGGAGTACTGTCAGCACATTTCTGTACATATTGGAATCGATTTGATAAATAAGAACTAAACCAAGCGAGCACGGGGCCTGTAAGCCC
The DNA here is from genome assembly GCA_026402145.1 of Polypterus bichir lapradei. Lineage (NCBI taxonomy): Eukaryota > Metazoa > Chordata > Cladistia > Polypteriformes > Polypteridae > Polypterus > Polypterus bichir. The sequence goes on from JANRMT010028174.1 coordinate 7,633,051, forward strand.
AACATCGTTTTCTAGCCTGTGCAGTAAAATCGAATGGTCAATGGTGTCAAATGCTGCACTTAAGTCCAACAACATAATTACAGTGGAGTTTCCTTCATCAGAGGATATCAGAATGTCATTTACAACCCGTGTTAGTGCAGTTTCTTTACTATGACCAGTGCGAAAACCAGACTGGAATTTCTCAAATAAATTGTAATGCATAAGGTGTAACTGAAGCTGACTGGCGACTACTTTTTCTAGTATTTTAGAGAGAAATGGTACATTTGAAATAGGCCTATAATTATTTAGTATGTGTGGGTCTAGGTCTGACTTTTTAAGTAAAGGTTTAATGACTGACACTTTTCGTGCATCAGGTATTGTGCCATGCAATAATGAACTATTGATAACAGTTAGAATAGGTGCTGCAAGAACATCCATTGCACTTTTTACTAGTTTTGTTGGCACTGGATCTAGGGAACAAGTAGTGGGCTTCATTTTAGAAATTAAAGTTAAGATTTCCTGCACAGTAACAGGATTAAAATTATTAAAGTGCTGAATGCAATGTGAGACAGGGTTTGCTAAGATAGTATGTGGTTTGTACTGTGATGCAGAGATCTGGGATCTTATATTTTTAATTTTCTCATTGAAGAAGTTCATAAAGTCTGTACTGCTAATATCTGTTGGTATTTTGCACTGTTGATCTGAATTCCAATTTGTTAATTTAGCAACTGCTCTAAACAGTACCCGAGGATTTTTATTATTGCTATCTATTAATGTAGAATAGTATACTGAGCGAGCTTTAAAGAGGGCTTTTTTATATTTATTAACACTCTCTGTCCATGCAATTTGAAAAACATGTAGCTTTGTTGTTCTCCATCTGCGCTCCAGTTTTCGACACTCTAATTTAAGAGCTCGAGTGTTTTCATTAAACCAGGGAGAGTTTCTATGTGCTTTGATCACTTTTGTTTTAAGGGGAGCCACTGTGTCCAGAGCATCTCTCAAGGTCACATTATAATGTGATGTTAGCTGATCTAAATTGTATTCCACGTTTACATTTGATGTTAGCTGATCTAAATGGTTTTCCACAATTGCACTCAACTTACTCAAGGTATCTATAAATTTTGAAGCAGAATTACAATCTAGATGTCGCGCTGTCTTTGTTTTAATCTGTGAGTGCGTTGGCAAGGGCAGGACTAAATGAAATGTAATTAAGTAGTGATCGGAAATAACTAAATAAACATTTAATGGAGTAATATTTAAATTTTGAATTTCAACTTTGTAAGTTATAATTAAATCTAATGTGTGGTTATGATTATGAGTTGGACCTTTGACAATCTGACAAAATCCTACTGAATTTAACAAATAAGTAAAACATTTGCTAAAAGTGTCAGTTTCCACATCAATGTGTACATTAAAATCCCCCATCAGAACTACGTGATCATAATTTATAGCCAAATCAGATAAAAATTTGCTAAATTCAGTCATGAACAATGAATATGGCCCTGGTGGTCTGTAGACTAGCACTATAATTGTGTTGGACCCTGTTTTAATATTTAAAATGAATGCCTCAAAGGATGTAAAGTTGCCTACATTGTTAGAAGTGATTTGCATTTTATTACAATGAATTATTCCAAGGCCTCCTCCTCGACCAGAATCTCTAGACTTATGAAGGAACGAGTATCCATCTGGTGACGCCTCAGCTAGGGGAACAGTGTCACATTTACTAAGCCAGGTTTCAGTGAGAAGACACAGATCAGATTTTGTACTTAATATAATATCATTTACCAAAACAGCTTTAGTGCCAAGAGAGCGAATATTCAATAAACAGCATTTAAAACTGCATGGTTCTTTCTGAACTGGCTATATATTTTTTGTTTTAATTTGAAGTAAATTTCTATTACAGATGCCCCTGGTGGAGGGTCTGGTTTTATCCCTTGGTCTAATTATACAGCTTATTTTTTCGTTCTTATTTTTTCGTTATCAATTAATTTAAGGTTTGTATCAAGACTAAATTTACTGGATGCCCCACAACAGGGATTTTGGGTAACAGCTTCAGGATAGTAACAGGTGGGATAAACAACAGCCTGTGATTTAAGATCACATGACTGCGGCCTGGATGGTGCTCTAATCAGTCAACCAGGCAGTTTTGCTGCCATATTTTGGGATAATACATAAGATCCCCTCCAGTTAGGATGAAGACCATCTCTTCTGAAAAATCCAGGCCTTTCCCAAAAATCATCCCAATTGTTCACAAATGCTATGCTTTTATTTGCACACCAGGTTTCTAGCCAGCAGTGAAGGGAATGCAATCTGCTATAAATCACATCCCCTCTATATAATCTTGGCAATTAAATTCCGACATTTTCTTTTAGCTTTGGTGCATAGAGAGATGAAGTTCCTCTTTAATACTTCAGATTGCTGTAAATAAATATCATTAGTGCCGACATGCAGCAATAAGGTAGATACTTCATCGTCGGCGACACGGTCTAATGCGGCCTTTATGCCAGAAATCTTGGCCCCTGCGAGGCACTTAACATTAACTGCTGGTTTAACAGAGTTTGGAATTCTAACATTCCGCACTATGGAATCGCCAATTATGAGCACTTTCTTATTCTCAGTTTCCACAGGCGCGCTGCGGAGAGCTGAGAATCTGTTCTGGGTCCGAATTGGTGACCTGGGTGCCGGGGGACTATATTTTGGATTCTTAGACCCCCGTCTTACTGTTACCCACTTGCCCTGTGGCTGAATTGGTGCTGCTGATTTCGGCCGCGCACTGACTACAGTGGGACCTGGAGAGACTGAGGCCAAATCAGAAGTAGCCAAATTGTCTAAACAAACCGAGTCGATCCAATTTTCAGTTTGCCTAATCGCTATCAGATTCCTAACGCGGTCCTCCAATTCGCGTATTTTCCCAACCAACTCTAAATTAACTAAACACTTTTGGCAGGTGAATCTGTCTACTCTGTCGGCTGGAAAACCTGAACTGTACATACTGCAGGACACACAACATATAAACGTGCCCTCGACGGGCAGAGAGCAGATAGAACTTACGTTAAGTGTTGAAGTCATCTTTGCCGTTTTTATAGGTGCTTCGGCGCTTTCCATGTTCAGCTGAATTACTAAGTGACCGTCTGTTTTAAGTTTCCACCACCCGCTGAGTGATCGACTTTGATTTCTCACGGCTGGTTATTTCTACTGGTCAGCTGCCGGCTTTACCTCAGCTGAACTTGCTTGGGTGCTTGTGAAGGGCTACGTGCCTGTGGGAGATGCTGCTGCTCTCTGCTTCCGCTCGCTGATCCGCTCTCTGCTTCCGCTCACTGATCCCATATGTATAATCTTCAGAAATCTTAGTGTATTATGATAATACACCCAGATAATAAACCCGGGGAATGGTGTTAGAAAGTGGTCCAGAATAAGCATAATGAGTCTTAATGCAATAATAGCAATAACAATAAACCAAGGGTATGATGTTAAACAGTCTCGTTCAAGGTAGAGAGAAAATAATTAGATAATAAAAAAAAAAAAGTAATTATGCACAATAAAACATAAACAGATAGCACCCGAGTAATAATGAGTAATAATGAGAATATATGATGATAAAAACCCGTATTTTAAACAAATAGATCAGACAGTAGATTATTAATCCTTGCCATATCATTAACGGCCAAGACTCGCTATTATGTATCAGAATTATCCCGGGATCAGCTTTCTTAATTCCTTTTCTGCTTCTTCCTTGCTAGTGAAGACATAGTACTGACCCTGCAATTCCACTTTCAGTTTGGCTGGATACAAGAGGCTGTATTCGACGTTGGCTTGCCGTAACCTCTGTTTAATGTTGTAGAAGGCTGCGCGTTTAGTAGCTGTTGCTGGAGAGAAGTTAGGGAAGATACGAATGTGGTTATTTTCATATATAATCTCTTGCTTGTTTCTGAGGAGTGCCATCACCTCTAGCTTAAATGATAATCTTTCAAAGCGAATAATAAAAGATCTAGGTCTAACAGTATTTGATCCGCGTACGTGATAAGCCGCTACTATCTCATTCTGCTTTAAAGACCTCCCCGATTATTTTAGAAAAAAGTTCAGCTGCAAATTTCACCGGGTTTGGACTTTCTCGATTCTCAGGCAGACCTTCAATTCTGACATTATTCCTTCTTTTTCCATCTTCCAAAGCAGCCAGTCTGTCTCCGAGTTTTTTGAATTCGGAGCTGACATTTACTGCTTTTTCTTCTGCACTGGCAGCTAAATTTTCGGCTATTTCAATCCAAGTCGTGAATGTCTCCTTGACATCCTCCAGTTGATCAGCAAGCGTGCTCAGTTTAACCGAGTTTTCCTGAATGTGCTCTTTAATTTTACCCAGCATCTGTCACAGCTCCTGTTGCAGCTCCTGCCGCAGCTCCTGTTGCAGCTCCTGCCGCAGCCTTTTATTTGCCTGTTGTAGCTCCTGTCGCAGTTTCTAATTTGCCTTTACCCTTGCCTTCTCATTTGCCTTCTCGCTTTTCTTTATATCTTGCATGAGCTCAGCAAACACCTTCAGTTCAGACAGTTCAATTGTGCTTTCTTGCACCATAGGTGAAGCGGCAGGCTCTATTGTAGCCGGTGTCCCCGCTGTTCCCGGCTCACATGGAGTAATTGAAACTGCGGACTGCAAGGCCTTTTCCAGTTTCAGGTGATCTTCTCCAATCTGCGAGCTATCGAGACCTGCTTCACTCACGCTTGTACATTCGCTCCCCTTTTCGCTCTCAGCCGGCGATGATGTAGCGGACCGTGGTCCTGAGGAGTCTGGGCTTTTGCCCATCTGATCCAGGTCAGTCTCTAAAAGGCCGTATTTTGAACTAGGGCTTGCTGATCTTAGCTTGGGTGCAGCTTTAGTTTTCGGTTCTTTCGGACCCTCTTTCATGTTGGCCATGTTTATATATGCTTACATATACTGTAACAGTGCCCCTCGGTTTGGATAAATACAGGATATCTCAGGATAACAAGCAGATAATATGAAAAATAACACCGCTGCTAGCGGAGCTCCACTTCAGATGTCCATCTCTCGCAACGGACGAGACAAAAATCCATGATCTATTTTATTATCTGAAAGATCAGCATTACTGAAATGTTACAGAATAGTTTGGATATCTAGTTTTAATTTAAATACCATGTGACACAGGTGCCTGTCTTTGCCACCCCTCCTGAAGAAAGTTACTAAAACATTGTTCCCTATCAGCTATTAAAACATTTATTATAGAAAATAAAGTCTAATGAGGGATTAACAATTGCAGAATACAAAAATAGTAAAATACTCAAATCAAAACCCTGACAGCCCCATGGACCTCAGTCTCACTGTGCAGGCATTTCAGATCTGGTCTGGCAGTGTGCCACGTGCATCAATCATCTCTAGTACTCTTCTCCCACACTCTCACCATCTCTGGAGTTATTTCCTGGAGCAGTCCTCAGGTCCCCTCCCAGAGTCAGTTTAGCCATCCTCCCTCTCGAGGCCCCTGGTCTCTCAGCACTCCTGTATTTGGTAAATGGGGACACCCTTTGTGTTTCCAGTAGTGACGTGTCGTTCGCGAATGAGCTGCCTCTAAGAGACGATTCTTTGTAGTGAACAAGAAGAGCCAACACCCGGCAGGGAGAGCCGAATCTTCAGCTGCTCCTGCTCAGCTCTGCTAAGAATCCATGCAGGCAGGGGTGGGATTTTACTTTGATGGGCACACCATGCGGCCAATCACTTGCAAACACAGACTAGGATCATACCATTATGTATAAAAAAGAAGGGGAGTAGACGCTCCGAAGACAGCGAGTGTAGTGGTACAGGCCAGGTACACAGAGCGACAGAGACAGGGAGCCAGATTTAAATACAAGCTGGGAAAATGTGAAGGAATGAGTGAAAACCAAAAACAAAGCAGCATCTGGCTGCATTTCAATGATATTGGAGACTGCAAAGCTGAGTGCAGAATCTGTTAAATGAAAAGATCTGTCAGAGCAGAGCAGGGTCAACACCAAACCTGCACAGACATCTAAGAACCGCTCACCCGTCCGTGCCGCTGGAGGAGAACTTGCCCTCTCTCCTCCAGCTGCCATCCACTTATCCTGTTTTCGGCCAAGAACATCTACTGCAGTAACCACTGTCTTGTCTAAAACTGCAGGTACATCACAGCCTTCTGCAAGTCAAATCAAAATAAGCACATTTATTCCAAAACAAACAACTCCAGCCAGAGAGATAAGCGTTTATGAGGAGCTGGCTGAGGCATCTGGTATTTCTGAATGCCAACCTGCACTAAAGACTTTTATCTAAAGTGTCATAATGACATAAAACTTTGGCTGTTATTTATTTGATTTATTTGCTGTGGTTCTGTGTTGAGTTGTTCATTTCAAGGTTTGATTAAAATGTCAAACAAAAGTAACTGTGTATTTTTTTTTTGTAACAAAAAATGCATAAAAATAAGGCTTTTATGAAATCACTGAATCAAAAATTGCATACCAACACACAAACCATTATATTTGGCTAAAATAGAAGGCTCCTTAGGATATTAAATGAAGAGCCATTTGGAAGCCATAAGAGCCAGTTCTTCTAAGGGAGCTGAGCCAAAAGAGCCGGACCCTCCATCACTAATTTCCAGCCCTGTCTGCTCTTCATTATAAAGCACAGGACTCCTCTTAATCCCATGTAGGCCTTGACCTGCTGTCTAGCACTCCAGGTAGGCACTTCTTGTCTGCAGCCCATCTATCCTAACATTTCTTGCAATATTTCAACAGCAAAAAGTAATATTACAATCTGCGGTACGTGTTCATGTCAAAGTGCCTAACAAATAGTAAATGGAAAAATTACAATTGCAAAAAAAGAAAAAGCTGAAATGGAAGAATCCCAACTGAAGTGAAATAATTCTGCCAATTTGCAAGCCTCTAATGGATACAATGACAAATGTCAGGGTCTAATGAGATAGCAAATTGTAACGACTAATGTGTGTAATTTATAATGAAAAGGACGCCAGTGTCCTCTGACTCTGCCCTCTAAACCAACTCTTTGAGACCCTTAAACTTGACAGTCACCTAACTGATGCTCATCCAACTTAATGACCCAATGGTCCTTCTTCTTGGAGCTAGACACCTCCTGGTGGTATTCCACCTGTCTGGCCACCAGTAAGGGTCTTTCATTCAATCACAGGAGACTTGCCCACCAGAATACAAATCATAATAGGACCATGCTTAACCCTTTTTATACCATGCACCTGGCCACAGCAGTCATTCACTCAGTAATGGGCATGGGTCTTGTATTCTACATGGAATACGTACGCATTCGGAGACCAAGTTATAAGTGTCTGTGAGTTCCTGCACATGTTTATATGGTGCCTAATACTCTATGAATAATTAGAGGAATAAAACAACTTCATGCAAACTTCACCCACAGACAGTGCTGTATAACGTACTCAGCAGCCATACCTGAACAACAGCAGAGGTAACCGTCTGTAAAATAACTCAATGAAAGGAAACATTTGTCCATATGACAAGTATTCAAGTGGAAGATTTAAACTAATTGATATTAAATGTATTTAAGTATCAAAAATAGCAAAAAATGTAGGATCTCTCCTTATTTTACATTTAGTTAAAGAACAACCTTACCAACTTAAACTAATCCAGGCTACCTTCGTTCTGCCTTTTATTAAAATGAAAAAACACTGCAGTATAACTGCATTCGTGTTATCCTTTAGTCTTCTATTTCTTCCTCTTTTAACTGTCGTCCTTCTTCACATATCTTCTCTTTCTGTTTCCCTTCCTACCTTCATTCTTTGTTTCCCTTTCTTCTCATCTGTTGTGTCCACCTAACAACATCAGAAATTTGGCAAACAAGAGGAGATTCTTCAGTCCATCAAGCTAATAGCTAAGCTGTTCCAACATCTTCTCCACACTCTTCTTAAACAATGTCCAGGTTTCTGCTTCAACTCCATGTCTCAGTAGTTTGTTTCAGATTCTCACAACTCTTTGTATAAAGAAGAGCTTCCCAGCTTTGGTTTTAAATGCACTCCCCCCACCCCATTTCCACTGATATTCTAGAGTATGTGATTCACTGTTAAGTTAAATGTTGGATCTAATTGATCGATGCCTTTAAGGAATTTAAATACCTGGATGCAGTCTCCTCTGCTCAAACTAAACAGGTCTAATTTTCAGAGCCTGTCACAGTAGGAGATATCTCTGTAACAGTGTTTTCTGCTTTTGCACTTTTCTCCTGCAGACAGATTTCCCTCTATGATAATAAAATCTACCTAAAGCTAAACCTAAGTCCCATGATGCACTTGGTTGCTCTCCTCTGCCCAGCTTCAAGTGCTGCACACAGTGCTCCTGATATGGTCTTACTAGCGCATTATATATTTTGAGAATAATGTCTTCTTCTTTTGGCTGCCACAGCAGATCATCCTTTTCCATATCTTCCTGTCCTTGTCATCTTGTTCTGTTACATCCATCACCTGCATGTCCTCTCTCTCCACATCCATAAACCTTCTCTTAGGCCTTCCTCTTCTCCTCTTCCCTAGCAGCTCTATCCTTAGCATCCTTCACCTAATATACCCAGCATCTCTCCTCTGCACATGTCCAAGCCAACGCAATCTCGCTTCTCTGACTTTGTCTCCCAACCGTCCAACTTGAGCTGACCCTCTAATGTCCTCATTTCTAATCCTGTCCATCCTTGTCACATCCAATGCAAATCTGTCTAATCTCGTCTGTCAACCTGTCCATCACAATTGCAAATAAGAAAGGGCTCAGAGCCAAACCCTGATGTAATCCCACCTCCGTCACTTCTACTGCAGACCTCACCACAGTCACGCTTCCCTCGTTCATATCCTGTACAACTCTTATGTACTTCTCTGCCACTCTCGACTTCCTCATACAATACCACAGCTCCTCTCAAGCACCCTGTCATTTGCTTTCTCCAGGTCCACAAAGACACAATGCAACTCCTTTGGGCCTTCTCTGAACTTCTCAATCCATCCAAACTTCTCCATAGTTTGAGAATAATGTCTCTTGACTTAAATTGAACAGTTTGTATTATGTCCGTCTGTCCTTATCTAAAGATGAAGAGGTTTTTGTTCAGGGATAGACATAGTTGACTTTCAGAATTTTGGAAGTCTGACGTTGCTCTTCTTGAACTAGCACAAGTCCTTTAATGGTAAACCATATTGTTGCTGAGGCAGGCAACGGGATACTACTGTGCAGTTCTCACCAATGTAGCTGTTACAGTATCTTTAGCTAACTCAAGCACATTAGCCAGTTAAGCCAAGTGGCAGATGCTGACTGGATTAACATGGCCAACATAACACTCCAGCTGCATACAAAATTCCATCTAACCATACAGAGCAGAATATCAAAGTAGTTTGCACGCTCAAACCATATGTGCTGCTTTGAAATTCACTATAATGTGGTAGTATGCAATTTCAGGAACGCTTTCAAACGCTGAGTGTGTTTTGGGGGTTTAGTGGACACTTCCTAATTCACCTCATTTTGACAGACACAAAAGACATTTCCTGTAGTACAACAAGTCTTTCACTACCTGAAATCTAAACCATTCCTTCAAACACCATAGATGGTGTTATTCATCATCCCCAACTGAATTTAATGAAGGCTGAGTGTGGCAGAATAACCTGCACATACTTTTATCTTGATTGTGATATTTTTCGGAGAGTCGCATAACTATCAATGCTTGTGTGTTGTATTATACTCACTAAAGCATGAACCAAGGAACTGTTGTGCCAGTCGCAAACACCAGAAGTGTCTTGGCAAGACTTTATGTCACTTTGTGTCCAGCTGATTCCTTCAGGTGGCCTACTGACATAAAGAGGGGCAACTTCTAAAATGTAATTAGCAATAGACTCGGAGATGTGTATGCCTTTTGACAAAGAAACTTAAAAACAAAAACAGATTTCAAGGGGTCACAAGAGACTCTGACTTGCTATGAAAACCAGAGGGATAAACCTCTGGTTATCTTGGTCAGACACAAATTTCAGGGAGCCATTTGCTAGAGTGATATTATTCAACCAAAGCAAAAACGCTAAGACAGAGAATCAAGTCGAGACAAGAACAGAATGAATTGTTAATCAGAATGACAGAACCTAAACCACTGAACCGCACTTGTTCACAGGTCAGATCCGTAATCTCTGACATAGAAGTGCTGGTATTTATAAGCGAGTCTTCATGACGTGAATCATGGTGCCTCTTGGGAAGGTGGTCTTTATGCAAAAAGGCAACCCGTTATTTACCTGCAGACATTTTACAACGGTGGTGTAACATAATCAAAATTTAAAATGAATCGATTTCTCAGTATTCTTCACATTTAGAAAGTGTCCAACATTTTAAGATGTAAAAAATATGTTTTAGATAGCTTTGTAATGTGTTTTAAATGACATTTTAGTGTCTTAGATAATAACTAAACTGCATGCTGAATATAATATAAGACACGTTTAGCCCAAAATTTAAAAACAGAAAAATAAATCAAAGAGTTCTTCATGTTGGATAAATTAAAAGCTAAAAAGAAAGTTAGAAATGAAAAAAAAATGCTGAAAAAGATGAATATGACTAGTAACTTCATTGTGAGAACAACGGTTTAAAAGGACATTAAGTAAGAGAAAAGGCAGTTGGAGAAAAATATTTTAGAAAAGTTAAAAACTGAGATTCTTTCAGTATGCTGGTAAAAGAACATTAGAACACTGTAGATGAGAAGAGGCCACTCAGCCCAACAACACCTGCCAGTCCTCTCCACTTATTTCTTACATAAAAATATCAAGTCGAGTTTTGAAAGTCCCTAACGTCTTACTGTCTATCACGCTACTTGGTAGCTTATTCCAAGTGTCTATCGTTCTTTGTGTAAAGAAAAACTTCCTAATGTTTGTGTGAAATTTACCCTTCACAAGTTTCCAACTGTGTCCCCGTGTTCTTGATGAACTCATTTTAAAATAACAGTCTCGATCCACTGTACTAATTCCCTTCATAATTTTAAACACTTCAATCATGTCACCTCTTAATCTTCTTTTGCTTAAACTGTAAAGACTCAGCTCTTTTAATCTTTCCTCATAATTCAACCCCTGTAGCCCCCCATAATCAGCCTAGTCGCTCTTTTCTGGACCTTCTCTTGTGTTGTTATGTCCTTTTTGTAGCCTGGAGACCCAAACTGCACACAGGACTCCAGATGAGGCCTCACCAGTGTGTTATAAAGCCTGAGTGTCACCTCCTGTGACTTGTACTCCACACATCAAGGCGCTATATAACCTGACATTCTGTTAGCCTTCTTAATGGCTTCTGAACACTGTCGGGAAGTCGATAGCTTAGAGTCCACTATGACCACCAGTATTGCTTCCTATTTGCAGTTCTTTACATTTACTTACATGAAATATTATCTCACAAATCTGCCTGAGCCTGTATGCTGTCAAAGTCTCTCTGTAACAATTTAGCAGAGTCTACATTGTTTTCAATTGCAGCTTCTTTGGTATCATCTGTAATCATCACCATCTTGAGGATTATATTCTTATTCGGATTGGTTTATTTATTTTACAGCAGCCTCAGCACTGCCTCCTGCTGGACACCTCTTTTAACATCGCCTAATTCTAAAAAAGGTCCCCTCACTGCCTCAAAGAGCCATGTAAAGAGCAGAGAATCAATCCATTGCAGCTGACACTTCAACACCTTCTCAAAAATCAACTCTGTTATATTTTGGAAAAATGAGGCAAATTGGATTAACGAGTTTCTCAGGATGAATGACCTGTTCCCATCAAAATTCTTCTAATGTTCTTTAAAAACTTGGATGTGGACTAGGAGGTACAGTAGATTTTTGATAATGTGTAGACAGGGTAAGAAAACTAAAGTCCTTAAAATGATACCTTAGGAGAAAATGAACCAAACTTATACTGACTGTACTGCTTAAATATCATAAACCTCTCTTTTCCTTTCTGACTCAACACACAATCAAAAGTTCATCGAGGATAGAACATCCACACAGATGTGTCTCTGGCTTTCTTCTCACCTCTCTGACTGAACTCTCTGGCCTCTTAAGGCAGTAGCTCCCCTGCTGACTGCTCTGATTCTCATAATCTGAACCACTCGTCTCAGTCCATGTTGATCCAAAATGGCTGTCTACTTTGGTTGTCACCAGTCTCCTAATAGTATGGTATATTACTCCATGGACTCTGTCTGTCTTCTTGTTTGATATTTCTTTTTGCTGCACTTAATCTATGACATTAGAAATAGTCACACACAGCAGAGCTGTTTACTGATGTTGTCACAACTCTCTCCATGTTGACATGGACTTTTCTAGGCCTCTACACAATTTTCATTACAGACTTGTGACAAGTTGCTTTGAGCAAACTTAGCTTTAGTTGACAATGAATTTGTGGTTGGTCAGCAGAATGTGTTACATGACAGCATATCTGTTTATGATATATATGTTTGGAATCTGAAAGTATCGAGTTCATCAACCAGAAGAAACCCATATGAGCTAAAAGATGGATTCAACATACAAGTCAGTAAAGCTGAACAGGAAGAAGAAGAAGAAGAGCTAAGACTCATAAACAGACACAACATTTATAAGGTGATGTAGATAATAATGAAAGTCTAACCTGTGAGCTCATTTCAGATTTATGGAATTAGGCGGTCGACACATAAATAACAAGACAGCTTACAATGAAACCCCGTAGCCATCTAAAGATTGAGGTGAGCAGCCAGGCTCTGAAGAAATGAGGTGTGTAGGATTGGCGAGTTTGTTGGGCTCAATGGCCTGTTCTCTTCACAATTGTTCTGATGATTAGAAAAAAGCAATGTTTTGTTCTTAATGGTTTATGGACACAAGTTGAGCAAAAAGTAAATTGGTCACATCTTGAGAGCCCTGATACATTTAGGCCACTGACCTGGCTGATGTTTGATATTTTAAATGCTCAAGTATTCTTATTTTCACTAAGAGTGTGTTTCCTGCGTTTGATTTACAGATATGACTACAACCGGGGAAGATTCAGACAACAAAATTTACCTGGTGATAGGACTGCTGGCACTGGTGGCTGTGGTGGTTATCGCACTGATGATACCAATTGTGAGGATTTGGAGGAGCCAAATGAAGGATGGCAAACAAACTGGTATGTAAAACCTCACACATGTGAGCAGGCAGCCTACCACGTTCAACATATATGGTAGACATTCATCATGTGTGCCAAAGATGCCCTCATTCATAAAAGAACCCCTTCTGTTTGATGAAGTCATCACAAGTCTGCCTTTCTCTCAGATTTCTCAGCTCTGCTTTGTGTTAATGCAGCCATCAAGAAGGTGAAGCGGGCATCACATAGTCTGTAATGAGGCCATAATGCTGACTTTCTAAATGTTCTCTGTACTCCTGCATTCAGTCTGATGTTTGCTGTTGTGAACACCTCAACGTTACACTGCACTGTTAAAATATCCTGAATGCTGCTACTGTTTTCCACCTACTGTATTTTAAAACCATTTCCATTCATTTTCTTTTAGTGCCAAGAGAAGACAATGATATTGAAGTGCCACTGCAACAAATGTGTGAAAGATGAAGGTAACGTTAAAGAAAAACAAACACTTTTTCTGAACCAAACTTTCTGTGATTACAGATTCAGAGGGGTTGGTGTTTTGATCATAAAACCTCTTCAACTTATCGGTATTGGATCCATTTAGAAAGCACACGTTAAAAGATGTTGCCAGTTTCCTCCATGCTGTATTCCTTCAGAGTGACATGGAGGTGTCTTTACGTGAGTTCCGCAGATCTGATATGAGATCTCTTACTATGTATTGTAGAGTGTCTGTTCTGTACGACGAGGTTTGGGCTGTGATGAGACATTCTTTACCACTGTTGTCACGTTTCTGACTAGATATTTTGAACACTTTGGTGACTGTTGAATGAAGTTGATTACTAAGACTAGCTGGATGTGTAATGACTGACAGGTATCAGCTCTCCTGTATTATCTATATAATTGAGGACATGAGTTATAGCATTGCCAGATTAAGACCCCCAAAGGCTCCAGTGTGTTATTCACATATATGAATATCACATATTAAAATCAAACAAGCTGGTGAGTGGTGTCCCTTGGACATGTAGGTTAATGGTTACTCATACATTAGATTGAGGGGCAGCAATATCACATATGAGTAACCTCATATGCGCATTGTGTGGAAGTTCTGCTGAAAAAGAAAAATGCTAGTGCTATTAAAAGAGTGCGAGACATTAGAAATTTAATGGCCGTGCCTTCAACACGGCTACTTTTAGGTAGGAGTGAAATTTCTAGAACATAATCTACAGGTCATACGCTGACAGCGATTCTAACCTTCTAGTCTGAAGTTAAGAAGCAGGGAGGGGATGATTTTAGCAGGGGAGGATATCAACATCCTAAAATCCTGCTGCAGATAGAGTCAAGTAAAATCAGCTAATGTTCAGTGCAGTGACATGGCAAGTACAGCATTAAATAAATGTGATCTTACAATCGCTATCGGCTCTCCTAATAGTATGACAGCATTAATCAAGAATACTGCTTGGCTTGGGTGATGCGCATTCACCCAAAGGTCAGGGTGTATGACTTGCCGTGAATTCAGTACAACACCTGCATTGCTTTTATCTCACATGTGCCAG
>JANRMT010028174.1:7658076-7684692 GCA_026402145.1 Polypterus bichir lapradei
TCCACAATTCCTTATTCCTTCCGGGTCAGGGCAAACAGTCCTTTTCTTCACCCCGGAAGCACGTCGTTTCTTCCCGTAACATGACTATGACGTACTCCCGGGTTATAGGGCACACATGAGCCCACGAGCCCCCCTACAGCGACTCCCAGCGGCCCCCAAGGTATCCAGCAGGGCTGTGTATAAACACTACAAGGTCCATGATGGCCTGCTGGAACTCGGGGCATGATCCTGCTGTCGGGAGAGCTCCTCCTGGCGGCCTGGGGGTGAGGACCGGAATAAGAAGCCGGCAGTCCTCCACACTCCGATAGTCTTCACTATCTCAGACTAGAAATATAATGGTAGGTCATGTCACCTGCAGAAGTTCTCAGATGATTCTTCACTTATGGGGTATACTGATTAGGGGGATGAGACAGAGGAGGGGAGTCAGGGGGAGACCTTTGTTTCTGGTAATTGCATCTCGTCATCAGCAAAACCAAGAAACTGCTTATTGACTTTCGCTGCACCAAAGGGCCTCTACACTCAGTCACTATTCAAGGTGTGGATGTAGAGGTGGTCTACTCCTATAAGTACTTGGGGGTCCACATCAATGATAGGTTGGACTGCTCCCAGAACCCAGAGGAACTACAGAAGAAAGGGCAGAGCAGGCTCTTCTTTCATAGGAGACTGGAGAATGGCTTACGGCGGGCAGTGTGACCAGATGGCCTATCAGGTCGGCTCTTAAACTCTCGCTCTGAGCAGCTCTCTCCAGTGTTTCATTTGTCTTTGTAACTGGTCTCTGACCTGTGGTATTGTACCTAATCTGTGGAAACAATCAATCATTACCCCTGTATTTAAGGTTTCTAGGCCTGCTGTTTAAATGACTACAGACCAGTGGCACTTGTAAACATAACTCAATTGATAAGTTTGATAGGCCAATAGAGATGAATGGAGAAGAAAAAGAAATAATTGCTTCCTCGGTGCCTTAAGCGCTTATTCTAAAATATTACTGATTAGATCCTGCCATGTTTTGAAAAAAATCTGTACAGATCCTCTAACTGAGTATTTGATTTTTTCCAATTTCAAATACAGTAATCCCTCCTCGATCGCGGGGGTTGCGTTCCAGACCCCCCCACGATAGGTGAAAATCCGCGAAGTAGAAGCCATATGTTTGTACGGTTATTTTTATATATTTTAAGCCCTTATAAACTCTCCCACACTGTTTATAAATATTCCCCGCAGAGTTATACAGCATAATCCCTTTGTATTCTCTTAGATATTAGGTATGATTCATTGAAATTACTGTTTATATACAGTAAAACCTAAATATTATTTTAAAGATATTGAGTGTCTCCGATATCACATATGTTACAGCCATTACGATAGACAGGCCAGCAGCAATAAATACGTACAATGCAAGAAAAATAGTATACAGTAAATGTGTGTACAGTGACACTAAACGTACGTACATGTATTAAGCACTGTAAGAAGAAAATTAATTATGGTTACTCACCAACAATGACACGATGACTTGTCCGATAACAATGAGTTTAATTTTACTGCACAACAAAGGAGAGCGTTACAGCCCTTGTAAAGGAGCCACTTCAGGCGATTGTGTAGCACTGCCGTTGTTCTTCTTCTGGCAGTCTTCAATCCAAATCCCTAAAGCAGATTCCATCCAGACTACTGCCTTATTACATCCACTTACAACTCGTTTTGCACCGTGTTTAAAAGGACACTGCGGCCGTAGATCTTATATTCCTTTCCTACTTTTTAAATAAAAAGAATCGTAGCCTCATTGATGCTGTAATGGTGTCCTACAGTGGTGTAGCTTTTCCCTTCCTTCAACAAATGCAAAACGTTTACCTTTTTGGCAATCATGAACGTCTTCCGTTGGCGCTTGGGCACGGCCCCTGAAGCAGTAGCAGGAGCAGATCGTTTTGGAGCCACAATGAAGGGCTTGACTACGCACAAAGATAAACACAACAGAGCACAAAAGTTAACTCTTTACACAGCGAAACACGTTGATGCTGAATGAGCGAGACGAGACTTCCTGGTTAACACTGCATTCAGCACACAGGAACTTAACTGCGTGCTCTGATTGGTTAGCTTCTCAGCCATCCGCCAATAGTGTCCCTTGTATGAAATCAACTGGGTAAACCAACTGAGGAAGCATGTACAGGAAGTAAAAAGACACATTGTCCAAAGAACCCGCGAAGCAGCGAAAAATCCGCGTTATATATTTAGTTATGCTTACATATAAAATCCGCGATAGAGTGAAGCCGCGAAAGTCGAAGTGCGATATAGCGAGGGATTACTGTAAATATAACACATTAGTTTCCCACTGACTTAAAAGAGGAGAGTTTGGATTCTTCCAGTTCAGCAAAATAAGTCTGCGTGCCAAAAGTGTAGTAAATGCAATCACAGTTTGTTTGTCCTTCTCCACTTTAAACCCATCTGGAAGAACCCCAAACACAGCTGTTAATGGGTTAGGAGGGATTGGGACACCAAGGCTGTCTGAAAGGTAATTAAAAATTTTTGTCCAGAATGATGTTAATTTGGTGCAGGTCCATAACATGTGACCCAGTGAGGCTGGGACTTGATTGGAGCGTTCGCAAGTTGGATCATGCCCTGGAAACATTTTGGAGAGTTTTAGGTGAGACAGATGTGCTCGATATATAATTTGGAGTTGAATAATTGTATGCTTTGCGCATATGGAGTTAGGGAGAGGAGGTAGAAATAGTGACTGAATATAAATACTTAGGAACTTACCTAGATAACAATCTTAACTGGAATACAAATACAAAAAAATTATTCTCTAAATGCAACCAGCTCTTATTTCTCCTCCATAAACTCAAACTATTTAAAGTAGACAAGGACCTCATGTTGTCCTTTTATCGCAGTCTGTGATCACTTTCAGTTTCATGGCCTGGTTTAATAGTCTGACAAACCAAAACTCAAAAAAGCTCCAGCAGATTACGAAGTATGCCGCTAAAGTTATTGGGGCTGACGAAGATGATTTGACTAGCGTGTGTCAGAGGGCAGGCAATGTTAACGAAACTGGAAATCATCTCAACTGATGACAGGCAGCCATTACATGGAGAACTAAAGTTCAGTAAATCAGGAAGGAGAGTCACTTTGAAAACCCACACAGATCACTCCACAAACTCCTTTCTTTCTGGTGCCATACGACTTTTCAATAAGAAATATCGGAGATAATGATTAAGGTTTTGATATATATCCTGTAACCATTTTTAAATATTTTTTTTGGTGTAAATATGTATTATCTAACTGCTTCACCTTAACCTTTCTTGTTTCTATTTGTCTGTTTTATCTCATTCTGTCTGTTATTAGATGCAACTGCGAAGGCAAATTTCATGTTTTCTTGAACCATAAACCTTATTTCATTAATGTGGGAAGTAACATCCTTCACATCTTCTACAACTGCCTGATGGTCAGTGTGGTGTGCTGGGCCGGTGACATCACTTCAAGAGAGGCCCACCGAATTGACAAGCTAATTATAAGGGCAAGCTCAGTTATAGGACACACTCTGGACCCCCTGGAGGTTGTAGCGAAGGAGAGATTTAAAACAGAGAGTGTCGTGATGAACGATGCTGCGCATCCTCTCTGTGACACATCAGTGCTGAGGACCAATGAATCCTTCAGCTGAAGTGTGTCAAGAAACGTTACTGGGTGGTGGTCCTTTATACCAACAGCAATACGCCTGTATAGTACCTCACTGTGACTGGGAATGCCAAGTAAAAAGCTCTTCAATCTTCTCTCTTTTTGGTCTTTCTGGTGTGTGTGTGTGTGTGTGTCTATCCATCAATAGATTTATGCATTTATGACGAATGATGAACTTTATCAAAACTGGTAAAAATGTAAAAAAATATATAAGAAAGCAACAGTTCTACCATCAACAGGGGCTCTCAAAGACACCGTTAGTGACTTTACTTTCACCAGCAGCACAGCTAAGAGATGAACGTCCTAGACCCATGGCCCCGCACAGAGTGCAGGCTTAGAAGATCACGTGCCACAAATGTCATGCATTTCTTTGCACTCTCCACGCTTGTTGCACACAACACATTTATGGTGGATGGAAGGAGAAACGTGATGCAGCAGAGTTCTGTTTCCTTTACAATGGAGGAGAGTCTACCAGGGGAGGACGACTGATCACAACCATGTAGCATGTAAATCCCGTATCTCCTGAAAGGGATTGGCTTTAGAAGAGGAAGGAAAACTAAAGCTCAAGAAAAGGCAAGCCTTTAATAATTCACTCTCATCACTGCTAACTCATTGGTTTTATTTTTTAAAAAGGGACATTAAACGGGGTCTCTGGATGAAGGCCCAGATTCTTCCTTTTTAGAGAAAATTGAAAGAGCTCAGCCTGTTCAGTCTAAGAAAGGGAGATTAAGAGGTGCTTAACATTAGGAAAAGATTTACTACAATGGATTTATAAATATAAATTACAAAAGTCAAATTACAAATTATAAATTACAAGTCAAGGGAGGTTATGTTTAAGTTATCGTGGATTAGGGAAGACACTGGAGGAGCCCAAATAGTCAGCCTGGTCGCATCATTTAATTCCATGCCAACAATAAAGAAAAGAAGGACCTGATGGTACAAAAGAACAACTATATGAATAAACAGACGTGCCTTAGTTGGGCTTGTTAGGTAAATACTGCTTTGTGTAGAGCAGGTCTGTCCTGGCGGAGCCCAAATGGGATGCCTTCTTCCAAGGGAATCCGGATTTTATAGGATGATTTCTCAGAACTGAGGATAATTAAAGTGATGTTACCCATACCAACAGCGCCCCATCTTGTCCCAGAGTGGTACTGCATACCTCTGATGAGCGCAGAAGATGATCCTCTGACTCGCATATGTCACAATATATAATGCACTAAATAATGTACCACAAAAAAACAAAACTGAGCTTGAAAACATCCAGAGCAGAGCGACCAGGCCGTTTCCGGGAGTGCAGGGTATGAGTTATTAGGAGAGACTGAAGGAGCTGAACATTTTCCCATTAGGCAAACAGGGACTAAGAGGAGGCATGGTTGAAATGTTTAAAATGATGAAGGGATTTAGTCCAGTGGATCAAAACGGTGACTTTAAAATGAGTTCATCAAAAACACCGGGACACGGTTGGAAACTTGTGAAGGGCAGATTTCATACAAAAGTAAGAAGGGTTTTCTTCATGGAAAGTAGGACAGATACATTATATTGCCAAAAGTATTGGGACCCCCCTCCGAATCGTTGATTTCCGGTGTTCCAATCATTTCCATGGTCGCAGGTGTATAACATCGAGCACCTCAGCATGCAGACTGCTGGCTTCTACAAACATATGTGAAAGAACAGGCCGCTCTCAGGAGCTCAGTGAATTCAGGCATGGTACCGTGACAGGATGCCACCTGTGCAATAAGTCCATTTGTGACATGTCCTCGCTACTAAATATTCCACAGTCAACTGTTAGTGATATTATAACAAAGTGGAAGCAATTGAGAGGAACAGCAACTCAGACACAATGTGGTGGGCCACATCAGATCACAGAGCAGGGACAGTGCATGCTAAGGTGGGCAGAAGTCGACAACTTTCTGCATAGTCCATAACTACAGACCTCCAAAAGCTCAAGAACAGTGGAGCGTAGAGGCAGAGCTTCATGGAATGAATGGGTCTCCATGGCCGAGCAGCTGCCGCCAAGCCTGACATCACCAAGTGCAATGCAAAGTGTCAGATACAGTGGTGTAAAACCCACCACCACTGGACTCTAGAGCATTGCAGAAGTGTCCTCTGGAGTGACGAATCACACAATCCGGTGGACAAGTCTGGCCAGGAGAACGGGACTCGCCTGATCACATTGTGCCAAGTGTAAAATTTGGTGGAGGGGGGATTATGGTGTGGGGTTGGGTTTGGCTTCTTAGTTCCAGTGAAAGGAACTCTTAGATCTTCAGCGTATTAGGCCATTTTGAACAATTTCATGCTCCCTCCCATCTTTGTGGAACAGTTTGGGGAAGACAACATGACTGGCCACCAGTGCACAAAGCAAGGTCTCTAAAGAAATGGAGGAGCGAGTTTGGTGTGGAGGAACTTGACTGGCCTGCACAGAGCTGTGACCTCAACCTGATAGAACACCTTTGGGATGAATTCGAGCGGAGACTGTGAGCGAGCCTGGCCTTCTCGTCCAACATCAGTGCCTGACCTCACAAATGCTCTCCTGGTCGAAAATTCCCATAAACACACCCCACTCCTACACCTTGTGGAAAGCCTTCCCTGAGGAGTTGAAGCTGACAGAGCTGCAAATGGTGGGCCAACTCCATAGTAAAGCCTACGTATTAAGAATGGGGTGTCACTAAAGTTCATGTGTGTGAAGGCAGGCGTCCCGATACTTTTGGCAATGTAGTGTATGTGGAATAAATGAACAGCAGGACTTTAGGGACCTTCAAATTGTGACTTGTTTGTATTCTGGACAATCTGAGTGTATTGGATGGATGAGCTTGATGAGCTGAATGGCCTGCTCTCCTCAGAACTCCTCTAAGGACATCATATTTTTGGCCTTTCTGACTTTATTCTGCATAACTGAATGCTAAAAGAGCACCTCCTAGTGTCTGCACCATTACTTTGTTGTATGCAGTAATAATATTTGTTTTGAATGTCACCAAAGAAAAATCCTATAGAAAATAAAGGCAGACCGATGTAATAACATCAGCGGCGCCTTTTCTGATCTTCTCATTTAACTTACAAGTTCCATGCAACTTTACAACTGGGCTCCTTCCCTTAAGAAGATGAATGGATTCCTTTCCCTCTAAGCTTGCATGAAGTCATTTTCGTACGTATCTTGAAAAGTCTGACTACATCATGTACCTGTGAGCTGAGATACAGGTCAACAGTCCTTCACCAAATAAATCAAAAACCACCATGAAGCCATGAAGTGTTTTCTGCTCTCGAATGCTGTGCAAAAAAAACCAAAAAGTGCAACCTCTGCAAATGCAATGATAGCCACCTGAAGAACAGCTACTGCTACTTCTAAAGCTGCACGGAGAGCTCGGCGGCTCTGCTCGACTTTACAGCACCGCGGTTAAGGCTGTGGACTTTAAACACTTCCTGCCTCTGCTTCGCTGGCCGAGTGAGTCACCTCTGGAAAATGAAGGTAGACAGTTGTTTGGTGTGCTCGTTGTGTCAGCCATCTAGAAAATGATTATAATAAGTGAGAGTGTGTCTCTCTATACAGACACGGCCCGTGTGAGATTAATTAAAAACATTTCTTAAAATATGAGATACAACTAGCAATGATGTAGCCTTCTATATACAGTAAAACATAACCAATGTGTTAAATGGTTATTTAATTTTTTTGTTCTTTATTTGGCGTCATACAATTTCTTGTATTAGGAATTTGTTAGTTTTTGCATACCCTTTGGGTCAGAGTCAGCCATTGTACAGCACCCCTGGAGCAATTACAGGTTAAGGGTCTTGCTCAAGGGCCCAGCAGAGTAGGATCTCTTTTGGCAGTGACCAGGATTCCAACTAGCAACCTTCTGGATACCAGCGCAGATCCTTGGCCTCAGAGCCACCACTCCGCTCTATAAAGTGTCTATCGTTCTTTGTGTAAAGAAAAACTTCCTAATGTTTGTGTGAAATTTCCCCTTCACAAGTTTCCAACTGTGTCCCCGTGTTCTTGAACTCATTTTAAAATAACAGTCTCGATCCACTGGACTAATTCCCTTCATAGATTTATACATTTCAGTCATGTCAACTCTTAACTGTAAAGGCTCAGCTCTTTTAATCTTCCCTACTAACTCATCCCTTGTAGCCCCCCATAATCAGCCCAGTCGCTCTTCTCTGGACCTTCTCTTGTGCTGCTATGTCCTTTTTGTAGCCTGGAGATCAAAACTGCACACAGAACTCCAGATGAGGCCTCACCAGTGCATTATAAAGGTTGAGCATAACCTCCTGTGACTTGTACTCCACACATCGTGCTATATATCTTAACATTCTGTTAGCCTTCTTAATGGCTTCTGAACACTGTCGGGAAGTCGATAGCTTAGAGTCCACTATGACTCCTAAATCCTTCTCATAAGATGTACTCTCGATTTTCCGACCGCCCATTGTGTATTCAAACCCAATATTTTTACTTCCTATGTGGAATACTTTACATTTACTGACATTAAATTTCATCTGCCACAAATCTACCCAAGCCTGTATGCTATCCAAGTCCTTCTGTGATGATATAACGGATTCCAAATTATCTGCTAATCCACCTATCTTGGTATCATCTGCAAACTTAACCAGCTTGTTACTTATATTCCTATCTAAATCATTTATATTTATTAAAAATTGCAGTGGCCCCTGTTGGACACCACTCTTAACATCTGTCAATTCTGATAAGATTCCTAGTGCCATCACCCTCTGCTTCTTGTGACTTAGCCAATGCTACCCCCATCTACACATCACACCCTGAACTGCCACTTCTTTCAGTTTGATGCCCAACCTCTTATGTGGAACTTCATCAAATGCTTTCTGAAAGTCAAGATAAATAATATTATCTGCATATGCTGTTAGTAAAACACGAACTCCCTCATCTCCATCATCTGAAAGTGTGCGGACTATTCAGTAAAACTCCTGTACTTGCCATGTTTTGCTCTTATCCTTAATCATTTCATCCATTAATTGCCCTGTGATGCATGTTAAGCTTACTGGCCTATATAGTAGTTGCTTGAATCTGCCTGATTACCCTTTTTATATAACGGGATATTTCTAATTTCTTTCTAATTTCTAGGTTCTTTCTACTTTCTTTGTTATTTTTTTGTTTTTAATTGTTTTTTAATATGACGGTATGTAAATATGTTTCCTGTCGTGCCTGCTGGGCTCACCTCAAACCAACCCGCTCAGCAGACTTCAGAGATCCTTTCGAAGGGTGGCCGTCACAAGACACTTGGTTGCTATTGGTACGGCTCAGCTCTTTGAATTTGTCTTTGCATAGCAACACCCTACTGTGGCACTGGCACAATTCAGGGCAGCTGGGCACTGCAGAGGGTGCTAAAGAAGTCGGCTCAGAGTATTACTGGCACCAGGGGTCACCAGAAAACAGGCCAACGGACCTTCACCATCCCGCACAGCTGCTTTTAAGAGCTGTCGGCACTCACATCACTGGATTCAGGTAGAGTTTTGGTTTTTCCATCTGGCTTTATCTACCATCTCATGATGTGTTTAATGTCGTCTGTGTGTATTGTTCTTGAATCTCACTGAACTGTGGAGACGAGACAGCAACATCATTTAGACATTTTAAATATGGAGGAGTGAGAAGCAAGTGCAGCGTTCATACTTGGCTCTAAACCAGCAGAGCTGGTGTCACCAGTCTCATCTGAGGAACGTGTCACTGAAATGTCATCAGACAAAATGGGGTCTGAAGATCTACCCATCCATGCATCTTCTAAACCTGCTTAATCCTGAGTAGAGTCACGGGGTGCTGGAGCCTATCCCAGCAAGCAAAGGGCACAAGGCAGGAACAGTCCCTGGACATGGTGCCAATCCACTGCAGGGTGGACACACACAGGTGCCAGTCCATCTTACCTGCATGTCTTTGGACTGGGGGGGGGGTGGCACCATAGTGTTAAAGGAAACCCACACAGACAAAGTGCAGGGCCCGGGACGTGAACCCTCATCTCCTTACTGTGAGGCGACACACCGGAGTCTGAAGATTCATTTAGGAAACACTTCTGGGTTTATTCTTATTAATGTTGATCGTGAATTATGACTTTACACATTAAAACCAAAAGTCTCTGGTATCCATTATAAAGCAGCGATTAAGAATCCATTAATTAAGCTAACTACAATAATACATGTTCATTTAAAATAACTCTTAAAATATATTAATTACATTTTTCATTGCTTATATCATGTTAAAAGTTTTATAACATGCACATTGATAATAGCTACTTACAATGGATGCCTAAAGTCATTTATTAAGTAGTATTATTAATTATGTTTTATTGCATTCATTATTATACTTACTTAATATTGTTCTATATTTACTCTCTTTGGGATTGTAATTCTTTATTTTATTTGTTGCAAATCACTTTGAGTTACACTTTTTGTATGAAAATGTGCCCTAAACTTCCTGGTTCTTTAATGGCACTTTGCGGGTTGTGTGGTTTCTCATTGCTGAACAAACAACTACTGTATTTCATTTTATGAAGGTTTCAGCAAATGAAGTTGGGTGTTTGAGCTTTGAAAACTGAAATCTTTTAAGTAGAGGAGATGGCCTGTCCGGAACCAACAGATACAGAAAACCTGAGCTTAGCCTGTTGTGTCAGTGTATGCAGCGAGGGTCCTTCTAAAATCAGGACTGTCACAGATCTGAAGTCAGTGGAATCAGTTATGGACCAAAATAACTAAAGGAACTTTTTGGAACCCCTAATGTTGATGGTTCTTTATGGAACACCTAACAAATACAGAGGGACCTCCAAATCGGGCACATTTTGACTCTGATCTCTAAGGGTGGGTTTTAACTTCACACGACGTGACTCGTTTTACTGTTTATACTTGAACGTGTACTTTACGTAAATCTGGAAGATTCCACCAGGTGGCAGTGCGAGATATTATCACGGTGAGAACAGGTTCGGCTTCGCTGAAGCACCTATTAAATTCTGAGGACAACCTGGCCATAATATCTCTGAAAAGGATGGATGTTTAATGATTACATCTGTTATTCCAGCAAGCATCGCGCGGGTGAGAGACAATCAATCCCTGAATGAAGCATCAGCTCAGCACAAGGTGAACACAAGCACACATATAGACTAGAGTCATTTTAACATCACCAAACCTTCATGTCTTTGGAAGGAAACCGGAGCACACTGTGGAAAGCCACCAGGAAAACATGAAAATTCCAGGCAGGGAACACCAGGGACGCGACTCCGTACTGTGACACAACAGTGCTACCGCTCTGCCACCACGTGTGTCATTATTATCAGTATTCATTACTTAAGAAAAGTTAGTGACTTACCTGTAAAATGTAACATACGTACTTAAATGTATTTCATCATGAAAGTGATATCAGATTTAAATATAAGGATTCTAAATGTGCCGAGCGCTGGAATATCATAACTTTAATGTGTTCTGTGTGGCGATTTGCTGCTGTCAGTTTAGGAGGAAGCCCCAGAAGCACGTAGCAATTGACAGCTGGGTCGGTTTTAAGGTGACATTTACGACTACCTGCTTTAATGATAAACTACGAGGTTAAAGTGAACATTTCGAGATTAAAGCTGAAATCTCCATTTTAATCACAAAATGGACTTTTGCACCGTGTCCTTAATTCTTTTTTCTCTGTGGCTCAAATATGCTGCCATACATTACGATGATGTTGTGACGGTGCAAAAAAAAAAAAAGAAGATGGCACAGAAGATGGTGTGTGAGAATGTTTAAATGTATTGTGTCATTACATTGGGGAAGATGCGACACTAATATATATATATATATAAAAGCACCACCAATGCATTTGTATGTTGGCATTTTGCTTCACCACATCGAACCATTTATCACACATTGAAGTGCACACATCGATCCCGGAGGGTCCTCAAAGCGGCTTTCTGTCACATATTGATAGTAAACTGAGACTCTGATGTCACATTCTGACTTTTATCACACTGAACCCCTGACTTTTTGCTGGTACTGCAACTCACACATGCGTCACATTAATTTCTGAGGATGTGCTCAGAGGACACGTCAAATGAATGCTGGGAACGCGTGGCAGCCATGATGCGTGTGCTTAAACTGTGCTTTGCCGTGACTGAGTGCGTGTCCCACAGTCACCACAATGTCTCTTTCGCTTTGTACTTATGTGTTCTGTGACTTGGTGATGCACTACTTGGATATCGAGTGTGTCATTAATGTGATCTGTAGCATATTTTTAATATTCAAAAGCTTGCAATGCATTTATTGGCTGGTTTTATTTTTTATTTTGGTGGCATCAGTTTAATTCTGTCCTTTGGTTGACCTGGCTGTGTGGAGTCTGAGCAGCGCCCTTTTGATGTGGCACTGACCTCTCGGTACAAATCATCTGTTCAAACTAGCGCTTCAACATCTCCGCCATTCATTTATTTTAATATCAATGCCTTGTTTAAATAGCTCAATAGGATTTACTTTATTTAAAATTGGAAATTCATATTGACTAGTGCCACCCCCACAGAAATGTAAAGGCCGGTCTTAAGATTTGGTCTGGCGGCAGGTCTGATCAAAAACCCAAAAGCAGAAGAAAGTAAATCCAATAAACCTGAAAATCCAAAACTCATAATAAATGCACTCAGCAGAAAGGTTCAATGGACCCCTGAAAGATCCAGTCTCAGCAGTGATGTCAGGGCAGCCCCTCTAGTTGGGGCTTCAGCCACAAAGTGCAAGAAACATATGAGCACAAAACATGAAGAAAAGCAATACTTGAAAATTAAATAATTCAAGGGAACAAACAACAATGTGATCTTATATAAATGAAGAAAAGACAAATCAATGCCACAAACAGAAATGGAAATAAAATCTGAAAAATAAAACCATGAAATACTGTAAGCCAAGAATAAACGTGACCGAGGGCTACAGCCCTGGCTAAACCATCACAGCCGCAGTGATGCTTGTCAGTCTGCTGTCTACATTATTGATATCTCATCTGCGTTTGCTTCACATTTAGTCAACTGACTAACTGACTGAAACAATTCTGTTTCGACCATAACCTGGTGGTCTAGTTTCTGGACTATTTAACTTACTGGGCATAAAGAGTGAGTCATCTCAAGGCTTCTGCCCCCTCTTCTGTTTCTTTTGTGTAGAAATGACTGCAGGAGTACAGACATATCTGAAAATGAACGTGTGACTCAGTCATTATGAGTCTGTCCCAAGATAAGGAGGACAGTCCTGGCCATGTTGTTGATGAATTAGTACAACGGTGTGACCATTCCTTTTACAGCTAAATATCTCTAAGGTATCACTGTATATTCATGGACATGGAGATTGACTTTAGATGATCCTTCTCATCCCACTTATTAAAAATCAAAGGGCAGACAGTAGAGGTGGTGGACCTTTGATCTAAGTACAGAACACACCTGTAAGAAGAAACAAAAAGCAAATTCTGTCTCAGGAAGCCCAATTGTTTTCAAGTAGACAAAGCTTTACACATTGATGACCTTCCTGCAGCACTTCTGGTATGGCGGAAGTGCTGCAGTCCATGGCTCCAGAACCGTCCAGGCGCAATCCAGGGGAGCTACCCTCCTGCGTCCCGGGGAAGATATTGCCTCTCTCCCAGTCATTCCATTCTCCAGGTGTCCTGGTGGGCAAGGTCCCCAGTAATCTGCCAAACTATCTACTCTATCCATACTGTATATAAAATGCTAATTATTCTATTATTATTCTACATTATTCTAAAGATTTGTAACTGGAGAGGACTGAGGGATTGGAGAACTGAGAGTCACGTGTGCTTTGTGCTGACGTGTGCTTTGCAAACGCTAGAGTCTGTTGAGAGTTGTTGGTTTGTTCTGTGGTGTGAGATTTAAATAAAAAAAATACATTTTGCTCTTAAAAATTTGGGTTTTGGTTGCCGTTAAGGAACCGTGTGGGAATTTTTAAAGCTTTTTTTCTCTTTAGAAGGGGTTTTTTTTTCGCCCACACAAGAGCAAAAGTAGCTGGGTGTTTGGAAGTGCGCTTGGAAAAGTTATTTGTACTTGTACTTGTTCTTTTTCTTGTTATCTGTATTTGAATTAGCATCGAGGAGGCAGGGTAGAAAGCAGCAGTAACTGAGATCGGCATTTGTAAGTAAATAACCGCGTCGTCGATAAACAGCGAGTCCTTAGTTTAAAGGAAAAGAAAAAAAGGCCGCAGCTGAATTCAAAGCAGTAAAAGGTGAAGGCTCAGCAGTGCGCAGGTAAGCAGCCAGCGTTAAGACGCCAATCAGGCACAAGAGGCTGTATGAGCAGATGAGGTAGTAAAGTTTGATTTATTTGTTTATTTTAGATTAAATTGTCCTTAGCGGTCCAGAGGTAGAAGTGGGCGACAGCGTATTGGTTCATTAATACAAACAGTGAGAGTGAAGAGCTTATAAGTAAGAAGAGCGCAAAGTTAGGAGAAGAAACAGAAAAGTAAAGTTAACCTCATAGAAAGGCAAATAGCAGGCAGCTGAGAGGGAGAACAGGACAGGAGCTTAAGGGGACAGAAGGTGTCAAATATCTGGAGCAGATCTTAATGTTACCATTTAAGTTAAGGAGCAGCTGAAAGAAGAAAAAATTTAATTTAAAAAAAAAAAAAAAAGTTAAGGCAGCTTAGTAATCCCAAGTCAAATTTTAATAATGAGGCCAGTGCAATGCAAGTCCTGTTGGATGTTGGACTTTTTAGATGATGGTTTGGAAGAGCCAGTTGTCTATGAGGGCCACATCTGCAAGAGATGCCAGCTGATCCAGCACCTCGAGTTCAGGGTCGCTGAACTGACCTGCGTTGTAATAGAGAATTGGCAGACTTGGCCCAGGTGTCCTTTAGAGAGATAGTGTGCACCCCTAAGGTGGCGCGGGAGGAGATTCCAGACCAGACAGGTAGGAATAGGTGGGTCACGGTCACAAGGCGTAAGGTAAAGGGTGCACACTGTCCGGGGGCATCAACCCCAGAATTAGAAGTGTCTAACCGTTATCATGTCCTTGCGGAGCTGGACAGTGACTCTGATAATTTTGAGGTGGTAGGCAGGGTTGAGGAGCCCCAACAGGCCACCTCAAAACCAGTTCCCAAAAAGAGAGAGGTAGTGATAGTTGGGGACTCAATCATTAGGGGGATTGAAGCGCAGGTGTGCTCCAGAGAGAGAGAGTCTCGCACGGTGTGTTGCCTTCCGGGAGCACAGGTGGGAGACCTCCCTGGAAGGGTGGATAGGCTCTTGACCAGAGCGGGGGTGGATCCAGTTGTCATTGTCTACGTTGGAACAAATGACATACATAAGGGTAGTCTGTCAGTTCTGCGATCCAAATTCAAAGAGTTAGGTGCCAAGCTGAGGAGCAGAACTGACAAGGTAGTCTTCTCCGAAGTAACATGTGGCTCAAATCTTGGTGCAGGATAGAAGGGTATAGGTTTATGGGACATTAGGACTCCTTTTGGAACAGATGGGACCTGTTCCGCCGTGACGGGTTACATCTGAACTGGAGGGGCACCAATGTATCAGGGAGGCGTATGTGTAGGCTAGTCAAGGATTGGGGGGGCAGGGAGTTTAAGACAGGCCAGATTTAGATCTATACATGGAAGAACAAACAATGGTGTAGAAATAAAAATGCATAGTAATGTAAATTCTAAGCAAACACGTAAATGTAGAAGGAGTAACACATTAAAAATAGCTTGACTTAATGCTAGAAGTATCAAAAATAAGGTAAGTGAGCTGGAGTTGTATGTAGCAGAACATAATTATGATATTATAACAATAACGGAAACCTGGCTAAATAACAAAGATAGGGATGAGTGTAACATAGGATACACATTATTAGGAAGGATAGACAGAACAGGAAAGGAGGTGGGGTTGCTGTTTATGCCAAACAGGGTTTAAATGTAAGTCCTCTTCAGTTGGACGATGAGCCCCATCTTAGTGAGGACGTGTGGCTTCACCTGGAAAATATTAGGGAAAGAGGTCTTATTGTAGGAGTGTGTTATAGACCACCCAATTCAGACAGTAACTTCAACACACATCTTTATAGTAATATAAAAAAGGCAAGTTTACAGGGAGATTTCATAGTCATGGGAGACTTTAATTATCCAAATATTAACTGGGATAACCTTGCAGATGGAGGAGCACAAGAGCAGGAGTTTTTAGAAGTAATCAGCGACTGTTTGTTAACACAGCATGTTAAAGAACCAACACGGGGTGAAGCCTGTCTGGATTCAGTATTCTGTAATAATCAGGATAGAATTGAGGGTGTAGAGGTGATTGAACCACTAGGGTCAAGTGACCATAATGTAATACAATTCTCAGTATTTTGTAAGAGTGCAGATGCAAAGACTAAAATTGTTAAGTTGAACTTTGGTAGGGCTAATTTTGAGCAGATGAGACAAAGTCTAAGTAGGATAGACTGGGATAAGCTTTTAAATGTGGAGACAGTCGAGGAGCAGTGGAACAGGTTTAAAAATGTAAGGCAGGACAGATACAGACCTAAATGTGGAATTAATAGGAAACTAAAAAAAACTCCACAATGGATTAATAAAGATTTAAAAAAGAAGTTGCAAAGGAAAAAACTGCTTTATAAGGCATATAAGACTAATGACTGCAAAGTGAATCGTAGAGCGCATGAGAACATGAGGGTAACCATTAAGAAGGATATCAGGGAGGCTAAAAGACAGTTGGAGAGGAATAGAGCAGATAAGGCGAAAGAAGACCCCAAGAGATTCTTTCAGTATTTTAGTAGTAAAAGAACAGTCAAGGAGGAGGTGAAGTGCATCAGAAATAGTAAAGGGGAATTAAAAGATACAGACAGTGAAATAGCGGATGCCCTAAACTTACATTTTTCTGAGGTGTTTACAAGTGAGAAGTGGATAACCTCAGAGCAGTAACAGGGACTACTAAGGAGGTACTGAGGGATTTGGAAATTGAAGAGGGAGAAGTGCTGCTCAGATTAAATAAGATGAAATCAAACAAATCACCAGGCCCAGATAATATTTGTCCTCGTGTTCTTAAGGAGGCTAGTGAGTACAGATATAAATCCTTCACACATATTTTTAGGAAGTCACTGCGCACTGGAGAGATTCAGAAGGACTGGCAAATATCATCCCATTATATAAAAAGTGTGACAGGGCAGATCAGAGCAACTATAGGCCAGTAAGCTTAATGGGCATCACAGGAAAATTAATGGAAGGAATTATTAAGGATAAGATTGAGCCACACATGGAAAGGACAGGAGTTATTCTGAACAGTCAGCATGGGGTCAGAAGAGGGAGGTCGTGTTTTACTAACATGCTGGAATTCTATAAGGAGGCAACAAAAAGGCAACCTTTGGTTTGGAGGCAACCAAAGTGAAGCAGATGATATTATTTATCTGGACTTTCAGAAAGCATTTGATAAGGTGCCACATGATAGGTTGGGCATCAAATTAAAAGAAGTGGGAGTTCAGGGTGATGTTTTTAGATGGGTGCAGAATTGGCTCAGACACAGGAAGCAGAGGGTGATGGTGCGAGGAACCTCATCAGAACTGGCCGATGTTAAGAGT
This sequence comes from Polypterus bichir lapradei, assembly GCA_026402145.1. Classification (NCBI taxonomy): domain Eukaryota; kingdom Metazoa; phylum Chordata; class Cladistia; order Polypteriformes; family Polypteridae; genus Polypterus; species Polypterus bichir. Next base: position 7,675,248 of record JANRMT010028174.1, read on the forward strand.
GGTGACCAGCAGGGGTCAGTGCTAGGGCCATTGCTATTTTTAATATATATAAATGATTTAGATAGGAATATAAGTAACAAGCTGGTTAAGTTTTCAGAAGATACCAAGATAGGTGGATTAGCAGATAATTTGGAATCAGTTATATCATCACAGAAGGACTTGGATAGCATACAGGCTTGGGCAGATTTGTGGAAGATGAAATTTAATGTCAGTAAATGTAAAGTATTACACATAGGAAGTAAAAATATTAGGTTTGAATACACAATGGGCGGTCGGAAAATCGAGAGTACACCTTATGAGAAGGATTTAGGAGTCATAGTGGACTCTAAGCTATCAACTTCCCAACAGTGTTCAGAAGCCATTAAGAAGGCTAACAGAATGTCAGGTTATATAGCGCCTTGATGTGTGGAGTACAAGTCACAGGAGGTTCTGCTCAGGCTTTATAACACACTGGTGAGGCCTCATCTGGAGTCCTGGGTGCAGTTTGGGTCTCCAGGCTACAAAAAGGACATAGCAGCACCACAGAAGAGCGACTAGGCTGATTCAGGACTACAGGGGATGAGTTAGGAGGAAAGATTAAAAGAGCTGAGCCTTTACAGTTTAAGCAAAAGAAGATTAAGAGGTGACATGATTGAAGTGTTTAAAATTATGAAGGGAATTAGTCCAGTGGATCGAGACTTCTATTTTAAAATGAGTTCATCAAGAACATGGGGACACATGGTTGGAAAATTGTTAAGGGTAAATTTCACACAAACATTAGGAAGTTTTTCTTCACACAAAGAACGATAGACACTTGGAATAAGCTACCAAGTAGTGTGGTAGACAGTAAGACGTTAGGGACTTTCAAAACTCGACTTGATGTTTTCTTGGAGGAAACAAGTGGATAGGACTGGCGAGCTTTGTTGGGCTGAATGGCCTGTTCTCGTCTAGATTGTTTTAATGTTCTAATGTTCTAAGGGTTGTCTGTAATGCAAAAATTCGCAAACCACTGGGCTTTGATTTTACAAGAACAAGAAAATATGAACACATAACTGCAGTTCTTAAATCCTTACATTGGCTCCTGGTTAAGTTTAGGGTGGATTTTAAAATCCTCCTTTTAACATACAGTATAATGCTTTAAATGGCCAAGGTCCGGCTTACTTATCTGAACTTATCATGACTTAACAAAGCAGAGTGCTGGCTTGCTTATGATTCTAAGCAGTAATAAAATAAAATGGGAAGGCTCCTACTAATGTAATAGTCATCACAGATAAAGGAATGTTGGAATCATCAACTGGAAAGATTCTCTCATTAAACTGGATGGCCAGCACAGACTCCACTAAAGAAAACCCACCATCAGGCAGACAGCCATTATGGCTGAGCTCTCCAGGAGCCTCATGTATAAATGGTGTGTACGTACAAAAATGCTGCATATGAACGTTCCCACGCTCAAATTGCGATGTATAAAACCACACACATTTTCACGGTAGCTCCAACCCTGGCATATGCAAGTTCTCCTCTCGGTTTTGCAAACTGGGTGCACCCAGCGTCAAAGCAGTGCTACTGTTCCAGTGTGGTTACCCTTCCTTTTTTAGATCCACATCCCTGATGCAGCTTTATAAATACACTGAAACTAACTGTATATTGTTTATTAGTTTAAGGAATCTGATTGTAATTAACCTGTAACAATATAATGGTCCAGGGAATAGCCAAATTATTCCAAATACCATAACTGCTTTAGCGTTGTTACTCTCAATGCACCTTCTTCTTCTTTCAGCTGCTCCTGTTAGGGGTTGCTACAGCGGATCATCCTTTTCCATATTCCTCTCACTGCACCAGTAAGAGTATTTATATCATTGTATCTGAGTGTGGAATCACAGCTTAGAAGCTGATTGGAAAGAGAATTATTGGTATACAGCATCAAGCACACGCTGCCTCAGCCATGCTGCCTATTTGAACTGCTCTCATATGACAAACGTTTCAGAGCCTTTCCTGTATGGACCTCGCGGTTCAGAAACAGTTTCATCCCAAGAACTCTAAACGCACTCAATCAGTCCATCAAGTTCTCCTTGTAGAACTGTTAGGACTTATAAGTACAATCACCTCACTGTAAACTTGCAGTACAGTTATAATATTGCACAACCTGAGCCACTTTATAAAGTGCGTATTTACATATGATGACGATATCATTATTAACATGAAATGCAGCAAAATATGTTTATTACATTATACAGGAAACCTTTAACTTCATTTAAATTTAAATTTAAATTTAAAAAGACTTTGTTAAATGGTGCGACTCAAACCACTTACATCTTAACACCAGCAAGACCAAGGAGCTGGTGGTGGATTTTAGAAGGCCCAGGCCCCTCATGAACCCTGTGATCATCAGAGGTGACTGTGCAGAGGGTGCAGACCTATAAATATCTGGGAGTGCAACTGGATGACAAATTGGATTGCCAATACTGATGCTCTGTGTAAGAAAGGTCAGAGCCGACTATACTTTCTTAGAAGGTTATCGTCCTTCAACATCTGCAATAAGATGCTGCAGATGTTCTACCAGACGGTTATGGCGAGTGCCCTCTTCTACGCGGTGGTGTGCTGGGGAGGCAGCATAAAGATGAAAGACGCCTCACGCCTGGACAAACTTGTTAAGAAGGCAGGCTCTATTGTAGGAGTAAAGTTGGACAGTTTAACATCTGTGGCAGAGCAACGGGCACTAAGCAAACTCCTGTCAATCATAAATAATCCACTGCATCCACTGAACAGTGTCATCTCCAGGCAGAGGAGTAGCTTCAGTGACAGACTTTTGTCACTGACTTGCTCCACTGACAGACTGAGGAGATTATTCCTCCCCCACACTATGCGACTCTTCAGTTCCATCCAGGGGAGTAAATGCTAACATTACTCAGTTATTGTCTGTTTTTTTTATTTTTATTTTTTTCATTTTTTCATTTTTATTACTATTTAATTTAATATTGTTTCTTTGTATCAGTATACTGCTGCTGGATTATGTGAATTTCCCCTTGGGATTATTAAAGTTTCTATCTGTCTATCTAACTATCTCTCTATCTATCTATCTATCTATCTATCTAAATAATCTATATTGTTAATAATTAAACATGTGAGGACATGGTGCCGCAGCGCTAGCGAGGATTTGGCACTCCGTTCACAGATTTTTCCTGCCTCGTGCTTCCTAACATTTGTGTGAAATTTCCCCTTAACAAGTTTCCAACTGTGTCCCCGTGTTCTTGATGAACTCATTTTAAAATAACAGTCTCGATCCACTGGACTAATTCCCTTCGTAATTTTAAGCACTTTAATCAAGTCACATTTAATCTTCTTTTTCTTAAACTATAAAGGCTTAGCTTTTTTAATCTTTCCTCATCACTCATCCCCTGTAGCCCTGAGTCAGCCTAGTCGCTCTTCTCTGGACCTTCTCTAGTGCTACTATGTCCTTTTTATAGCCTGGAGACCCAAACTGCACCCAGGACTCCAGATGAGGCCTCGCCAGTGTGTTATAAAGTTTGATCATAACTTCCTTGGACTTGTATATTGATACTGATATTGATGTATTATACTTACAAATTCAGAGACCCCTCAATTTGTAAGAGAAAGGCGTCCATGTCTCCACTCCTAGTTGAAAGGTTTAACGATTTCTGAAACCGAGTGTCTCATTTGGGATAGAGCGTGGGATTTCTCTACGGAGCGTCTGGATGCTGGATGTTGGGTCGAGGAGTGCATATCTTTTGTTTTTGTAAGAAGGTTCAGTTACTTGTGGGTCTCTTTAAAGTGGAAGCAGAAGTGACAATCAGATGGTCATCTAGGATTTTCTTAAAATTTATTTTAAAAATTATACTGCTTATGATGTTATAAGGAGAAAGAAACAAGAAAAGTAATTCTGTAGATATCTAACTCTTAGAAAGAGACACACGTATCAGAGATTTTTGCTAATCTGTATTTTTCATACTGGATATGGGTATTTTTTCTGCAGATTAAAACTAATTATTCATTTTTTCAATTTCAGGTTGCTTTAAAGAATATTCAGGTTTTGTCCAAATTATTTCACAGCATCCTTCCTTCCAACTGAAGCCCCAATGCATACCACGTTCAGACTAATTGTGCTTCTCTCTGTCTCATGTAAGTGCATTAAAGCATTTATTCCTTTCAACTGTATGGTTTTTGTTTTCTATAACTGTAATATTTTAAATATCATTTTGACATATGAAAATATCAGACTACAAATGACAAGACAATAACTGATCTGCAACATGTGCCTGAAGTAATACATGAAAACTTAAGTATTCTGAGAAGCCATAACCTGATGTGCCTCTCCTATCAGTACACACATGCACACATTCACTGATGACGTCCTAAAATAGTTGGTCACTTGAAGCAAAAACGACGTCCATCACAAATAGTGATGTCATTTCAGATGACTAAAGAGTCGAGTCCTCAAACCACAGGCTGTCCGAAGGTTGTGTAGGTTTACCCTGTAGAAACTTCAGGTCACAATGGAGGAGAGATGATCTTTGTGTAGAGCAGCTCTACAAGTTTATTTGCCTTAGAGGTTAAGCAGGGAAACAGTAGCAGTCCTGGGGTTCATTTCCTGAAGGCGTTGTAATGCTAGTCGTTCGCTTGTACTTAAGGTTGTTCATTAATTAGCGAGTGTTTCATGAAACCCTCCGTAACTAAAGTAGTATGTAAATGACCCACTAGTTATTTTTAATGTTGTTCTTTACTTAGACGTTGCCTGTAATTCTGTCACAGAAGGTCAGTTGCAGTGTGCTGTCCACTGGGAATTAGGACATTAGAACAATCAGGACAACAACAGGCCATTCAGCCCAATAAGCTCATTTGTCCTATCCAGTTAATTCTTAATTATAAAATACCATCAAGACTAACCTTAAGCCTGACAATAAAGTCCTTCTGTCTACCACACTACTTGGTCACTTATTCCAAGTGTCTGTCGTTCTTTGTGTGAAATTTACCCTTCACAAGTTTCCAACTGTGTCCCCATGTTCTTGATGAACTCATTTTAAAGTCCACCATCTTGATCCACTGCACTAATTCCCTTCATAAATTTAAACACTTCAATCATGTCTCCTCTTAATCTTCTTTTGCTTAAACTGTAAAGGCTCAGCTCTTTTAATCTTTCCTCATAATTCATCCCTTGTAGGCCCCCGTAATCAGCCTAGTCGCTCTTCTCTGGACCTTCTCTAGTGCTGCTATGTCCTTTTTGTAGCCTGGAGACCAAAACTGTACACAGGACTCCAGATGAGGCCTCACCAGTGTGTTATAAAGGTTGAGCAGAACCTCCTGTGACTTGTACTCCACACATCAAGGCGCTATATAACCTGCCAGTCTGTTAGCCTACTTAATGGCTTCTGAACACTGTCGGGAAGTCGATAGCTTAGAGTCCACTATGACTCCTAAATCCTTCTCATAAGGTGTACTCTCGATTTTCCGACCGCCCATTGTGTATTCAAACCTCACATTTTCACTTCCTATGTGTAATACTTTACATTTACTGACATTAAATTTCATCTGCCACAAATCTGCCCAAGCCTGTATGCTATCCAAGTCCTTTTGTGATGATATAACGGATTCCAAATTATCTACTAATCCACCTATCTTGGTATCATCTGCAAACTTACCCAGCTTGTTCCTTATATTCCTATCTAAATCATTTATATAAATTAAAAATAGCAGCGGCCCTAGCACTGCCCCCTGCTGGTCACCACTCTTAACATTGGACAGTTCTGATGAAGTTCCTCGCACCATCACTCTCTGCTTCCTGTGTCTGAGCCAATTCTGCACCCATCTAAAAACATCACCCTGAACTCCCACTTCTTTTAACTTGATGCCCAACCTCTCATGTGGCACCTCATCAAATGCTTTCTGAAAGTCCAGATAAATAATATCATCTGCTCCACTTTGATCGCATCCTTTTGTTGCCTCCTCATAGAATTCCAGCCTGTTAGTGCTGATGAGGTTTTAGTGCATATTTACAATAACGAGACAAACTCTGGAGATTTGCACTGTTGAGTTGCACCCCAGAGCTGCAGACAAACAGCGGAACAAGACTAAGACTAAGTGCAGTTATGGTGGGCTTCTTGGGGTGAGAGAAAGAGAACAAAGTTGTGTGCTAACTAACTTAGGCCACCTCGTGAGCAGGTTTAATGGACTTAGTACAGTAGGTAACGTTACAAAGACTGTAACAGACATGAAAGAGCACTGATATGCCATTGATTCAATATGGAACTGTAGCATGGTACTGAATCAAGAAAATTTAACTCAATGCCATCGAAAGAGACAAGCGATGCAAGGATATAGCTATATTACATAAAATAAGAAACAGGAAAACAATGACCAGCATACAATACATTTAGCCATTATTCTTCATAATAATAATGATAATTCTTTACATTTATATACAGTAACTCTTTTCTCACGACTCACAGCGCTTTTTAACTACCACCAATGTGCAACATCCACTTGATGCAACAGCATTTCGAAAAAAGGAAAGATAGCAAACGTGTTATGAAGCTTGTGAGTTTCTAAGCACCTGGACAGTTTCCAAAAATCCCGACTAGAGGGGGACATAACATCAAAAATCTGGCTAGTATCACATAAGACAACAAAAAATCTTTATAAGTAAAAAAGGCTTATTTATAAAAAGAATACTTCATAGAGCACAAAGAGTAAAAGGAGTTGCCTGTAACAATAAAGACAATCCAAACCAAACAAGTCTCAATATACAGTAGAAATCCAAAAAAACGGTCAAAAAAAAAACCAAAACAAAACAAAAAAGGGAACAAAACTCCAGTAATTCATTCAAGAAATCAGAACAGAGGGAGCTCATCACACCACTACTGCAGTCGTATTCACCACAAGGGGATACTCTTTGCCTTTATGGGGCAGATCCCTGCAGGGGACATAACAAAGGCTCAGATGCATAGAAAAAGCAAACACAAAAAAAAAAATAAAAATACTAATATTATTATTATTAATAATAATAATAATAATAATAATAATAATAATAATAATAATAATAATAATAACTAAAAGAAACAAAAATGAACAAATATGAAACAAGACAAGAATCTGAACTCAGTCCAAACTCATTTACAGTATGGTATGTGTGAAGATCATCATACCGACATTTTAATGTGATATTTTCCTGTGATTTGTTTTCCTTAAGGTGTCTACTCAATCAAAATGAACCCAGGATTGAAAGCCAAGTTCATATGCAGTCTCGAGAATGTCAATGTCGTCACCTGGTATCAACAACGCCCTGAGGAGCAGCCCATAGCAATTCTGACTTACAACAGTAAATCATTTCTACCATCAAAATACCTCAATGGATTCACCAGTAAGAAAATGACACCCTCCAGTGAGGCATCAAAGCTAACGTTAACCATTGAAGAGGTGACTGAAGATGACTGCGGGACATACTACTGCGCAAAAAAATTGGACGACTATATATGGTTTGGAGAGCCAAACAGTCTTACGTGCGAAGATACCAGTGCTATAATGATATACAGCAATGGTAGGGAAATTGTTTAAAAATAAATACAGTACTTGCACAGCCGCTGACTTTAGAAGTTTGAATCATTCCTGTTTTAATCTCCTTACCGTTATGTTTACCCCCAGAAAAACAAGTGTAACACACTGAATTTTTTTCAAGAGCAAAATATGTTATTATGTGTAACAGAAACATGGAAATACCAAACCATCACCATAAATACAGTGGTAAAGGTCTGTCTGGGGTCCACTGTTATGCTGAGACAGATTCAGCAAACGTCCTTCATGTGATCTGTTTTGAGAAGGTCACCAACGCACAGCTCGATATCACAAGTGGGATGGTGGATGCTGGTCTCTTTTTCTTATTTTTTTCTGTTTCTTGCTTATTAGATGGTAGAATATCAGTGCCTGATCCACACCATCAACGTGCCCCTTGTGTTATTTGTGGGCTACCACAGTGCTTAGTGACTTCCACACCTCCCTTGACATGAACATCGACAGATGCTGCATTGTGAACAGCGCTTGGGGGGCGTAATGCCTTTCTTGTCTGTCTACTTGATCACAATCATTTTGCCTTTTTTCCACTCACTGGTTCAGTCGTACACTGCAGTATGCATCAGTTTCACTATCGGTGTCAACATCTGATGAGCCATTCACATTGTCATCACTATCGCTTGATTCAACTAACAGTTCACTTTCAGTTTGTGCTAAAACTGTCTTTACCACTCCAATGAGTTCTGGTTGAAGTCTCACTCTCCACCATGACTATTGGTCAGTTACCGTAGACTGGCAAAATGCATGAAATATTCATGATATACTGAAGTGTGAATTTATTCATTAGATGGCAGCAGCATACTGTCCTGAGTGTTATGTGGGCTCACAACTGTAAAGCAGATCATTAAACCTGACCCGTCGCTGTATTTAGACAGAGTTCTGAGTCTGCGTCATGCTCAGGGTTAACGCCAAGGAGGTTAAAGATAAGTTTTGAGGATTTTCATTATTTAAATCACACTTTTTAATTTTTACACTTTGATTATATGCATACTTACTTTGTCATTCTGTTTATGTTTTTTGTTAGAGTTTAGAAATTAAATTTCCTACTGAAAAGCTCTGAATGAGGTGTTTCCATTTTTGATATTTTTCGTGATTTTCACCTAATTAAATTAAATTAAATACATACACTCTTATTATGTTTCGGCTATGTAAATTGTCTTCTTTCTATGTGATATAGCGCTGATGCTGGCCCACTACTAGTTCGATATTTCTTAGTTTACACTTAGTGACTAATTTAGCCCCACCATGAATCTCTGTGGTTTCCGTGGCCCAGTTCTAAACCAGTGATGGACCTCGATGGAGTTACATAATGATACTCCCTGACAGTGAGCCCTGCTTTGTTGTTATCCTGTCCTTACTCTTTTCATGGCATTGCTAGCATCTCCTCCTTTCTGAATGCTTTTGTCTTAAACGCCCTTAAGTGAGTGACAGGCAACATCTACAGTGTATGACATGGCTGAGGTCAGCAGTTAGTGTAACAGTTGCCAGAATGGCTAGGAACTGCACTGGGAAGAGACACAACAAGGAAAAGGCACTGGGAAAAGGAGAGCCCTGAAAGGACTGGGTCAGTAAGCAAGGGTGGCATGCCACGTGTGCCTAAAGTGTACTCTAGAAATAATTAAACAGAAATGGGCTGTCCGTGGGGTGGGCAAGAAGGTGGGTGGAGTCACTTAAACAGCTACAGGGTAGCCGAGTGGAATGGGTGGAGTCTGTGGAATGGGAGGAGCTTATTTGTGACAAAGGTTGTGATTCTGGCATAATAGATAGATAGATGTGAAAGGCACTATATAATAGATAGATAGATAGATAGATAGATAGATAGATGTGAAAGGCACTATATAATAGATAGATAGATAGATAGATAGATAGATAGATAGATAGATAGATA
>JANRMT010028174.1:7684702-7723041 GCA_026402145.1 Polypterus bichir lapradei
ATAGATAGATAGATAGATAGATAGATAGATAGATAGATAGATAGATAGATAGATAGATAGATAGAGTGAAAGGCACTATATAACAGATAGATAGATAGATAGATACTTTATTAATCCCAAGGGGAAATTCACATACTCCAGCAGCAGCTTACTGATAATAACAATATTAAATTAAAGAGTGATAACAATGCAGGTATAACAGACAATAACTTTGTATAATGTTAACGTTTACCCCCCCCGGGTGGAATTGAAGAGTCGCATAGTGTGGGGTCTAGGAAATGATAGGAAACAGGAAACAGGACTTTGGGGATTGGTTCATTAAAGGAGGATTTGTGATTTGTGTTGTGCTTTTAAGGGACACTTCTGGTCACTCAATTTCTAGTCACTATTTAGTAAACACTTTCCCATATGCGATACACTTTGAACTTTGTAGAGGGTCTTTCTGCAGGTCAAATCATGAACTGTGACTTTAGCTGCGGTGAGAGACCCCTGCACATCAGAATTCCTCATACATTTTTGCTCAGTTCTACACTTTGCTGTTAGAGGTTTGAACAGGGTGGACGTGCCCTGAAGCGTTGACTAATCTTTCATAATTCGGCTCCTGCTCCTGAAGTTTCTAAGCTGTGTTAAGGACTCTGTGACCTTCTCTTGACTGAGTGCGGTTTTCCTTGGGGAATTTCTTTTGTTTGTAGCAGGATGTGCAAGTCAGCCCATGGACATTCTCGCTCTGGCAGATAGGTTAAAGTGTGGTTTGTACTGGCCAGGCTGGTCTCGATACTCTTACCTCTTCTGAGAGTGATTTAAACAGCTGCACTGATCACATCTTTAAGGGGGTGACACGGGCCGATGGGCAGCCATTTCATCCTTGAGAACTGCACATTTAGAAAGATTCTTTAAACTCCGGTGTAATTTGTTCTCTCTGTCATTTTTCCATAAGCTGTTATATTCCACAAAAATCTCCAACTAAATCCATTACAGAAATACGTGATAATGCAGTCAAGCAGACAGCTCTTTCATGGCACTGTAGACTGAAAGAAGGAAGAATGAGATCTCACAGATTTATTTCACTCTTTTCTCTTTTCATATTTTTTAGGAACACAGACACCTATGAGTGACATGACACTGCCATGTGAAGAAGGTAAGATGATTCTCCTGGTGCCTTGATCATTTTCCCCTCCTTTATTGTACTAAATGATTATTTAAAGTTTTCTGTCGCTTCCCGAGCTCTTTCTTTAGCTCTTGATTGAAATACATAATTGTATGTTTACCATGCACAACATAATGAATTGCATCCATAACACAACACTCGGTGTTTTATCATTCATCTAAGGTCCTTTTAAACTGATGTACAGGTTAATTCTGTAAATACGTCAATTATCATCCTTGATTTGTATGTACACCCCACAATACTCTTCTATGTGACATTGACTTGTCACTCGTTCTCTTCACAGACAGCCATGGCCGAGGCTGACCACTTCAATGCCAATACTCCACTTGTGAGCTGCTCTCCTGTCGGGATGCCCAACTCACTACCCCTGAAAGGCCTACATTTGAAATGTGTGCTGCATGGGACTGAATTGTCATAGTAGTGGGCAGACACGGCTGAGTCGGCTCCATTACTCTGGGCAGGCGGTCAGAGCACTGATAAATGGAGAAAATTCTTGACAAATAAATTATGCATAATAAATTCTACTATCACTATTTACGTTATAATCAATAGATCTACACTGTAAAATCACATGCAGTCAGGTCAGGAGAACAATTATTGTGTGTGTGCCCACGGTGTTTCTATAGAATCTAACGTAAGACTGGCACATGATGTGTGTACTGGTTGGTGTCCCTTTTCCCTTTTCTTTCTTCTCTGTCATATCTCAATTTACTTTGTGTGTTCAGGTTAGCGACGTGCTTTGCTCTGCTGTGATGCAGTCGGCTCACATCTTCCAGGCGTGTGTGTGGATTGTGTGCATTTCAATTCTTGTCCTAGTGACACCTATTCCCCTAGGAGGCCTTCTCCTTTCTAGGTTTAGGAAAGACGTGGCGTTAAGTCAGATTCGTTTACTGTGAGTGTTGGGCTCCATCAGGGCCGTGTCTTATCGTTGCTGTTTTTTGGTTTAAATGGTCCGAATATCAAGCACAATCCAAAAATGTGAGGTTGTATAGTTGAGGAGGCTAGGGTTAGCATTATTGGTTTATACAGATGGCGTTGTACTCTTGTGACTGTGACCCTCAGCGCACACTCAAGCAATTCGCTAATGAGTTTGAAGAGGTTGGGATGAGAATCGGCACCTCAAAGTCTGAGGTCATGGTTCTCTCTCAGAAATGAGTCTCTCTAGGTAAGGAAGGGACAAATGCCCTTTGGGTGGGAGTTCAGGTATCTCGAGATCTTGTTCACTAGTGAAGGAAGAAGCTAACGTGAGGGAGACGAGCAGTAACAGAGTGGTGACAGGTGTTCTGATGCTGCTGTGATCCGGTCTCTGATGGTGAAGTGGCAGCTAAGCCTGAAGACAAAGCTCACAGGTCCATCTATATCGCCGTCCTCACCTGTGGTCACGAGCCATGGGTAATGACTGAAAGAATGTGATTGTGAGTACAAGCAGCACAAATGAGGTTTCTTCTCAGGGCTACCAGGCTGACAGTCTGTGATAGGATGAGAAACTCAGACGTTCAGGAGAGTCTCTGAGTAGAGACATTACTTCTGTGCATTAAGAGGAATCTGTAGACAGGGAAGTCTGGTCTAAGCCGGTTGGATTGGGGCTGCTGTGACCGTCACTATAAGAAGGAGTTACAGATGATGAGATGAGATGACAAGTTGTCCAGCACCAACTAAGGTTCTCTAAGTGTATTTTATCAACTCGCCAGTGCAGCTCTACTTTTTTCACTTGTACATATTTTCCCATCCTTTATTTTTCCTACTGTGTACACTCCCTAACAGCCAGGCAGGAGAAACAGGGGTTCTGGAGGATGTCCCTGATTTTGTCACCATTACTTTATATCATACTTAACAGAATATGTATTGATCAAAGACAGAATATCCATTGATACCCTGCTATATCTCTATGACATTAAAGACTAAGTATTATTTCTCCAACAGTGTTCTCAATTGCTTAAATGTGTTAAAACACCAGATATTGATAACAACATCTTTACTATCATGAAAAAGGAAAGGCTTATTGGTTGGAATAATGCAGACAAAAACAAAGCCCTGTCACATTTTCCACCAGTCTGTTTTTAACCAGACCCATCTCCTCAATCTACAAATCATACTTTTAAAGTTAGAAAATACAAGAAAGCTGCAATCTTTAGAGTATTTATGTGGTTAAGTGGGCTACTCCAATGAATTCTTCACCAGTATTACGATTCAAGTGCATTCCTATAATAAACAGAGGCCCAGTCTTCCCAGTCAGCCATGAATCAGCCTCACCCCTAGTCAGGTCCAATTTGAGGAGCTGACTTTCAAAATTGCAAACAATCTCCTTGGCGTCCAAAACCTCATAAAGTACACCAAAAATATTGCTTTAGGGAAAGGGACTATGAAATCTTTGGCTAAGAAGGACAACTTTCACTGTCAATGAGGAAATTATTATTATTATTATATATACTCAGCAAAAAAAGAAACGTCCCTTTTTCAGGACTGTGTATTTCAACAATAATGTTTTAAAAATCCAAATAACTTTACAGATCTTCATTGTAAATTGTTTAAACAATGTTTTCCATGCATGTTCAATTAACCATAATCAATTAATTAACATGCACCTGTGGAATGGTCGTTAAGACCTTAACAGCTTACAGAAAGTAGGCATTTAAGGTCACAGTTCTAAAAACGCAGGACACTAAAGAGACTTGTCTACCGACTGTGAAAAACACCCAAAGAAAGATGCCCAGGGTCCCTGCTCATCTGCGTGAACGTGCATTAGGCATGCTGCAGGGAGGCATGAGGACTGCTGATGTGGCTAGGGCAATAAATTGCCATGTCCGCACTGTGAGACGCCTAAGACAGCACTACAGGGAGACAGGAAGGACAGCTGATCATCCTCGCAGTGGAAGAGCCCGGATCTCAATCCCATTGAGCACGTCTGGGACCTGTTGGATCGCAGGGTGAGGGCTAGGGCCATTCCCCCACAGAAATATCCAGGAACTTGCAGGTGCCTTGGTGGAAGAGTGGGGTAACATCTCACAGCAGGAACTGACAAATCTGGTCCAGTCCATGAGGAGGAGATGCACTGCAGTACTTCAAGCAGCTGGTGGCCACACCACATACTGACTGGTACTTTTGATTTTGAGCCTCCCTTCATTCAGGGACACATTGTGAAACATTTTTAGTTTATGTCTTATGGTGTTGACTCTTTTAGTGTTCATACAAATATTTACACATTAAGTCTACTGAAAGTAAAAACAGTTGAAAGTCAGAGGACGTTTCTTTTTTTGCTGAGTATATATGGAAGTGAAAGTCTGTGATACGGTTTGCATATTTGTAGCCAGAAATCCTCAAAGTGAGATAATAATGAATTGTGTATCTTAAAACAGTTTGTTATTGCTAAGCTTTCAACTTCTACCAGGAATCATCATCAGAAGAACATGATTAGACTTATAAGAATCCAAGGCAATATAGAGCAAATAAGAAGAGGAGGGTCGGTGTATGTGATGAGGTGGGACTGGGAAGGAGGAGTTGGTCACAAAGTTTTATTTATTATTTGCATGTTCTTCATTTCAAGACTGCATATGCCTGTAATGCCATTTTCATTGGATGGCCACCTTTCCGCCAGTTCTCTGGCACTTTTAGTATTAGCCTTGAATTTTACTTGGACTGAGTCCCATTCAAATGTGTGTCCAGTCGAACTTGTATGTCTATAAATCAGAGTCCGGGGGTCCTTTCTTCTGACTGCATTGTGATGTTCATGTATACGTGTGCCGAGTGTTTTCAATGTTTGTTCCATGTGTACCGCTGGACATGAATCGCATGGTATGCTGTAAACCCCGTTCCATGTCTCTGCTGCTGATTTCCTGCTTTTAGCATTAAAAAGGGCTGTGTGCAGCTTCTTTATAGGCTGGTGCGTTACTCTGATGCCTGCTCTGGACAGGATTCATGCTGTGTCTTCTGATACCCTGTGATGATAAGGAAGTGTGTGCCAGTTGGGATGGGGGGTTCGGTTAAAGTCGATTGTTTGCTGGGGTCTCTGGCATCTTCTATGTAAGCACCATCTGATAAATGTCTTTGGTTAAAAAGCCATTCTTTTTAGTCTCCTTGGTATTACAATGGGTGTGAACTCTTCTGAAGAGTCTTCACACAACGCCGTTTAGGTGATGATGGGTGATTGCTGGCAAAGTGTAATATTTGGAGTGCATAACATTCCTTATGATAAACATCTGTAATCAGGGAGGCGTCATTACCTTGTTCAATGGATATGTCTAGGAAATTGATCTGTTGGTTTATTTCAATTTCCATAGTAAACTGCATTGCAGAGAATATTGCGTTGATGTGGTTATCAATCACAAAAAGTGTGTTCTGCTCCTACTCTGTTCAGTGCTTGTATGGACTGGATGTTAGGCAGGGTTGTGGGGTCCAGCAACTGTGGGGCATCTGTTGGTAAAGAGAGATTCACAGATCTTAACTTTGCTGACGATGCTGTGATCTTCGTGGAATCAATGGAGGCTCTGATCAGGGCACTCGAGAGACTGAGTGAGGAGTCTGAGTGTCTGGGCTTGCGAGTGTCCTGATAAAAACCAAAGGTCAGGCCTTTAATGACCTCCTGGGCATGGCCATCAAGCAGTGTGTCTGTCTGCGGAGAGAGTGTCGACCTCGGCATTCAGAGGTTTACTTACCTTGGCAGTGACATTCATGTCTCTGGTGACTCTTCCTATGAAGGCAATAGATGGACTAGGAGATCATGGGGGGTCAAGAGGTCACTGGAAAGGGGTGTGTGGCACTCCTGATATCTCAGCAAAAGGACGACGGTCCAAGTCTTTAGAGTTCCTGTGCTTCCTATCTTGCTATATGGTTGCAAGACATGGACACTATCCAGTGACCTGAGATGAAGACTGGACTCCTTGTGTCTCTCCAGAAAATCCTTGTATCCTGTTGGTTTGACTTTGTGTTGCTCACGGAGTCCCGATTGAGGCACATGACCTGCATTGTGAGGGAGCGTCAGTTACGGCACTATGGCCATGTGGCGCGATTCCCCGAGGGTGATCTGGCTCGTAAGATCCTCATTGTTGGTGACCCGAGTGGCTGGACCAGGCCAAGTGGTCGCCCACGTAACACTTGGCTGTGGCAGATAGAGGGTCATTTCCGGAGGGTAGGAGTGGACCGCGTATCTGCCTGGGGTGTTGCCAACCGGGATCCCGAGTTGTTGTGTTGCGTGGTGGGTGTGACAACACACTGTACCAGTACAGGCTCCACAACTTGACCATATTATGTTTCTGCACACTTGCACAGCAAAGTACTGGATTGGACTCATAGCAGTAACAGTTTGTTAATCCAGGAGTCTTGCAGACATTATACATACTTAAAATTTTAAAAGGGGAAAATATGCAAAGGGGGAGTAGAATTACATTTCGGCTTGAGAAACCTGTTAAGGATCGGCCATTGGGTTATTACAACATATTCCATGTCCCTCTCGTCTCTGGGAAGCGGTCACCATGGGTTTCATTGCATATCTACCACCCTATAGTGCAGGGTTGGTGAACTCCAGGCCTCGAGTGCCGCAGTGGCTGCAGGTTTTCATTCTTACCATCTTCTTAATTAGTGACCAGTTTTTTCTTCTGATTATTTCTTTTAATTCACTTGACTCAGGCCCCATAGTTGTTTCTTTTTCTTTAATTAGCAGCCAAACAATAATGAGACACAAAACGAGCTGCCACATGACCAGCTGACCTGTGCCCTTCACACAATATCTGAAATTAAAGAGAGGTGAAGGTCTCAGTAAGGCTGATCTCTCAGGTCAGCAGAACATCTTGACATTGGTGCTCTTAGAAAGAACAGAAAAACAACAGTTTTGGAAATGTCTGCTGTGGCAGAATGAGAGCAGCAACAAGCCATGGAATTAAATAACGGGTTTAATCAACAGCAAGAATTGACTTCTCATTAAGAAAGTGATTGGAGTGAAATTGGCTGGAGTTTGAAGCCCCAGTTTAGCTAGTTAGCTCGTTTCACATCTCTTTTCTGCATGGCTGTCATTTAATGATGAAAGGAATCAATTCAGAGGGCTGAACTCTTCTAACAGGGCCATTAAAGTGATGGGAAAAACTTAATTAGCAGTGAAAACTGGTCACTGATTAGGAAAATTAGGGTTAGAATGAAAACCTGTAGCCACTGCGGCACTCCAGGCCAGGAATTCGCCACCCCTGCTCTAGTGGTTCTACCACAATTTTTGTAGTGGATTGCTTTTCAAAATACGGCCTTTTTTTCCCCTTGAGAAACTTCCCTTGGTTAAAGAATCAGTTGCTGTTTTCTTACATATATTGTTTGTTTACATGAGTTTCCTAAGTTAATAATTTCAGACTGTGGGCCATAACTTTGTGTCCCCTTTCTGGAGGATTTTTTGTGAACTTACGGGCTGTTTTGTAGACCTCTGTTCTGTATATCATCTGGAGACCAATGGCCAGTTGGACAGGACGAATCGTGACTTGTAGAAACATCATTGCTGCACAGTTAACTCAGATTTTAATAATTGATGTGACTTTACCCTTAGCTGAATTTGTTGGACATATCCTGTGTCACTCAGCACTTAAGATGTCACGTTTTGATTGTTTATACGTTTTTGAACCTCGTCTGTTAGATTTGTCTTCTGCTCATTCGTTGATACCCAGTGTCTCTGATTATATTAACATTTTACGCTCTACTTGGCGACTGGTTTTGGGAAATTCCACACAGTCCATGTTCATACTGAGGGAGAAGCACTGATCAGATTGACCAAAATCCAGAAATAAATACCTGGAATGTCCAAATGCTGTAAGATGTAGTGGAGAGCAGCCATGTTTACTGCATCCTCTACTGACCTACTGATATGGTTAGCAAGCTGAAAGGGCCAAGATGAGGATCTGCCAGACTTCATATATTCAAAATGGTTTCATGATAAGCGAGGTCAGTGCCACTGGTGTGGACTTATTATATTAAGACAGGGAAGGTTTAGGCTTTGGGCACTGGGATGATTGTGGATTCTTTGAAACAGTCAGAAATTCTGCATTGAGACAAAGAAGGGTCAGAACGTCATTAAACACAAGTGTGTTTAGAATAAAAGAGAGACGAGTCAGCCAAAAGTGGAGTTGTGTGGTGGAGCGCCACCCCTCAAATTGGCACTAGAAGTTGTTTCTCTGCTTGTAACAGCCTGGGGCAATTTCCACTGGTAAACGCAGATTATTTGCAGAAGAGGGGGATATTCATTGGTAGAAAAGTGCTGCACACGCCTGTTCTTGTGTTGGCATTTTGTCATTTTGCCCTTTCAGTATTTAAGCTTCCCTTTCAGCTATGCAGCACCTTTTTAGCTCTTGAGTAAAGTGTTGGGCAGTTGATTTTTTTTCAATTAATGTTTTTGTTGGAACGTACAAGCAGATTGAAAATATAACTGTGTCTGAAGGTACATCTAGTCTAGCGCAGCCTGGTCCTAACACATCATGGAGAGTGTCGAGTGAGGCCCATCCTGTAGTCCATCCACAGCCAGTGTTAGGCATGGGAAGTAAAAATGAATACCCAGTGGGGGCAGAAACTTGAAAGTAACTCTTATGAGAAGGACCTTTGAGTTGTAGTTGGCTGGTCTCTGCCTACAGTACATCCAGACAGTGGCCACTAAGAAAGACAATAGGATGTTAGGTTACTTCGCGGCCCTGATGTATGGAGTACAAGTACAAGTAGGTGGAGATTTGGTTTAACCTGTAAAACACGCCAGTGTGACCTTACCAGGCCTATCAGGTGCAGCTTTGTCTGTGTAATACAAAAAAAGATACAAGACTGCTTTAGGATGTCTAGAGATGAGGAGTTAAAGAATC
Organism: Polypterus bichir lapradei; assembly: GCA_026402145.1. Classification (NCBI taxonomy): domain Eukaryota; kingdom Metazoa; phylum Chordata; class Cladistia; order Polypteriformes; family Polypteridae; genus Polypterus; species Polypterus bichir. The sequence continues at coordinate 7,693,685 of JANRMT010028174.1, forward strand.
CAGGGATATGGCGTCTTATCTTGGAGGGAAAATCAAGTTAGACAAAGTAATCTAAAATTAAAAGGAGAGACAATTCAATTGTTCAAAATGATGAGGGCTATTAGTACAGTGGACCCTGACTGTTACTTTAAAATAAATTCTCATACAAGAACACCGGGTACAAAGTTACCCTCCATCCGTTCATTTCCATGCCTGTTTATGCAGAGTAGCATTGAGGGGAAGCTGAGGCCTATCTCAGCAAGCATTAGACATGAGGCAGGAACAGCACGCGGACTGGACCAACTCAATAGGGCCTACTTAGCATTACCAATCCACCTAACCTGCATGAGAGGAAAGTGCAACACCCCAAATGGAAGTTAATTGAGGGTAAATTTCAAATTGATGTTAAAATCAAATACCTTATTACTGTTAAAGTCTCCAACAGAGAATTATAGACAAATGGAAGTGGCAGGCGTAGCTAGAGCTGTTTGTTAACCATCATATCTTGATTTCTGAATTCTTAAAGAGTTAAGTGAATAGAAGTTGACAAGTTAGGTTTGGCTGAATGGTTGTTCTCATCAAAGCCTTTCTAATGTTCTGATGTTGTAAAGGTTTTATCGGACATATGTGGGAAGTGTGTCTTTTATTTAAAAGTTATAAAAAAATTTACAATGTTGGTTCCACTGCAAAGAAACCTTGCAAAAAAATCACCTTCATTCAGCAATTGTAAATGGCTGATTATGGACCTCTTGTATACCATCCAGCATGTCACCATGTTCAGCTTGTGTTCACCTCACACTTTGAAGATGTCTGCCCGCAGAATAAATCTGAGCATGTACTGTGATCAACCACTGTGCCCCATCTACTGGTGGAAAGGTGCTTTGCAGTTAATACGAATTTGGAGGAAGCATTCGCTCCAGCTCACTTGTAAATGGATAAAACAGAACATTACTCGCGGTTAAACGCCTCTGCTGCCTTTGAGTTACAGAGCTGGGTCTGATTATACTGGAGATTTCAAAGAACACCTGACTACAGATTCACATTGTATGGAAAAACTCATCAAGAACTTCAAAAGACTTTGTTGGACCGTTATCTTATCCATAGGTTTGGAATATACATTGTTCTCCTTTCTCGTTAAGTGAATGTTAGCCTGAAGAGGTCTATTAATTTTTTACATTTAAGATGTCTCACTTAAAGGTTTTCCAATGCTGTATTTGTTCTGATGTCGATATAAACACAGGGAATTGGAGTCTCTGGATTACATCCTGTCTGAAAAAGGGGCCTGAGTTTCCTCGTAAACTTCCATATTGTAATCTTTCTAATTAGCCAATTAAAGTGGTCATTTTGCTTGAATTCTCACTACATCCATAACGGCTGACACGGTACAACACCCTGGTACTAATTTTGGGGTTTTTAGATACAGTTTTAATGTCTGTTTTAAGACACATACCGGTGTCAAAGATAACACCTAGGTTGCTTGCTAATTCTGTGAAACTGATGTGTAGACCTACTGTGTTCCACAACATTTTCTTTTCTACATTAAAAATAGTAATTCATTAAGGACACTTTAGGAAAAACAGCATTTGATCCTAAAGAAATGTACAGCCGGGTATCAACATCATGCTAAAGAAAGTGAATGTTAAGGCTTCTAATGATATCTCAGAGGGGCAGCATGTAAAGTGAAAACAGCAATCCCAGTCCTGAGCCCTGCAGGACACCATATTTGACTTTTTAGTACAATGCATTTTTTAAAGAAGTGCTAAGTGTGCAATAGTTGTATCAATTTTAGGCATAATTGGGTCAGACTCAGTTTTTTTTTTTTCAACAGTGTGTCAGAGAGCGTTCACTTTCAGATCATCAGTTGATCACGTTTAAGATGAGTGACACCAGAACAGCAACTGAGGTTTCTGCTGGCTTTGTTAGAACTGTGTAGGAGGTTACAATTTAGGACTGAGGGTGCATAATGACGTATTTCAACAGAAGGTTATCCCTTGTGGTGCACTTATTCAGCTCTATAACGACTCAAAGCAGAATATGGTGGATTTCTATACTCTTTAAATTGCGCTGCTCCAGATGTTGTTAGCTTATGAAGAGTGGAAGCTCTGGAGTCCCACAGATTAAAGCCCAATAAGCCTGTGTACTAATAAGACATTAGAGAAAGTATAAGGATGAGCTACCAAACAACGAGACACCATTAATAATGAAACACTGAATGAAATTTGTGTGGTGGACGCCAGTTATTCATTAAGAACATGAGGCATACATTATTCTGATTAATTCATTTATTGTCATGAAGTTCTCATTCACTCTAATCAGTAGTAGTCAGTATTAGTAGTCACTAGTTTTTTCACAGTGGACTATAATTACAGTTCATGATTATCAGTGGGGCTGCAATAAGCAGACATTTAATAAATAAGCAAGAAAGTTTGTCTGACCTGATGTTCATCACAACACAATCAGAAAGTGAGAGGAAGAGTAAATATCCAAAAGCTACCATTTCAGTGATTACTAAAAAAATCTAAATGCATGAACATGACTAACAAAATGAAGGAAAACCCTAAATCAGTACATTCTACTGTCATTTGGAAAAAATGATATAGCAAGGCTGTGAGAAATGTGATAATACAGTCACGTCATCCACATGAGATCGAGGCTTCTATTCTAACCGGAATCAGAAAGGGAGAGAGATATGTTTTCATTCAGTTTATATCTATGATTTCCAATGAAGTCCCTTTCCAATTCAAGCAACTTCAATTTCCAGTGCCTCTTGCATTTGCAATGTCCATAAAGAAAGAACAAGGGCAATCGTTTAAAGTTTACCTCAAAGAACCGAGCTTTTCACACGGCCAGCTTTACGCCGCCTGTTCCAGAGAAGGATCAGGAAAGAATTTATATGTTCTTGATCCTAATGACGAAACAAAAAACGTTGAGCACCATAAGGCACTAAAAATGATTTGTAGCAACTATTATTTGTTAATAATGGCAGTTTGACTTTTGAATAATATTTGAATATTAAATTAATTGCCAAATAATAAATAGGAACTGCTTCACTTTTTGCCAATCCGAGCGACAGCCGAGTCTCCCTGCTAGTACAGTATAAGGCAGGAAAAACAAAATCAGTGAGAGAACTGCTGCTCATAAAAGGGAGAACCCAAACATTGCCTAAAGTACCGAATGGCGGGAGGAGGGTGTAGTTATCGACTATGCTGCTAGGTATCGCACGTCTACATCTGGTTGGCATTGTGTGACTTGATTTTGACACAGATTTATAACATTTATTCTACAATCACGCTTGTGACTTCGGCAATTTATTTTTTCCCCAAGCATATCAAAACAATGGTGATTGTGTTTTCCTACATTAAAGTATGAAGAGACTGTTCATCAGTGACATGACACTGAACTGCTGAAGTGTCGACAGAAAAGCGTCAGTACAAAGACGTCCCGAGGAGTGTGCTACGCAAAAGTTGCATTTTGTACTGCGACAGCCCATCTGCATACATCACAGTGTCAGTCAAGGAGGGTCTGACTAAAGACACTGCGCTTGTTACTCCTCACTTCACAAATTCTCCAGATCTCACTCCCTGTGACTTCTCTTTGTTCTTGAAATTTAAATTGAGACTGAAGGGACAAAGATTTACTACCATGTTAGAAATTCAGAAAAAGTGTCAATGGACTCTAGACACAGTGACAAAAGGTGACAAGTGGATTGCAGCCAAAGAAGACAATCCTTAATGTGACTTAAATGAAATTCCTGTAAGTCAATAAAGTTGTTTTTTACAATTACAGGAATATTTGAGTCCCCCCTCAAATATCATGTAAAATAAAATAGATTAGATTAGATAAGCTTTATTAATCCAAAGGGGAAATTCAAACGCACACAGCAGCAGAAACATAAAGAAGATACAGAACAAATAATACAATCAATCAATCAATCAATCAATCAATAAATAAATAAATAAATGTTCATTGTGCAGATAATTCAAAATGAACTTAGAGTGTTTAGGGAGGAAGGTTTGAATTGTTTTATAGCAGTGGGCAGAAAAGACCCCCAGGGGTGCTTCTTAGGTGGAATGAGCCTGTGGCTCATAGCTCTCCAAGAGGGGATGGAGGGGATTTTTCACGATGGCCAGTCCAGTTTTGCCACCATCTTATTTTCAACAACAACTTCCATTGTGTCCAGGGTTCACCCACTGGTGGAGTAGGCTTTCCTGATATGTTTGTTCAGGTCGATGTGCTTCTTCTGTGCTCAGGTTGCTTTTCCACAGCATAGAACACCACACTGAATGATCATGTCTCACATCAAAGATGAGAGTCTCCTTAGCAAGTCCAGTCTGCTGTGGTCCTTCTTGTCCAGCACCACTGTGTTGTCATACCAGTTCAGTTTGTTGTTTATGTACTGGTAGCTCTGCATCACTTCCATGTCTTCCCCCGAATGGTGACTGGTCTCAGAGGGTCCTTTGGCATGCCAGAAGTCCATCACCAGTTCTTTCGTCTTGCTGATTCTGAGTTAAAGGTTGTTGTCCCTGCACCACAAGTCCTCCACAACCTTCTTGCACTCTGACTCGTCTCCATTATTAATGCAGACTATGATGGACAAGTCAACTGAAAATCTCTGTAGGCAGCAAGTGCTGGTATTGTGCTGGAAGTCCATTGTGTGAAGGGTGAATATGTACAGTACATGTACACTGCTCAGAAAGCTAACAGAAACACTTGATCATCCCAGTAGAACAACAAGTCAGTGAACCTTCAGGGATATCAGTCTGTCCAGTTAGGAAGCAGAAGCGACTGTGAATCAACTTCACCTGCTTTGGTGCAAATGAGAAAAGTGACAAGAGGCATGGAGAGGACACAGCAAGACACCCCCAATGAGGGAATGGTGGCCACAGACCATCGCTCTCTCCTTGTCCTTCCTGACTGATTCTTTTCTAGTTTTGTGTTTTGCTAGAGTCCTTCTCATTACTGGTAACATGAGGCGATTCCTGCAGCCCATTCAGATTCTCCAGGAGGGCACATCCATACGTGATGTCCAACTGAATCATTGGTGGGTCGCCAAGTGATGTCCTGCCCAATGACTATGTGGAATAAAGGACTGTACTGTAATCATGGACATGACTGACTAAGAATTGTGTTGTCTCTGTGAGCCAAGCTAATTAAACTAAATATTAACGTTTGTCTCTTATTTTCAGATGTAACCTCCTGGAAATATGGTGTGGGCGGGCTGTTAGTTGTCATCGCTTTGCTCCTTGGACTGTGCATGATGCTCTGTATTCAATCTAAGGTACAGTATTAATTCTACATCTTTATTTTCATTTGAATTTAAACTGCAGTGTTGTGATGTTCCACTGCTGACTCCTGAACCATTCAGCTATTGCCTCTCCATGTTGTCCTCACGTCAACGTCATTAGCGTTCCATCCTTTGCTCCGAGCCACCCTCTCTGCCCACAAGCGCTCACGTCATGTCTCTTGCTTTTTGTTGGTTCTCTTGGTCTCGACTTTTAGAGCACATCTGCTCCATTTCTACTTTTGTTTCAGAATATTTCTGTCATTGTCATTTGCTTTCACCCCTTCCATGGCTTCTGCATTCACATTATAAATGCCTCTGATCTGTTTTGTTCTAATTCTTCCATAAACGTTTATGTATGTTTGCCCACCTCACACTACTGCTTTAATTGGTCAGATTCGTTAAATTGTGAGATTTGTTAAATGCCTGTTTTCCTTTTGTTTCTTTAGGAAAGGAAGTGGACCCCAGGTTAGTGACTTCACTCTCTTCCTTTTCACACGCCTGGTAATAAACAACTGACACTGAAATGTGAAAAAGTAAACACACCCCATGGAAACTGCTGATTTTTGTCAGCATACTTCAACAGGCAAACAGTAGACCTTCATGCAAACAGTGCCTATGGACAAAGGTGAAGTGATCATTTATTCAAGCAAAAATATCAATCAATGTAATGGTCTACTGGGGAAAAAGTACGTCCACCCTTGGTCCCAGAGGCCGGTACTGCTCGCTTTAGCAGAAAGGACTTCTTGTCGATGTTTGGCACAGCTGCTGCCCACCAGTCTTTGACATTTCTCTATTCAACATTCACTTCAATTACAAGATATTTGTGAGGTTGCATGTTCTGCCCATTTCAAATCCCCCCACAATGGGGTTCAAATAAAGGCCACTCCATAACCCTCTCCATTTCTTCATTTTTGACCCATTCCCTGTTGGATTTTCTGGTGTGTTTCAGGTCATTAGCATGTTGAAAGTTTCATTTCCAATTCAGTTTTAACTTTTGGACATTGTCGTCAAGCACAATTTGATGGGATTCAGTGTTCATACTTAACTCAGTGGTCATCAGGCAGCAAAGAGACCCCAAGCCAGAACAGTTCCACCACCATACTTCACAGTTGGTATGAGGTTCTTCTCCTGAAACGTTCTCTTTGGTTTGTGCCAGATATGTCTACTGTTACTGTGGCCGAACAACTCTACCTTTGATTCAGCTGTCTTACGACTTTACCGCAGAATGTCTGCTCTTTGCCTCGATGTTCAATGGTAAACTCATCTTGCTCTGATGTTCATTTTGGAGAGCATTTCAAACTGCAAATGAAACTTGTGACATCTCTTTCAGATTGTAGGAGCATGCACTTTGACATCGACTGTTACAAGAGTTACCTGCAGATCCCATCATGCAATTTTGGTGTTCATGGAGACTTCTTTGAGTATCAAGCAGTCAGTTGAATGTTCTGAGCTGACCAGTCCTGGACAGATTAGCAGTTGTTTGAAGATAAAACCACTTGTAGATGATTTTGCTGACAGTGGAATGATTGATTTCAAATTATTTGGTGTGAAAAGATTGGACAGACACAGGAAGAGGTTTTGGGGCCAGTCATTTGTATACTTGAATTAGGCTGCCAAAATTCAAAAGTCGGTTCCATAGAGCAGATCTCAACAGACTTCAGTCCAACAATAGAATAATCATAACAGGTAAAGATGTTGGTTTTAAACCCGGGCAGGCGAAGTGATGTCATCGGGCCCGGAACTGGAAGTGACGTTGTCGGGCCCAGAACCAGAAGTGTCATCCTCCAGTCCAGGTGAAACTTCCTGTGGTTGGTCTGACGATGAAAAAGAGGGAGGATTAGTGCACCTTGCCACTCCCTTGTCTGGCATGGAATTATCCCTTTGTGAGCCTTTCAGCTGCCACCCATGCGCACGTGTGTGACACTGGTGATCTTTTTAAATCCTTTACCAGACCCCCAGGCATCCACAACCTTCTTTCTGAGGGCCTTGGAGAGCTGCTTTGATTTTAGTCTAATGACACCACACACATCAATAGCAAAAAGAACAGCAGACCCTCGATATCTGCGCTTTAAAAAAGATACTCAGGACCACCTGCCAACTCCCTGAGAAGGTTCTCATCATTGGCACTTCATCTTGAATGCCTGATTCTAATTTGATGGATGTGAAGTGGTAATAAATGGAGGGGTGGGCTTACTTTGTCCAAGTGACAAATCTGTATGTTCATTTAGATTATGAGACCGAATACTCCATATGTGTTATTTGTTGAAGTCGATCACCATGACATGTAGGCGTGAAGATCTGATGTTTGCTTGTTCAAATATGTTGAACAAGTCATCCATTTCCTTAAGGCATATTTATTTTTTCACATGACTGCTAATATGTGTATGTTATGTTTTGAAATCTCCAAACCTGAAAAATGCCTAAGAAACTAAAAATGTAAGAAAAAGAAATGTTTTATTACAACTAAAGGCGATAAGAAAGAAGAGTCCAGGACTCTGATACCATGACCAAGGTGGCACTAAAGCAGAACACAAAGATGTTTCAAACTTCTGCACGTTCCCACCTTCTCGCCCCACTCCTTTCTCCACCTGCCAGTTGAATTTCCACCCTTTGCTAAATTCACATACGAGTCAACAGACACGGCTGAAAAGAAAGAAATGGACGGTCCTAGAATAGGCCAAGTCAAAGCCCAGATCTGAATCCCACTGAAATGCCGTTGTTTTGGAAATGTGCTGTGCACACAAGACACCCCTCAAACTCCACATGGGGGACTCGGGGAAGACCTTCTGCCAGGTGACATTAGGAAACACCAACTTGAGGGGCAATTCCAGCTATGAGAGCCAAGGGTGGAGTGAAGAAGGAAAGGGCAGATGGCTTCATTTTTTATTAAACAATTGCAAATTCCACTTTTCATTGTTTTTCCAATTACATCACCTTTATCTAAAGATGCTGGTTACATGAAGAAGAAATATGTTAAGAAAAAGAAACAACATTTTTACATGGCCATAATTTGTTTTCTTTTTCCTTATTTATTTTTTTTAATGAAGGATTTGTTTCTATTGTATACTTTCTAGTAGAGCTACATGAATGGGGACGTCTTAATGCGTTTTGTGCCGAGTCACATCTTTCACAGCGTTGTTCCGTTTATGTAGTCTATGGTGTGTCTGTGTAAATGATGTCCCCTGGAAACAAAGGGGGAAAGGAGAATGCTGCAGGACCGCGACCCCTCAAGGTAATTTGCAAGTCCACCCATCAAGTCCATCCGGTTTTTCTTATTTAAATAAGAGAAGGGAGAGAAGGAAGGGAGATTGAGGGGGAAAGGAGAGAACACAACACAGAAACGCATCACAAGAGACAGAGAAATGCCAACCTGGGTGATCACGCATCTTTCCACAGCTTGCTGCTCTCAATGCCGGACCTGTAACAATCTCGCCATTGTCACAAAACCCCGGAGTTCAGTAGTAATGGGACACGCCGAGGACCTTATGGTGAGAACGTTTAATTTAGCTTCGAGAAGGAGCAAACAATCAAGTGCTTTCATACCGCAGTTACTGCTGGACAGTTTCTAACTGGTTCAAGTTCATTATCACTAATCACTCTCTGGACGATTTCTGGACTTTACGTGTCTTATGTGTTTCGTGTGCGTCAAATCTGTTTTATGTTCAGTGTGGGGTCAAGGGAGGGTTTGCTCTGTATATTTATTGCTGCGCCGTTTATTATAATATTCACTCGTGGAGTTCTGTGCGTTAGCGGAGAGGGGATGTGAGATATTTATACCGTTTGGCATTTTATTTCATATATTTTCATCAATATGTATATTCACCTTAGTAACTTACCTACTGTTTGCCTATTTGATCGCCGATTGGGAAAGTAATTGGAAGAAGTACGGCTTGTCTAAGTCTAACACCCCTCAAGTTGCCAGGCCATAGGTCTTGGCGGTGTAGTTGCCAGCTGTTACAACTTGGTCCTTTGGATTATATTCATTCTAGTTAATAAAAAATAACATTGTGTTATTATGCAGCAGGGTTGGCCCTACGTAAATGAGGTGCCATTTCATCCCAAGGCTGTACCTCTGTGGATAAAACTGAAGCATCCCCTGCACTTTCTGTAGTTTAGATTAAAAAAACAAGCAGAGACGTCTGTAGATAATCCTTGCAATATTATATTCTATATACAGTATGTGGCATGCTAAGTATGCTTTTATTTAGATATGTATTTATTTAGTTTTTGCTGGTATTTTTGTCAACTGTTCTGAATTATAATATAAAAATAATTCAATCTGTCAATATAAAATGGAAAAAAGAAAGCTGTATTTTAACATAAATACTGTAGATCTGATACCATGGTAATTATTCATTGGTTTATTTTTACAGACACTCAAAACCAGTCGTGTTTAAAGTGCACCTCCAGACTCGACTGAGCAGCCTTCGTGAATTCTGCTGAAGCTGACATCCACACTGTGTTTTGTCTTTTCTTACTCTATATGAACATTTAACACATTTTATCAAAAGTTGCTTTATGCGCTAATCATGCCTGTGTATCTGCTTATTAGTCCTTGCATATGATATCTTTGGTTAGGAGAACAGAAAAGAGAGTTGATGAATTTGCTAAAAAAAGAAGAAAGAAACCAAAGAGACCCGCCACATTGGCTCCCCTACCTCTGGGCCACCTACAGTATTTTGGACGCAGTGGAGGGATCTGGAAAGGCCAGGCCGTAAGCCTTCAACTGAGCTCTGGTGACCACACAACAACCAAAGGCGTGAGGACATACTGGAGTGTGACAGTTAGGAGAACGCTGACAACTGGGCCCAAACGCTGTGCCCTGAACACTTTTACTATTCTTTTCATTGTGAAAATGATGTTCACTTTTTTCCTTTTGTGATAACTTGTTTAAACATATAAATAATAGTAAGAAGTGCAACCATGTGATGTGTTATGTCACACCAGAGACCTCTCTGTGCAGTGACCTTATCTCTTTCTCTGTTGTTTTTTTGGGCTGTTGGGTTTTTAACATTCTTTCACAAATTCACCCAAACACACTCATTTTAGTAAATAGGACAATAGAATTAACTAACAAGAAAAGAGTTGCAGATGATTGATGTATGCGAATAACATAGAAATTAGCAGACCAAAGTGCTGGACTTCCATATTCCAAAGGATGCCTGTTATTTCTGTAAAATCAGCAAGGCCTTTTAATGGGTTTGGACAATCCTGGGGGTTAAATAGCAGTGCCACCATTAACAAGCAGTCCTGACAATCTGACAATAGGTGGGAGTGACAGGATGGAAGGAGCTGATGAGCCAGTGTGCTGGTGGGCAGATCAAGGAGATGTTACATGGATACATGGTGGAGTTGTAATCAGCAGTCAAAGACTTAACAAACAGGGCGTCAAGGCCTCAAAAAAGAGCCATAAAAGAAGACCAGTACCCACCCAGTGCCCTGTCAAAAACAGCCTCAAGGAGGAGAAACGGTGAAACTCTGGCTTGTAAGGGAACACCAAAACAGTAAATCTCTATAAATTAATATATTTATTCACAAAGAAAGAAAATAAATGACATAAAGGGTTTCAAACCCTTGGTAACCAAACCCCCCTACACAATCCAACAGAAATATCCAAAGACCAGAGCAGAAAGCAGGCAAAAAAAACCCCCAGAAATTCCAAATGAAAATAATAAAATTCACAATAGACTTCAGAAACAGCAACGCACCTCCGCCTCAAGTCCTGCTCTCTGGGCCTTAAATAGCCAGAGGGTGGTCTCACAAATGGTGGTGGCAGGAGGCCCTGCCTTCCTGGGTGCCACACACACAACTCACAGGACCTCAGTACATGTAAAGAGTCCGCATATAGCGACAAGAGAAACGAGACCCTGAGTCTGATATTTAAGAATGCCAATGAAGGACTGGCATGCATGGGCAAGAACTGAGAAAGTAAGGAGGAGATCTTATGACAGACCATGGCCTTTAAACCTCTAGAAGGCCTCTAGAGAGCTCCTAGGTCAGCTTGTAAAGTGAGAATATTAAGAATATTGATTTTTTTTTATTAACTCTTCTTGGAAGATATCTTCCTATTTTTTAAAAATCAAAGAACTGCTCAGTATGTTTATATGCATGAGTGCCCCACCATAGCCACATAATATGAACACAAACACAAGAATAAAGACGTCAGCCTTCCCTGATTATTGCTGCTGAAAGACTTTCATCCTTTGTCCAAATCGCGCTCAGGTTTTCCCAGTCTGTCTCAGGATTTCCATTCTGCTCGTCTGAATCTTTGGTTTCTGAATTTCTGAGTGAATGCTTGCTGTTGGGATGTTGTTTAGGCTCCGCCCCAGCCCCTCCTTCCTCTGTTGCTTAGCGACAGTGACATCGCTGATGCCAGGAAGTGGAGGCAGCAGAGAAACGACACAACAGAGGGGATGAAGCCGTCATTCCAGGACTGCAGGTAATTTGCTTTGGTCTCTCAGACAGTTTTTGTTGGACTTTACACTTGAGATTGGATGGCCCTTCCATCGTCCTTTGCTTACTGTTAGTCTATGGCTGAATATCTGTGAGATTTCTTAAGACAAACATCTCTTGGCAGTGTAAACTATCCAGTAGAACATTAGTGATCTGTTAGTGCTGCACACCACTGGCCTCCATTACAGGCTGTCACATTTTCGTGGAAGTGGAGATGGCAGCCTATTCCTTTTTCAGCAACAACAACATTTATTTATATAGCACATTTTCATACAAACAGTAGCTCAAAGTGCTTCAGCACTGCATCTGCAGCAAAAGCAGGTGAAGGTGTTGACGGTTCATGAAGTTATTTTTTTACAGTTTTTTTCAGATGCCCTTCTAAAGACACAAAGCCAGCAGCATACAACAAGCAGAATGGAAACGAAACTCGCTGGAATGGAGACGAGTAGAGCAGGCGACATCCTCTGGCTACATGGAGTACATTCAGACAGTCGGCTCTTTCAGTTCCCATTTAGGAGAAAGTAGAGTGAAATGACACCTTTTGTTGGCTAACTAAACAGATTACAAATGCAAGCTTTCCAAATTCACGCCAAAGTGCTTTGGGTTCTCTTGTGTGCACATCAGCTTCTCTTTTAATATCCTCAGTTCAAACGCTCAGGTCTGAGCACAGAGTGACATGAGTTAGCCTAGACAGAGAAGAGTAAGAGAAAAAACAATTAGCTTTGAATCGAAAATCTTTATATTTTACAAAATAAAAATGATGGTTTCATAAAGAGGATGCACAAAGGAAGCCCCATTTTATGACCCTAATTGAAACACTTTTGACAAAACTCGATTTGTTTCAGGTTGCCGTAACTCAGCTTCATAGCTCCTAACTTGACTTAAATGAACTTAACTTTAATTGCCACCATTGGTCCCATGTAAGTAGGGTATAAAGAGATGCCATGTGTACAAATGGCTGTTATTAGTGCAAGTGGCATCAGGGTGGTATAATATAGATGAAGACCCCTTTATGACAAACTAGCTGACCCCCACGGCTCCACCTGCCTAGTAGTGAAACAGGACAAAAATCAATTAACAAACAGGATTCACTAGCTAAGCAGAGGTGAGGTACACTCCAAAATGTAGCCAGAGGTAGACCGACTCGAATGGAGGCTGGCACGGGAGTGAGGAGGGTCCCACCCGACTCCCCCCTCCTGACGTCACACTTCCAACTCCCCTCGGCCTGCAGCCTCAGTCTCAGATTAGCGCAAATTATTTGCTCCTACAAGTGAACTCTGATTCTTAGCGCAATGAGAGAAGTCGCAAAATCAACTGGAATGTTTACGCAAGTTATAGAAAAAAACCCGATCTAAATCCGTAAAGTAGTTCAGACAGACAGGCAGACATTGGATTTTATATCTATAGGGTGGTCCAGATCTAATTATACAATTGTCATTACGCTATAACTTATTAATTTATTACATAGAAAATCATCCGAAAAATCCCGGACCATTGAGAAGTGTGTGAACTGACGACATGAAGAATCGTTTTCTCGCCGAACTGGAATTGTCCCCGCATAATTAGATCTGGACTACCCTGAGCCTGCACTGACGCACATTCCACACGACAAACCACCTCAGGATCCCCATTAGGACCCGAGCACAGCTGTGCCACCTCAGCACCACCACACTACTTCAAACAGATTGTTGTAAGGTTTTTTTACAGTGTTTGGAATGCAAATCCTGCCACCAGCCCCTGCTTGCAGGTAAACGTCATACCAGGACAGAGCAATTGCAAGTTAAGGGCCTTACTCAGGGGCCCAACAGAGTGAACTCATTTCTGGCAATTGATGGGGTTCGAACCTTCCGATTGCCAGCGCAGACCCCTAGCCTCAGAGTCATCACTCTGGCACATGTGAGATAAAAGCAATGCAGGTGTTGTACTGAATTCACAGCAAGTCATACACCCTGACCTTTGGGTGAATGCACATCACTCAAGCCAAGCAGTATTCTTGATTATTGCTGTCATTCTATTAGGAGAGCCGAAAGCAATTTTAAGATCACATTTATTTTATGCTGTACTTGCCATGTCACTGCACTGAACATTAGCTGATTTTACTTGACTGTATCTGCAGCAGGATTTCAGGATGTTGATATCCTCCCCTGCTAAAATCATCCCCTCCCTGCTTCTTAACTTCAGACTAGAAGGTTAGAATCGCTGTCAGTGTATGACCTGTAGATTATGTTCTAGAAATTTCACTCCTACCTAAAAGTAGCCATGTTGAAGGCACGGTCATGAAATTTCTAATCAATCAATCAATCAACATTTTCATACAAAAAAATGTAGCACAAAGTGCTTTACAAAATGAATAGAAAAATAAAAGACACAATAAAAAATAAACATAAGTCAACATTAATTAACATAGAATAAGTAAGGTCCGATGGCCATGGTGGACAGAAAAAACAAAAAAAAAAAACTCCAAAAGCTGGAGAGAAAAAAAATAAAATCTGTAGGGGTTCCAGACCAAGAGACCGCCCAGTCCCCTCTGGGCAATCTACCTAACATAAATCAAACAGTCCTCTTTGTATTTAGGGTACTCATGGAAGGACTTGATGATGATGGTCACGTAGACTTCTTGGCTTTCAGTCCATCAATGTTGGAGCATCATGATGCTTTGAGTAGGTGGTGGTGGTGCAGGAAAAAGAAACAGAAGAGAGAGTAGGGGTCAGTACGGATTTTGGAGCCACTGTGAATAGTTATTATGATGAATTGAACATACAGAGTATCAGTATTAAGTTAAAGTGAAGTTATAAAAAGGCCATGTTACAGTAATGTGTTTTCAGCAGTGTTTTAAAGTGCTCTACTGTATCAGCCTGGCGAATTCCTATTGGCAGGCTATTCCAGATTTTAGGTGCATAACAGCAGAAGGCCGCCTCACCACTTCTTTTAAGTTTAGCTTTTGGAATTCTAAGAAGACACTCATTTGAAGATCTGAGGTTATGATTTGGAATATAAGGTGTCAGACATTCTGATATATAAGAAGGAGCGAGATTATTTAAGGCTTTATAAACCATAAGCAGTATTTTAAAGTCAATCCTGAATGACACAGGTAACCAGTGTAGTGACATCAGAACTGGAGAAATGTGTTCGGATTTTCTTTTCCCAGTTAGGATTCTAGCAGCTGCATTCTGCACTCGTTGCAAGTGATTTATGTCTTTCTTGGGTAGTCCTGAGAGGAGTGCGTTACAGTAATCTAGTCGACTGAAAACAAAAGCGTGAATTAATTTCTCAGCATCTTTCAATGATATAAGAGGTCTAACTTTTGCTGTGTTTCTTAAGTGAAAAAATGTTGTCCTATTGGTCTGATGAATATACGATTTAAAATTCAGATTACAGTCAACAGTTACCCCTAAGTTTTTTACTTCCGTCTTAACTTTTAATCCTAATGCATCAAGTTTATTTCTGATAACCTCATTATATCCATTATTGCCAATTACTAAAATTTCAGTTTTCTCTTTATTTAGTTTGAGAAAATTACTATTCATCCATTCAGAAATACCAGTAAGACATTGTGTTAGGGTATCGAAAGAGTCGGGGTCATCAGGTGCTATTGATAAATACAGCTGTGTGTCATCAGCATAGCTGTGGTAGCTCACGTTGTGCCCCGAGATAATCTGACCTAACGGAAGCATGTAGATTGAGAAGAGCAGCGGACCAGGATAGAGCCTTGTGGAACACCATATCGGATATCATGTGTCTTTGAGTTGTAATTACCACAACTAACAAAGAATTTTCTCCCTGCCAGGTAGGATTCAAACCAATTTAAGACCCTGCCAGAGAGGCCCACCCATTGACTAAGGCGATTTCTAAGAATATTGTGATCAATGGTGTCCAATGCGGCACTCAGATCTAAGAGGATGAGAACAGATAAATGGCTTCTGTCTGCATTTACCTGCAAATCATGTACTACTTTAACGAGTGCAGTTTCTGTGCTGTGATTTGTTCTAAAACCCGACTGAAATTTATCAAGAATAGCAGGTTTATTGAGGTGGTCATTTAACTGCATAATGACTGCCTTCTCCAGAATTTTACTCAAGAAGGGCAGGTTAGAGATGGGTCTGAAATTTTCAAAGGCAGAGGGTTCAAGATTATTTTTCTTGAGCAGGGGTTTAACTACAGCAGTCTTAAGACAGTCTGGAAAGACCCCCGTATCTAATGATGAATTTACTATGTCCAGAACATTATCAATTAGCACGCCTGATACTTCTTTGAAAAACCTTGTTGGTATTGGGTCAAGGACGCAGGTGGAGGGTTTCGGTTGAGAGATTATACTATGTAATTCAGGTAAATCTGTTCTGGTGAAAGTATTTCATTTGTTTATAATGGAGTACCGGGGCTTTGGAGGTTCTGCAGTGTTGGGGAGATATACTATGTTATCTCTAATATCATTAATTAATTTCATTAATTTGTCTAATGTCTCACCCTCTTTCAATAGCACCAGCATTTTTCTTTTTCAGCAGAACTTCCACACAATACGCATATGAGGTTACTCGTATGTGATATTGCTGCCCCTCAATATAATGTATGAGTAACCATTAGGCCGGAGTTATACTTCACGTGATGCGACACATGCTGCAGCGGACGCTCCTGCTACGCAAGCGTTGTAGTGTTCATACTTGTGCGCGTACTTTATGTAAATCTGGAGGAATCCAGCAGGTGGCAGTGCGAGATATTATCACGGTGAGAAAATGTTCAACTTCTCTGTGCTGTGAATTGCCTAGAACACCTATTAAATTCTGATGACCTTACCGCAATATCTCTGAAAAGGATGTTTATTGATTAAATCCATCAATCCAGGGATGTGTCCATTCCAGGAAGCATTGGGCACGAGTGAGAAACAGTCCCTTGACGAGGCCTCAGCTCATCGCAAGGTGAGTCACACATACACTAGCGTCATTTTAGCGGCACCAAATCCCAAAATCTGCATATCTTTGGAAGGAAAGCGGAGCACAGTGTGGAATACAAGCAGGACATACCAGCAACATAACTCCCTGCGATACAGCAGTGCTATCGCTCCGCCATCGTGACACCCCCATGTGTGTAATTATTCCCCCATGTGTGTATTTATTAACAGTATTCATTATTTAAACGAAATTATATGTAAAATGTAACATAGACATTTTAATGCATTTCATCATGAAAGTGATATCAAGTATAAATCTAAAGATTCTAAATGTGCAGAGAGTTGGAATATCATACATTTAATTTGTTCTGTTTGGCGATCTATTGCTGCTTTCCGCTGCTGAAGCAAAATGCAGACATACAAATGCATTCGTGGTGCTTTTATATTAAAGCGTTGCATATTCCCGATCGTAATGACACGATACGTTTTAAAAGTCTCACATACCATCTTTTGTGCCATCTATTTTTTATTGTTTTACTTTACCTGCTGTCAGGTCCAAGAAGCTCGTAGCGATTAAAAACTGGGATGACGTTTACGACGGTCTGCTTTAATGATAAAGTAAACTACGAGGTTAAAGTGGACATTTCGAGATTAAAGCCGAAATTTCCACTTTAATCACAAAATACACGTTTTCACCGTGTCCTTTATTTTTTCTCAGTGGCTCAAATATAATGCTATACATTATGTTGCTGTTGTTAAGTTGCAAAAATTAAAAAATAAAAAAGACATATATAAATGACACGATACATTTTAAAAGTCTCACATACCATCTTTTGTGCCGTCTATTTTTTTTTTTTGCAACTTCACATCGGCAACATAATGTATAGCGCTGTATATTTGAGCCATTCATCAAACAGCAAAGTGCGCACATCGATCCCCGAAGGATCTCCATAGAGGCTTTCTGTCACATGTAGATAGTAAACAGAGACTCTGACGTCACGTTCCGACTTTTAGCACACTGTGCCCCCCGACTTTTTGCTGGTACTGCAACTCGCGCAAGCGTCGCTTTAATTTTTGAGGACCTGCTCAGAGGACGCGTGAAATGAACACTGGGAACGCGTGGCAGCCATGATGCGGGCGCGTACGCGTTCTGAGCGTGAAGTATAAATGAGGCCTTAGGCCGGAGTTATACTTCACGCGACGCGACACATGCTGCAGCGGACGCTCCTGCTACGCAAGCGTTGTAGTGTTCATACTTGCGCGCGTACTTTACGTAAATCTGGAGGAATCCACCAGGTGGCAGTGCGAGATATTATCACGGTGAGAACATGTTCGTGTTCTCTGTGTTATGAATTGCCTAGAACACTCATTAAATTCTGATGACACCTTACCGCAATATCTCTGAAAAGGATGTTTTGATTAAATCCATCAATCCAGGGATGTGTCCATTCCAGGAAGCATTGGGCACAAGTGAGAAACAGTCCCTTGACGAGGCCTCGGCTCATTGCAAGGTGAATACAAGCACACACATACACAAGCGTCATTTTAGCGGCACCAAATCCCCAAATCTGCATACCTTTGGAAGGAAACCGGAGCACAGTGTGGAATACAAGCAGGATATACCAGCAACATAACTCCCTGCAAGACAGCAGTGCTATCGCTCCGCCACTGTGACACCCCCATGTGTGTAATTATTCCCCCATGTGTGTAATTAACAGTATTCATTATTTAAACGAAATTATATGTAAAATGTAACATACACACTTTAATGCATTTCATCATGAAAGTGATATCAAGTACAAATCTAAAGATTCTAAATGTGCAGAGAGTTGGAATATCAGACATTTAATGTGTTCTGTTTGGCGATCTATTGCTGCTTTCCGCTGCTGAAGCAAAATGGCGACATACAGATGCATTCGTGGTGCTTTTATATTCAAGCGTCGCATATTCCCGATCGTAATGACACGATACATTTTAAAAGTCTCACATACCTTCTTTTGTGCTGTCTATTTTTTATTGTTTTACTTTACCTGCTGTCAGGTCCAAGAAGCTCGTAGCGATGAAAAACTGGGATGCCGTTTACGACGGTCTGCTTTAATGATAAAGTAAACTACGAGGTTAAAGTGGACATTTCGAGATTAAAGACGAAATTTCCACTTTAATCACAAAATACACGTTTTCACCGTGTCCTTTATTTTTTTCTCAGTGGCTCAAATATAACGCTATACATTATGTTGCTGCTGTTAAGTTGCAAAAATTAAAAAATAAAAAAGACATATATAAATGACACGATACATTTTAAAAGTTTCACATACCATCTTTTGTGCTGTCTATTTTTTTTTTTTTTTTTTGCAACTTCACATCGGCAACATAATGTATAGCGCTGTATTTGAGCCACTGAGAAAAAAATAAAAGACATGGTGAAAACGTGTATGTGATTAAAGTGGAAATTTCGGCTTTAATCTCGAAATGTCCACTTTGACCTCGTAGTTTACTTTATTATTAAAGCAGACCATCGTAAACGTCATCCCAGTTTTTAATCGCTACGAGCTTCTTGGACCTGACAGCAGGTAAAGTAAAACAATAAAAAATAGACAGCACAAAAGATAGTATGTGAGACTTTTAAAATGTATCGTGTCATTACACTCGGGAATATGCAACGCTTGAATATAAAAGCACCACGAATGCATCTGTATGTCCGCATTTTGTTTCTCCACTTTGAACCATTCATCAAACAGCAAAGCGCGCACATCGATCCCCGAAGGATCTCCATAGAGGCTTGCTGTCACATGTAGATAGTAAACGGAGACTCTGACGTCACATTCCGACTTTTAGCACACTGTGCCCCCCGACTTTTTGCTGGTACTGCAACTCGCGCACGCGTCGCGTTAATTTCTGAGGACCTGCTCAGAAGACGCGTGAAATGAACGCTGGGAACGCGTGGCAGCCATGATGCGGGCGCATACGCGTTCTGAGCGTGAAGTATAAATGAGCCCTTAGCCTACATGTCCAAGGGACACCACCCACCGGCTTGTTTGATTTTAATATGTGATATTCATATATGCGAATAACACACTCAATTATGTAGATAATACAGAAGAGCTGATACCTGTCAGTCATTGCACATCCAGCTAGTCTTAGTAATCAACTTCATTCAACAGTCACCAAAGTGTTCAAAATATCTAGTCAGAAACGTGACAACAGTGGTAAAGAATGTCTCATCACAGCCCAAACCTCGTCGTACAGAACAGGCGCTCTACAATACATAGTAAGAGATCTCATATCAGATCTGCGGAACTCACGTAAAGACACCTCCATGTCACTCTGAAGGAATACAGCATGGAGGAAACTGGCAGCATCTTTTAACGTGTGCTTTCTAAATGGATCCAATACTGATAAGTTGGAGAGATTTTATGATGAAAACACCAACCACTCTGACTCTGTAATCACAGAAAGTTTGGTTCAGAAAAAGTGTTTGTTTTTCTTTAATGTTACCTTCATCTTTCACACACTGTTGGACTTTGTTGCAGTGGCACTTCAATATCATTGTCTTCTCTTGGCACTAAAAGAAAATGAATGAAAATGGTTTTAAAATACAGTAGGTGGAAAACAGTAGCAGAATTCAGGATATTTTAACAGTGCAGTGTAACGTTGAGGTGTTCACAACAGCAAACATCAGACTGAATGCAGGAGTACAGAGAACATTTAGAAAGACAGCATTATGGCCTCATAATACGGACTCTGTGATGCCCGCTTCACCTTCTTGATGGCTGCATTAACACAAAGCAGAGCTGAGAAATCTGAGAGAAATGTAGACTTGTGATGACTTCATCAAACAGAAGGGGTTCTTTTATGAATGAGGGCATCTTTGGCACACACATAACGTAAGTTGAACATGCTAGGCTGCCTGCTCACATGTGTGAGGTTTTACATACCAGTTTGTCTCCTCCAAATCCTCACAATTTGTATCATCAGTGCGATAAGCACCACAGCCACCAGTGCCAGCAGTCCTATCACCAGACCTGATTTGTCAGCTGACTGTTTCGCAGTCATACCTATAAATCAAACGCAGGAAACACACTCTTAGTGAAAATAAGAATACCTGAGAATTTAAAATATCAAACATCAGCCAGGTCAGTGGCCTAAATGTATCAGGGCTCTTGAGATGTGATCATATTAGTTTTTGTTCAACTTGTGTCCATAAACCATTAAGAACAAAACATCGTTTCTTTTTCTAATCATCATAACAATTGTGAAGAGAACAGGCCATTGAGCCCAACAAACCTGCCAATCCTACGCACCTCATTCTTTCAGAGCCTGGCTGCTCACCTCAATCTTTAGACGGCCAGGGGTTTCATTGTGAGCTGTCTCGTTATTCATGCGTCGACCGCCTAATTCCATAAATCTGAAATGAGCTCACAGGTTAGACTTTCATTCTTATCTACATCACTTTATAAATGTTGTGTCTGTTTATGAGTTTGAGCTCTCCTTCTTCTTATTCTTCCTGTTCAACTTTGCTCACTTGTATGTTGAGTCAATGCTTTAGCTGACTTTATTCTGGTTGATGAACTCGATACTTTCAGATCCCAAACATATATAAAATAAACAGATATGTTGTCATGTAAGCCACTCTGCTGACCAATCACAAATTCATTGTCAACTAAAGCTAATTTTGTTCAAAGCAAATTGTCACAAGTTTAGAAAGAAAATTGCATATAGTCCTAGAAAGGTCCACATCAATATGGAGAAAGTTGTGACAACATCAGTAAACAGCTCTGCTGTACTCCTTGTTTGACTACTTCTAATGTCACAGATTAATTGCAGCAAACAAGAAGACAGCCTAATGTCGGAGTCCATAGAGTAGTAAACCATGTTCTTAGCAGACTGGTGACAACCAAAATATGCAGCCAGTTTGGGTCAACATGGACTGAGACGAGCGGCTCAATTGATGAGAATCAGAGCAGTCGGCACGGAGGGGAGCTTCTGCCTTCAAAGGTAAAAAGAGAGTTGAATGAAGGCCAGCATGCATCAGTGTGGATGTTCCATCCTTCATAACCTTTTGATTGTGCGTTGAGTCAAAGGGTAACTGTGGTTAATGATAATTTATAAGTACAGATTTATTTTTGTTCACTTTGTCCAGGTATTTCATCAATTTCTGTGACCCTAGAGTTCAATTTTAAGGACTTCTGTTTTCTTATCCTGTGCCTCCACATTTTCCAAACTTTATCTTCCAGTCCACATCCATCCACATCCGGTACTTCAGAACATTAAAACAATTTTGACAGGAACGGGCCACTCATACCTAGAAATTCACTAATCCAATTTGACTAGTTAGTCCAATATAAACTTTTGAAAGGTTCCAGTATTATTTCCACCACACTACCTGGCAGTTTGGTTATCTTTTTATATCCTACGCTACTGTGGCTGCCTGTTTGTCTGTCCAGGATTTTAAATCACCTGTCGCTCACAAACCGTTTGACGTATTGACCTGACATTTGGTACACACATACTACCTGACCTCTGCTGTCCTCTTTCGGGTGATGGTTTTTATTCCTCTTTTTATTTTTATTTTATTTTCTTGTAGAATCAACTCTCGGCAGTGCGCAGCAGGGCGGCCGTGTGGCACATGCGTACGGGCGCCGTTCTCATCCCTACCACCTTCGCTGTCACTTCCTCCACCTCTTCATATCTTAAGTCATTCTTGAGGCAGATTGAACATTTAAGTGCCATCTTAAGTGAACTAAGTAATTGCAACACAAACACGGACTTCATCAGATTAAATGTGAAAGACGCCGATGGATGAAGAGAAGAAGCGGGCCGCTAGGGTGGAGAACAGAAGAGCTGATCACGAAGCAGCGAGCGCATCAACCTCTGAGCAAACGAATGATAAACAGAGACAGAGAAAGAGCATGAAAACTAGAAGTCAAGTGGATTCACTGCACATTATCGTTATAGCAGTGTGCTGTTACTGGTGTCCTAATATTTC
This sequence comes from Polypterus bichir lapradei, assembly GCA_026402145.1. Lineage (NCBI taxonomy): Eukaryota > Metazoa > Chordata > Cladistia > Polypteriformes > Polypteridae > Polypterus > Polypterus bichir. The sequence continues at coordinate 7,716,272 of JANRMT010028174.1, forward strand.
TGCAAACTCCCCCTTTAATAAGTTTTCAACTGTGAAGTTTTCTTTTTGCAAAATGTCTTTTAAAGTAACAACTGAGACCCACCGTACTAATTCCTTTCATAATTTTGAACACTCCAACCATGTCACCTCTTAATTTCTGTTTCCTTAAATTGAAAAGGTTCACATCTCTCCTCGTTATAGCTCATATCTCATAGTCCTTGTAGTCAGACTATTTGCTCTTCTCTGGGCATTCTCTAGCATTGTTATGTTATTGCTAATATTATTTATTTTTTTTGCAATATGGCGACCTTAACTAAACACAGCACTCCAGGGGCTCATAAGTAAAGTGTGCATATGGATAGAAAAAAGCTCAAAATGTGTGTTTGCAACTTCCCACACAAACATTCGGATTTATAAAAGAAAACTTGAAGAGGGAACATGTGTACATTTATGGCAGCTCTGATCCAGCTGTTCCCAACATTTTAGAGAAGTAGGGAAATGCATCTAAACCAGCTAAATGACAACTCATATGCATTATTATATCATAACATATCTCAATAACGGCTTGGTGGTATGCAAGATTATATAATTATTCAAAACACTGAGCCATTATTATAATGTGCACTGATGATACAAACATATTACACCATGAATATGATGCAGTTCCCTTTTAAGAGAGCCTATGCTGTGCATTAGCATTGAACAACTTGCTTGGTTTTTCATCAGTTTATATGTTGTTACTTCTCAGGAACCCCCAGAACGCAGAGAAGGGGCACTGTAATGCCAAGCAAGATGTTGCACACTCAGTTGCAGAGCACAGGAAGTTGCTCGTAAATGCAGGAGGCGGAGTCTCAACATGTCAGGAGGAAGACTGCTTTACCAGCCAATCAGTGTCTGCAGTATCATGATTGCATATATATGAGGTTAATTAGCATTGAGGAATGCTTACAAATGCACAGTTACAAGATGATTATAATTTATACAGGGCAGGTTGAGTAGAAAAGTGTGAATGCCAGGTATTATCAATCAGTTTTTTTTGTTTTTTTACTGTTTCATGTTTTCACGCTCAAATCCATGCACACTTTTAGAAAAGAGGCCCTTGGTGTGGCCTCACTAATACATTATACAAGTTAACCATGATCTCCTGTGACTTGTACACCACACATCAAGGCGCTATATAATCTGACATTCTGTTAGCCTTCTTAATGGCTTCTGAACACTGACAGGAAGTCGATAGCTTAGAGTCCACTATGACTCCTAAATCCTTCTCATAAGGTGGACTCTCGATTTTCTGACTGCCTATTGTGTATTCAAACCTAACATTTTCACTTCCTATGTGTAATTCTTTACATTTACTGACATTAGATGTCATTTGACATAAATCTGCTCAAGCCTGTCTGCTATCCAAGTCCTTCTGTAATGATTTAGCTAATTCTACACCATCTGCCCTTCCATCTAGCAAATGTGGTAGAGGCATGTATATTACTTTGATATTCTGTTCGGAATGGTAGGATGCAATTTTATATGCAGCTGGTGAGTTATCTTGGCCAGTGGTAATCCAGTGCACATCTACTATTTAGTTAGTTGGCTAATGAGCCTGAGTTAGCTAAATAACAGCTACATTGGTGAGAACTGTGCACAGTAGTACACCATTGCCTGCCTCAGCAGCCTTTGAAAGACTACTGTTAAAGGACTTGTGTCAGGCCAAGAACAGCAAGACTATATTCCTAATATTCGTAAAGTCAGCCTACCCTTCCTCATACTGACAACCCGCCTCTTCCTTCCTCCCCGCTATATAAGGTTATCAATCGTCTGCTTCAACAGTCATATTTTTGGTTCAGTCTCGTAAGACTACACTATTGCAAACAGCAATTTTCTATTGCACCGATCCAGGCAATATACGGGGTGGATCCCCCTTGTTGTGATGTGATATTTTGCATATCAGTTGATAAATATTTTGTATGTCTTTATTTGTAACTTAGGCAAAACTAAGTCAGGAAAGTGAATTTTACGACAGAGTTGGGGGAAGTGCCTCAAACAAGTTTGGTAAATGTTTCTCTGAAGTTTCTCAACACCCATCGGAAAGTCAGGCTGCCTAACTGCCGAGCTTTACCTTAACACCTGGGGCCTCATGTATAACGCTGTGTGTAGAACTCACACTTTAACATGGCGTAAGCACGTAAGCGGGAATGTGCGTACACACTGGAAAATCCAGATGCAGGAATCTGTGCGTATGCAAACTTCCATGTTCTTCCGCTACATAAATCCCAATCAGCGTGAAAAGTAACGCTCGTGCACGCGCCTGCTGCCCCGCCCCAGCTCCTCCCAGAATTACGCCTCTTTGAATATGTAAATCAATATAAATAGCCCTTAAGCTCAGCCTTCTGTGAAAAGACAATGGCAAAAGAATGAGGGAAAATAGAAGAATTTCAGCGAATACCAAGTGGATGCAAAGAAAAACGTACTGTTTGTTGGTTTAAACAGTGACATAAACAACAAAAGGAAGCTGATCGAGTGACATAGCGCGTCGGAGAAACTCAAAAGCTCAAGTTCACAAAGTCGCAAAGTGCCCGAAATAAAAAAAGAATTTGTCAGATATCAAAGTCACCATGAAAAGGTGAGCTCACCATTTGAGTGTCATATGAAAGCTTATTAGGGTACACAGATAAAAAAAGGCACACAGTGGGGAAAAAGCACGAAATGTCAAATTTAATCTTGAAGTTTCCACTATAATCACGTAGTTTATTTTGTCATTAAAGTAGAACACCATAAACTTAATCTTAAAATCATTTAATTTACTAGTTTCTCAAATCACATCGTAACTAAATAGCACATTAAATACTTTGTTTTGTATTTGATCTTCTTTGTGCTCTGTGTGTGTCAATCACTACTTGCTTCTTAAACCGGCTTTCTCTTCCTCCGACTGGACACAGAATCCATTACATTTGTGATATTACAGCTCTCTGAATAACTAAAATACTGAGATGTATACGTGATATCATTTTCTTGATGATAGGAGCTAAAGCATGTTATTAAACATGCGAACACGGTGGCGCAGTGATAGTGTGCGACCTTCGATGAAATAATTTATTGCAGCAGTACTGTCTCTTTCAAACGTGCTAACCTCTAATAACCTTTAATTATTAACAATACAGATTATTTAAATGAAGTTAAAGTTTTATCTGTATAATATAATAAACATATTTTGCTGCATTTCATCTTAATAGTGATATCGTCATCATATGTAAATACGCGCTTTATAAAGTGGCGCAGGTTGTGTAATATTATAACTGTAGTGCAAGTTTACAGTGAGGTGATTGCATTGTACTTATAAGTCCTAACAGGTCTACAAGGAGCACTTGATGGACTGATGGAGTACGTTTAGAGTTCTTGGGATGAAACTGTTTGTGAACCGCGAGGTCCGTACAGGAAAGGCTCTGAAGCGTTTGTCGTATGAGTGCAGTTCAAATAGACAGCATGGCTGAGGCAGCGTGTGCTTGATGCTGTATACCGATAATTCACTCTCCGATCAGCTGCTCTGAGTGGCGCAGTGAGAGGAATATGGAAAAAGATGATCTGCTGAGGCAACCCCTAATGGGAGCAGCTGAACGAGGAAAAAGAAGGTGCAGTGAGAGTAACAACGATAAAGCAGTTATGGTATTTGAAATAGTTTGACCATTCTGTGCACCATTATATAGTTACAATCAGATGCACTAATAAACAGTATGTGGTTAATTTCAGTGTATTTGTAAAGCCGCGTCAGGGCAAAAGAAAGGATAACCACACAGGAACAGTAGCACTGCTTTGACGCTGGGTGCCGCCAGTCTGCAAAACTGAGCGGAGAACTTGCATACGACAGGGTATGAGATGCCATGGAAATGGGCGTGGCTTTACACCAAGTTTAGGTTTTATACATCACAATTTGAACGTGGAAACGTTCTTACGCAACATTTCTGTGCGTACACAATGTTTATACATGAGGCTCCTGTTTTGGAGGGCAGGTATAAAGGTGTTCTTTCCCCCCATTGGCCTGAAGTATGGCTGTTTGGAATTGGCTTGTATTAGAAATCTTTAAGTACCATGATGTCCTATTGGCTCTAGGGGTTGGAAAGAAAACCTATAAATTTGCTTGTTTTACCTCACTCTCTCTCTCTCTTACCAAACTGCTGAAGGAGCATTTCATACCATGAACTGAAAGGACAACACAATGAAGAGCACAGCTCGGCAGCCATATTGACACAGGCATGCAGCCTGTTCTGAAGAAAGCAGACCGCAAATGAAACATTTTAAGTAACTAACAAGTCTGTGTGCTGCCTGAAACTACACATCACCATTTATCAGGTTGTATGGTTGCCAATATTCATATGTACTTTGCTTATTGTTATCATTTATGAATATTACCAATAATACATTGTTTAAATTGTAATTTAACTCCTGCTTGTCTTTTATTCCACCTAATTGCCTGAGGTTATAAATGTAGAAGGGAAGGTGGGGAGAAGTTATAAAGTACAATAACTTATAAACAGTGGTAAGTCTGTGAGATTTGAGGCATTCTCACAAAGGCTACATATTAATAATTCAAAAGACAAAACACCCCCCACACCTTTATTTTTGTCTGTTTCTATCTTTGCAAGTGACAAGAGTTGAACAGTGGTTATAGGTAAAGATGTAATCCTGCATGTGCTGAGGGGTAAATCTCAGGGAGCCAGTGATTATCACAGCAGCACTGGTGTAAGACAAAAAGCAAATGTGGTGGATGGTACGCCGGTCCTTTTCAGGGCTCCATTGCACAGCCAAGCAGAAGGGTGTGCCACATGCAATCCAGTAAGAGAAATCCAATTATAAAGGTTAGTTTCAATCGAGCTATTTTCAATAGATATTTTAAAACAGTGTGATTTGGTAGTGCAGAGGCCAGTGTTGAAAACAAAACTCTTCAGGGGTTGAGGTTGGAAAAAGAGGATGGATGTTATTTACTTCACTGCACATGAAGAACTACACGTATCTTGTTAATTGAGAAGTACTACTAATACATTTCCAGTATTCAGTGTTCAAGTACGCTCACTAATGCTAATCCATCCAAAAATGCACAAGGACAACATGCATACTCCACACAGACCCTGGGGCTGTGAGGCAAGAATGACAGGTCAGTGCTGCCATTCTGTTTGTGTTTAAACAGCTGTACTAAACTTACTAAACATTAACCTGAATAATATATACATTGTTAATGGCATAATAGATAGATAAGAATTTTGACTGGGATGGAGAGTACCTGGCAGAAGGGTCATAATGGTAGGTGAGCCTGGATGGAGATGCAACAGAGCTGGGATGATTCCCTGTTATCCCAGTCAAGGAGAAAGAATAATGGCTGGACTAGGGGAGAGTTTATGCCAAGAACAGTTCATCCTCAATATGATCTGAGGTAGTGCCCCCTGGGATGGTCCGAGCTTGGACACCCACAGGTTTCAAAGGGACTCATAGTTCAGAAGGGAAGCCCTGAGGGCACTGCCAGGAGAGGACATGCCTGTGTTGTGAAGCTTCTGCTGTGCAGTGCTATGGCACTGGGTCTACTCCTAGGTCCAACATAAAAGAAAGAAGACTCACCTCGATCTGTTAGATGAATTTGGAAGGAGCTGGACAAGGTCTTCATGGGAGACGTGAGGAAAAGTTCTACTGTATTACTTCTTTCTGTATTAAGAAAGAAATAAAGACTGCATTGGCGCCATTGTCTCAGGGTTTTGAGGCTTTGTGCTGCTTGTAGAATTTTGTTTAGTTCTTGTCACGGGCCTAACCTGTCCCTCAAAAGCACACGTGTACATGATGTTCCAGCAGGCAATACTTTTGTGAATTAAGTCCATTTTTTTTTTAAATAACACAAAAATTATTGCAAAATAACACAATACTTCTTTAACTTAATGCAATATTTGAGCGGTAGGAATAAGCTTCTATAGGTAGGACCAGAGAATAAAGAAATGAGACCAAATGTTGTAATTCAGGTAATTGCTATAAATAATAAGTGCACATCTGAAAATTCTCCATTCCCACAATCTGAGCAATAATTGACCACTGGAGCTGTAATGAACTGGCCTGGAAGAAAACACAACAGTATTTCCCTCCACGCACAGTAAGGGTGACGGTTCAAGGGACAAGATTATCAAATATCAAGTCTCCAAAATGACAGCACAGCATCCCATCCAAGCCCATTTAACAGACTTGCTCTGTTGATGTTGAGCCACAAATGTAAGGCTCTGGAGTTTGCTGAACACTAGAATCTCGCTTGGGCGCTGTTTCTAGTTGACTGACCAGAGCTTATGTGGTAGCTGTGCCAGAGCCCCACCTAAATATATGAGTGGTTTAGTGGACAGGACAGGAGACGAGCAAGTCTGAAGGGCTTGGTGGGACTTTGGATGGAGCCATCTCCTCCCACCCCTCAGTGCATTTAGCAGCCAAAGGAAGGGCAGGCAAAACTGACAAGACAAGGGAGGGACAAGAATTGTGACATTTGGAGTGAGTCTGGAGAAAAAATGTTTCGATTATTTTTACATTGTGGAGAATTCTCTCATATTTTGAGTGTAGAATCAAGCTTGATGACATTTTTGTTTTCTTATTATTTTTTTTTATCAGTGGTGCCAATAATTCTACAGAAGAGGGTGCTGAACTGTTTTTATGGCAAACAACTTTTTATCAAACTGTAAAATGTTTATGTCTGGGTAAATTATATTATGAGGACTATAAAATTGTAAAAAAATCTATCTATCTATCTATCTATCTATCTATCTATCTATCTATCTATC
>JANRMT010028174.1:7764719-7819156 GCA_026402145.1 Polypterus bichir lapradei
CGTGGGACAAGCAGCCCTGTGGGACTGAAGTTCTGTAAGTGCTTCACCAAGTTGGCCAAATGATGAACACCTGGGGCCTTCATCTCGAAGGATAGAGTGAGTGACACAAGCAGTGGGGCAGGGGGCTCAGGTTACAGGGGACATCTTACCAGCGATTTAAACAACTGTCGACACGTGGCCCCTCGCTAATAGGATAGCACTGCTAATCAAGCGTCGACCTTCTCTTCATGTGCCCTTCAAGTATTCAAATCTTAGCACATTAGAACATTAAAGCTGTAAGGGGATTTACAGCCACACCTGCTTTTGTTTTGGTGTGTGAGCTGAACTTAACACAAAAGTTGAAAATTAACTCATTCAAATGGCATTCACCTATTAGTTTTTAAATCAATTTTCCATTGCAGGCCTATAGAGAAAAAAATACTTTAGCTAAAATGTGTTTGTCAACATTGCAGTGGGACTTCTGTCCATCACAGGATACACAGAGCCACCCTCACCCACACTTAAGGGCTACACGCTGGCACACACATTCAAATCCTCCACCCAGTCATAGTTTGTGGGGTTCTGAGTCCCCATGTTCTCTTTATGTCTGTGTAGTTTGTTTTCTGGGTCCTTCCAATAGCCTGACTGGTGACTCTCAGTTGGACACACACGGGGTGTGAGTGTGAAATGACACTACAATGGGCTCACGCCATGTCTAGGACTGGATAGACCTGCTCTAGTAGTATTTGAGAACGTTATCTTAAAATCAGCTGAAAACACAGAGATGGGACTTTAGAGCCAGAGAGTAAAGGCTTGTGTGTTTCATTTATTCCCTCTAAATAGACTTTTCTATTCAACAGCATTTTATACCCTACAATGTCCTCCAGTGATTTTCACCATTGGCTGGTCTTTATTAAGATGCTCCTTGTCGTCTCGTCATAACAGTCATTTGCCATCAAGTGTTCACTCCAAACTGTCTGAATGGCGTCCACCAACGAGCACCTTGCTGATGGCTTCTCCACTTGTCCAATGTGTTTTTTTCAAACAATGTCACATCACCTTAATTAGGCTGACATTGCTTCAGTTAAAAAGAAATGAAATGACAAGATCAGGACAAGTGAAAATAACCAAGGAGTGTCCTTAACTTCACTTCATGGCAGAGCACTTCATGTTTCAATGCCTTTCAAGTTAAGCTTGTGTTTAAAAGATAAAACACTGCGTCTATCTATCTATCTATCTATCTATCTATCTATCTATCTATCTATCTATCTATCTATCTATCTATTCTATAGTGCCTTTCACATCTATCTATCTATCTATCTACAGCAGAACACATGGTGTAGATCTCATGACAGCTGCAGTCAGAGTCAAACTGTAAAGTGCTGTTTGAAAATGAGGCTAACGTGTCCCCGTTGTCACAGTTTCATGGAATTCATAGGCACTCTGCAGCGCACACTGTTTCATGATTTTAGGTTATGGAACACGCTGAAATCTGTGCTGATTTTTAATTCTATTGTGTATTTTCCTTTACTGTGTATTATTATTTTTTTAACATCATCATTGCACAGTTTTTATACTGTTACTTAGGTGGTGGTCATCACTGTGTTGTGTGTGTTTGTATGCCACCTACCATGTTGTTTATGGTCAATATGCATGTTTACCAGTCAAGTGACTTATTATGTCACTGACTCAAATCTATATAAGATGGCAGAAAGCTGTTCTCAAAGTCCAAGTTTTAAGGGGTTGGCGCACAGAAAAGTTAATACTTTCCTAGTTTTTTTTTATATTCTTTGTGCAATTAGGCATTTTTATTGCTATTAATATGAAGTTTAATGCTGCCACTTTGAATTTTGTTTAATATTTTGGTCACTGTCCTTTTGTGTTTCATAAGGTGTTTTCTCATGTTGCCAGTCATGTGTCTATTACGCCATTACTCCTTGCCTATATAAAATTATGCGTAACCCCTTTCAGTATCAAGGTAAGTGGCTATTGAGTCTGTGTTTAGGTAGTAAAAGCTGTACATGGAGATCAGTCTTTGCAAGTTCCTTTTGACTGGAAGTTTGGTTGGTGTTTTGGGTTTGGAGTTTTTCAAATGGCTTCTAACCTTTTAATTTATTTCTTTTATCTCCTTTTCCTGGGGCTTAACAGTCCCGCCTTTCATTTCACTGTGGCTGTATGTAACTGAAATGGCCTATGGGATGGATGAGGAAATTTGCATTGCCGTGAAAGTGCATTTAAAGTGAGAAAAGCTGACTTTAAGAAGCCGAGGCAAAACCAGAATTGAACATCTGCAGATACAATGGGATCCAGTTGACTCCAGAAGGCAGACAGAATATCCAGGGGTAGTCCATCTTGGCCTGAAGACTTCCCAAAATGTCTTAAATCCAGAGGGACTCTCAGCTCACATTTACTGATCAAGGGATCTGTTATGGTGGCTTCCATCCTTTTGAAAGTTTCTCAAGAAAAGAATTAAAGGAAATGTTGGTTACATTTTTAAACTGAAAGTTATTACTTCACAGTCATGGTATATACTTATTTATCATGTTTTTTAAACTGAATTTTTTTATCAATTTTAAAAATACACTGTGTGTTATTGCATTTTAAAGAGGAATTTAAGGGGCACAAGTCCTAATGTAAAAACAAATTTCATGTGGAAAATTAGAATATACCGTGACTGTGCAGATGCTTCAACTTGGGAAATGTCCTTTAAGTTGTGGGGAGAGGTGGACTAGTAACCTCAAGTAATAGCTTTGAATAATACTTATTACATTTATCAATTAACAACAGATTTGCGAATAAGATTACCTGACTTATTTTTAACAGATGTACACACTTAAAATAGCTGCACTTTTAAGACCGATAAATGACTGAGTACATTACCCGTGATATAAGATCTAGCAGAAGATCTTCTTTCAACAAGATGGAATTTAGTCATCTTTACTACAAATTATCCATTCTGCGGACAGATGAGACAAAACTTTTTGGCACAAATGCATAATGCTATATCTGGAGGAGAAAAGGCACTGCAAACCAACACCAAAGCCTCGTCACAACTGTGATATTTGGTTTGGGCCTGCTTCACTGCCTCAGGGCCTGGATGGCTTGTAATCTTTGACGATCAAGAAATTCAAACTTGTTTCAAGACATTTTACAGGTGAGTGTGAGGGCAGCAGTGTGGTAATGTGCCATCCTGGCATTAAAAAAAAAAAAGTTACTTTTGTGTCCTCTGCAGTGTTAAGAGAGAAACATGTGTTTGGGGGAAAAAATACAATTAGATATAAGGAATAAAGCTTGACTTTTCACCCATTTAGAGAGAGCAGAAGGACGACTTTGCTGACTATATGAGCAGCTTCTGGAGATCGCCGCAGAGAGACTTGTGTAGGAGTGGAAAGATGGCTCTGCATTGTCTGGCCGAGATGGCGTTGTCTGTCTCCCACACGTGAACGCGCCTCCCGCAACCTCATAGTGCTGGAAGAGTAAGAGAAAGTGCGAAGCGTCTTAGTATCGGCCTACTGTGGCTTATAAAAGGATCTCGTATCGGCAGTTATCTGGGCAGTAGCACGAGGGCAGGGGGGCTTACTTTCAGTTTTAGGAGAGAAGCGCAGCTCACATCTCAGATACTGGCACAGCTGCTGGCATTTTTAGAGGAATTTAGATTAATACATATCATCGTGTGCCCGTGGAAGGACAACGTTCAACAGCTTAATTGGTTAATTAGTCGTATGAATAATGTTTCTGCTATACTAAGGAGACTCTGTTTTGATCCAGAATCTCTAAAATAAAGCCCCTAATCAGAAGTAGCAGCATTAAATTACACAGATCACGATATAGTATTAATTTTTTAATCATTAGGCAACTCATACAACCAAACACTGCTATTCTTAATATGTAACATATACACTTATTATTATATCCAATCTTTTCTTTCTGATATCCCAAATAATGTAACACCCTCCCTCAGAGATGAAACAACCCCAGACCAGACCATAACCCATATTCTTGGCCATTAATGTTACCCAATAAATGCCAAAAGCTGTCTTAATCAGACTCGTCCTTCCTTATGACTTCACATAGAAGAATAAAAGTCACTACAAAGGCAGATATGAATCTTAAACAAATCCCCTTCACCCATCCTTCAAAGAGGTTTATTCTGTCCTTGACCCTGAAGGTGCCATAAATATCCACAAATAAAACTGCTGGTGGGATATCAGGTACTTTTTTTCCACCAATCTTCCTACCATTGCCTCTTTCTACTTTAATCCACACATGCGTGAATAAATCCCAGCACCAGAAACAGTCTCCAATGTTGATTGTGGTGATTTACTTCCTGCACCTTTCACCAACTTCTTCCTTTTTAATTTTTAAAAGACGTGCTACCTTCAGTGATGTCACCCAACCAACTTTGGTGATCCCTGAAGCCCAAAACATGTTAGGATTCAAGAGGATCCACACAAAAGAAAAAACACCTGACCATTCAAGGTAATAATCTACATACAAACTAACTTATTTCTCCCATTGCAATAATTAATTTGACATCAACATTATATTTAACATACAAGATAAGTGACAGTAAGGTGACCAAGGTACAACACAAGCAGGCCGGGAAGTGAAGAGTGGAGAACATCAGTTAGCATTGGCACTAAATTATAAATGATGGTATTCCCATTCTATTGAATTATTCTTTTGTTTTGCTTTGAGGGACGGGACCAGCTAATAACGTGCAGAATGGAGACAAGTGAAGAGCGGTCTGAGTCTTCTCGGTGACTCACTTCATTTTGCTGCAGTTCATTAAAATGGTCCGCTCTTTCAGCTTTCAGTCAGGTCATTCAGTCGGACTTCAAGCTAGTCCAAAATGAGACGGAGTGCTTCAGATTCTCTTGTGTGTACATCAGCCTCTCATTTAAAATCTTCAATTCAGTCAATGAAGTCTGAGCAGAAAGTGGCACAAGTTAACCTGCAAGGAGCAACAAAAGGAGATGAATAAAAAAGAACAAGTTTACAGTCTACGCATCTCTTCTTCTCTTTTGAAAACAGAAAATGCAGACTTCATAAACGTCTTTGTAAGTGGCAGTGGGTGTACAAACATTTATTACCATTTTATGATTTCTTTCAGATTCCCACAAACCTTTGTATAAAGAAGCACTTCCTGGCTCCTGTCAGAAATGCACTTCTCCTAACCTCCCCAGGTATTCCCAAGCATTTACACTCTGATGTGATGCCAGGTTTACAAGGGATTGGCACTGCTGCACATGGCACCTGGGTGCATATTATAAAGAAAGGCCTCTTTATGACAAATGATGCAAAGATGACCCAGGCCAGGGGTAAGACGTTAATGAGCCAAAGCAAAAGAGGAAAACCAGCTGACCATCTGCACTCCAAAGTGAGTACAAGTGGAGCTATTACTGGACGCCCAAGAGATGCTGACCTAAGGGGATGAGAAGGAGACCGAGGGAGAGACCAAGACGGTTTGACGAAAAGACAGAAGTCCTCCAGGTCTTTAGAGGGCAGCACATGTTACTTAGGTAGCATTTTAAAACATGAAGGTTTGTAGGTTTTATTCCAGGTCAATAGATGGTGGTGCACAGTTTGGAAGTGTGTGGCTGAAGACAGTTGGTACTTTAAGGACTACATGGAGGTCAGGGGTTCACCAACACCAAGGACTGCTGAAGGAATTAGAGCCTGGTGTCCTGTAGCCAAAGCAGGCTGATGTCAGGAGTGGAAGTGACCAAGCAGAGCTACACTGTCAGGAAAGGAGTTGGGACAATAACTCAATGGCAGGAGGACAAGAGTGCCATGTCACACATGAGCAAGGTGGGAGATGAGAATGGAGAATGGTGAGTGTGTGGAGAGATGGGCACAGAAGTGAGCCCCTCCAGCAGTCAGATGAGTTTAGGTCTGTAGTAGGGGCAGAATGTTCTTGGATTTGTCCTTTTCTGTTGTACTTTGTGTGCTTCACATTATTTAGGAAAATACCTGCACCCCTGTTTGGGGGGTCCGTATCTTTACATAATTCCAGGGTCTGAGAGATGCACATCATCACATGATGCTTGTACTTCAGTAGAGAAAAATGTGAGGTCTGATGATAAGTGAGTGGTGAAATAAGGAAAATTAAACATGAATGCAGTTTTAAAAAAATGAATGGTAAACACCTTATTTTTATGTGAAAATTATTTAAAAAGCATTTAACAGCATTAATGTTGATACTCAGTTATTGCTAATACAACATGTTATAGGCATCGAAATGTTCACCTGGAAACAGAGCTGACGTGTGAGACACCGTGAAGATGCAGTAAAGACAGATTTGACAGATTTTATGATCCATTTTCAAAAACCTGAAGTTATAGTGACGAAACATTTGGCTCTGATACATTTTGGGTGCTTGGTAAAAATTACCTTCTTCTTTTGCATTGACCACAAGAGTCTCAGATTCCCATTGTTCGGCGTTTGGTCCTTGTTTCAGTGGTACTTGATGGTCATTGTCTTCTCTTTGTACTAAAAGAAAATTGACAGAAATGCATTGAAATAGTTTGGAGCAGCAAGACTGCGATCTGACACCAAAGACTTCAAGCGGTCAGAGACAGAGTGGACATCAACGGAGTACAAACTCGGCATTGCAGCCTCACGGAAGTGGAAACGTACATACTCTGGAGCGCCCTCTAGTGGCTACAGGAGCATCTTTAGCATTCTTTTAGGCTGTATTTATACTGGGCGGTGCTGACAAATCTGGAGGGTCTGTCACGCGGATAGACAGACACAGAGATGGTGCAGATGTATGCTGACCTCACCTCACAAAAATGAGGGCATCATTGGCACATAAATGACAAATATCTAATGAAGTTTAACATACCAAATTGTGCAACATTCTTCTTCTTCTTCATCATCATCCTCCTCCAAATCGTCAGTGCAATAAACAACACTATCCCCAGCACTGACAGTCCTATCACCAGCCCTATGTAATTGTATGATGGGTTCACAGTTGTAATCTGATCTGTAAGTCAAACACAGTAAACACACTCATTGTGAAAAACACTTGAGCATTTAAGACATAAAATCCGGTAAAGTAAGAGGCTTAAATGCATCAGGCCACTTTAGACATGATGAGTTATTGTGCTTTTTGTTCAACTGGCCTGCTTTTAGCATTCTTAAGATGACAGACTCTAGGTGACCACAGACTGGCTACTCCCATCAAACAGTCATAAGATCTTATTGTCAGCCAGCTCTTCATCAGTCAGTTTTATTGAACTTACTTGCCGTACTTGAGAGATGGTTGTTTTTATTAGTATTTTTTTTTTCCTTAGATGCTAATTTTTTTTGGTTGAGGGACTCTAATATTTCATAAGCAGAATTTATGAGTTATATTTCCGTGTGTAATTTTATTTAACATCTCTATTTCAGTAAGATTTTAATTGTTTTGTTAATTCTTAAGTGTATCATGCCACTACCCTAGAAATGTTAGTTGGTAAGTAATGGGTTGCTGCATCTGCATGGGGGGCAGTTTAAGGACTCAGGTGATGGTAATTCTCCACCAATCCAAGGGGTGGCACTGTGTGATAATGTTCTCTCTCTTCCGCAATCTGCAGACTATAACGATGTCACTTCTGGTGTTGGTGAAGCAGGCTGACATAGCAATGGCGTCTTCTGCCCCAATGAAGGCAATGTGGACACTTCAGAACAGACAGGAGAATTAAACTTTATTGTACGGTGCGCCTACAGACTCATTACCTTTATTACAATTCTTATCATTTAAGCCAAGAGTTCCCAAACTTGGGGTGGCACAGTGGTAGCGCTGCTGCCTCGCAGTAAGGAGACCTGGGTTCGCTTCCTGGGTCCTCCCTGTGTGCAGTTTGCATGTTCTCTGCGTGGGTTTCCTTCCAAAGACATGCAGGTTAGGTGGCTTGACGATTCTAAATTGGCCCTAGTGTGTGTTTTTTCGGCCACAGACCACTTTACCAAAAACTTTTAAAAGCGTCAACCCCCTAGTCATTTACTTTACTTATTCAAATTAATACATTTGTACAGTAGTCGATATTAAATATTTCACTAGATATCAAACTTTTCATTTTAATCACTTGTAATTAATGATTGAAAAAGATAAAAGGACTATGGAATATGGCATTATCTTGTGCAACATTTAATATCGAAACCTGCACTAACGAAAATTAAAGCAAAAAATACGAGCAGAGATTTTTTTACATTTTTGACATTTATGAAATAAATATGTAAATTCAAAATAAATAATAATAGTCCAAGCTGTACTGTCTGCATTTCTTTTTTAGTTTAGTCATATTATTGTCTGAAGAAATAAAAACTTTTATTAACAAACAATTTCGACCTGTGATAAAAAATAAAAAAACAATAAAGTATGTACTTACTTGAAACAGAAGATTTTTGTTCAATCTCGAATAACTAAACGGTGTCCTCTGATTTTCTTTTTCATAGTACTGCTCCTCAATAAATAATTATATTCAAAGTTCAAATCACAAATAAGTACATTACACATCAGACGAACTAATTTATAGTGCTAATATCGAATATCCGTCGTCTCGTCCCACCGCGAGCAAGTGCGGACATGCAATGGTTTTTCATATCCACACTTGCTTTGATACATTCGATAAGACAATGCACAGACATGTTTGTGCTATATATATTTTCATGCATTCTTACGCTTGACTCTTTTAATGACACATTTTACCTTTTCGTTCACAAGTTTGGTATGTAATGTGTTTTTATCAAAAAAGTGTTTTTTTGAATTATTTTACTTCTTAATTAGGTATAGATATTTTGAAGTAACAAACAAATAGCAGTAGTAAAGGGGTCTATTTTTGCTGTCCCAAAATTTTTTTATTGAAACTATCGACCCCTAGAAAGTTCAAATCGACCCCAGGGGGTCGATATCGACCACTTTGGGAACTCCTGATTTAAGCCATTTGATTTCTAGCATTCCATTGCTGTAGCCCTGCCTCTGATTGATTTCACCAATAATTCTTAGTTAAGGGCTTGTCAAACCCTGTCCTGTCTGTCTTATCTGTTTGATGAGGGCTACTCTTGCTTGTTACTTTAATTTACAGCCAAAGAGTCCACTTTCTGTCTCTAAGCGAGGGGCCCGTCTTTCTCCAGCTCTCCTGCACGTCTAAACCTCTGGCTTAATAAACTATTAGTGGTTTCTGACTCATACAGAATAATACAAAAATATGTAGGCATAAGTCTTTTTAATTCTAACTCTTATAACTTAATCTTATATATAAAGCAGACTGTAACAATCTTGCGGTCTTGTATATAGGCATAATGTAATGTAGGGGCCTGAGTTGCCCCTGCGAAAGCTAGCGTATTGTAATCATTTTAGTTAGCCAATAAAAGGTGTCATTTTGCTTGGCTTTTCTCTACATTCATAATGGCTAACACGGTACAACACCCTAGTACTACAGAAGTTACGTATAACGGTAAGAGAGAGGGATGAGTTGTAACTTGAATTCTGATGTTTGCTTACGGGCGGACAGCCCTAACTATACGCGTGTCTAGATGAGTCTGGAAATGACAGGCGATGGCACTAATTGTAGCAGCCATTGATTTAATTGAATCAACATGCAGAGAGTCGCAGACTGGTACCTTTATCGTTATTCACATCTCAAACCTTTACATTCTTTATTAACGTTGTTATACCGTCAAAACAAAAAACATAAACATGCATTGTTTTAACATTTTACAAAGAATAAATTAATAAATAAACAACATATAATCAATTGCATACCTCACTCCATTTACCAAGGGGGCAACAAGTTTAAAGATTGCCATTTTCGAGATCAGCGTTTGCCTTCCGTTATTTCCTCACAGTTTCTCCACACCTCCGGTATTCTACGTCATTTCGTCCCCTACGTGCAGAATGATTTTGTGCTCATTTAGACAAATGCCACAGAACTGATAGTTGACTTACTTGGTGTGATTTTTCTACCATAAACGGGTTTGTTTCAATAAATAGCATCTACTTTGATTTCCTTTATTCTTTCGCATCTCTGCCCCACAGGCTGAGAGACACTGGTGTAGGTGATTGAAAGAAGATGACCAGAAATTGAAAGGCAAGCTGGGAGTGTGTATGATAAATAAAGTCATTTCTGATGGTCCACATTGTTTTGAAACATTTCCTCTGGCTAAAGATGGTTCACCGATACAGTATGTCTGTGTCAAACTCTATTAAACTTGTGAAAAACATAAAAAAGCTTTAATGCGGATGTGGGAAATCACAGCTTCTAGATGACCCCCAATGCTAATGTGAATTCTACACAGAAGAAGCTGTTCAGCCATTCATTTTCCACAAGTAAGCTTCATTTTCATGCCATTTAGACTCCCAGATGTCTACTGCAGTGGGCAGTCGTAGAGGTTGCTGTGTGACTGTCATTTCTGACAGCCTGTTTCTCTACTTACATAGAAAGTAAACTCACACTCATCTTCAGGTGATGTCCTGTTCTCTCTCAGACGTTTATTTTCAATGGTGAAGGACACAGATATCTTCCCTGTCACATTCACAGTCAGGATGCTGGTTCTCTGCTGTCCGTGCTCAGTGTTGTGGCTACTTGGCTCGAGCCATTCAGCAGCTCCTTATTCACTGACCAGTGGACCTTTGGTTTAGGAAATCCCCCAGTAGACGTGCAGGTGAATTTAGCTGGAGATGTTGGTCCGCAAACAGGATCAGAGTAATGATCTGAAGAGACAGAAATATATATAAAAAGGACTGAACCCGCAGTGAGATGTGTTTGCTGTCTGGGTTATCCCCTGCATCCACTGCTTTAAATGACCTTATCATTCACACTGCATTTGGCAACAAGGCACAAAGATAAACAGGCAGGCAGAAGTCAAAACTTCTTTTTTATGAAGTCGCTGGACGCCAAAGGTTTCCTCAGTATTATTATACTTTAAGCATTAAATAGAGATTTTATTTTTACATTTACATTTGTTTGTTTAGCAGATGCTTTTATCTAAAGCAACATACAAAAGAGCTCAACATGATTGAGTTAACATCAGTCTGGGGAACAAGTGTGACAGAACAAAGGGACAGCAGTGAGCACCACAAGTGAAGTAGTGGGGACAGAACAGATCAACACAAGACTTACTGATCCTTAATCAAAGCCATCATTAACTAGACAGACAATCACAGAACAAGAGAGCCTTCAAACGCTTCTTGAGGGAGTCTTAAATTTGAATGGAGGTTGGCAGCTTGAGTCTGGACTGAGCTTTGATACCACCAACAGGTTGCATCACTAGACGCCATTCACTGGCAGACCAGAGTGGCTGAGAAGGACCAATGAAGGGTCTCTATATTGTTAAACTTGGGTCACAGAGTTGCACAAGAGACCAGAAGAAGGGACCAGGTTTCCAAGGTACAATCTCTTTATTGCTGGTAGGTACGGGCACAAAAAATTATTCAAAGGGGGATTTTCTTCAGCACACAGGTTGTGACTGGCAAACAACCTGGTCCAGCTCCCCTCTTCAGGTTAAAAGAAAACAAAGTCTTCTTCCTCAAGCAGGTTCTGCAGCTTGGAAGCAGCGACTGGGGCAGACACAGTTTCGGGGAGAGCGTAAATGCAGTTTTTAGAACTAACCTGAAATTTTTGAAAAATGGGTTTATCCACCTTTGCCAGTTTATTATGAATATTCTTTTTCCTGGAAAAGGGGATTTTCCAAGCTGTTTTATTTGTTTTTTTTCTTTGAAGGGCATTTTGCGTGAACCAGTAAATCCTTTACATTTTTATTTCTTCTATATGCTTCTATGAGTTGGTATTTTTTGAGTGGAGAATTGGTGCCCTGTGCCCCCATAAAATGGGACCGCAGGACACCCATAACTAGAATGGGTGGGAATGATGGGAATATGTCAAAATGACTGGAATTTTGTGTTTGTGGTGAGTATTAATTAATAAATTCCCCCGTGGCTCCTCATCATGCAGGGGACCAAGCCCCTCCCACCTCCACCGCCGATCCAGAGTTCCAATCCTCCCCCCTCCTCAGGTCATTCCTCCTCCCCATTAGGGTTATTAATCCCTAGGGTTGAGTGGTCCCCCATTTTCCCTAGGGTTAAATCCAGCCTTTCCTTAGGGTTAGGAAGGGGTGGCTGATGGTTTCCTGGCTCTAAGGTTAAGTCCTTAGCCTCAGGGCTCCCCACTCATGGTTGGGAGGGGGCAGCTCAGGTCGTTGAAGGGCTCCAGGGTCAAGGTCTTAACCTCAGGGCCCCTCATTTCTTGGGGGTTAAGGTTAGGATTTGGTGGGGGCAGTCGATATTTTAGTAGCCCCAGGGTCATATCCTTAACCTCAGGGCCCCCCATCCTCAGGTTTTTAAAACTAGGGCTGGATAAGGTCAGTTGGCCAAGTCCTCTGCCTAGGGTTAGGGTCTTAACATTAGGGCTGTCCCCTCCTAAGTTTTTAGATTCAGGGTTGGGGAGTGTTAGTTGATCCTCAAAGCCCCAAGGGTTGAGGTTCTTAACATTAGGGTTGTCCATCTGTGAATTTTTAGGTTCAGGGTTAAGGGGGGTTAGATGATCTCCTATTTGCAAGGAGTTGTTAACATCAGGGTCCCTAACCCCTATAATTTTAAGCTCAGGATTGGGTGGGTTAAGTTGATCCTGTTTGATTTTTGGAGTCGTGAAGGAGGAGTCTAAAGAATTTAGAAGAAAAGAAGGTAAGTAAGAACTGGTAAGTATGTTTTTAAAGTATTGAAGTTGATGAAAATAGTCTATTATTTTTATTCTCCAGAGAATATATTGCATGTCTTTTAGACCTATTCTGATAGAAGGAAAGATGTAAAGTCAGGTCTGAAAGAGGATGCAAATAACAGCCTGTTGGAAAATTGAAAGGATCATCGAAAGAGATGACAAAAGAATTCAACGGATCATATACAGAAATGGAATCAGAAGAGAAAGAATCCAAAGAAAAATAAGCTGAGATCTGTGAGGAAGAGTTGGAGTAAACCGAAAGGGCATCTGCCAGCCTTGAGATATTCCAATCATTCAATGGGGGAAGCTGTGGAACCCCTGTTTTGGCATTCGCCGATGCCCCTGCTGTAATCAGGCACCTAGAGACTGTTGTTTTAACCTCAGTCCAGACCTCCCGAAGAAATCGATGCGTATAACCTCTTTTGCGTAATGTATGAAAAAGTAATTGTGTGGCTTGTTCTGCATCTGATGAAATAGTACTGATCCTGTAAAACCGTATTAATTGAGACTTAATTATACTAAAAGTGTGTTTGGCAATGAAAACTAGTCCTTCTATATAAAAGTGGTCAGGATTGTCCTTCCGTCCCGTGAGTGCTACACAGGCGCGGAGTTTCACACACGCCCCGTCCATTTTGCAATGCACGATGGGATTTGTAGTTTCGTTTTTCCAGGTAAAAGATGATTTTCTACTCCAGACTGTGCGATATCTTCTTCTTCTTTCTTACTATATAAAAGCGGTCGGGATTGTCCTTCCGTCCCGTGAGTGGAAAGCGTAGCGGTATTCCGCTTATCACAGACTTACTACTTGCAGCTTGCGGTACGAAGCGACATGATGTGAGCAGAGTTCTGGTGCTCCCATCGTTCGCTTGCTTTTGTGCGCAATGTGCTGGAAAAATAGACAAAATTATGTCTCTGGAAATAATTAATGTTGATGGAGTCCAAATGCCTCACCGCGTAGTAAATATCAGGGGGGTTCAAAAGGGCGACCTCAATATAGAAAAAAAGTTTAAATGTCATCACAAAAATAACAGAAACTACGAGTATTAAAGTAATACCACTCAAATGCAATATAACCAAATTAATGAGTTTGTATAAAATATCAAATTGATCTACATATTGAATTGCCTTAAGAAGTGGTCAACTTAAAAGTCGGTCGCCTTAAAAGGCGGGTCAGCCTAGTCCTCTATAATAAAGCGTGGGTATCTGTGGGTTTAAAATAAATACGAGAATTTAATGTTTTACATGTTGATGATTCTGTTTGAAAATAAATTTCTGTATCTAAAAAAGTTAAAGAAACATGGCTTACTGTTGGGACTAATTTGATCGACCGATGATGTGAATTTAGAATCCTGACAAATTGGTCGAAATCTTTTGGAGGGAAGGTCCAGATGCCGAAGATATCATCCAGATACCTGAAATATGTGAATGGCAGCCTGGGGCACTTACGAAATGCTGTTTGCTCCCATAAAGCCATATAAATGTTGGCATAGGCGGGAGCAAATTTTTTACCCATGGCGGTCCCGTGCACCTGGAGATAAAATTTCTCGTTAAATACGAAATCGTTATTTAACAAGCTGATGCTGAGGAGATCCAAGACGGCCTGATCTGGGTTGTCCAGAGCTGGATTCTCCGCAAACAGTCGGGCAACCGCCTCCAATCCCATGGTGGTATCGATGTTAGTATACAATGACTCTACATCCATGGTGAACATGAAGGAATGATGAGGAACTTTAAGATTTTTAATGACCTGTAAAAAGTGATGTGTCCTTGATATAACTATTATGTAATTGTGAAAATGGGTTGAGAAAGTGATCGATATATTCTGCTATCCTATATGATTCTGAGTTACAATCTGATACAATTGGCCTACCTGCTGGTATTTGATATGGTATGGGCCATGATTCTGGTGACTTATGAATTTTAGGAAGAAGATAAAACTTACAGGTACTGGGAGTAGTCGGTCCTAATAAGTATGTTTTTTGCTTATAATCTATGTAACCTAATTGAAATATGTTATTTATAACCGTTTTGATCTGGGTTTTATTTTTAGTTTGTAAAGAAGTCTTAAGTGGTAAATAATGTTGTTTATTGGAAAGTTGTCATTCTGCCTCTATGATGTATTGATTAGTCTCCATAATAACTAAAACTGATCCCTTATCTGCTGCTTTTTAAGGTTCATTAAAACTTCTCTTTCACTATATGTTAAGTTATCCTGTCCATTGTCCCGTACCTGTAAATGATTAAGTGATTGTATATTCCTGTTAATTAATGTGTGGATGGGTTTTCTAATGTCTGAACTAGCCAGGATCCAAGTGGAGGGTTCCCTAAATTGAAATTGTGGTTGTAACTGAGATGAGTTGTCAAAATAATCCAGTATCTGTAATTTTTTGTGATAACTGTGTATATCCCTCCTCAGATCCTCCATGTCCACCTCAGACCGAGTAGGGATGAAGGTCAGCCCCTTCTGCAGCAAGGAAACCTCCAGCTCCGATAATCTGAAAACATTGGAAAGATTGTCTTCCCGGGCCAGACAAGTTCTGTTTGGCCCGTCACACAGTTTAACTGCTCCCTCCAGAGATCCTGAATCTGATAAGCTGTGTTTGGTGTCCAATGAATCCGGTCCTGATTTACTTTTATATCTACGGAAAAATCTAAAGCGTCTAGGAATAAAATTAGGGTTAGGATTAGTTCTTTTAATATTTGGAATAACTATCCTATTTTTAATCAATAGAAACCTAAAGATAAAAAAATCCTCATAGACTAAGCTATCTCCCCTATCGCATTTTTGTTAATTAATATATAAAATTTTCTCATCTGTTGGTTATTTTGTTTTTAAGGGTAGAACACTATCCAAGAATCGGACTCTGGCAAGGTCAGGATTAGGGTAGGGGATATGGCCATCAAGGCACGCCCAGGTACAACGATTCCTGATATTACACCTTTTTAATTTTTTATTTTCATTTTAGTCTACCCCCCACTTTAAAGAAGGAATAAATAAATAAATAAACAATTCCTTGTTTAGAATAAAAATTCTTTAATGTTAATAGTTATATAGTTCAATAAAAAATAGTCATCCCCTTAAGCTTTAATACTATTCATAATCATTTAAAATATTTATATCAATAAAATTAAATAATTCCATCCAACCCCCAATTTTTATAAAAATACCCTTATATAAGTTTTCAGAAATCGTTCCCACCCCTTAAAATCTTTTTGGTCTAAAATTCCCCCCTAAATTTAGAATTTCCCCCCTAAAAATTCCCCAATCTATCCCTATCCTATTAAACAATAAATACCTAAAAACATAAATAAATAAATAAATAAATACCTAGATTCTAAACCTATACATACATACATAAATAAATAAAGATAAAAAAATCCTTATTTTTCGTTCAGTCCCAATGGGACCGAGGTATTTAAAGCTTCAATCCATTTTCGTTCTGCCTTCAACCGTCTGGTCTTATTCCAGTTCCCTTGCTGCTCCAGGCCAAACATCACCGGTCTATGACCCTCCATCTTGAAGTGTGAGTACAGCACCATTTGTTTCCTCTGGTTGCTGATGAGTCTGAGGTGCTGTACAAATTAGTCCCTCAGGGCGTTATTTGTCTCCCCAATATAGATTAGTCCACAGGTGGAGCACTGGATCCCATACACACAATTTTTGTAGTTGAGTTGAAATCTTTGAAAAATTGGTTTATCCACCTTTGCCAGTCTATTATAAATGTTTTTCTTCCTGGCAAAGGGGATTTTCCAGGCAGTTTTATTGCGTTGTTTTTTGTTTGGACATCTTGCATGAACTAAGATGTCCTTTAGATTTTTGTTTCTCCTTTAGGCGGCAATAAGTTGGTATTGTTTTAATGGTGGATGGGTGCCCTGCGTCCCCATAAAATTTGAATGCTGGATACCCATAACAGTCCTGGCATGGTGTGAGAATGTAATAACAACCGGGATTTTATGATTGGGATCCATACTTGGTACCTGCCCCACCTGTGAGCCCCCTACCTGTGTTTGATCAATCTCTCCCACCTCAGACATCCAACCCGGAGATACACCGACCCCTACCCCCTGTACTGTAGCCTGGGATTCCCCAAATGCCCCAAAATCCAGGATCTTAACCCCTAGGTTTTTAAGGTTAATGTTAAGGGGGGCAAGTTGGTCCCCAAGGACCATAAGGCTAATGTTATTAACCTCAGGGCTCCCCACCCCTAGGTTTTTAAGATTAGGGTTAAAGGGGGCAAGTTGGTCCCCTAGGGTTAGGCTTAGGGTGGGGGATATGGCCATTCCTGGCAGGCACTGGTACACTTGTCCTATTTAAAAAAAAAAATTAATTTCTATTTCTGTTTTTTCCTTTCTCCTCCCCACCTAAGATGTTATAAAAGCTTTTTAAATGTAGAATAAAATTATTTTAAGATCCTAGACATAAAATCAAATAGATAGAAAAATCAATACTCAAAAAACTTTTTTTTTTCCTTTTTTTAATTTATTTGGGATATTAATAAAATCAACATTCCTAAAAATATTGATAAAATTAATAGTGCCCACTAAACCAAAAATCCGTCCCTACTAAAATTTTATAATTAACCGATCCCCACCATCTAAAAACATTTACAACTAACTAAATCTATAAATATATAAATAAATACCTAAATATATAAATAAACCCCTACGTCCAGAGATAGATCAATAAATAAATAATTAAATAAATAAATAAATAAATACCCCCCTATATTCCCCCTAAAAAATTCCAGTAAAAATTTTTTTATTTATAAATTCCTTCCTAACAAACCTTTAATTTTCTTTTTCGTTTTATCCCAGAGGGGCCAAGGTATTCAATGTTGTTATCCATCTTCTCTCTGCCTTCAGTCTCCTGGTCTTGTTCCAGTTCCCCTGCTGCTCCAGACCAAACATAACCGGTTTATGCCCTTCCATTGCAAAATGGCAGTATAAAACAGTTTGTTTATTCTTTTGTGAGTTCCCCCATATAAATCAAGCCACAGGTGGAACACTGTATACCATAAATGCAATTTTTTGAATACATCTGAAATTTTTGAAAAATGGGTTTATCCACCTTTGTCAGTTTATTGTAAATGTTCTTTTTCCTTACAAAGGGGATTTTCCAAGCTGTTTTATTGAGTTTTTTCTTTGAAGGGCATTTTGCATGAACCAGATAATCCTTTAAGTTTGTATTTTTCCAATAGGCTGCAATAAGTTGGTAGTTTTTAAATGGAGAATGGGTACCCTGCGCCCCCATAAAATGGGAGCGCAGGACACCCATAACTGATCTAGAATGATGAGAGTAAGTGAAAATGACCAGAATTTTGTGTTTGTGATGAACATGTATTGCTAAGTTTCCCCGTGGCTCTTCATCATGACGGGGACCAAGCTCCCCCTGCTCCCGCTGCCGACCAGGAGCCCCAGCACCCCCCAATTGTTCAGGCCATTTATCCCCATGAGGGCTATCAACCCGTAGGGTTGGGTGATCCCTCATTTCCCCTAGGGTTACATACGACCCGCCCCCCAGGGTTAAGGTCCTAACTTTAGGGCTGCCCCCTCCAGTGTCTTTAGGTTTAGGATTAGGGAGGGTTAGTTGATTTCCCATCCTGCCAGGGGTTAGGGTTTTAAACTTAGGGCTGCCCCCCCCCCCCAAACCCTTTTTAGGTTTAGGATTGGGGAGGGTTAGTTGATCCTCAATCCCTCCCGGGGTTAGGGTCTTAATGTTAGGGCTGCCCCCTCCAGTGTCCTTAGGTTTAGGATTAGGGAGGGTTAGCTGATCTCCAATTCCGCCCGGGGCCAGGGTCTTAACATTAGGGCTGCCCCCTCCAAAGTTTTTAGGTTTAGGGTTAGGGATGGTTAGTTGATCTCCAACCCTGTCCCTGGCTCGGGTTTTAACATTAGATCTGCCCCCCCCCCCCAAGTTTTTAGGTTTAGGATTGGGGTGGGTTAGTTGATCTCCCCCCCAACCGGGGTTAAAAACTCATCCCTGGAATTGCCTACTCCCAGATTTTTAGGGCTGGAGCCGTGAAGGGCTGATTGAAACCCCAGTTCCCCAAGGGCAGGGGTTTTAACCTCAGGGTTAACCACCAAAGAATTTTTAGCCACAGGTTTGAGGAGGATTAGACGACCCCCTATTTGGATCAGGTTATTAACCCTAGGGCTCCCCACCCCTAGGATCTTAAGGTTAGAATTGGGTGGGGTCAGTTGATCATATTTGATTTTATATCCTAAACAGGAGGCCCATTGGAGATTCCACAACCGGACCGGAATGGAAGACCAAAGTGAAGAACAGGAGGGAAAAATCGAGAGAAGAGATTCCGAAGGATGAAGAAGACCAAAAGGTAAGTAAGAATTGGTAAGTATGTTTTTTGAATTTTAAAATTGATAAAAGTAGTCTATTATTTTGCTCCCCAGAGAATCTGTTAGAAATCCTTCAGACCTATAAAAATAATGTAAGGTCTGTTCTGAAGGACAATGAGAATCAGAATATATTGAAAAATTTAAAGAATCGTCCAAAGAAGTACTTGAAGAATTCAACGGAACATCCACAAGGAAGGAATTGGAAGAGGAAGAATTCAAAGAGAAATAGGCCGAAATTTGCGACGAAGAATTAGAATAAATTGAAAGAGCGTCTGCCAGCCTTGAGATGTTCCAGTCATTCAGCGGAGGAAGCTGTGGAACCCCCGTTTTGGTATCCGCCGGCGCCCCCGCTGTTGTCAGGTACCTGGAGATCGATGTTTTAACCTCAGCTCGGACCTCCCGAAGAAATCTATGCATGTACCCTCTTTTACGTAGTATCTGAAAAAGTAATTGTGTGGCTAATTCTGCATCTGCTAAATTGGTATTGATCCTATAAAACCGTATTAGTTGTGACTTAATTATACTTCTGAAGGTGTGTTTGGGATGAAAACTAGATTTATATAATAATGCGTGGGTAACTGTAGGTTTAAAATAAATCCGTTGGTGATCCTGTCTCAAAATAAATTTCTGTATCTAGGAAGGTTAGAGAATCCTGACTCACTGTTGGAACTAATTTAATTGCCTGATGATGTGAATTTAAAATCTTGACAAAACCGTCGAAATCCCGTAAGGGGAAGGTCCAAATGCCGAAGATATCATCCAGATACCTGAAATATCTAAATGGCAACATGGGCACTTGCGAAAGGCTGTTTGCTCCCACCAAGCCATATAAATATTGGCATATGTGGGAGCAAATTTTTTGCCC
Source organism: Polypterus bichir lapradei (assembly GCA_026402145.1). Classification (NCBI taxonomy): domain Eukaryota; kingdom Metazoa; phylum Chordata; class Cladistia; order Polypteriformes; family Polypteridae; genus Polypterus; species Polypterus bichir. Next base: position 7,784,616 of record JANRMT010028174.1, read on the forward strand.
ATGGCGGTCCCGTGCCCCTGGAGATAGAATTTCTCATTAAAAACAAAATCGTTATTCAAGAGGCTGATGCCAAGGAGATCCAAGATGGCCTGATCCGGTCTGTCCGGAGCCGGATTCTCCGCAAACAGTCAGGCAACCGCCTCCAATCCCATGGTGGTATTAATGTTGGTATACAATGACTCCACGTCCATGGTGAACATGAAAGAACGAGGAGGAACTTTAAGATTTTTGATAACCTGTAGAAAGTGGTAAGTGTCCCTAATATAGCTATTGTGTAATTGTGATAATGGATTGAGAAAATGATCTATATATTCAGTTATTCTATATGATTCTGATTTTGAGTTGCAGTCTGACACGATAGGCCTACCTGCTGGTATTTGATATGGTATGGGCCATGATTCTGGTGTTTTATGAATCTTAGGGAGGAGATAAAACTTCCGGGTACTTGGAGTAGTCGGTCCTAATAGATATGTTTTTTGTTTATAATCAATAAAGCCTAATCGAAATATATTATTTATAACTGTTTTTATGTGGGTTTTATTTTTAGTCTGTAAAGAAGACTTGAGCGGTAAATAATGATGTTTGTTAGAAAGTTGACGTTCTGCTTCTATAATGTCCTGATTGGTATCCATAATAACTAAAACTGATCCCTTATCTGCCGGCTTGATAACTATGTCTTTATTTCTTTTAAGATTCATCATAGGGTTAGGCTTAGGGTAGGGGATATGGCCATTATTGGCAGGCACTGGTCCACTTGTCCTATTTTAAAACTTTAATTTTTCTTTCTGTTTTTTCCTCCTCCACCCCTCCTGAGATGTTATAAAAGCTTTTTAAATTTAGAATAAAATTCTTTAAATCTCCCAAGTCTAAAAGCAAAAAAAGATAAAAAACCAAGGGCTATAAAAAGATTTTTTGAGGGATATTAATAAAATCAAGATTCCTAAAAATATTGATAAAATTAATAATCCCCTCCACCCAACACTCCGTCCCTCCTAAAATTTTACAATTTTAACAACCCCCCCATCTAAGAAAAATTTTTTTTTTAAAAAATAGATCAATAAATAAGTCCCCAAATCAACCCTGATTCCCTCAATCAATACATAAATAATTAAATGAATAATAAATAAATAGATAAATAGGTTAATAAATAGTTAAATAAATATATAAATAAAATAAAATAGTAAATAAATCACTCAATAAATAAATAAATCACTAAATAACCCCCTAGATCTTAAAAAATCCCCCGGTACAAGAAATATTCATAAATTGTTTTCCTAAAAAGCTTTTAATTTACTTTCTCATTTAGTCCCAAGGGGACCAAGGTATTCAAATTCGTTATCCATCTCTTCTCAGCCTTCAGTCTCCTGGTCTTGTTCCAGTTACTCTGCTGCTCCAGACCAAACATGACTGGTTTATGCCCTTGTATTGCAAAATGTTGATATAAAACCGTTTGTTTTTTCTGGTTCGAGATGAGCCTGAGGTGCTGTACAAAGCGGTCCCTCAATGCATTCTTGGTTTCCCCCACATAAGTCAAGCCACAGGTGGAACACTGTATCCCATAAATGCAATTTCTGGAATAAAGCTGAAATTTTTGAAAGATGGGTTTATCCACCTTTGCCAGTTTATTATAAATGTTCTTTTTCCTGGCATTTCCAAGCTGTTTTATTCGGCTTTCTCTTTGATGGGCATTTTGCATGAAGCCGATGATCCTTTAAGTTTTTGTTTTTCCTGTAAGCTACAATGAGTTGATAATTTCTGAGTGGTGGATGGGTCCCCTGCGCTCCCAAAAAATGGGAGCGGAGGGCACCCATAACTGATCTGGAGTGGTACGAGTAGGTGAGAATAACTGGAATTTTGTGCTTTGGATGAATATTGATTGATAAGTTCCCCCGTGGCTCTTCCTCATGCAGGAGACCGAGTTCCCCCTGTCCCCGCCACCGCTCCGGAGTCCCAATCCCCTTCAAATGTTCGGGCCCTTCCTCCCCATTAGGGTTGTCAACCCCTAGGGTTGGTTGGCCCCCCACCATCGTACCTAGGGTTAGGGTTTCGACCTGATGGGTGCCCCCCCCCCACTGTTTTTAGGTTTATGATTGGGGAGGGTTAGTTGATTCTCCACCCCGCCCGGGTCTAGGGTCTTAACATAAGGGCTGTCCCCCCCTAAGTTTTTAAGTTTAGGGTTGGGGAGGGTTAGATGCTCTCCCAGTTTACCAGGGGTTAGGGTCTTAGCCTTAGGGCTGTCTCCCCCTGAGTTTTTAGGTTTAGGGTTGGGGAGGGTTGGTTGATCCTCCACCCTGCCCCGGGCTAGTGTCTTAACATTAGGGCTGTCTCCCGCTAAGTTTTTAGGTTTAGGGTTGTGGAGGGTCAGCTGATCTATAAATCTGCCTGGGGCCAGGGTCTTAACATTAGGGCTGCCCCCCTCAAAATCTTTAGGTTTAGGACTGGGGAGGGTTAGCCGATCCCCCACTTCCCAAAGAACCGGGGTTTTAATATCAGGGTAAGCCACTATAACACCTGTAGTCCCAGGGTCCAGGAGGATCAGACGATCCCCCCTCCGGAATAAGTTATTAACCTTAGGGCTACCCCCCCGTCGGATTTTAAGGTTAGAATTGGGTGGGGTTATTTGATCATTTTGGATTTTTTGTCCGCCACAGGAGGCCCACTGGAGATTCCAGATCCGGACCGGAATAGAAGACCAATAAGAAGAAGAGACCGGGAGGATCGAGAGAGAATAATCCGAAGAATAAAGAAGACCAAAAGGTAAGTAAGAATAGGTAAGTATATTATATGATTTTTGAAGTTGGTAAAAATAATCTACTATCTTGTTCCCTAGAGGATCTATTAGAAGACCTTCAGATCTGAGAAACCCCTGCAAATTTTGTTCTGAAAGAAATTGAAATTCAGAAAATGCTGAAAGGTTGAAGGGATCAATCAAAGAAGTACTAGAAGAGTCTAAGGAATCCAATGGACCTTCCCCAGGAAATGGTCTAGGAGAAGAAGAGTTCGAAGAGAAATAGACCGAGATTTGCGAGGAAGGATTGGAATAAACTGAAAGGGCGTCTGCCAGCCTGGATATGTCCCAATCCGTGAACGGAGGGAGTTGTGGCACTCCCGTGTTGGCATCCGCTGGTGCCCCAGCTGTTGTCAGGTACCTGGAGATAGATGTTTTAACCTCGGCCCGGACCTCCCGGAGGAACCGACGTGTGTAACCTCTCTTACGTAATGCCTGAAAAAGTAGTTGTGTGGCTGATTCTGCATCTATTAAATGTGTATTGATCCTTTGGGATGAAAACTGGATTTATGTAATATTGATATCCCCATAATACTGTCTTACTGTTTTTTCTGTATGACCTAGCCCACAATTATTGATTCCTACCGAAACAATAACATAATGGACTTGTTCTTGTGGTGGTGTTGCTTTAAATATCTTAATAAGGTCTAGTATCTTTGCACCCGGGTAGCTCTGGAGTTCTACCTCTTCAAAATAAACATGTGGGATTCTTGAAATGTTAGAATCCCCAACAATCAAAATGGATTTCATGCATTGTAGTCCCCCTACCCATGGTTTACCAAATCTCCTAGCCTTATTTACTATTGTAATTTTACTCATATCTATTAACGGACGTATTGGTGTATGGGTGGAGGATGGAGGATCAGAAACGGACTTTGATTCCAAAGCTGGATTTAATGAGTCCTCATTCATCTCTTCCTCCCTACTGTGTTGGTGGTTGGAAATTAATGTGTTACCGAAAGTATCACCAGAGGGAGCAGTCGAACCTGTAAGGGAAGAAACAGACAAAGAGTCAGTCCCTCCCGGATCGCCCAGTGCACCAACCGTCAATGAATCACGAAATTGCTCTATCACTAACCCAGGCGAACGGTTTGACACCGCCATGATAGGGGCAAAAAGATTATGCTGGACCCCACCAAGAGGACCAAACCCCGGCTGGCCGCATGTCGTCAGGCTTGATGCCGGTAATGTATCCGTTACGCTAGAAGGAGAAAAAAGCAGAGGTTTGAATTTTGGAGTGGAGATAGGAGGTGGTAATTCAGCCAGAGAAGAAGGGGAAGAAAAATTGGAAGAAGAAATATTTATTTTCTTCACTACCGGGACCAGATTTTTTTTAAATTTATTGCTTTCATCAATTAGAACAGTTTCAGAAGATTGAAGTGCAAGGGGTATTGTATCTTTATTCAATTGTTCTAATAGTTGTTTGTTTTTATCTTCTCCAGGGCCTGCAATTTCCTCCAAAACTGAAGAGCTAATTTGTTCCCCAGAAGAAAATTTGGGAGAGGGAAAGGAAAAGGAGTTGGATGATTGGGCCGTAAAAAGAGGAGTCTCTATTACGTCCAGAGAGGTAAGTTGTACTCTCGGTAAGCAGGATGAGGACATTTTATCACAATCTGGATCTCTATTGGAATTAGATTCCAGATTGTTAATGACATATGTCAAAGAGGAATGTGGAGAAACAATTAAGGGTTGAGAAGAAACAATTAAAGGTTGAGAAGAAACAATTAAAGGTTGAGAAGAGAGATTCAGATCCAATTTAGAAGCAGAAACATTTTTCACTTTAGGGTAAAGATTAGGATTGGATTTGTTAGATCCCCTAGAAGAGAAATCTTGAGTACTCTTATTTGTTGTTACCAAATAATCTGTCTGTTCCTGTTCCATGACGAAAGTCTTAATTGTGTCTGATATCAATTTAGAGGTGGAAGGGGAAGAGGAAGAAGAAGAAGAAGAGAAAGATGAAAGTATATTACTACCCAATCCAAAGTCTATTTTAATTTCTGACTGGTTTGTATCCTTGATGTTATTTTTACCTGTTTTTGCCCTTCGAGTCATCAAGGATAAGGAAGTATCCTGTATATGATTTGATGTGGGCTTTTCTTGGAATCTTTGTTTTGAAGACCTTTTCTCCTTAATTGGAGATGATTTCTTGTCTGGGTTCCTTAAAGAGGTTTTAATAAAAGAATTAGATGAGTTAGACTCAGAAGACTTAGAAGATGATAGAGAATTCGTTAGAGAATGAGATGAAGATAAAGCCTGATCCAATGATTCATGCAATTTCTCTCTTGCTTTTTGGGAAGACAAAGAAAGTGACTGTATTTTAGAATCAGAATGTGACAATTGTATAACTGGGGAGGAAAGATTTTCAGAAGAAAGAGGTACCATAGAAGGATGTAAAGATTGTTGAAACCAACCGGTCCGGGTGGAATCCCTCCCATGTCCTTTTTCCTTTCCACGGTTTATCCGTGTCCATTGTTCCTCCCGGTCCAAGGAGCACCGGGCAGCCAGCTGCTGGAAATCCGGATCCGTATATGGAGAGGAGAGATCGATCTGTAAAACCAAAATGCGTGAGTCCGACAGCACCTCAGAAAACATCTCAATTGAAGTTTGTGTTAGTTTATTCCGATATCTTACTTTTGCGAAATGAATCGCCTTATCTATCTGATTGGAATCATGGACCAGTGTGTTATCTTTTAGACTGTAAAGTTGTTTTAAATAATGTTTGTACAAAGATTGTAGACTAGCCCTTAACCAGTTTTCAGTATGTGTTTGGATTTCCAATAAAACTGGTTGGTCTGGAGAAGCAGGTTTAATGAAGGCAGTTAATTTTTGAGAATGTTTAATCATACCTTTGGGAATTTGGTTAAATTTAATTGCTTTAAAAATAATTTCTATGTGATGGATAATTTGTAAAAGTTTAAAATACCTTCTGTCCCATTGGAATCCATTTCTATTCCTGGTTTGGTTGGATGGTTCTGGATTATTGTCTTCAGGATCTTTATTAATTGGTTGCTCTAGAGGGGAAAACCGATTCGAAGAGTAAAATCTAGATAAAGACATTCCTTAGAATAAGATAGGGAAGGGGTATATTGGAGATTAAAAAAAAACCCGATATGTAAAAAATTTTTTTTAGAAAAGACCAAAAAACAGAAAGTAACAAACAAACCCATAAACAACAAATCAAAAATATCGTATAAATTTTAAATAATTGGAAAAGTAAAAAAGAAAAAAAAAGAAAAAAGAACCAATGACCTTGACAAATTTATTACCCAAAATATTTTAAAATATAAAAAAATTAATATATTTGGCTTACCCTATCCACCGTAGATGTTAGGTTGAGATCTAATGTAACCTTTCTTATCCCTTTGTCCTCAGGTGTAAAGAAAGTTCTGTAGGTTTGGGCAGGTTGGCTCCCCTTATCTATTTGTGGCCTATATTATTCCAGGTATACTTTAAGTGCTATTTAGTTATAAGTGCTTGTAATGAAATACTATAATGTTAATTACATAAATAATGTAAATTACATAAATAAGTGCTAGTCTATTATTCTATCTACCATGCTATAAATATACAACATGCAAAAAACAAACAATGAGAAATGAAAAAAAAATTTTAAATACAAAAAAGGAAAAATATATAAAAAAAGGTTTAGGTATACCTTGGAAAAAGAAAAAGAAAACTTAATATTCAGGCCTGATAAAAATAAAAAAAGGTACCATACTCACAAAACCTCAGAGCTCTAGAGGATCAAAAATCAAAAAAGGTTATTTCCTAGCTATATTTCCTAGCTTCTAGCCATGTTGTAAACCCCCAGTGCCCCGTCGTCTCCCTGTAACCCTCGTCTTAACGGCTGCCCCACTGCCTACTCTGTCATCATCTTGATATGTTCACCCCTTGCACCCTGTGCCCTCTAGTGGCCATGTGATGTTTTCATCTTGACCTGGCTCTCTTTCTTGGACAAACATCAGGGAGCCCTTGACACTGGTGGATCCTTTTTCCTCTGGCATCCTTGGGAACATTGTAGTCTTCCATCTGGGCTCCTTCTCTGTCCCACACACTTTGGTGCCCCCCTGCCTGTAGACCTTCCAGGGCACTCAGCACACTTGCATGTCTCATCACCCCCTAGTGGCTGCCATTTGACCAGTATTGCTTGCAGGACATCTCCTGCTGCCAGTGTAGATCTGTCTGTTTCACAGCCCCTCACTCTGCCCCTTGTCAAGCTGGTTGTACCCTTGACCCTGGTAACCTCATACCAGCAAGAGATCACTGCACACAAAGCACATCAAGCTAACGTACCATAAGTCTATGTAATCCAATTCTTCCCTCCTTTCCTCAGTCCGCCATTCCCTTTAAAAAGAAAAGTTTCCCACAGAAACATCCATTTCCTGCTTAGATAGCAAAATGACGCCTGCACTAGGCAGCTGGACTCCTTACCAGGCGGGATCCTACCAGAACTTGGTCGTCCACGATCACACCTGAAGGGATCTTTCTTAGATGACCTCCTGGCCATATAACACAATGACGGCCACTCCAGAAAGCCAACCCGCTTGTAGTGTTATGTAAGCTCGCTACAACTCGTTATCTTCGTTATGAACAGATCATCATTGAATGGTGCAGCTTCTACTGTATCAAACAATTACTGAAAGAAATAAGAGCTAGGACCCCCATATGCATTTGCCTTTGGTTTATATATTCTTTAATGCTTGCAGTTGGGGTGTCATTTAAGCTCCGCCCCCAGCCCCTCCTTTCTCTGTTATTACTGGTGCTGCGGACACATGATGGGAAGGGCCAGAGAAATATTGGGACTATTAGCATGGCGGTCTGTCAAATCCTGGTGGTCTCTTTGAGTGATCGCTTGATAGAAGATGGCCCTATCAACCCCAGTCTGCCATTGCTTAGCGCAGCATTTCTCAACCTTTACGTATTTGCGACCGGAGTTTTCATAACAATTTTAATCGTGCCCCCCCAACGTTTTTTTAAAAAGGAGCCCACTAATATTAATTTGATCTTTTTTAATTAATGATATATCACAGACACATTTTATTATACCTACTTAACTTTTATCAACATTTATCTAACTCTATATTTATTTTTCTAGTATCAGAATGTAGTTTAAGTTAATTTGTTTTGGTTTCAATAGATGTATTTTTCAAATTTTCGATTCTTGTTTTCTTTTTTTCACATCTTCGCGCCCCCCTAGGGGGTCCTGCCCCACAGTTTAAGAATCACTGGCTTAGCGTTAGTCTACGGCTGAACACTTGTGAGGTTTCACAAAGTGAACTTCTGTTGCTAGTAGAAAATATCTGGTAGATCATTAGTGATCTGTTAACCCTTTGTTGTCTCCCTTGTTTCATCGCCTCACTTTTAATCTCTAACGGTCGTCTAAGGTGCGCTCCACTAAACTCCATTACAAGTTTTTAAATCCCAAGCCCCGAGACTCCACTTCAGGTGAGACGAGGACAGCCGACCTTTTATTTTAAAAAACACACACTTGGAGGCACAAATAATGTTTCTATAAGGAAACTGTTTTATTTCACATTATTCAATTTACAGTCAGCAAAATAAGATCCCTTACCCTAAACAGAATATCCAGAATTGAACCATGAAAGTCACAGTTTGATCTTGTTATACTTAGACATTTCATAAAATCAAAGATTATGTAACATACACACTTGTAATGTAATCCGTTCTTTTCCTTTTGATAGAGCCAGTAATGTAACATCCTACCTCAAAGAAGAAACAAACCCACACCAGACCATGACCCACATACTCGGCCATTGATGTTACCCAATAAATGCCATCTTAATCTGTCTGATCCTTCATTACGACTTGGTAAAGCAGAATTAAAGTCCCGTCACAGGCCACTCCATAGGAGCTCCAGACCAATCCATGTGACTCACTCACATTTATTTATTCTGTCCTTGACACTAGAGGCACCAATGAGACAGATCCACAGGTGGGATGGCCCATGTCTTCTTCCCTTCTCCTCTTTCCACTTTAATCCACGTGTGTGTACGTAAATCCCAACACGAGAAATGGGCTGCGACGCTGATTGTGGTCATCTACTTTCTGTTACTCTCACCGGCTTCGTCCTTTTTCATTTTAAAAGATGCACTTTTATTAGTAATGTCACGTAGCAAACTATGGCAGGTCCTGAAGTCCAAAGCATGTGAAGAATAAACGTTTCCCACATAAGAAAAAGCACCTGACCATTTAAGTCAATAATAATCTCAATGCAAACTATTTCCTACAGTATATAGAAATAATTTGATATAAACATGACACGGAGCAGACAACATAAGTGCCATTAATGTGACGTGATAAAGCATAAGCAGGCCAGGAGGTGGCGAGTAGACAGCATCAGTTAGTGGTGGCACAGATTTATAAATGAAAGGTTCACATTTTATTGAATTATGCTTTCACTTTGACTTGAGGGATGGGAGCAGCTAACAACGTGCACAACGGAGACAAAGCTCTTTAGAATGGAGGTGAGTGATGAGCAGTCCGAGTCTTTTTGGTGAGGCGCCTCATGTGGCCGAAGTCCTTTAAAATGGTCGTCTCTTTCAGCTCCCAGTTTAGTCATTCAGTGGGGACTTCAGGCTGGTCCGAAACGAAACGAAACACATGTTTGTTTGCACGTCAGCCTCTCATTTAAAATCTTTGGTTCAAACACTGAAGTCTGAGCACATAAAGTGGCACAAGTTAACCTGCAGGGGGCAAGAAAAAGAATAAAAGAACAAGATTACAGTCAGCCTTTGGAAAACAGAAGAGGCTGATTTCATAACGTCCCTTGTAAAAGGGCTCTGGTGGACGAAGACAACACCACTTTATGAATGTTTCAGATTCATGGAAATCCTTACGGCGGGGAAAACAAGTATTGAACACGTCAACGTTTTTCTCAGTAAGTACATTTCTAATGGGGCTATTGACATGAAATTTTCATCAAATAACGATAACAACCCAAGTAATTCACACATACAAAGAAATCAAAACAAATTAGTCCATAAATTAAGTTATGTGTAATAAAATTGAATGACACAGAGAATAAGGAGGCGCATAAAGGCCTGGAAAGCCAAGAAAGCAGCGGAAATCTGTGAGTATTTAGAAAGCAATCCTGATAGCCCCCCTATCAGTGCAAATGAACATCTGCTTGTTTAGTCCTAATTGGTGGCCCATAAAAAGGTTTCTCATTACCAAGGTGTCACATCTCATGATGGGTAAAAGCAAAGAGCTCTCTCAAGACCTTCACAAACATACCGATGGCATTGGTGATAGATGTCTTTCTAAACTTCTGAATGTTCCAGTGAGCACTGTTGGGTTCATAATCCGGAAATGGAAAGAACATCATTTTACTATAAACCGGCCACGTCCAGGCACACCTCACAAGGTTTCTGTCAAAAGAATAATCAGAAGAGTTGTCCGAGAGCCAAGGACCACTCGGCCCAGAGCTTCAGAAAGACCTGGAATTAGCAGGTCCAGTTGATTCAAAGAAAACAATAAGTAATGCACTCAAGCGCCATGGCCTCCACTGCTGAAGGCAAAGCATGTTGAAGCTCGTTTAAAGTTTGCTGCACAACATTTGGACAGGCCAATGAAATACGGGGAGAATATAGTCTGGTCAGATGAGACCAAAAGTGAACTCTCTGGATGTCCCTGCATACCCCATGTTTGAAGGAGAAATGGCACTGCACATCACCCCGAAAACACCACACCAACAGTGAAGTTTGTAGGTGAGAACATCACGGTGTGGGGCTGTTTGTCAGCATATGGTACTGGCAGACCTCACAGAATTGAAGGAAGGATGAGTGGAGAAATGTACCAGGACATTCTTGATAAGAATCTGCTGCCATCTACCAGGATGCTGGAAATTTCAGCAAGACAATGATACCAAACACACAGCCAAGGAAACTCTCAATTGGTTTCAGAGAATAAATAAAATAAAGCTGTTAGAATGGCCAGTCAATCACCCGACTTGAACCCAATTGAAAATCTATGGAAAGAACTGAAGATCAGAGTTCATAGAAGAGGCCCACGGAACCATCAAGATTCAAAGACAGTTTGTGTGGAAGAATGGGCTAAAGTCACGCCTGAGCAATGCGTGCAACTCGTTTCTCCATCCAGGAGACATCCTGAAGCTATCATCACCAACAAAGTCTTCTCTACTAAGTATTAAATACGTTTCAGTAAGCACACTCAATACTTCCTTCCCTGTGTCATTTGTCACACACGTGCGCTTGGGAGTCAACCAAAGGGACCAGGAATCACCAATTCCATGCCAGGCCATGGGGTGGTGGGGTGCACTAAACCTTCCCTCCTGTACCGGCCCTGAGGATGTCACTTCCTGTCCTGGCCCCGAGGATGTCACTTCCTGTGAACCACCTATAAAAACCCTTCGTCCTCCATACTTAAACAGTTCTGCTTTGGACTCTAACTAGTACACATTGTATGGAAATTGAAGCCTTTTGCACCCAGAGAAACTGTACAGGCGGCTGCCCCAAACCTTCATTGAGTGTCCAGCTGTTTCCTTCACACATTCCACTTTATTACACATAACTTAATTTCTGGACTTCTTTGCTTTGATTTCTTTGTATGTGTGGATTATGTTTTTTGTTACTGACATCTGGTGAACATTTCATGTCAATAACCCTATTAGAAATCTATTTACTGAGTAAAACTTCAATACGCGTTCAATACTTACTTCCTGCATTCTGTCTTAAATGCACCTCCTCTTAATTTCCACAGTTGTTCTCCGGGATGTACGCTCTCATGAGATGCCAGGTTTACAAAGGATGTACAAGACATAGCAGCACTTGAAGCTGTGCAGAGGAGATCAACCAGGAGCATCCCAGGACTTATGGACATGTCCTACTGCAACAGAATCCGAGAATTAAACCCGTTTAGTTCTGAGAAGTGGGGACATTGTACGGGGGCTTATCCAGGTCTCCAAAACTGTTGAAGGCATTGATAAAGTTAATTCAGCAGAATTAGTTTAATTTATGGGTGAATCACATAGTCAGGGACACCCATGGAAATAAAAGGGAAATGCATTTTGGACTGAAGCCAGGAAGCTCTTCAAAATTAAAAGTGTGTGAATCCGGAACAAACAACAACACATGGAGTTGAAACAGAAACCTTGGACAACCTTTAAGAAGGATCTGGATGACACACAGGGACAGCTTAGCTATTACCTAAACAAACGAGTGACAAATGGACAGAAGGATCTCCTCGTGTTTGTCACTGGTGCACATAATACAGAGAAAGGCCTGTTTATGACAGATGATGCAAAGATGGCCCAGGTTAGGGAATGTGAAGATCACGAGCCAGAAAAAAAACATGCCAACCATCTACAATCCAAAGTGGGCACAAGGGGTACTACTACCAGGAAATATTAGAGGATGCTCAAAAAATGTTTCATATAAGGGAACAAGAAGGAGACAGACGGAGAGCCCAAGGAGATCTGACAGCAAGAGAGAAGTCCTGCTGGTCCTTAAGGGCAGCACATGTTCCTTAGACAGGACATCTCAGGCTATGCTGACTTTAAATTTGTCAAGCTGGAATCACAGATTGGAGGCCAGTGGTGTTACTCCAGGACATCAGATGGTGGTGCATAGTTCACGAACTGGGAGACTGATAGTGTGTGACCAAAGATAGTTGGCATTTTATGGACTACACAGAGGCCAGTGGTACAGGGGCACCAATGGCTGCTATGGGGGTTAATCCCTGGTGTTCTGTAGTCAAAGCAAGCTGGCCTCGGGAGAGGACGTGACCCCAGAAGACATTTGAAGTCTCCTCCAACCAGAGCAATATTGAAGCTAATGTTAGGAGAAGAGTCCAGACATAACTCAATAGCAGGAGGACGGGAGTCCTGGATTGCAAATAAGTGAGGTGGGAGATAAGAATGGAGAGTTCTGGGGGTTTTGGGATGTGAGCAAATAGGTGAGACCCTCCAGCAGAGAGACAAGCTCAGGCCAGTGAAGGAAGACCCAATGGGGCTCCAGGCTTCTTGATTTGACAATTTATGATGTGCACTTTGTGTGCTTTGCAGTATTTTGGAAAATAAACGCATGCCTGTATGGATGACCCGTGTCTTTACAGAATTCCAGCATTTGACAGTTGCACAACATCACAAAAACTTTGTACTTCATTACAGAAAAGTAACTGAGAGGTTTGGGGATAAGTGGACAGTGAAATAAGGAAAATGAATGCAATTTAAAAATTGAGTGATAAAAACCAAGTCACTGAGTCATATTTAGGTGATAATGATTTTAAAAGTATTTATCAGCTTTTGCGTTTTGTCATTATATTAATTTAGAAATGTACACATGTGGAGTATCAAATGAGCAACACCAGGAAGATTCAGTAAAGACAAATCTGACAGATTTTATTGTGAAAACTCCAAAGCCCTGAAGCTGTAATGATGATCTTAACTTCCAGAAGGGCAGACCCCAGGTGATTCAAGAGGGTGGCCAACACTTCATCATTCCTCTCCCTCAACACAGGGGCTCCACAGGGCTGTGTGCTGAGTCCTCTGCTGTGCTCCATCTAGAGGTATGACTGCACAGCTGTACACAACTCTAATGTCTCTGTCAGGATTGTGATGGCACAGCTGTGGTCCAGGATGAAGTGGGGAGTCTGTCACACTGGTGTCAAGACAACAGTCTACTCCTGAATGTCAGCAGGGCAAAGGAGCTGATTGTGGACTTTGGGAGAAAACAGCAGAGGCATTGCCACCCCGTCAGTATTAACAGCAATTAGTTTCAGACACATCAGTGTCCACATCACAGAAGACCTGACCTGGTCCAAATATGTTCATAGCTTGGTATCATCTCAGACGCCTCAGGGATCTCAGCCTACCCTCTCAATTACTGAGGAACTTCAACACATCCACCATTGAGAGTATCCTGGTCTTACTGCATTACTGCCAGGTTTGGAAACAGCACACAACAGGACAATGAGGAGCGACACAGAGAGCGATATGGTCAGTTGGACACATCACATCACTGGTTGTGCACTCCCTAACTTCCAGGAGGACATCTATACCAAGTGACCAGGGCAAAGAAAACTATCAATGGTACCAGCCATCTGAACAATGGCCTCTTCTCTGTTTTGTGATCAGGTAAACACTTCCAGTGTCTGTACGAGGGCAGTGTCTAGAGCTACATGATGCCCTATTGTTTGTACACGTTAATCGTATCACTATAATGCTGTCATTGTACATATTGATTTGTATTGAGTCATGTCTGTTGTTTTTTACCTTTTTATAGCAACTAAATGTTTCCCTACATATTGTACTTTGTGTATAATTATATGTGGCCAATAAAATTTGATTTAATGAATTGTGGGTGTTTGTATAAACTTACCTTAATATTTCACATCAGCTACAAGTTTCTAAATGTGACATTTTTAAATGTCCGGTCCTCTTCGCAATGGTGCTTTAATGTCATCGTCTTCTCTTGACGCTAAAAGAAAATGGAAAGAAATTCAATTAGAAAATCCGAGCAGCAAGATGAGCTCCTCTTGTTCGGAATGCAGTCCGGCACTGAGCTGTTCAACCTGTCAGAAAAAGAGCGGACGTGCAAGGATTACAAACTCCACATTATGACCTCACGGAAGTGGCAGGATACACAGTCTCTGGTGGTCTCTAGTGGCTACAGGTGGGCATCTTTTAGGCTGTAATAACATGGATCAGGGCTGGCAGACACTCCGGGCATGTGTTGACTTTACCTCACACATGCAACTCAACACGCCTAAAACTGTGGACTTCAGGAGGGGCCCACCAATATCACCTCCCCTCTCTAAACTTAACAATAAGGCTCCAGTTGTGGAAACCTTCACGTCACTGGGCTCCATAATCACACAGAACTTGACATGGAAGATCAACATGGACTACATCACGAAAAAGTCACAGCACTGGATGAACTTTCTACGACGGCTGACGGAGTTCAATCTACCACAGCAGCTGCCGATGAGTCTGTTCTCAGCTCATCCATCACATGTTGGTGTGGATCAGCAAATAAACACGATAAGAAACAGAGACAATGAATAACCAGCTCTGCCAAAAAGATCACTGGCACCAGTCTTCCCACCTTACAGGACCTGTGCTGTTCCTGAGTCATGAAGCGGGCAGGGAAAATCATAACTGATCAACCAGCACCTCTTTGAACTTCTCCCATCTGCCCGGCGTTACACACTAAACTACACCAAAACAAGCAGATTTAATGACAGTTTCTGTCCACAGGCCATCAGGTTTACCAATGGTTCATTTGGCTGCCCCTGCTCAGTCTGGACACCCCACTCCAACGCCCTCCTCTCTCACAATATTCCTATATGTGGGCTAATGTGGGTTCATTTCAGTATTTCCTGCACTGCCTTGCACTTTGTAATCATACGTTTACACTGCATGTCTTGTATTTGTCTCGGGTGTGTACTCATCGATTGTGTCTGCGTCTCTCTTGAAATTAGACGTGGGGAGCCATCAGAAAAAAAAGTCAAAGTCCAGACTATGTGTCCAGGCTTGGCCAATAAATGTGAAGCTGATTCCAAAGAGAGAAACTTCAAAAATGAGGACATCTTGGGCACAAGTTTGATAAATGTATAATGATGATGATGAACTTATTGAAAATGGCTGCCTGTATGTTCGTACTTATTAAGTTTAACATACCATTCGGTGTCATACTCTTCTTCTTCTTAATCATCATCTTCATCAAAATGATAATGAGAGTCAGCGCAATAAGCACCACTGACAGTCCTATCACAAGGCCTAATTGCATGTCTGCTTCTTTGGGAACTCCCTTCCCATCTGTAATCAGGAAACACACAAGTAATGAAAAAGTGAAAGACATGAGCATTTCAAAATATAAAATCAGAAACATCTGCGCCTTAAATGTATCAGGGCTCTCAAGGCACAAGGAGTCATTTACTTGCTGGCTAAAGTGACACGTTTTAAGCATTGTTAACAACATGGCGTCCAGTAGGTGACCTGTAGAATTTTGTCCAAGATTACGCATTTGAAAACAAGTGCTGGTTTAGTGCTTTAGGTTCACAATTAGCTTCCATCC
Source organism: Polypterus bichir lapradei (assembly GCA_026402145.1). Taxonomy (NCBI): domain Eukaryota; kingdom Metazoa; phylum Chordata; class Cladistia; order Polypteriformes; family Polypteridae; genus Polypterus; species Polypterus bichir. The sequence continues at coordinate 7,800,459 of JANRMT010028174.1, forward strand.
ATCCATCCATTATCCAACCTGCTATATCCTAACACAGCCAATGCCAGCCAACACAGGGCACAAGGCCCACCGCAGGGCACACACACATACACACACACACACCAAGCACAATTTAGGATCACCAATGCACCTAACCTGCATGTCTTTGGACTGTGGGAGGAATCCGGAGCACCCGGAGGAAACCCACGCTGACACGGGGAGAACATGCAAACTCCACGCAGGGAACCGAACCCAGCGTCTCCTTACTGCGAGGCGGCAGCGCTACCCACTGCACCACTGTGCCACACACATTTAGCTTTGCGTGTTTCAATTTGATTCAATTCTCATTCATAACATTTTGGCTTCAGCTGAATTATTGTGCTCAGGCTAACAGGTCCTGGCAATTCGTGATGAACTACAATAACAGTTAAGCCCCTTGGTTTTCCACGGAAGCTATTTAAACCTATTCCTTTTATTCCTGTCTTGTGAAGCCCACACACATCTCCTGGGGCCTCATGTATAATGCCATGCGTAGAATTCACACTATAACATGGCGTAAGGACAAAAGCAGAAATGTTTATATGCACAAAAAAATCCAGATGCCTAAATCTGTGTGTTCGCCAACTTCCACGTTCTTCCGCTCCATAAACCCCGGTCAGCATGAAAAGTAACACACGTGCACGTGCCTGCTGTCCCACCCCAACTCCTCCCAGAATTACGCCTCTTTGAATTTGCAAATCAATATACTGTAAATAGCCCTTAAGTTCAGCGTTCTGTGAAAAGACAATGGCAACTGCACAGGGGAAAATAGAATTTCAGTGAATTCCAAGTGGAGGTGAAGAAAAATGTACTATTTGTTGGTGAAAACAGTGGTATAAACAAGAAAAGGAAGCTGATCGAGTGACATAGCGTGTCGGAGAAACTCGAAAGCTCAAGTTCACAAAGTCGCAAAGTGCCCAAAATAAAAAAGTTGTCAAATATTCAAGTCGCTGTGAAAAGGCGAGTCGTAGCCCACCGTCTGAGTGTCATATGAAAGATTATTAGGGTACAGACAAAAAAAAAAAATAGGCACACGGTGTGAAAAAAGCATGAAATGTCAACTTTAATCTCGAAATTTCCACTTTAATCACGTAGTTTATTTTGTCATTAAAGTAGAACATCATAAACTTCATCTTAAAATCATTTAATTCACTAATTTCTCAAATCCCATCGTAACTAAAGTAGCACGTTAAATACTTTGTTTTGTATGTGATCTTCTATGTGCGTGAGTCACTACGTGCTTCTGCTTTCTCTTTCTCTGACAGGACACAGAATCCATGACATTTGTGATATTACAGCTCTCTGAATGATTAAAATACTGAGATGTATACGTGATATCATTTTCATGATGATAGGAGTTAAAGCACGTTATTAAACATGGGGACACGGTGGCGCAGTGATAGTGACGAGCTGGCATCCTGTTCAGTGATTGTTCCTGCCTCACGCAAGATGCTTTCTGCGTCGTGTGAGACCTTCGATGAAATATTTTACTGCAGCAGTACTATCTCTTTCAAACCTAATAACCTCTAAATCCTGTCCTTACTTTTCTTTCTCCAAGTACCCAATCGCCACACAATCAGCTCTGAATTAGACGTTAAGCCATCTGTAAGCTTAGAAAGCTGATTCTTCAAAACTTTTAAGGAGCATTGAAACATCTTCGTAGTACGTGTTTAATTATTCTATCCGTCTAACCTTCCAGGGTCGCACCAGCCCAGCAAGAATACAGCGTGAGGCAGGAATAATCCGTGAACTTGCTAGCGCTGCGACACAATGTCCTCACATGTTTAATTATTAACAATAGATTATTTAAATGAAGTTAAAGGTTTATCTGTATAATATAATAAACATATTTTGCTGCATTTCATCTTAATAATGATATCGTCATCATATGTAAATACGCGCTTTATAAAGTGGCTCAGGATGTGTGATATTATAACTGTAGTGTAAGTTTACAGTGAGGTGATTGTACTAATAATTACACACAGTTCTACAAGGAGCACTTGATGGACTGATGGAGTGCGTTTAGAGTTCTTGGGATGAAACTGTTTGTGAACCGCGAGGTCCGTACAGGAAAGGCTCTGAAGCGTTTGACGTATGAGGGCAGTTAAATAGACAGCATGGCTGAGGCAGCGTGTGTTTGATGCTGTAACCCGATAATTCTCCTTCTGATCAGATTGCACACTTAGATACAGTGAGATAAATAGTCTGAGTGGTGTATTGAGAGGAACAACGCTAAAAGCAGCTATGGTATTTGGAATAGTTTGCCAATTTGTTGCACCATTATATGGTTACAGGTTAATTAAAATTGGATGCCTTAAACTAATAAACAATATGCGGTTAATTTCAGTGTATTTATAAAGCCGCGTTAGGGATGTGGATCTAAAAAGAAAGGGAAACCACACTTGAACAAAAGCACTGCTTTGATGCTGGGTGCTGCCAGTTTGCAAAACCGAGCGGAAAACTTGCGTATGCCAAGCATTTAGCTAGCGTGAAAATTCATGTGGCTTTACACCAAGTTTAGGTTTTATACATCGCGATTTGAGTGTTGAAACGGGAGTACCCAACATTTTTGTGCATACGCACCATTTATACATGAAGCCCCTGGTCTGTGGCTAATAACATCGAGCACTTCCTCTCCCATTTTATCAACGGGTTATTCAAAGAGAGTGAGTGGTAACCGAAGGACAGACTGGCATTGTCACTTTGAGTATCAGCGTCTGCCATAGTGCTGGTTTAATCTGACAGGTTAATCCACAGGTTGAGCTCTGAGGATTTGAACTGAGCTCACAGTTCAGATTTTCTGCTTATCTATCCCCACTTATAAATTTAGTTTCAGTTCACAACTTTTAAATCCTTGGGCCGTATTCTGAATGTTTGATGGACCTGAGCCTTCCTCTTCCATAATAAGTTAAAAAATAAACTAACAAGCTGGCACTTAACCCTGGCCCTGAGTTCATTGTCACTTAAGTTAAAGTCATCAGAGAAAACGTCAGTCTACATTTGAGAAGAGAGCTGGTGATGAGTACAAAGGAAGAGGTGGGCACAGTCATGGGCATCAAACATTATGTTTAAGTAAGACGGAATCACTACCCTGGCTTGCGTATACATGATGTTAATCAGTTGCATAATTACATTTTTTGTATCAGTTTTATTTATTATGTGATTTCTGTTTCTGGGCCTTTTTGTTTGTGGGAGCAACACCTCCCAGCCCTATAAAGGCTCATGGGAATTGCAGTTCCTTTGCGGTATGTGCTTGGTGGTTTTTCATTCACTTAATTTCATTCATTCACTCATTCATTTTCTACACTTAATCAAGACCAGGTCACGGGGGCCAACAGTTTTAGCAGTGAGACTCATACGTCTCTCTTTCCCCAGCCACACTTGCCAGCACATACTGTGGCATCCCAAGATGTTCCCAGGCCATATTCCTCCCAGCGAGGCCTGTGTTGACCCCAAGGTCTCCTTCCAGCTAGTTGTGCCTCCACAGGGAGGCGTCCGTATCAGTTAGAAGGTCCGCAGCTCTACTCCCGGATGTCTCTGCTCCTCACCAAATCGCTAAGGGTGTTTTTTTTTTTTTTTTTTTTTTTGCTGTTGCCGATTCTTTGTATTTACTGGCATTTTTAACTAATCTGCTTCAGTTTTGGGAATTCTGGTTAGTGTTTTCAGACTAGTTTGATTAGGACTGCCTTGTTGAAAACTCTTTGCTTCCCCCTTCTTCAGCTCATTGGAAATTTACAAATTAGCCATCCTCAGGCAGAGCTTGGACTGTGTTTTGTGAACTTTGCTTATTTTTAAAACTTTTGACGCTAAAAGCATTTTGGCACAGTGTAGGCCAAAGCCGGCCACTAGAGATGGAGCTCAGGCTGCCTTCAGTTGCACCATCTTTGGACAGAAACATGGGAATTTGATTCTGCTTCCGTGGCTAATCTTGGACCATTTCAGGTTAGTGGATTACTACACCATAGAGTTAAAGACATCCAGTCACTCCCACAGTACTCTTCTAGAGTCTTCTAGAACTGGCCTCAGACACACATTTAGGAGAAGATGTCAAGGCAGTTGGGACTTTTAATTACTTAACACTAGAATTACCAGAGCCTATGAAAAAACTCGTAATTCCGTCCCACCTTAAATTGCTTCTTAAATCTCTTCACACCTCTCCGCCAGCGTCCTTTGTCCTCTAAATGTGCTGATAAAGAGAAGCTAGAAGCAGCCGGCTATTCCATCCCCCCACCAATTTAGAACGTGCACAAACTTCTCCCAGCTCAGGCCTTGATTGATTTTCTGGGAGTGAAGCGGAGTTTTAGAGTGGAAATAATAGATCGTTATTAGGAACACACGCATTTCATGTCTGTTCCGTTTCTACAGTAATCTGTGTAAACACATTGTTAAAACAGAAACGTTTTTTATATTCTAGTAGTAGATGACAAAATGTAGGCATAAACTATATAATGTATGAAGCATAAGTCCAAATATCAAAGAAATATTTTTAAAAAAAAGTTCCAAATATAACACAATTGTGCTTTTATTCAAAATTATAACTGCAGAAACAAAAAGCCGCCTTAACATGCGACATTGACAGCCGTTTATTGTAACTGCCTCCGTGGTGCAATTGAATCAGTTCCCATCTGGGAATCAAAAGGTCGCAAGTTCGATCCTGCACCGGTCCGTTTTGAGAAGTAAACTGCTCTTATTCTTACTATTTTACAATAAAAGCATACATTTGATTTCAGTCTGTAACAGCCGGTGCAATTTATGATCCTTGTAAAGGTTAGCTTTGTTTTTTTTTTTTTTAATTCACTTTTCATTCTCTCAGTCGCGTTCAGAATCAATCCATACAACCCCATCTGACACGGCTGTTTTCACATAAAGACGCGCTGTAGCTCTGCAGTGTACCACGATGCATACTAACGCCCCCCCCCCAAAGGGTTCTGACACACAAACGCTGGCGAAGCTGCCTTCTTCGTATCTCACCGTCACTTGATTTTCTTTTTATTCAGTTTTATTGAGTGTTCCTGCCAGTCCCCGCATGTTGCTGTATGCTGTTTCTTTAGTACTCCAGGACATGCAGAGGAGAGAATGGTAAAGAGCAGTAAGTTCGGCGCTATATGCAATCATCAGACACTCCCCATCTGCCCGTTGTTTTGTTATACTTTTACACCAACTTATGTTCCTGTGTTTAAGCATGCTGAAACGGGCATGCTCAAAAAATACACGTGTAATGCCACGAAAAGTAACTAATGCAATATTATTTGAAAACGAACAGCGTCAGATCGGGTGTGAATTTATGCAGGAACTGGAAATTCTCTGATGTGGGACCTTCGCCCAGGGAAGAAATTACAGTGTCAGGTGCTCATTCAGTGTAATAGGAACCATAGCACAGAGAGGTGTGTGCACTGCAACAAGTACACATGTCGTAAATGTAGGAAGGACGGTCTTTGGGTGTATGGGAACTGTTAATATTTGAATGTGATGATTTTATACAACACGGAATGAAAATCAGCAGTTCTTAGCATTGCACCATGCAAGCTGTCGTATCAATCGCCTACTGTAACTTGCTTTCTTTTTTCTTCGGTTATACAGGTAGTCTTGAATAAAAGTGCACTTGTTTTGTTTGCGAAATGAAGTGTCTGCGTGCACTTTTCGTGGCATTACACGTGTATTTTTTGAGCATGCCCGTTTGAGCATGCTCAAACACAGGAACATAAGTTGGTGTAAAAGTATAACAAAACAACGGGCAGATGGGGAGTGTCTAATGATTGCATATAGCGCCAAAGTTACTGCTCTTTACCATTCTCTCCTCTGCATGTCCTGGAGTACAAAAGTAACAGCATACAGCAACATGCGGGGACTGGCAGGAACACTCAATAAAACTGAATAAAAAGAAAATCAAGTGACGGTGAGATACGAAGAAGGCAGCTTCGCCAGCGTTTGTGTGTCAGAACCCTTTGGGGGGGGTGGCGTTAGTATGCATCGTGGTACACTGCAGAGCTATAGCGCGTCTTTATGTGAAAACAGCTGTGTCAGATGGGGTTGTGTGGATTGATTCTGAACGCGACTGAGAGAATGAAAAGTGAATTAAAAAAAAAAACAAAACAAAGCTAACCTTTACAAGGATCATAAATTGCACCGGCTGTTAACAGACCGAAATCAAATGTATGCTTTTATTCTAAAATAGTAAGACAAAGAGCAGTTTACTTCTCAAGACGGAGTGGTGCAGGATCAAACTCGCAACCTTTTGCTTCCAAGGCGAGAACTGATTCTATTGCACCACAGAGGAAATTACAATAAATGGCTGTCAATGTCGCATGTTAAGGCGGCTTTTTGTTTCTGCAGTTATATTTTTGAATAAAAGTGCAATTGTGTTATATTTGAACCTTTTGTGAAAATGTTTCTTTGTTATTTGGACTTCAGGCTTCATACATTATATAGTTTATGCCTACATTTTGTCATCTACTACTAGAATATAAAAAACGTTTCTGTTTTAACAATGTGTTTACACAGATTACTGTAGAAACGGAACACATGTGAAATACGTGTATTCCAAATAACGATCTATTAATTCCACTCTAAAACTCCACTTCACTCCCAGATACTCAATCAAGGCATGAGCTGAGAGAAGTTTGTGCACGTTCTAAATTGGTGGGGGGATGGAATAGCCGGCTGCTTCTAGCTTCTCTTTATCAGCACAATTAGAAGACAAAGGATGCTGGTGGAGAGGTGAGAACGGTTTTAAGAAGCGATTTAACGTGGGACTGATCTACGAGTTTTTTCATAGGCTCTGGTAATTCTAGTGTTAAATATGGAAAACCCAAGATACAAACTGAGCTCTCTCTGTATGGTTTAGTATCCCGCAAGTTGACAAGAGCCCTCAAAGACCCCTGGGATGGCAAAATAAGCAAAAAATTGACCTACTCGGGGGTACGCAATCTGGACCACTGTGACGGACTTTAGCTTCTGAGAGATTTGGTTTCATTTTCATGAGATGCCCCTAAACTTTTAAACCTACCAAACTCTTTTGAGGGTACTCAGCTTTTTATAGGAGCTTTAGCTTACATTAAAAACAAAATAGAAAAACTAAAACAGTTTCATCTCTTCATGTGTGATGACCTATGAGTGTAGAACGACCAGTGAAGTGAAGGCAGCCTTTAGCTCAGTGATGGTTCCAGTCAGAAGGAGCTGCCATCCCAATTCAGTGCAGTAAAGTATCAAACTTTGAAGGAGGTCATTTGGTTTTTAATTGCAACTAATCTGTCAGACGCCTGCAAACCCGCAACCAGAATTGTTGGGTCTGGGGAGGTGGGCACTGAACGATGGTAAGGAGGCGTCTGTCCTTGAACCCCAACTTGAACTCGACTGACGGACACTGTCCGTTCTCTTGGTGTTTCAGTCATACAGTCGATCAAACACAAAGAAATCCTAATTAATAGCATGATATGGGGTTAGGAGGACCTTACTTGTCAGGCGTACAGAGGGCAGAGAAATTCTTACTTGTCTGCGCTACTCCCTCCATCACCAACCACATCATTCACGGCAGTAGTGAATTTATAAACTGCTCAAAGAACTTAAAGGGACACTTTGAAAACACATCAGATCTCCTGCTGGCTCTCTCTGCTGCTATGGATGGATATGGTGATGTGTGAAATGAAAATGATCAACCAACAGAGAGAGGGCTGAATTCAGAAAATGGTACGGCAGGCAGGCAAGTCCATTTTGATGAAATTTCATTGCAGCAACTCCAAATCGTACTCCGTAGTTTGTATGCAGTGCCTGACGTCTTAAAGAGATGACGGATGGTGTCCTGTGGGATCTCCTCCCAGATCTGGACTAGGGCATCACTAAGCTCCTGGACAGGCTGAGGTGTCGCATAGGCTGAAACATAACGTCCCACCCAGAGGTGTCAGGAGAGTGGGCGTAAGGGGTGGAGGGCGGCAGTCAATGCTATCTATTCCTTCATCCTCTCGCCACATGAGGCCGGGCATTATTGTGTACCAGGAGGAACCAGCATAGGGTCTGACAATGTGTCCAAGGATTTCATCCCGATACCTAATGATAGTCAAGGTGCTCGCTGTTGTCTAACCTGTAGATGTCTGTGTGTCCCTCCATGGATATGCCTTCCTCCGCAGACTGACCATCACTGATCCACCACCAAACCGCTTATGCTGAACAATGTAACAGGCAGCATAACGTTCTCCACAGTTTCTCCAGGCCCTTTCACGTCTGTCACATGTGCTCAGGGTGAACCTGCTGTCATCTGTGAAAAGCACAGGGCATCCGCCAGTGGTGGACCTGCCAATTCTGGTATTCTATGGCAAATGCCAATCAAGCTCCACAGAGCTGGGCGAGCAATGAGTACAGGGCCCATTAGAGGATGTCAGGCCCTCAGGTCACCCTCATGAAGTCTGTTTCTGATTGTTTGGTCAGAGACATTCACACCAGTGGCCTGCCTGTCTGCCTGCTGGAGGTCATTTTGTAGGCTGTGTCATTGCTCCTCCTGAGACACAGCAAACCTTCTGGCAGTGACAGGCATGTATTGATGTGCCATCCTGGAGAAGCTGGACTACATGTGCCAGCTCTGTTGGGTCCAGGTATGGCCTCATGCTACCAGTAATGACACTGACTCCCTGCTACTTAACTGACCAGATCAAGAGCCCACAAGTTTCATTGACTTGATGCTATACTCTCATTACAAAGTCTTCCTTTCATTTTTTTGAGCAGTATATATACAGGGTACATATATATATATATATATATATATATATATATATATATTGCAGTGGTCTGGCATCCTGCCCTGTGTTAGCTGGGATTGGCTCCAGCAGACCCCCGTGACCCTGTAGTTAGGATATAGCGGGTTGGAAAATGGATGGATGGATATACAGTACACACATACATAAAATAAATTTGCACTCATGTCCAGTAATATATGAAGTGAGTCTTTATAAAGTAAGTAAACGCAGTTTTGAGATGTCAGGACTAAAGCACACAGGACCACCTGGACTAAACGTGGTGATGTCTGAAGGCAGCACCACAGCAAATCAGTTTCAACATGGAGGACTGACAGAAACAAAAGACGAGACACCAAAACCAACAATAAAGAGTCTTCAGGACAGTTTTAGGTCTAAGGTGTTTATGTGGTTGAGCAAAAATGTTTGGTATGCAACTAAACTAGAAAGAAAGCAATGAAGGACTACGATGACATCTATGACAGACCTACATTTTCAGACTCTCCTTTGGACCACATAAATGACACAAAATCAAGTGAATAAAAGACTCCAGCTACTCTCAGTCTGCTCCTAGGACATCGTTTAGAAGAGTCAGGCAGCCGGAGGTGAGGGTGAGCCACAATGGCACTTTCATGAAGTACACAAGAGCCACAAAGTCAAAGTGATTTCTCAGACTGTAGCTGATGTTTGTTTGAAGGACCCACCAATCACCCACAGAGTGCCAGTCGGCTTTATAAACCCACGCAGGGTCTAATCATTCCTGGCTTTCTTGGTGCTTATATATTCACACAGGGTACGTGACACTTGCCCACTTCTGAGTAATAACCAGGTGCCAGGCTGCCATGGCCGATGCCCGGCATAAGAACTCTTAGGTGTGGTCCTAATGTGATTTGTATTTTAGTGCGCAAGTCTCTCTCAGGACTCTGTTCAGGAGACAAACTGACTACCACCTCAGAATTTAACATGGATGACCATCAGCTTGAGGACAGTCAGTTGGTCAGGTTGAAGGGGCTCATATGTGGTCAATCAGAGGGCACTGGTCATAACTGTGAATCATAAAATGTAATCACATCAGATGGAGACAATTACCATCGTGGCCATTAAAGATGGACAAAGTAGTGGAGCTGTACTTTCATTTATGTTCACTTTGATTAAGAATTCTTCTATCAATACAATTTTTGTTGTAATTTTCTTTTTTTTTTCTACTATTTATTCAGCACATTGAGCTACACTTTGGTACAGAAATCAGCTACAGAAAGAAGTTGTTGTAGTCTGCTAAAGAGGGTAGGAAGGATGGACCTGAGCGAGGGGACAACGCTTGACCCAGTATGGGATGACGGGAGTCCTGTGCTTTAAGGAAAAGGGCAGGATGGACAGCAAACACATAAGGTGTTCACTGAATATATGGCGGCACTGAAGGATACAGAAACCCGGGGCTTCCAAAGAGAGCTCTCTTGGGTTTGTGGTGGATCTGGTGGTGAGGCGCCTGAGGACTGTCCTGGGAAACGACTGCAGATTGGAGAGAAAAAGGGGAGACAGCGAGAGCTCGGGAGGCGAGTGGTTGAGCACAGTGCTTACAAGAGAACCTTGTAGAGACGCACTGACACATCCATATCAACCTGATTCTCGGACGCATGTCGGGTCCTGCCATTTTGTTTTAATTGGAGATTACAAAATTAAGGGTGCAGGCAGCAACAAGACACAAAACACAGTCTGATCCATTAGTGGCTGCTGCGGTTCATTGTAAATGATAGGAGATGCGAGGTGTTACTTCGATCACATGAACAGGGCTGCTATCTTGTGCATAATTCAATTTAAGAAATCACAGCTGTGCTCCTCACACTTTGTGAGAAAAGAGGCCAACAGACAGGCAGACCCCCATTTAAACGATTTGGAATAAAGAAGCAGAGAGACCTTGCCAACCTTACTCTTTCTAGCAATTGCACGTCCTCACAGTGCTGTGTTGGAATGACTTTAGTGTGTGTGTGTGTTGGTTGAAGACTTGATATCATGGATTGTCCTTTCATAACTGACAGCTGTGCGTTTCTAAATCAAATTTGTTGTTGCCTTAACTTAGCCTGTCCAGAGCCAATTTATTCTCCAATTCAGCACTTTCAGGATTTTGTTTTTGGACTTTTGTTTTCTCATATTGTTCATCACTCAGAAACTTTATTTTAAATTATAAGCTCGTTGATTTCTGATAAGGAATAATGTTTTGTTACACACTGTATTTGAATTTGCAAAAAAAAAAAACAAACAAAACAAAAAAAAAGAACAAGTGCATTTTTTCACTCTGACGCTCACAGATTCTGTTACTGTGTACCCTAAAATGACGGCGGAGCCGCTCAGCCACGTCTCTTCTGTGTGTACATGTAGGCCTCCCAGATCAATGTGACCTTAATGGCATTTGTACCCCCGGATGTCTGTGGCTGTCGGCTGGAGTTCAAGGAGCTCACAATAATAGAAGGACAGATGGCACATGTGTGGTGACACCTGGCTGGCTTTGTTTTGTGACTCTGCTGACTTCTGCTGGTCTGTTTCTGTATTTACATATAAAGTGAACTCACATTGAACCTCATTTGATGTCCTGTTCTCTCTCAGACTCTCATTCTCAATAATGCAGGTCACTGACACGTCTCCTGTCACATTCAAAGTCAGGACGCTGGTCACGTTATAACGCCCTTTGCTGTCTCTGCTCATGCTTGTATTTACTTGGCTTGACTCCTGAAACAACTCCTTATTCACTGACCAGTAGACCTTTGGCTCAGGATATCCTCCAGTAGACTTGCAGGTGAAGTTGACCTCACTATCACTTGAAGGTGAAGATAATCTAGTAACAATTGGGTCAGAATAACTACCTGCGAAGACAGAAACACATTTAGAGGAGCTGCGCCAGCCGTATGTGACACGTCTGCCATCTTCAGCTTCATCCTCTGCAGTCCACTGCCACAACTGACCTCATCAGACTGGGCCACGGGGCTGGACAGATCCCAGTTTGACTCACAGAATTGGAGTCGTTTCACAATTTATGAGTAAGTATTTCCTAGAACAGATGTACAAACGACAATAAGCAAACTGAAACTCAAAATATTTTAACAAACGCAGGCCAGTTTGAGCTCCATTGTTGGGTTATGCCCATTCACCTCCTACCATCACACTTGGATCACAAGGTCTGCAAAGTTCAATGGTCTGTCATGTGAAGGCATAAAGAAATAACAACATGGTCATGAAAGTGACAAAACAAATCAAAATACAGTCCATGCACAGTGAGGCCTACAATACTCACCCAGACAGACTTAACATACTGAAAGAAGAAAATCCCAAAAAGTATTTACATTGGCGTGTTACACCAACCTGTGCCTGAGCCTTAATAGAAAATCATCAGAGCTGACGTGACTGTGCAAGACGCAAAGGGCTGAGAGTTTCTTGGAGTTTTGAACTGTGCTGCTAATTCGAAACTGACGAATGTACGTTTATGACATTAAACTCTTAAAAAGAAAAATAGTAGTAAGGTAAATTTGGAAAAAAGGAATGCAAAACATTATTGATGGAAAAATGTGTCCGCTATAACAACATAAGTCATTGTGTTAGCAGCCCTTCCCTCAAATTTCAAGACTTTGAGCGTTACTCTTATTATTATTTTTATTAGTAGTTATTAGTATTAGTACGACTGCTCCTTACTAAGGCTAAAGGGTCTGCACAGGCATTTTACAAACTGTGTAGCGCTGCTACATGAATGGGGACGTCTTAATGTGTTCTGTGCCGAGTCGCGTCTTTCGTGGCGCTGTCCCATTTATGTAGTCTATGGTGCATCTGTGTAAATGTTGTCCCCTGGAAACAAAGGAGGAAAGGAGAACGCTGCAGGACTGTGACCCCTCATGGTGATTTTCCTGTCCACCCGTCAAGTTCATCCAGATTATTTCTTATTTAAATGAGAAGAGGGAAATAAGGAGAAAACAAAAATAAACAGAACACAACATTGAATACATCACGAGAGACAGAGAAACACCGACCCGGGTCGTCACGCACCTTTCCACAGCTTGCTGCTCTCAATGCCAGACCTGTAACGATCTCGCCATTCTCACAAAACCCTGGGGTTCAGTAGTAACGGGACACGCCGCACCCGGAGTCCATCACCGAGCACCTGGAGTACTTTTATAAGGAGCAAGGGGCCAGCGGACATTATTCGGGGAGTCTGAGTTGGGAGGAGGGAGATGGAGCTTGCTGGCGAAGAGTGGAGGAGAAAAGAGAAGAAGGAAGAAGAACTGCATTGTGGTGTGTTATACTGTGCTTTTGGGACTGTGTTGTGCTTGTGGGAGACGAGGAAGACGTTCTTCATATTGTGAAAATTAAAAATTAAAAACGCAAGTCTATGAAGTTATGCCTCCTGCATCTGTCTGTCTGTCTCAGTTTGGGTGGCCGAATCACCCCCTATCAGCCACAAGGGTTAGTACAGCTATTGAAATTGCAAGGAAACAAAAGAACTGGGGTTAGCAGGAAATGAAAAATACCATTACTAAAATTTAAAAATTTTTATAAAGACAAAATAAGTATTATTGTTAGCTTTGAACAAAGAAAAAAAAGGAAGAACTAAAAAGACCTTGAGACCCCACAATAACCCTGTAATGTACACACAGTAATGTGGCTAAAGGGGTTTGAAAAAGCGGATTTAAGTGGAGCATCAAATTCTTTGCTAGACAACTCTTTTAAAATCTTATGAGCCACACGAGCTAATACGGCACTTCTGACGCTACGGACTGAAGAGTGAAGTCTTCAAAGAGAAAGGATGTTGGCAAGCGCAGCATTTCTCAAATCGGGATTGACAGCGTGTAAAAAGTGATGCGATTTACCAGCACTGGCGGAATCACTCCAAGCATGCCAAGCCATGCCAAGCGCAGTCGCCAGCTCGGGGTTTTTGGGCCAGACAGGCCGGGAGTCTCCGACTTGTGCAGCTCAAATGTTCTTTCTTAACAAATCAGGGCTAATGTACCAATGAAAAGGAGCGAGTTTGCTTCATCCTGCACTCTTTTAAGTATTGAAATATGTGAAGGGTGTGCGGTGAATTTGTTTCCTGCCTTGCGCCCTGTGTTGGCTGGGATTGGCTCCAGCAGACCCCCGTGACCCTGTGTTCGGATTCAGCGGGTTGCAAAATAAATTTGGATGGATGGAAAAATGATGACAATCGATTGTGTAAACTTTCTTAAGTGTCATCAAATTAAAATTCGGTGTGGATGAAATATAAACCATTTGTGAACATTTATAATAAAAATGGTTGTTTTAACTTTAACAGGTAAATAAATCCTCTCAAACAGAAGAAAGACGTTAGTTAATTAAACAAATGAACATTGCACGTCTCTGTTCCCTCCGCTCCATGGCCGACGTCACATTTCCATCACTGTCGGATTTGCTAGGCGAGCGTGTCCGCTGAACGCACTTACAGAGGTGACAAGTGACAAGTGAAGCCATCGCTCCTCTCTCGTCTGAGCTCGTCTCGTTTTCACGGTCAAGTCCTCAACTCCAGGAAGACTCTGGGATGAGCAGAGAGGTCAGCCTGGTAGGGCATGTGAACAGAAGCGCGCATCTGATCAGGGTCACCCTTTTTAAATGATCGCCATATCTCCCTTCGACTGTCCCGTTAATCGGTTTATGGGCACGGAATGAACTCGAAGCTCAGCTCGTGTCGTCTGCTTTTGTACATCGATGGAGATTCAGCCGCAGCTCCGCGCCGTCTGTGACTTTCTAAAAGACGCAGCGCTTCCCTTCAATAATGGCAGCGGAAAGCAAATTCGGCCACATTTTCATGCGGTGGCATACTGTACTGTGCAACATCACTACACAGGAGCTCGTCCTGTTCTTTTATTTCTTCTCCCACTCCATTAATCAACAATTTTAGCATGACACGCAGATACGAGGCGCTCCATTAAAGATCACAAAGCCTTTCTCACAAGATGGGTTTAAATGCTCGCACTCCTCACCTGCGACTCGAAGGCAGTGCTTAAACAGGTCTTTCCTGTTGTTATCCTGAGCTCTGTTGTTGTAGTAAATGCACTGAAACTTCTGTCCATCATCAGCTTCTGACACGTTTGACAGGCTCAGTGAGAAGTTACCACGTGACAGTTCAGACTTGAAGAGCTGCGCTCGGCCTCTGAAGTGGGGGTCCTGATCTTTATCCGTTCCTTTGACAAAGGAGTAAACGACGAGACCGTCACCTGCTGTCCACTCGACTGAAATGTCTTCTGCCTTTAAGGACTCTTTAGTGTTCAAAAAGCAGGGAATCTGCACCGTCTCTCCAATGTTGGCAGTAAGGCAGTTGTCACCTGAAATGAAAGAAAGAAACTGAAGTCAGCAAGAGGAGATGAAGCATTGTGGATTGAAAAGAATTACAAATACACCAAAGAAATCCACCAAGAAGAGGCTTCCACAGTGGAAATGACAGGGGGTGCTCTCATAGCATCACTAAACTCTAAAATACACCAAAATTGACTGAAAAAGTAACTTTTATTAACTAAAAATATTCAAGGGGTTGATGAGCAGAACTCAAGATGCAAATGAAGGTAGAATAAAAAAGTGTGCTACCGCTTCGGAGGCGTGACCACGGGGGGGGGCTGGGGTGAGCACTGCCCCCCCAAGACAAGCCGTGCCCACCCTACAAAATGCTCTGGAGAAGAATAACATTTGATTTTCAAAACTGAGTTGCTTTCCAATTGGCCCGTTTGAATTTGGGGCGTTTCCGTCAGTGCCTCCTCCACTAGACAGGGACTGTGCTGCTCACAGTTCACTTCACCACACATTTTGAACCTGTTGACCACATTCTTTAATTAAAACTGCGTATACGTTCCATTCTTCTTTTATTTTCTGGTTGGTAACACCAAAGGCTATGCATAGGTAGCTTATTAAAAAGCAGACATCGTCAACCTCTGTCCCTCCACAAGCTGCTACCAACACGGAGCACAGCTCACCCACGTCGGGAACTGAAACTCCAAAAGATGTAGATAAGCCTACACAATCCTCCAGCTCTGCGCCCGTGTCGGGTACTCCAAACCTCTGCCTTCAACAAAATATACAGTCCGGACTGCCTGACTTAAATATGGGTAGCCCATCCCAGCCCATTTTAATTAATTATCCCAAGCGCGCATTCGGAAAGACACTCTTAAAAGACTGTTTTAGTGTAAGTTGGTATCAATCTTGACCATGGCTTGAATATTCTGTTGTCCATGATGCCAGCTTTTGCTTTTCCTGCCGCAAGTTTAGTGTTTCCAATTCAGACTGCGAGGACATATTCACCAAACACAGCTACACTAATTGGAAAAAAGCTC
The DNA here is from genome assembly GCA_026402145.1 of Polypterus bichir lapradei. NCBI lineage: Eukaryota > Metazoa > Chordata > Cladistia > Polypteriformes > Polypteridae > Polypterus > Polypterus bichir. The sequence goes on from JANRMT010028174.1 coordinate 7,816,516, forward strand.
TAGAAAAAGACGGTGGCGGCTTCCACAAACACGCGTCTAGTATCCCGCACGTCAGAGCCAAGTCTGCATGGCAAGAGTATCAGCGCCGGGAAGAGATGGGTGAAAGCATAGTTCAACTACTGGGTCCAAACCAGATAGAAGAGAATAGATATTATGTGAAAAGCACTGGGGAGGCCGTTCAGTCCCTCGCAGTCAATGAACTGGCTCTGCGTGGTCACAATCACGAAGGTGGGGAGGAGGGACTTTTCCTTAAGTTCTTTGATTACACAATCAAAAAAGATGTCAAACTTGCAGGAACTGTAAAATACATCCCAGACAACGCAAAATACACATCGAATGTAATTCAAAATGAAATAATTGAGACTCTTGCCAAAATGGTGGTAAAAGATATCAAAACCTAATATGAAAAAACTGACTCTCCTAGACTTTACATTAAAAGTGATGGTGCCAGGGATCGCTGTGACATTGAGAATTTGTCTGTAGTGATTAGATTTGTCCAGAACTCCATCCCTGGAGAACACCTGATTGGCATCATTGAACTGAATCAGCTTGATGCTGAATATATTTGTAACCAAATTCTGTCACATGCCTCTGAGCTAGGTTACAGCCCAGACAATTTAGTGTGTCAGTGTTTTGATGGTGCTTCTGTCATGATGTCTGGGGCAAGGGGTGGTGTCCAGGCTTTGTTACAAGTGCATTCCATATGTACACTGCTACAACCAGCAGCTCCATTTAGCAGTGATACATGCAATGGAATCAGAACCTCTGGCTAAGAAGTTGTTTGACTGGTCAAATACATTGAACACATTTTGTCACAGACATTATGTTTCACACACATACAATACACCCACACTGACAAGACTTCTAGAAATATGATGGACCAGTCATTATGAAATCACAAAGTCAACAATGAGGAAGGTATAAGGGGGCTTCTCTCAGAGGTAGCAGAGGCTGGCACTGCCCCTTTTGACATTTGCATAAAGGCATGTGGTCTTCTGACCCAATTAAAAAAGCAGAATTTCTTCAATACAGGAAAATTCCTCCTTCATGTGCTTGGTGTGCTGAAACCAGCCAATGCAATTCTACAGGCACATGCAGTGGATTTGTGCACAGCTGGGGAGATGGTGACAGCTTCACTGGCCACACTGACAGAGATGAGATGCGACTCATTCTGGGAGGAGCATTTCTCTCAGTGTGAAAGTAGGCCTACCAATTCGCTCAAAAGGAAATGGAAAGTTAATTCACAGCTTGATGATAGTATTGTCGTGTCTACGCTTGGGCATGGTGACTCTGATGAACAAATTGCTCCTAATCAGACTTTTAAAAGGGTTATGTTCAGCATTCTTGATAGAGCTATTGTGGAAATGGAGACAAGATTCTCTCAGAGAAATGTTGAATTATTGAGGGCCACATCGCTTCTCCTGCCAAAATCAGAATTATTTCTTGATCATTCTCTTCTGAAACCACTTCAGGCACTTGCAGGCACGGAGCAAAACAGCATGAGCTTGCAAAATGAAATTGCTGTGGCAAAAGCAATGTTGATCAATAAACTGGCAGCTGATGCTAATCTCTCTGAAGCATACAAATGCATTCAGCAGTACAAAGAGGCCTTCCCTAGGTTGCATTCACCATACGTCACAGCACTCATCATTGGTGTGCCTTCAGCTGCATGCGAAAGCTCTTTCTCTACTTTGAACTGCATTCTCACTCCACATAAATCTGAGGCAAGTGCTGGTGATACAGTAAAGAAGAGAAAAACCATCACCATGGAAAATAAAGTAGAAATAATAAAAAGGTCACAGAGAGGTGAAACTCTATCATTCATTGGCAGAGCACTTGGTTACAGTCGGTAAACAACAGCATTTATTAAATTTATGTACCTGTTCTGACTTACATACAAATTCAACTTAAGTACAAACCTACAGTCCCTATCTCGTACGTAACCCGGGGACTGCCAGTTGCCCCACTTGCCACCCCCAAACGCCACTCTTGGTTATGGATGATCAAACCACTGAAGAGTCCTGCAGCCTCAAATCTGTTAAACATTCATGCCCATGTAAGTGCCAAGGCTGCGCTGACCTGTCTTTGGGCCTTAAACTTCTACGTGTTCATTTTCTCCAGCATGTCATCGGCTGGAGTTGTCAATTCCGTCTCCTCAGTCCTCATCTGTCCAGAGCATTGGATTCATTTCCTGTTATAACCATTCGAGACTTAAAATAATATATATATATATATATATAAATACTTTTTAAAAACCACACTTATATTAAGTTCAAAAGTGTACTAAAAAGTAAAAACTAGGTCTCTCATACATCACTCGTAAAATAAAAGGTGGACGCTTGCAAACACTTCCTTTAATATTTCTATCTGTTACTAGTGTCATCTATTGGTGAAATCTTCTTCATATGAAAAGCTAGGAGCGAAATTAACATGGATTAATTGATCAATTAGTGAAACTAATTATTGATTCATGTATTGTCATCGGAAGTAAGTAAGTGTGCAAAATTTCAAGTCATTTGGACAATAGGACGTGGGTTAAATGTCGAGAGATTTGTACCAGACAACAAACAGGTGAAGCTAAAATAAAGTGTGGAAATAATAATAATAATAATAATAATAATAATAATAATAATAATAATAA
>JANRMT010028174.1:7819166-7830628 GCA_026402145.1 Polypterus bichir lapradei
AATAATAATAATAATAATAATAATAATAATAATAATAATAATAATAATAAGAGTGTATAGTTAACTGTGCAAGTTAGGCTTAATGCTGCTTCTTCTTTCATTTTTGTTTGCTTATTTGCATTGTGTCTTTATTGTATTTACTTATTTTTTTTTTATTTTTAGTTACAGTTCTTTCTCTTACTACTTATAAAGTGCTTTTAGACATGCGTGTGTATGAAAATGGGCGACTGACACACATTTTGTTGTGTGAACTCACCTCTGTGCAGATGAACATTCATTCATTCATTCATTCATTCATTCATTCATGTGGGAAGTCAACCTATGAGAATGAGGGGCTCAGTATTTGTACTTCAGTGTGTAACTGAAGAACTGAGAATCCTGGGAAAATGGAGAAAGCCTGCATTGTGCTGGCCATGACACTCAATATGAATTACTTTAACAGGTCTGGGAATTATGTGATCGTGGGTGAGCCTGCAGCATCAATGTCAGACGGAGAGCTCACTTGTACTGATCCTGACACAGTGTGACCAAGAGCAGGTCACTTCACCTGTCCACCTGTCTGTGCTAGAAAGAGGTGACAAAAGAAATGTAAGTGTAAGTTGTACCTCAAGTCGTGTAAGTAGCCTCGGATGAAGGTGACAGTCGTAAAGATGGAATATTTTGCCTTGTCGTTAAAACAGAATAAGTAACTGTTTTGGAAAAGCAAAGTGAATAAGTACAGTCGCTGGCTGCAAGCGAATACGGAGCTAGGAGCGAATAAGAAGCCATCCGAATATTCACCAAACGTCAGCCTCGTGTTCACTTTAGTCATAATTAGCACCCAGTCCTTTCACAAACTCATTATGCGAAAGAGAAAATAATAATCTGTTTAAGTGTGTAACTCCACCCCTCTTCACACTCTTGATTCCAGAAGACAGACAGGCAGTTCCTCTAGGAGAGCTGGACAGGGACCCTCGTAGAAGGTCCTTAACCCATCAGCAGGACCACTGGAGGAACAGGATGAGCACTGGCAGAGCCTACAAAATGACCTCCAGCAGACAGGCAGGTCACTGGTGTGAATGTCTCTGAGCAAACAATCAGAAACAGGCTTCCTGAGGGTGGCCTGAGGGCCCGACATCCCCTAGTGGGCACCGTGGAGCTCGATTGGCATTTGCCATAGAATACCAGAGTTGGAGCCCTGTGCTTTTCACAGATGGAAGCAGGTTCACCCTGAGCACATGTGACAGACATGAAAGGGTCTGAAGAAGCCATGGAGAATGTTATGCTGCCTGTAACATCGTTCAGCATGACCGGTTTGGTGGGGGGGGGTCAGTGATGGTCTGGGGAGACATATCCATGGAGGGACACACAGACCTCTACAGGCTAGACAACAGTGGGCACCTTGACTGCCATTAGGTATCGGGATGAAATCTTTGGACCCAATGTCAGACCCTATGTTGGCTCCTCCTGGTGCACCACAATGCCCGGCCTCATGTGGCGAGAGGATGAAGGAATTGATCATATTGACTGCCCCCACCAATGCTCACTTGCCTGACTTCAATCCAATACACTTCTGGGTGGGACTTTATGTTTCAGTGATGCCCTGGTCCAGATCTTGGAGGAGATCTCCCAGGACACCATCCGTCGTTTCTTTAGGACGTTGTCAGGCCTGCATACAAGCACGTGTAAGGCGTACAAACTACTGAGTACGATTTGGAGTTGTTGCAATGATATTTCAGCACAATGGACTCGCCTGCCTGCCTGCCTGCCTGCCTGCCTGCTGCATCATTTTTTCCCTTTGATTTTCGGGGCGTATTTGAATTCTGCAGGTTGATCATTTTCATTGCTATCAGACAATGTGGCTGCCATCCTGTCGTTCCTCACACTTTACCATACCAGTCCATAGCAGCAGAGAGCAGGATTTTTCTTCCAATGTGTTTTCAAAGTGTTCCTTTAATTTTTTTGTACAATTTATGTATATATATATATATGATAGACACGTATATATATATATATATATGTGTGGCAGATGGCTGGGACCCTTGCCTGGCCGAGACGCCTGGAGAACGGAAGGACCGGAGAGAAAGGCCGCAAGAGGGCAGCCCCCTTGGATTACATCGGGGCCACGGGACTGGAGCTTGGAAGCTCAACCCTGCTGGGGTTCGTAGCCACCCCCATGTGGTACCGGGATCATTCCGGAGCCAAGGACTGCAGCACTTCCTGGTATGGCAGAAGTTCATCAGGGTGCACCTGGAGCACATTTGAGTGCAACATCAAAGGGGCTGCCTCACTCCATTTGCGGAGCCGGAGTCGGGTGGCAGAGGACAGAGCTTGTGAGAGAGGAGTGGAGGCGGCAAAAGAAACAAAAGAGAAAGGAAAGTAAAGGACTGAGCAATTGTGGCTGATTGGCGCATTGTGCTGTGTGCAGAAAACAATAAAATAAAAGCGTGTGTTTTTGGGATGTTTGTCTCGGTGCCTGTTTGTGTCCTGGCTGAACCTTAATAATATATATATATCTATATCTGTATCTCTCTCTATACACACACACACAGAATGGCATTGTTAGGCCAGGCTGAGGAGTTTGACATTTCCAGTCCAGCCTCCTCAGATTCGTATGCAGGGACTGAACGTCTTTCTGGAATCTAACAAAGTAACAGCCACAGACCAGAGGCACTCAGTGAGTTTAGAAGTGAAATGTTTCAAATTGTTGGGTTGCCCGTCTCCTCTGCAGAGCCCAGTGAGAGGTCTTATCAGGAAATTGTAACATTGTTAAAAATCATTGGGCAGCCACCTCTTCAGAGGCGGCTCAGTGATTTTAACAGGAGGAATCAAAAACCGGTTGTAAGCTAACACTGCAGAAGTGCAATTTTCAGTTTGGTGACAGTTTGGATTGCTTGCCGAGAGACAGGCTCATACGAGGGGTCAGAGATGAGGTGCCTCTTACGAGATCAAATGTCACCTCTGCCTCCTTAGCGCATGGAGAAGCACTCGCTTCGGAATCACAGACATGACGTTTGTCATTTCAGAGAAGCTGTGTGTCATTAATGTAAGTGCCATGGGATCTACAGAGGGTATGTCACCAGGGGGCTTAACTAATGAAAGGCAAACCAGCAAAGTGCGCCCACAAAGGAGAACAAAGGGCCTGTGCATCTGCCGAGAGGTCTGAAGATGGACGACACAAGTGTCTGTTCTCTGGAAATTGTCAACAGTGGGGGCACTTGTACCACCAGACGCAAGACTTATGCTGCTGCCACAGGACATGGAGGTCCATGCAGGATGGAAGTGGACTCGGGAGGGGAGTATTCGGTCATCTCAGAGGAGACCCTATGGCCAATGAATGCTCCTGTGCCCTCAACTTGTGGATTACAACAATGTCACCGTGCTGGGTGCCTGCTCTGTCAAGGTCCATTACAATAAGGCCAGCGGTCATTTACACCTTATTAATGTTAAAGGACAAAAGGCCAGTCTGCTCGGTGGAGGGCGGTTTAAAGCCCTAGGTTGTTCGTTTTCGCATACCCATTTGGGGTCAGAGCACATGGTCAGCCATTGTACAGCGCCCCTGGAGCAATTATTGCTCAAGGGTTAGGGTTAGGGTTAGGGTTAGGGTTACGCAGCCTTGCCACAGACCCAACACTGGCAGTCCTCCAGGATTATAGCTGTGTGTCTGAAGAGGGTTTCGGCGAATGTCAGGGTGCAGCAGTCTGCTGTCTGTTTTAGTAGCTTTATGTTTAAAACTGAGGCCTGTTGGGTTTTGCTGTCCACCCAAAACTAGAAACAGAGCTCGATGGTCTGGTGAAGCAGGTCCACTAGTTTCAGTAACTCACCCCCATTGCTCGTGTATTAAAACCAAATGGCGAGGTCTGAATATGTGCTGACTACAAACACACAATTAAGAAGCCATTAGAGGAGCACCCACACCAGATACCACCCATCACTCAGATCCTCACTACATTAGCCAAAGGAAGGGCCTGGCACAAGCGGATGATGCAGCTGCAGACGCATGGTCCCTAATTACCCACATTGGGGCACTCAGAGCTCGTTGGAACATAGAACTGATAAGAGTTCACAAATAAAGCAGTGACAGGGAGTGCATGTATGGGCAGTATGTTTAGTTTGCTGACCTGATACGGCACACACTTAAAACCAGCGTGCAATGCGTGTGAAGCTGGCAAGGCGCACACATACAGGAAGTCTGGTACAATTCTCGCATGTAATCAATGAAACTAATACGAGTTCATTTGAGAGGCCGATTGTATTAGCCACATGGACCCAGGACAAGACGTCCATGAAAGCAGTGCAGTGCGCACATACAACGATTTCTAGAGCAGCAGACCAGTCGCATGTGAATACAATCCGTAAAGTTAATACGCAAACTGACAGCATTTCAGCACAAACCAATGCGGTTCACTCACAAACCAGTAACAGACACACTGGAACCAGTGATATACAAGTGCAGATCAATATGATTGATGTGCAAACCAGCAGCAGGTACATACAAACTGATAACATACGGACACAAACCAGTGTAGTGCACATGAAAGAAAGCGGCATTGCACACACGCCAGCCAATGAAGTATGCCTGTCGACCGATAGTACAGTAAATACTCAGAAAGCAATCGTGTTGAAATGTAAACCAACAGATAGCTATAGTAAAGAATCCCCCTCTTGATATATTCCCATCATTTTTGCTTTACAGCCTTGAATTTAAACACACAAACTAATATTTTTACCAGCTTTACATACTCAATGCAATCTATAATATAATATCCAAGTGAAAAATATCACAGCTACAGTTTGGAAGAATTAAAAAAAATAAAAAACAAGACATACTGAGATGAATAAAGGCCCCCCTCCAAACTCAGTCAGGTGTCAGTGCCCACCATTCCCATTGCGGTTACTGGCTTCCTTCCACCAGTGCTCAGTTGTAATGAGTGTGATTAGTGAAGCTGCTCCTGGGCCATTCATTCCCTTGCTTGGCAGAGCAACTGACAGCAAACAACTGACTAAGGCTGGCAGGCCACTTTCAGAAGATCTCAGGGATAGGGTTGTGGACGGACATAAGGCTTTCTTAAATCTCAAAGGCTTTATCAACCCCAAGGAGCTCAGTAAAGTCCATCATAAAGAAGTGTTTGCTACAAATAGGACCCTTCCTGGACCCTCCAAACTGGAAACTGGTAAGAGAGGTTACCGAGAGGCCAATGGCCACTTTGAAGGAGTTACAGGATTTGATGGCACAAAGTGGTCATTAATGGTGTGCATGTGACAACAATTTCACAAGCGCTCCACAATTGTGGCTTGTTCAGGAGGGTCACAAGGAAAAAGCCACTTGTCAAGAAAGGCCACATGAAGGCTTGTTTGAGCTTTCCCAGAATGCACCCTGAAAATTCAGATACCAAGTAGAAAAAGGTCTTCTGGTCAGAGGAGACCAAAATCAAACTATTAGGCCTCAACACCAAATGGTCCACCAATGCAGCTCACCATCCACAACACACCATACCGACAGTAAAGCATGGAGGGGGCAGCATCCTGCTGTGGGGGGCCTGGGGCTCTCGTTAGGGTAGAAGGAAAAATGGAAAACCTGCTACCCTCTGCCAGAGAGTTGAAGATGGGCAGGATGTTCACCTTTCAACACGACGACGACTCAAAGCACACAGCAAAATGGACCAAATGGTGGCTGAAAGAGAAAAAAGTGAATGTCCTGGTGTGGCCAGTCAGAGCTCAGACCTAAATCACAGTGACAATCTGTGGAAAGATCTGAAGATAGCAGACCACCAACGCTCACCATCCACTGTGACCGAACAGTTAAACTGTAAAGAAGAGTGGGGGGCAAATATGACTCAATCTAGGTGTGCAAAGCTGATGGAGAAGAATCAACAGGCTCAAGGCTGCCATTAAAGCAAAAGGTGGGACAACAAAATTACATTGACATGGGGGGGGGGGGTCCTTTATTCATTTCAGGATTTCGTGTTTTTGATTTTTTTTTAATTCTTCTGAACTGTAGCTGTCATATCTTTCACTTGGATGTTAGAGGTGGCATTGAGTAAGTCAAGCTGGGAAGAAATATTAGTTTGTGTGTTTTCATTTAAGGGTGTAAAGCAAAAAAAAAAGAATATTTCGAAGGGGGGGATTCTTTTCTATACCCACTGCAGGTCTTGTTCAGAAAGCGGACGCCACTTGAGACGGCCTTCCCCTCGTCCAAACACTAACCTTAAGGTCAATAAAATCGGTCCCTGATGTTAAGTCACTATTTTAGGGCTAGAATGATAACAGAAATGTGAAACCTACTTACTGTATATACTTAATGTTAATTATTGTGAAACAACCAAGTGGCATCCGCTTTCTGAACAAGAGACCCCACTGTATATGCCTGATGGCCTGTCTGGTCCCTCGTATGTACATTTCACTAAATATCAGAGAAAGGCTGCTCTCTATGGAAGCATATTAGGGTAATGGAGAAGAAAAAAAATACGGAGTCAGTGAAGAAAAAAAAAAAGTGGAAGTCGAGAAAAAAGTCAACATGTCAACTTTACTGTACTCTCGACATTTCCACTTTAATCTCTCTGTTTATGTCACAATTAATCTCGACATTTCCACTTTAAACCCTTGTTTATTCTCTCTCCAGTTTAACTTTGCATTGTCGTAAACTTACAGAAGCGTATTAGGGACACGGAGAAGAACAAATCCCGTCATAGCTAATGTAACACATTAAATGCTTTGTATTAATTGTTCCCCAACCCAGTTGTTAATCGCTAGTTCAGTTAAACCAGTGCGATACCCATTCATACACCCAGCTTTTTGGAGCCTCGTCACACTGGCCATGAAGGGTCTCTACACTGAACATACACCGGGGGACCCCTCACTGCGAGGGAGCAGCACTACCACCATGCCACCTTTAATGCATTTCATCATGAAAATGATATCAAGTATTTATCTCAGCATCCTGAATGTCCAGCGAGCAGGAATATCGTGAGGTGAATGGATTCTGTGTGGCGATCACTGCCTGTGCCTCCTCTCACTGCACGAGGAAGTCCGGTTAAGAAGCGCGTAGCGATTAACAACTGGGTCGGGGACTCTTAATTCAAAGTGTTTAATGTGCTACATTAGTTACGATGGAGTTTGAGAAAATCAAGTAAATTAGACATTGATTTTAAAATGAAGTTTATGAGTTTCTGGGTGGCGCAGTGGGTAGCACAGCTACCTCACAGTAAGGAGACCTGGGGTTGCTTTCCGGGTCCCCCCTGCATGGAGTTTGCATGTTCTCTCCGTGTCTGCATGGGTTTCCTCCCACAGTCCAAAGACATGCAGGTTAGGTGCATTGGCCATCCTAAATTGTTCCTAGTGTGTCCTTGGTGTGTGTGTGTGTGTGCCCTGCGGTGGGCTGGTGCCCTGCCTGGGGTTTGTTTCCTGCCTTGCACCCTGTGTTGGCTGGGATTGGCTCCAGCAGACACCTGTGACCCTGCAGTTAGGATATAGCGGTTTGGATAATGACTGACTGACTGACTGAATTTCTACTTTAATGACAAAATAAACTACGAGAATAGAGGCAACATGTCGACTTTTTTTTCTTCACTGTGTCCATATATTTTTCTTTTTCTTCTCCGTGGCTCTAATACGCTTCAGTAGTTAGCTCTCTTCCAGCAACGAGTGAGTTGCTACTCAGGTCACAAGATGGCGCCATTGGGCAAGAAACCAGTGAGCAGTGAATTCAACAACCAAAAACACAGAATTGTAGTGGAGGTGCTGAAAAGAGCAAGAGAGTAACATCTGAAAATTGAAATTAAAAAAAAAAAAACAAAATTGAAATTAAGAGTGTCAAAAATAAGGTTATAGGGCATGTCCTCAGTGCACATGGTTTGATATCAAATCAAAAATGAAAAAGTAAAAGCTGCTGTGCAGCAACCTACAACATAACACAAGCAAGAGCTACAAAGATTTAGCCAAATTCACAAGGAATCTTCTGGAAGTCAGCGCTCCATTGACAGAACTACCTGAGGAAGGCACGACATGGCAGTGGGAGGAAACACACATGAAGACGTATGAAGAGCTCAAGGAGGTAATGACCAAGAGCCCCAGGTGGAGTCTGTATGATGTTAAAAGCCAGCGACGCTGTCCATAGACACAAGTCCAGAAGATACGGGTGCAAACGTTAGGTCAAGTGGATACAAATGAAGAGCTCTAAAATCGCTCCACCAGACTCCAGTGACGCTTCTAAGACTGCTGAGGTAGGACCTGGAAGTTACTCCTAAAACAGCTACAGACCTTTGCTGTAGTTGATGTGATAAGCTGGATGTGCCTCAGAAAACACAATGGGAGACATGGTGGAGGAAGACCAGGAAGTAAATTGGGTAACAACTCTGCTTCACACGTTAGAAGAAAAGTTACACATGTTGAAGAGAGCAACAACAACCTACCATGAAATACAAACATTAAAGAGCACAACAAGAAATGGATTTATTGAGAGGTCTTCAGTGCCTGCAGTCAGGTGGCCACATTGGACCATCATAGAGGACACGAGTTACAGAAAACAGAAGAAAGACTTCATTGTTCCACAGCGGCTGAGACAGGAAGTGCTCAACAGAATCCATGAAGCACACTTGGGGGTAACAGTGAGAGACCTCCTTTACTGGCCAGGACTTTTTACATGAATGGAGGAAGTTCTAATCCAATATCCTACTTACAGTTAGAAAACGGAAAGAACCCAACTGAACTGTTGGTGTCACACACACTGCCAAGACAACCTTGGAAGAAAAGGGGCCCTGGAATTTTACATAACAGCGGTTTTGAGTTTTTACTCTGCGTGGACTGCTTTAAAAGCCGATGGACACAATCATTTAGGTTTTATTTCTATATTTCTAAGAGGACAATCATGTTATCTTGCACCCCTTGTATTTTGTGGGTGGTGCCCTAGGAGGCGGGGCCACCCTGACATCATCACTCCCTCTGGCTGTTTAAACTGGCTGAACAGACTCAGCAGCTGGAGATCATTTTGTAAATTGTGAACGTATCTAAGTACTATTTTCATTTGCATTAGGTTTAGGGTCAGGGGACTGCAGTTCCCATGATCCTTTGTAGAGCTGGGAGTGGTCCTTCAACAGATTTTGACAGGTGGCCCTGCCTCTTATGGAATCACCCACAAAACAACAACAACAACAACAACAATTTATTTTTGTGAAGCCCAAAATCACTCAAGGAATGCCTCAGTGGGCTTCAGTAGGCACTGTTTTTTGACAGCAAGCTTTGACTCTTTAAGATGTCAAGGAAAAACTCCCCCAAAAAAATGGAGGAAGTCTTGGCAAAGGCAATTCAGAGGTAGGTTACGTGTGGTGCAATAGGTGTCAACAAATGGGGTAAATACAATACAATACACAAAACAGGACACAAGTGATCCTCTTCACAGACCAATCTGTCATGGCCGCCTCAGAAACACAGCACATCAGTACACACGACTTTGTTCTTGTGCAGCACTCCTCACTAAGCGACCAAGTGACAACTCTCAAAATACAAGAATAGATGATGCCACTCACTAAATGTAGAACTATCACATATGAGGATACAGATGTGCTCAAATACATCAAAGACGAGGTGGTAGAAAAGGAGTCGGACAAACCAGACATAGTCAGGGTCCAGGAGACCTCGGACATCGAGCCGCAAAACACAAGGGGCTAATGAACCTCATAAATAGAAACTAAACAGCAATCACAACTGACAAAAAGTACAGAATAGTGTAAATAATACACATAAATGACATAAAAGATAATATTTAAAGGATACAACAGGAACAAAAAGGCGTTAAAAAGGAATTTAAACATAAGCGGGTCTAGTAGTAAAAACTGCACAGGCAAAGAACCATGCAGGTCGAAGAGGCATTGCAGAGCAGCCATGGCGGGAAGAGTCTCGAAGTTGAGCGCCAGATCTGGAACGCCTTTCCCAGTGTCAGTTCGGTGAAGGTAGACGGCCATGAGATCCACTCTTGTGTACCCCCATATAATGGACAGATGACAGCACAGAGGTGCAGCGTTAAAAACACCTCTAACTGTACCACGTGTCAACATCCATGCTGCGCTGCCTGACAATGAAGCACTCAAACCCCCTGCTGGTGTATCTCTGCCATCGAAATGCTGTGGAAATGAAGACCACCAACTCTCACCAGGGAGAGCAACTTCAAAGGAAGGGATATGTAACAGTGTGGACAAGTTGCATCAGCCCGGAGATGAAGTATCAACTGTATGAGCTGGCATTCCATCATGTAAATGAGCAGCTTCAGCATCCGCTGCAGGGGAGCCTTAAATCCCCTATCGCTTAACTAAAAAAATGTCAACATAGTGATATTGACTCAGGAAAAGGTAAAAAAGATTACATCCGTGTGGGAAATAAAGGTGTTCCAAAAAAATTAGAAACACACTTGCTGAACAAGTTGAACATTAGAACATTAGACCACTCTAGACGAGAACAGGCCATTCAGGCCAACAAAGATCGCCAGTCCTCTCCACTTATTTCTTCCAAAGAAACATCAAGTCGAGTTTTGAAAGTCCCTAACGTCTTACTGTCTACCACACTACTTGGTCGCTTATTCCAAGTGTCTATCGCTCTTTGTGTAAAGAAAAACTTCCTAATGTTTGTGCAAAATTTATTCTTAACAAATTTCCAACTGTGTCCCCGTGTTCTTGATGAACTCATTTTAAAATACAAGTCTCGATCCACTGGACTAATTCCCTTCATAATTTTAAACACTTCACTCAGGTCACCTCTTAATTTTCTTTTGCTTAAACTGTAAAGGCTCAGCTCTTTTAATCTTTCCTCATAACTCATCCCCTGTAGCCCTGAATCAGCCTAGTCGCTCTTCTCTGGACTGACAAGGCCTCACCAGTGTGTCATAAAGCTTGAGCAGAACCTCCTGTGACTTGTACTCCACACATCAAGGCGCTATATAACCTGACATTCTGTGAGCCTCCTTAATGGCTTCTGAACACTGTCGGGAAGTCGATAGCTTAGAATTCACTATGACTCCTAAATCCTTCTCATAAGGTGTACTCTTGATTTTCCGACTGCCCATTGTGTATTCAGACCTCACATTTTTACTTCCTATGTGTAATACTTTACATTGCTATCATAGCTTAACATGCTAGCATGGAGCTGGACAGTAACATCCGTGGCAGAGCGACGGGCGCTGAGCAGCTGAGTGTCAATCATGGAGAATCCACTGAACAGGATCATCTCCAGACAGAGGAGCAGCTTCAGCGACAGACTGCTGTCACCGTCCTGCTCCACTGACAGACTGAGGAGACCCCACACTATGCGACTCTTCAATTCCACCCGGGGGGGTAAACGTTAACATTATACAAAGTTATTGTCTGTTATACCTGCATTGTTATCACTCTTTAATTTAATATTGTTCTTTATCAGTATGCTGCTGCTGGAGTATGGGAATTTATAAAGTATCTATCTATCTATCTATCTATCTATCTATCTATCTATCTATCTAT
>JANRMT010028174.1:7847164-7857401 GCA_026402145.1 Polypterus bichir lapradei
TAGGCGAGGTTCCCTCTCCTCGGTGGTTTCATTTTACCGATGTGCTCGCCCCCTTGTCTATAAGTGGCTAGGTGAGGTTCTCTCTCCTCTGAGGTTTCGTTTTGCCGATGTGCTCTCCTCACTTGTGTATTAAGCGAGTTTGTTTTTCCTAGGCAATTTCACTTTGCCGATGGAATCGCTTTCTTTCAGCTTCATTCTGTAGCCTCGTACTTCTTTCTTCTTCTGACTCATTAACTTGGGGCCGCCTTGCCGGCTATTTGAACTTCATGCTGTAGCCTCGCACTTCTGGGCCGGACAGACAGACAAACACATTTCCACGCATAGAGGTTTATATATAAGACTGTGTTGTGCCATCTAAGCAGAAGACAAAATTGTTTCCTCCTTGGTTCCTGAGGCTCCTGCTATTTCCCATGGCCAGTGTAAGAGCCAGGACTTACCGCAGATACAGAATGTGGAGGTGAAGAATGAGTTTACCCCTAGATGATGTTCGGATGTGGCGGCAGGTGTGCTTGTGTACTCGTTCTCATTGTCGCTTTTTACGCAGGTTAATGGCTCCGAGTGAGTGTTTGTGATTATGGCCCACTGATCTACTGACACATCTTCTAGTGCTGATTCCTGCCCTGAGGTCAATGTGGAATGGTGGCTCAGCACATTTACTGTCAAATCTAATAAATCAACACGCGGGTAGCCGTGAGGTGCAGAGTTGATGAAGAGCAACACTTACGGACTGAATGGTTTGAGACGTTGCCCTGATGTATTATTTATTATTTCTGCATGCGGTGATTGTACAAATGCAGTGTCTCTATTATATCAATTTATTCAGAGTTTCAGCAGTGACTGTGACAGGTTTTAAAAGAAGCAATGCAAAAACAATTTTCTGCAAACGTATAGTTTTGATGGACACTTGGATCAACACTTAAGACATCATCAGCATTCGCACACAACCAAATAAATACAGCACACCAGAAAACACGACATTCGAGTATTCAGTACGCAGTCAGCAAAGCATCAGACAATAACTTCAGTTACAAGAATAAAACAAGATCGTTAACTGAATGACTATTCAAATGTGCGGTGGTTGGCACTGCTGCCAGTCTCGGCTCTCAGCTACAGAGACCTGGGATCACATGAGAGCCGGACCCCTGAATGTCTGTCTACAGTTTGCCTGTCCTCCCCGTGTCTTGGTGTGTTTGATTTCAGGTACTGCGGTTTTCCTCCCAGCTCTCAAACACTCACAGTGGGCTACATGGCAGCCCTAAACTGGCCCCGTGGGGCTGTGTGTGGAGGTGGGTGAGCTCTGTGAGTCGAGTCCTGTTTTGGCACTCAGTGACACCCACTTTGATTAAAATGGTCTGTGAGGGTCCGCTGTGTGTGTTCTTGTTGTGTTAAACAGGTGGGCACAGTGAGCGTGTCCCACACTATGAAGCTTCCTGGTCCTGTAATCGCATTTTACTGGGTTTGTGTAGAAGACAAAGAACCATTTCATTCTGGGGGTCAATCATCAAATATGAAGTTGGATCTTGGGGCTTAACAAGGTTCCATATTTGTGGACAAATCAGAAATCTCTGATAAGCAGCGGACGGCCTAGCAGGAGACCTGAAGTGAGCCCAGAAGATTGTGTGCAGTGAGAGTCCTTTAAAAATGACGAGCCTCCATTGTTTTATTTGATTCTTTTTATGCCTTGTTTATCCCCGAGGCAAAATTGTCTTTCTGTATGTCCTTTGGTTTGTCACACATCTGTTATTTTTAATTAATATTTTTTTACAGATCTAAACAAAAGGTCCTTTCTGGAACCTTCATGTGCGTGTGGCTCTTTTCAGAACCAAACTTGGCTCCCCAAAGGCCTTGCTCTGAATGTCCACTGCGGGGTCTTTTACTTTTAAAAACGCATGCTAGGCTGGAATCCCTGCCAAGGCCTTTTTCCCAGTCTCCTAATGATAGCTGCTAAGATTGTCTATGTGCAGATCTGTAAGTGATTTAATCCCAAATGTTTTCCAGACATTAAAGACTGTGTACATTTGAGAGGAAGGAAAAAGGTGGTTCTCATGTAGAGGTCACAGATAAAATCTTCTCTGTCTTGAAGTACTTCCTCCATTGGTGGCGCACTATTGGGTTGTTGGCGATGACTTGTATTTATTGGGGTACAAAGCTAAGAATGTAAAGAAGTGCTGCAGGACTGCGGACCAAGCCAGTGTCTGTTTGTGTCCATGTCCAGGTTTTTATATTTTTTTGTGTATTTGTGGTTTCACTTTTGCACGTTTTCTGCAGTTGTTCTTTTGCTTTTGTGTTTTGTCTTTCTTTTTTTTTTTTATTTATTCTACTCTTGTTACTTCTCTTTTGGTTTATTTGTTTTCTTATTAATGCTACGTGAAGCATTCTTGGGTATGAGAAAGGTGCTACATGAATAAATCAAATCAAACCCAAATCAAAATCATTATTGTCATTGTAGCAATGAGACTTTTTAGGTGCAATTTTCCAGTGCAAAAAATAAAATAAAAACAAAGTTAAAACTCAAATAAAAAAGGAATAAAATAAGTACCAAAATAGTCCATAACAGTCGAACCCTGTTTTCCACTCATACATACGTCATATTGCACTTGTCCCTTAGCCAATGTTGACTCAGAGCTGGATTGTGAACACGAGAGTGTATTGTATTGTGAACAGAACATGAAGGTGCACTCGGTCCGACTGAGCACTTAGCAGCAGTCAGCATGGTGATGGCTGAAGGATAGGAACTGTTTCTCAGTCTGTCTTAGTCTTTATGGATCTGAAATGTCTACCTGAAGTGTATCACTATTATGAAAAGTCAAAAGATTTTTCATCGACTTATCGTCTCTTTTCATGTTCGCACTGACTCCTTTTTTCCATTACGCAAACAAGGCCTTCTCATCAGTATATACAAAACATGAAACTCTGCCATTGTAAACCCTCCAGTGATTCCTGGCTCAGGAAAGAAGAACAGGAAATGGAGGTTTGGCAGCCTGCTTGTTAAAAGGATTATGCCGATGTATGCATAAATAAATGCACTCAGTTACTTACATGTTTATAAGCAGAGAAAAAAAGTCTTTAGCTAAAATGTGTTTGTCATCCATCATCCATCCAGGCTGAAAGCTCACTGCAGGGGTCTGAGGCATCAGGAGGAGTGCAGGGACCCTCGCAACGGGACCTCCGTCCATCACAGGACCCACACTCACACTTACAGGCTACACGGTGGTTTGCATTGCTGCCTTCCACATTCAGATGCCCTACCTGGTTATGATTTGAGGGGACTGAGCCCCCATGTTCTCCTTGTGTCTGGGTAGTTTGTTTCCTGGGTCCTCCCACATCACTTACAAACACACACACACACACATTTTAGGTGGATTGGTGTGAGTGTGACTGGACACTACAATGGACTGGCACCATGTCCAGGCCTGGCTAGGCCCGTGCTAACAGTGTTTGAGAACGTCAGCTTAAAATCAGCTAACGATGCAGGGTGGGAGGCGCGGGCCGCAGAGTAAAGACTCATCTGTTTCATTTATTCTTTCTAAATGGACTTTTCCATTGAACAGTGTTTACACCCCACAATGTTCTCCAGTGAATTGCACCATTGGCAGGTCTTTATTAAGATGCTCCTTGTCGTCTCGTCATAGCAGTCATCTGCCATCAAGTGTTCACCCCAAACTGTCTGAATGGCGTCCACCAACGAGCACATCGCTGATGGCTTCTCCACTTGTCCAATGTGTTTCTTTCAAACAATGTCACATCACCTTAATTAGGCTGATACTAGGCTGACCCGCCTTTTAAGGTGACCGACTTTTAAGTTGACCACTTCTTAAGGCAATTCAATATGTAGATCAATTTGATATTTTATACAAACTCATTCATTTGGTTATATTGCATTTGAGCGGTATTACTTTAATACTCGTAGTTTCTGTTATTTTTGTGATGAAATTTAAACTTTTTTTCTATACTGAGGTCGCCCTTTTGAACCCCCCCTGATATTTACTACGCGGTGAGGCATTTGTACTCCATCAACATTAATTATTTCCAGAGACATAATTTTGTCTATTTTTCCAGCGTATCGCGCACAAAAGCAAGGGAACGATAGGAGCACCAGAACTCTGCTCACATCATGTCGCTTCGTAGCGCAAGCTGCAAGTAGTAAGTCTGTGATAAGCGGAATACCGCTACGCTTTCCACTCACGGGACGGAAGGACAATCCCGACCGCTTTTATATAGTAAGAAAGAAGAAAAAGATATCGCACAGTCTGGAGTAGAAAATCATCTTTTACCTGGAAAAACGAAACTACAAATCCCATCGTGCATTGCAAAATGGACGGGGCGTGTGTGAAACTCCGCGCCTGCTTAGCACTCACGGGATGGAAGGACACCCGACCGCTTTTATATAGAAGGATTGTTTCAGTTAAAAAGAAATGAAATGACAAGATCAGGCGCTTGAAAATAACCAAGGAGTGTCCTTAACTTCACGTCATGGCAGAGCCCATCAGGTTTCAATGCCTTTCGAGTTCAGCTTGTGTTTAAAAGATAAAAACGCCGCCTGCCGTCTCCTTCATGATGAAGCAGCAGAGCAGAGCATGTGGTGGGCATCTCTCAGAGTGAACATCAAGCCGACGTGTCCCCTTTGTCACAAGTTTATGGAATCCACAGACACTCTGCAGCTCACACTGGTTCTTGATTTTGGATTTTGGAACAAGCAGAAATCAATTCTGTGCTGAATTTTAATTCTAATATAAATTTTCCATTACTGTATGTACTGTAATCATTTTTTAATATCATTGTGCCACATTTTATATACTATTACTTGACTGGTAGGCACCACTAATGTTTTTGCACGACGCTGCCCGTATTATTTAAGGTTGATGTGCCCTTTGCCAGTTACGTGGCATATGAAGTCACTGATGGCTCCCTTTCTATATAAGATGGCGGCGAGCTGCTCTCATTGTCCAGGTTTCTAGATATTATGCACAATGACTTTGTGAGTGAATCTGAGAACATTAGAACGGGCCATTCAGCCCATCAAGCTTATCAATCCTGTTCACTAAGAAATTCGAGTTCTAAAGCCCCTGATGTCCACCACACTACTTGGTCATTTGTGCCTGTGGTTCTCAGTGTGAACAACAACTTTCCTGCATTTCTGCAAAATTTCCCCTTAACAGGTTTTCAACGGTGTCCCCGTGTTCTTGATGAACTCATTTTAAAGTCACAGTCTCGATCCACTGGACTAATTCCCTTCATAATTTCGAACACTTCAATCATGTCTCCTCTTAATCTTTGCTTAAACTGAAAGGTTTCCACTCCTTCAATCTCTTCTCCTAACTCACAGTCCTACAATCAGCTTAGTCGCTCTTCTCTGGGTTTTCTGTAGTGCTGCAGTTGTGCTCCTCGTACTACAAAAATGACAGAGCAGCCATTGAGGAGAACACCCAAGTGCATCATGGAGCTAAAAGTCATGGCCTGCTGTGTGAGGCTCACAAATTTTAAACCTCTTTTGAGCAGAGGAGGCTACATGGAAACCAAATGGAGGTCTTCTAAACTCTCAAAGGCACCAATAAAGTGGACCTGCCAGAATAGTGAAGACACCAGCGGAGTCAAGGAGAAGTGTATGGAGGACTGGAGCCAGGAGACACGTCTCCACACAAAGTGTATTTGTTATCGGGAACAAACTACCGAGACATGGAATTGAAACAGCAGCCTTGAGAACCTTTATGAGGACACCTGAGCTATTATATCACCAAATGAGCGAGAAAGAGTAAATGGTGGTCTCGTCTGTCAAACGTCTTATGTTGTTATGGGCTGAACTACACATACAACTGTATATCAAACTGTAAAAAAGAGCGGTTATGTTATGAAAGTAAAACACAAAAGGGACGATTCACAACAAGAAGAGTATAAAATAACTAGCTGTGTAAGCCTGTGCTGTATAAAGCCCAGGCTCCTAGAAACTATTGAAATCGTCGGAAAGAAAATTGCAATGCAGAGTCGGTGGTTTCGTTTTGTGCACATGCTCACTCCCTTTGTCTATCAGCTGCTAAATGAGTTTCTCTCTCGTTTGTGTTTCCTCGGCGGTTTCACTTTGGCAACGTAGTTGCTTTCTTTCTTCTTCCGACTCATTAGCTTGGGGTCGCCTTGCCGGCTCTTTGAGCTTCATGCTGTAACCTTGCACTTCCAAGCCGGACAGACAGACACACACACACATACACGTGTAGGCATTTATATATAAGATACACTAAGAGAAAAGAAAGAATCTTGACAGTCCCATCTGACCTAACCATGCAGGAGTTCCACATGGGGTGCCTAACAGAAATAACTAGCAACATATTAGTAAAAATGTAATAAAAACTGGTGCTCTGTTCATTTGTTGAGTTGTATGACTTCCATCCATCCATCCATTATCCAACCCGCTATATCCTAACTACAGGGTCACGGAGGTCTGCTGGAGCCAATCCCAGCCAACATAGGGCGCAAGGTAGGAAACAAACCCCGGGCAGGGCGCCAGCCCACCGCAGTGTCCCAGTTTCTGATTTAATAATAAAACCTAATAATGAATAACAAGTTTTTACATTTTCCTCAAATGTAAATGGGGTCTGTCGATAATTGGGTTTTTGGAAATCAAAGAAACATTTTTAAAAACAGTTCCATGAAAGTGTGGCACTGAGGGAATATCCTACTACTACATCACCATAGTTCTGAATATAAATTAGTGACTTGTTTACAGTTGAAAGATGGCGTATGAGAGACATTATTAACAGGATGAGGGAGGAAGGCAGGTACTAGAACCCCCATGTCCCCTAAACTTGTTGCAAATAAAAGAAAATGAAAGATGAGGGAATAAGAACAGGAGAGCAGAACCAGAATGACGGAAATGTCTGGAGCCCGGAATCATCAAGAACTTTACCAAGTCTTCAGCTACCCCTGCATAGGACCACCTCCATCTGTATAGTTGGATTATGAAAGGTTGGAGAAGAAGTGTGCCAAACTAGGCAGCAACCTAAACACCTACGAATTCTACGCTGTATTCTCGATTTATGAACAATCATTGGACGCATATGTAAGAATCAGGCTGTGATTCATACTGTGGTGGAGAAGACAACAGGAGGAGATTCAGGGCAGCAATACTGGAGTCAACCGTGAAGGCATGGAGTAACTGTCCATTGATCAAATTCTGTACCCCCATAGTCCGTCATGCATCAGAGTGGAGTGTTAAGTAGTATTTTTGTTATTTTTCCATACAAAAGTTTTATGTTTAGTTTTTTTATGGTTTTGGAAAATTAGCCAATCAGTTTTTTGCTATTAATATGATGTTTTATGCCGCCAACTTTGTATTTAGTTTTATATTTTGCTCACCGTCATTTTGTGTGTTTTTTAAGGCATTTTTCCTGTTGATAAAGTCATTGCTCCTTTTCTATATAACAGCAATCTCAACCCTTAAGTATTTGCAACCTGAGTTTTCATAAACGTTTTAATTGCGCTCCCTAACATTTTTTTGAAACCCTAATAAAATGTATTCCTATATTTTTTGCTGCTGATACACCGCTACAAGTTTAAATTTTCCCTACAAATAGCGAAATTACGCCACATATGGCAACATTTTTTGTTACTTCGTGCCCCCTTAGGGGGGCGCACCCCACAGTTTGAGAACCGCTGCTATATAAGATTATGGCACACCGCTTTTAGTATCAAAGTAAGTTGATATTGTGTTAAAAAAAAAGAAATAAAACTTTATGTTTAGGGTAAACTCTTTATAGGGGGATCAATCTTGGCACATACTGCTTGAGTAGAAGTTTGCTAGTTTAGAGTATCGCTCTTCAAATGATTTCTGATCTTTTCATTTCTTTCTCTTATCTCCTTTTCCCAATGATTATTAATCCTGACTCTCATTTCACGGTGAGGGTACATCATTAAAATGGCCAGTGGGATGGAATGGGAATTTTGCATATGTCTACAAAGTGCATTTAATGAGAGGTGAGATGACTTTAAGCAGCAGAGGCAAAAGCAGACTTTAGAGTCTTGAAGTTATGATGATTCCAGTTGATTCCAGCAGGAAGACAGAATTTCCAGGGTAGTCTGTCTGGACCTGCTGGCTTCCCAGAGCTTATTGAATCCAGGGCTACTTTCAGCTTACATTCACTGATTAAAGGATCTTTTCGGGTGGCCTCCATCTGTGTGAAAGGTTCTTAAGAAACGTTTTAAGGGAAATGTTTGTTATGTTTTTAAGTCAAAGTTATTTCTCCACAGTCAGTAAGTTTTTAAACCAAAGATATTTTATACATTTTAAAGGTACACTGGCCATTCTTGCAGCTGAAAGTGGAACTCAAGGGGAACCTTTCCAAATTTAAAAACAAATTTTATGTGACAAATTCAAATACATGGTGATTGTGCTGAAACTTGAAAAATAAAAAACACAGGTTGTGGGTAGAGGTGGACTAGTAATAGCTCAAGTAACAGCTTTGATGAATACTTCTGGAGTCGACACTCTCTGCCAAAGCGCTTGATGTAATCTCTGAGCCAGAGGGCACAGTTTCTCTTTTATTATTATTTTAACTACACTGTGGCAGCCATATACTGTATTAGATAGGGAACACTTTTAATTAATGTAATTCATAATATGTACACTTACATAATCTACTTTTATAAATAATAACAAACTGCCCAAGAATCTTATGTTTTTGATAACACAGGTAGGTGGGTTATCAACTTAGTGGTGTCGCTGACTGGTCAAGTTGAGTTGTGGATGATAAATAAAGAAACAACAGGTGCTTCAAGCCTACAACACGTAACCAAACTCCATCACCAGCTGCTCGGCCCAAAGGTCCGAATCTGCAGGGCAAACTTTAATGGCCGTTAAGTCAAGGGAGATATACAACCCCAAACCAACTCTGGACAATTAAACAGTCTCCTGTGAGAACGTTACAGAAGGTTCTCCACACTCTTGACGATTTTTATTCTTCCACCTGTAGCATGTCAAGGAAAATAAATTAAGCAGCAAGTGGCTGAAGGATGTTGACATTTTTGTTTGCCGTGTGTCATTCAGTTTTTGTTGGACAGTGTCACATATGGATTCACGGTGAGGCTCTTATGGGGGCCATTTTTCGAGCACACCAGAGGAATAGTAAGGAGGTGGCACAGTTACTCCAATCTGCCCACACCTCTGTCACTTCCAGCCAGGACAGACAAAGAAAAACATTTCCGGAAAAACATTTGAGCAGTGGACGTCAGGAAGAACTGGGCTGGTTTCCATGCTTCTGTTGTTGGTGTTGCATGTACAGTGGGAGCCACGTCAAACAGCCGCCTGGAGCATGACAGGACCATGCACGATCCGTGCGCGGAATGTGATCCCCCGCGATGACGCAGTTAACGATGCCCCAACCCACAAACACCCCCATGCGCTTTCTAAAAAGATGGTAGCAATGCTGTATAATCCCGCCAGATGGAGCATTGACTGCTTCAGTTAACTGCAGTGTCCAGGAAGCCCTATACCGTATCTTTAATATACTGTACAGGCAGTTCTTGTATTGTCAACATACTGTAGTTTCATAAATAGATGACGTGGTAAAAAAAAACAACAACAAACCGATTAATAAAACAGATTTGTTAAATCACTCAATACACAACCCATGATGATACGGAAGCGTATTAGGGCCACGGTGAAAAAAAAAATACGGACACAGTGAAGAAAAAAAAATCAAAATGTCGAGATTAAAGTTGACATGTTGACTTTATTCTCGACATTTCCACTTTATTCTCATCATTTATGTCGAGATTAAAGTCGACATTTCCACTTTATTGTAGTAGTTTATTTTGTCAGTAGAATGTCGCAAACTAAACTTCATCTTAAAATGAATGTTTAATTTACTAGATTTTCTCAAACCGCCGTCATAAGTTAATGTAGCACATTAAATGCTTTTTATTAAGTGTTCCCCGACCCAGTTTTTAATCTCTATGCGCTTCTTAAACTGACTTCCTCTTGCACACAGACAGCAGACAGCGATCGCCGCACATTGACTTCATGATGTTCCTGCTCTATGAACATTCAGAATACTAACATACAGTGCATGATATCTTCTTACGATGAAATGCATTAAAGCATGTATTAAACACGGGTGGCGGGGGGCACGGTGGTGTGGCTGTAGTGCTGCTCTCTTGCATTACAGGGTCCCCAGGTGTATGTTCAGTGTAGTGAACTTTATGACAGGTGTAACGAGGCTCCAAAAAACTGGATACATGAATGGGTATC